>JAVJGI010000063.1:28581841-28596966 GCA_035590275.1 Ibycter americanus
CATCTTTCTGGGTGAGGGGAGTGAGCGGGTGGCTGCGTGGTGCTTGGTTGCCGGCCGGGGTTAAACCAGCACACTGCTGTAGGAGAAGATCAGGTTCAAAACCATCTAAGGAACCTGGAGGTGCACAGCTCCATGGGACCTGATGAGATGCATCCATGGGTCCCGAGGGAACTGGTGGATGAAGTGACTAAGCCACTATCCATCATATTTGAGAAGCTGTGGCAGTCCGGTGAAGTTCTCACTGACTGGAAATTGGGAAGCATAACCCCCATTTTTAACAAGGGAAAAAAGGAAGACCTGGGGAACTACAGGCCAGTCACTCTCACCTCTGTGCCTCACAAGATCACGGAGCAGATCTTCCTGGAAACTATGCTAAGGCACATGAAAAATAGGGAGGTGATTGGTGACAGCCAGCATGGCTTCACTAAGGGCAAATCATGCCTGACAAATTTGGTGGCCTTCTATGATGGCACTACAGCATTGGTGGATAAGGGAAGAGCGACTGATGCCATCTACCTGGACTTGTGCAAAGCATTTGACACTGTCCCACACACCATCCTTGTCTCTAAACTGGTGAGACATGGATTTGACGGGTGGACCACTTGGTGGATAAGGCATTGGATGGATGGTCACACTCAAAGAGTTGTGGTCAACAGCTCGATGTTCAAGTGGAGAGCAGTGATGAGTGGCATTCCTCAGGGGTCTGTACTGGGACCAGCACAGTTTAATGTCTTTGTCAGCAACATGGACAGCGGGATCGAGTGCACCCTCAGCAAGTTTGCTGACAACACCAAGCTGTGTGGCGTGATCAACATGCTGGAGGGAAGGGGTGCTGTCCAGAGGGACCTTGACAAGCTTGAGAGGTGGGTCTGTGCAAACCTCATGAAGTTCAGCAAGGCCAAGTTCAAGGTCCTGCACGTGAGTCAGGGCAATGCCAAGCACAAATACAGGCTGGGCCAAGAATGGATTCAGAGCAGCCCTGAGGAGAAAGACGTGGGGGTGTTCATTGACAAGAAACTCAGCGTGACTCAGCAATGTGTGCTGTGCTTGCAGCCCAGAAAGCCAACCACATCCTGGGCTGGATCAAGTGTGACCAGCAGCTCGAGGGAGCTGATGCTCCCCCTCTACTCCACCCTTGGGAGACCCCACCTGGAGCACTGCATTCAGCTCTGGGGCCCACAACATAAGGGCATGGACCTGTTGGAGCCAGTCCAGAGTAGGGCCATGAAGATGCTCAGAGGGCTGGAGCACCTCTCCTATGAAGGCAGGCTGAGAGAGTTGGGTTGTTCAGCCTGGAGAAGAGAAGGCTCCGGGAGACCTTAGAGCACCTGCCAGTATCCTAAAGGGGCCGACAAGAAAGCTGGAGAGGCACTTCTTACAAGGGCCTGTAGTGATAGGACAAGGGATAATGGTTTTAAACTGGAAAAGGGTAGATTAAGGTTAGATATTAGGAAGAAATTCTTTACTGTGAGGTTGGTGAGACACTGGCATAGGTTGCCCAGAGGATCTGTGGATGCCCCATCCCTGGAAGTGCTCAAGGCCAGGTTGAATGGGGCTTGGAGCAACCTGGTCTAGTGGAAGGTGTCCCTGCCCATGGCAGGGGGGTTGGAACTAGGTGATCTTTAAGGTCCCTTCCCACCCCAACCATTCTATGATTTTATGAAAACCCTGCCCAGCTGATGCAAGGTGGAGGGGGCTGTCCCCACCCCCTGCCACCCCCATGCTCTCCATCCCACCCACCCCAGCCATCCTTCTTCCTCTGATTTTTTCTCTTTTTTTTTTTCTTCCACTCTGCCCCCCTTTCTTTGCCAGATCATTTCCCTGCTTTGATCATTTCCCTGCTCTGAGTCACCCCAGGCCAGGACTGCTTTCTCGTGATGGCGAACAGATGTGCAGTGCAGTGCAAGCCTCGCTCCTTCCCAGCCCATGGGGAAGTGTCACCCTCCCAGCAGCCAGTGAATGAATGGGGTGACAAATGACATGCAAATGCCTTCTCTGAAGGCTACATAAAAGTCACTTCCTTGCACCTTTCCGAAGACAGATATTTACATACAATTAGACGCTGATACCCTGTTGAACTTTCTTACAGCATGCGATTTGCAGACATGCTCCTTTGGGGATTTAGACTTTATTGAGTGAAGGTTGCTTGGCAGAGAAGGAGAAAATGAGCTGGCTGGAGAAGTGAAGGCTCGCACAGCCAGTTGAGAAGGATCCTTCTGTGCAAAAGAGACAAGGGAATAATTTGGCTTCATCTCTGAGGTAGGAATTTTTCCCTCTGCCTGTTTTTTCTGTCCTTTTGGCATCCTGTGGAGGTGTTTAAAAACAAACCAAAAAAAAAGCAATAAAAGGTTTTTGGCTCGCATAATAAGTTTGTGTGACAGCTTCCCGCTGAGCGGGAGCCGGGAGAGTCTTAGAAAGTTACCACTGCACTGCTGGTGTTGCTGGGTAACAGTTTTTGCTTCTCACGTGACCCCCAAATCATAATAATAAATTGCATCCCAAAATGCCGAATGATGCTGGAATTGCTGGTAGGTGGAGGTGCTGCCTCTGCTGAGTGTGCAGGCACTAGAGCAGGGAGGGGCGACACCTCCAGACCCGCCTTACACCCCATCATGATTTTCCTGGGATCCGAATCCCTTTCCAGCTGGGGTCAGGATGCCTCGCTGGCTGCCATGGGTCTACTAATGACAGCAGGGAGGAAGCTCCAGTGAGACCAGGGTGAAGCATTTGCAGCCCCATTTGCTGCAGCACAGCTGGGAGCCGGCATTCCTCTACGGGGGCAGGTGCTGGCTACCACCTGGCATCCCTCCGACGTCGAATCTGCCGTGCCCCCAAAGGCCTGTGGTAGCATGCCAGGATGCCGCAGGGCTCGTATCTACTGTGGAAAGCTTTTTAAATTGGTCTGGGTGACTTGGCACTCAGATAGGGAAGGCTGGCACCTTGCTTCTGGCCACCCCGGTGGCAGTGGCCGTTTCCAAAGCGAAGGACTGACAGCTGCACCAACCTGAGTTAAACCTGACTTGCTGGGATAAGGTAAATTGGTTATCGAGTGTCTTCAGACAGTGTTATTGTTGTAACAGTGTTTTTAAACCCATTTGAAGGTAAATTAGTGCAACCTGTAAATATAAATAAGGGTTTAGATGCCACTGAAGAAGATCCTAACATAAACATCCTTGAGCTTCTCAGTTCAGCTTGATTTGTATATGGTACCTGTAGCAGCCTGATGATTTATTTACTTGTTTATTTACTGGTGAGGAAGAAGGCACTGGTGATTATTTTTATTGGTACAGTTAATCCTGGTGTAACCTCACCACTACCAATACATATTGAATGGACACATTTAGCCCGTGTGCAAGACACCACACAACATCATAGCTTACATTTGCCCAGGAGAGAGAAGCCGTGCTGGCACACTGCATCCTAATAGCGGTGGATGGGACTGAATCAGGACAATGCGTTTTTCCTTTCTTTGTGAAAGAATAAGCTATAATAGAAAAATATGGGTCTATTTATGCTGGTATGGCCATGGTGCTTTTTGTCTGTGCACTGAAGTCCTTTTCTGGGGGTTCGCTGCCAGAAGAAGCTGCTGCCAGCCCTGTGCCACCCCCAGCCAGCAAACGGATGGCACAGCTCCTGCCCGCCGGCCGCAGCAGGCTGTGTGTCCGTGCTCCCTCATCTGCTAAAGGCAAAACGCTCCCCGTAACGGTGCGGTGCCCCTGAGGACACTGCCGGCCTGGGATGCTTTGTGAAAGCTCATGTTTGAGCTGTACCAAAGTGAAGCATAGTGCATCAGAGACTTCTTGAACTTCTTCAGTAATTCAGAGCAAGATTGGGCACTCATTCCAAGACCTTTTAATTTTTAAAGCAGAAATCACTCATTCTGGCCTGTGATACAGGTGAGGATCAAGAATACATAGATCAGAAGTCTACTGAGGCTACTGGCTATGGCAGGAAAAGGATGGAGCAGCAGCTGGTTTACGTGCTGAGGCAGGATCTGTTGAGCAAACCATGCCTTTTGTTTGCACACCTCAATTTCCCACCGTACCCTTACCATCAGCTCCCCTGGGAGACTGAGTATGCTGCCAGTTCCTACCGATGCTAATGGGCCCACACCAAGGGGTCAGCTTTGTTTCTAAAATAGAGATTTGTGGTGTCCCCCACACTTCTTTCGGTGTGTGGGAGGATGATTTCATTAGCCTGTATGTACGCAAGCTGTTCAGACGCTGGACAGGAAAACACAATAGTACAAATGAAAGCAAAAGGAGAGCAGGAAGAAACCATCACGCTTCTGGAAGTGGTTTCGCAAAGCACAAAGCCAGGATATTGTTTCTTTTTAGTGACTGAGTAGTCTGACATGTTGCAAAATACAAAAGCTTGGCATATTCCCAGCAGCAGAGTGAAAATTGGAACTACCCAGAAGCAAAACCTATCATTAGCAGTCAGCCAGGCAGAACGGGCTCCTGAGTGCCAGGAAATGGCACAGAACGGAGGAGGGGCTGAGCAGCAAAGAAGAGCTTTTCTTCAGGGCCAGCACGGTGCCCCAGCAGCGTTGGGGAGGGAAGTGGAGGGCTGCGAGGGCAGCATGTGGGGTCAGGATGCACTCAGACTTCTTCAAAGGGCAGCAAGGAGCTGCCATTCCCCCCATGCCCCCCCATCTTGCAGCGTGGGCAGCAGGTCTGCTCCCAAAAAATCAGAACGGTTTTGACCTGTAATTTTTCTCCCTGTTGTTTTCACTCAATTATACTTAGCTGCCCTGAGAAAACTCTTTTTAGATGTCCTCCCAGGTCCTTGCTGTGATCCATGTCATCCTGGAGGCATATAATAATTTAGACTGAAAGCTGTGCTGTACAGCTCTGTTCTCCACAGCTTCGAAGGATGGAGAAAGTATTGATGTGCCCTGATTTATCTCCCACAGATGTCATCTCCCTAGGAGCTGACTTGAAGGACAGAGGGGCACAGAAAACTGAATTTGGGAAGCACCTGATTCAAAAAGAAAGGAGGATGAAATTTTATGAACTGCGTTGGATGGATGCTGGGAACATCACAGCTTTGCAAACCCAATGATCCAAAAAGTTAGCACTGTGAACCACAATGTTGCTCTGGCTGGGTGCAAGAGGAGAAGTCTTTGTGATGCCTTTATGTTTCCCAAAGGAATCTCTTCAAATGAAGAGTATTTTTGCGTTGATGCTTTTTTAGCTGTCATTCCCCATCAGGCCTAACCAAGCTCGGAGGGTGAGAAGCAAGATGAGGAGAGGGTTGCATTTATCATGGTGAATGCTGTGAGCCATGGGTGTCCGTACGGCAGCAAGCAGAGATGCACCATCAGGATGTGCGCTAGGGAGCAGCGCCCAGCACCGATGCCGAGTGCGTAGCTGGGGAGGGCAGATCGTGGGTGCTGCAGGCATGGGCAAATGAAGAGGCTGGGGACATTGTTTCCACCATCACATCCTCCTCTATAGCCTGGGCAGCAAAAAGCAAAGCTCCCCATGTCTGTCTACTGGCAGGAGGGGAGATGTTTTCAGCCTTTTAAGTCTAGCGCCTTGCCTGTTTGTCAGGGGACTTTCCATCCCTCAGCCAGCTTAGTCTAAATGGCCCTGTGAGACAGCCAGATAGATGCATTCCATTTTAATCCCTTATCTGTCTCACTCTGCTGAGATCATTTACTTGCTAATAAGCTCCTGTGGTCAGAGATAAAAGGCTTTTTTACCAGCCCTGTAAGGATGTACCTGAGTGGCTTTGCAACACTGCGCTTCATGGAAAATATGGAAAGATGTTACATTCATAATATATCACTCATATCTGTGTTTGTAAACAGATTTATCACACCATCTGCAGAATCATACTGCAGTCTCCTCCATATTTATTCCATTTCAAATTATATAGTACAGCTCCTGTTTATTTTATTCCCTTTTTATGATTAGAAACATTAGCTCCTTTTTTCTTCCCTACAAGAAGAGTGCACTCTCTGTGGGAAAGAATATATAATCAATCCAATTTGTTCAGCTTGGTGCATAAAACCAGAAGCTGGTACTGTTTGGAGAGGTACCTGCCTGGGTTTGTGTCTCAGCTCTTCACATCTGTGTGGAGCAGGTGGGGAGGAAAGGATAATTCCAAACAAATCTGCTGGTAAACAGGATGTTCTGTCAGTATTTCCTGTCTCCTGTTGCACAGGGTGGGCTTCATTTTCAGAAACCAGCTAAGCCTAAGGTCGATAATACCACTATAATCTCTCCGACTTTCCGTAGCTTCCTCGTATATAACAAAGTATTTGTACAACTGTGAGCAAAAAGCCAGCCAGCTTTGTAATCTGGTTTGGTAAGAAACATTTAGTCATATGCAAATTTTAGAAAGTGATTTTCTGAGTATAAAAAGAGAGAGGGGGGGAGCTTGCGGTCAGCAGCCACTTCTGCAGCCCCTTGGCTGAAGAGCAGGAGCCCTGGCACAGCTCCGGGCAGGGCAGAGCCCAGGCATCAGCCAGGAGGACCATCCTCCTCCAGCAGCTGCTCCTGCAGGCTTCCTCACCCGGCCGGAACACGAGGCTCTTCCGTGCACACCCAGGGACCAAACCCAGGTTCTCTGCTTGCTGCACGCTTTCACTTTGGGGAGAGGAAAGAGTCTGGGCAGAGGCAAGAGGAGGGATGAGTCCCACCCAGTGAGCCAGGGCTTGGCCCCCGCTGCCAGCAGTTCAGTTTGTGCCCATCCTCTGTGCAGAAGTTAAAAACCCAGGACAGTGAATTCCTCCTCCCAGGCGGGAGACAGAGGGATGTCGGGTCCTTAGGGAAGCCACCAAAGAACGGGGCTGGGTGGAACAAGCTGTGCTGTACCCTGGTCAGATGGTCCTCAGCACTGCCCCACACTGAAGGTCTGGCCTTGACCCCAGGCACTGGAAGAGGACTGCTGGGCTCGATGCACAGCACAGGGCAGGATTTGTCCACAGCTCCTTAGGAATGCCTCTCCAGCCCATGACTAAATTCACTGTGGTGAGAGGTGCACGGTGCTGCCTCATCTCCAGGGCTGTGACTCTGGGGCAGGGCATTTTCGCTTCTCTCCGTCTGGGGATGGAGGATTTCACTTCTCCTTTGCATTGAGCCTAACCCAGATTCCTGGGCTTGGGGACAGAGCAATGACTGGGGGTGACTAACTCCAACAAGAATTTTACTGAGAGTGAGTAAGGGCTCTGGGCTGCAAACAGTGATGACAAATCTTAGAAACTGAAGCCTGTGCTTTGGCAGGAGGGTTTATTGTTTGGGTTTTGGGGGTTTTTTTTATGTGATCCTTTTTATTACTTGTCAGCTATGCAGTGTGTTCTTAGACGGTATATTCACAACTTCATGTTTTTTGATCATGACCATCATTTTTTCAGATAACAGAACAGTGAACAACTGGGCGCTTGGCCAGGTCTTTCCCCATTGAAGCAAAATGAAACTCTGCAAGAGGGTTTCCCCAGAGCTTTCTAAAAGGATTTTCTGTGACCATATCCCACTAACTCCACCACCTCTCTGACCCTTACTGAACACAGCTTTTGGCGCTGTGAGCTGTGAGCTGAGTGCCCCTGCCAGAGTCTCCCATCATCACCTTTTCCCAGGGGAACCGTTCAGGCTGTCTCAAGCATCCCATCCCATCACACTTCGCATCTTTCCAAGAGGCATGTTTAGGCCTACCAAAAATTAAGTGAGCATACTTTCTGGCTGTATATTTGCCAAGGGGTAACTGCCAAGATGAGACTTTGGGGTGAACCAGAAGCCATGTGGCTCTGCTGTGGCGAAGCAGCCAGGACCTCTCTCAGTGCAGTCCCCAGGAAAAATCACAAGGCAGGCTTTAAAATAATGAGATGATTTCCAACCATTGTAAATGGTCTGTGCTTTATCTTGGTGTTCTGGCAAATAAAACCTTTGGAAGATTTCTCAGGTTAGATTTTTCAAGCCGTTTCCCTACATGCTGCAGGGCTAGAAACCCTTGTGCTGCAGCTGGTAAGGGAAAGCAAGTGTCTCCTAGAATCCCTTCAATCCCACAAGTGCTAGGCTTTGGGGGCCAGCTGGCCCCCAGGTTATTCTGAGCCCCGTGAGGCTCACCAGGCCAGGGAAGCAGAGGTCTCAGTGCCGTGGCAGGGAGCAGTAGTGTCTGGCTTTGGGTCCAGCATGTTTATCCCCCTTTTGTGGGACAAACTGTCCTGTCTGAGAGCAATCCAGCTTTAAAACACTTGCATTCAGGTTTGAAAAGGACTTGCATTGTGTAATTTAATCACTGTGGGTCTGAAAAATAATAGTTCTGCCTAAAACCATAAAATTTGGCACCAAGAGTTAATTAGACTTCTCTTTGCTATTTCTCTGTGCTGAATCAGCTCCTCACCCTCCTTGCCGCTAACAGCATGGCTGAGACTGGCCATGTCCTCCAGGCAGATGGGCCTTGAAGAGACGCTCCCTGTCTCTGAAAAGACGCGCTGCTGTTTTCATAGCCTCCCACTGCTGTCCCTTCGCTTGCAGCCTGGCGGGCTCTCACATAATCATGTGCAAGCACCACGTTTTGCAAACATATTTGCTATTACAGCAGGCGGGAAGAAATTGAGTGCTATAAAACTAACCTCCACATCAGTCAAAAGAGAGAAAAGCAAAAAATAACAAGGTTATCAGATGCTTTTATGAGCAGGATCTGCTCAAAATTACTTCTCCATCCCATTACAAATGCTTAGAAACTGCATAGCCTCTCCAACACAGTGTGATTTTAAAGTAGTTTAATGGGTGTAAAGAGTTTAGAGCTGATAATGCTGCTTCCAACTTCATCCTTTTGCTGCATGAAAATAGGTAGTGGCTATCGAGTGGTGTAAATTGGCTACTTTTAAAGCTGTACTTGCTGGCTTAGATGTGCTAAGAGTCTCTCTACAGAGTTTTCAGGGTCTGAGTATAGTGTGTGTGGTTAAGAAAGGGATATATTGAGTTTCTTCAGCAGAGGATTGGTTCCAGTGTGTGTGCCCTACATGCTGGAGAGCTGGGGACCTGCTGTAGTTGAGCTTTACATCCTGATCACTAGGAGAAAAACCAGGGCTGCCTGAGGGTTGTTTGCCAGTCCAGACAAACTTCTCACTTTGTCTTTTCTTTTTCTTTCAGGACAAACTGTTCACAATGTCAGTCAAAAAGGAAGGTGCCCACAAGAAGTGGGCTGCCGTGAAGGAGAAACTCGGACCTCAGGAGACTGACCAGTCAGAGGCCAACCTGGAAAATGCCGAGCCAGAGCTGTGCATCCGTCTCCTGCAAATGCCGTCTGTGGTGAACTACTCCGGGCTGAAGAAGCGGCTGGAGAACAGTGATGACGCCTGGATGGTTCAGTTTCTGGAGCTGTGTGGGCTGGACCTCCTCCTGGAGGCCCTGGACAGACTGTCCGGGCGAGGAGTGGCCAGGATATCTGATGCCTTGCTCCAGCTCACTTGCATTAACTGTGTGCGAGCGGTCATGAACTCCCACAAAGGCATCGAATACATTGTGAGCAACGAGGGCTACGTCAGAAAGCTCTTCCAAGGTGAGAAGACCTCTTCCTGCTTCATCCATTACATGCAGCATAGGAAGGGGCTCTTCTGTTGCTTATCCTCCTGCCCTGCACCAGGTTTCTTGCAAATTGTTGATCGCAACTGATTAATGAGATTGTTTTCTTCTTTAAAATAACGCTGCTTTGAAATCACATTGGCTTCCTTTGCCACCCAATGCTATTTCCACACAAATATCTTCACAGCTTACTGAGAAGCCATGGATAAACCCAGCCTTAGCTGTACGCAGGCTTGAGAAGTCTTCAGCCCTTCAGTGGTCAGCAGACATTTGCTGTTTAGTCTTTGTGAGCTCCAAGAGCAGAGTGAGAGGAATTGAAAGGGCTTGGAGACTGGTAGCCTGTAAAGAGGAGGGAAGGTGGCATAGTTTAGACTCCAGACAACTCGTTCTCTGCACTGCTCAGTCTATTCCTTTTAGAAGATGGCAGGTAATACCACTTGCTTTCCTCTGCCACTCACTTGTCTTGTCGTTAGGTATAAAACTCATCAGGGCATCTCCTAGAACTTATTGTGCAGCAATTAATGATGGTGGTGCTGGGAAGATAACTTCTGTGCTGCTCCACAGAGCTGAGATCACAGCTGTGCCCAGAAAACCTTATTAATAGCTCTTTAAAATGCATTTAGTCTGAAAGCTAGCTTGCTCCCCGCTTCAGTTTTGAAGTCCTCTTCCTTCCTCTCCACCCCGTGTTTTCTTAACCAGTGTGAAATAGAGAACTGGCATTTTTCTGCTGTGAAAAACAGGGGGGCACCCTGGGCTTTTCAGCAGTCGAGCTTCTTTGTGCACTAATAAAGGAAAAATCAGATGGTCAAATCCCCTCCCTCCCAGCTGCCAGGGCTCACAGAGAAAGAGTAGTGGAAAAAAGGGAATATATGGGGACTGGTTAGAACAATTGGTCTACTTGATATGCATATTGGGTATTTCTGCACTAAAAATAAGACTCATTAATGGAGGAAGACGGTTCATCTGGTGTTCTAGAAAGGACCCATATGTGAAAATGGGATATAAAATGTGTGACACTGAGTGCTGAGGCCTTGGCTGCTGTTGCAGCATGCCACTGGTAGGTGGAAGAGATGAACAGCTACAAGCAACAACAAAATGCCAATTAGGATACCTGTAGCATTTACTGTTTCCGCTAGAAGTTACTTATACATCACATAATGCTATTGGGATGGGATATCTATACGCTGAGATATTTGTATTCCTATCTTCCATGCAGTGGCTCCACTCCCTCTGTCTTTTTTCTACCACTGATCATAACTCACGTAGCAGAAGACACTGAGATTCAGCACATTAATGTCATTGTAAAATTTTTCTGTTTTGTTTTGTTCTTTCTCCAGCACTTGACACAACTAATGTCATGGTCAAAAAGCAAATATTTGAGCTCCTGGCTGCACTGTGCATTTACTCATCAGATGGCCACGCTTTGGCTTTGGATGCCTTGGACCATTACAAGGCAAGTGTTGGGCTGCAGCAGGAGGTATGGCTCTGCTCTGATCCATGCAGGTAGATTCATGTACCACAGAAAATGTCTGGGAATGAAGGTCATTTTGCATCATTTTGGTAAGAGAAGCAGGGATTTATAAGGTAAAAACTGTAGGAATTTTGCCTGGTCAGCATAAGTCCATGGTGCTGCTCTATGACTTGTCTGGACAGATGACTGCCAACCACAAAGTCCTTTCTGGCAGGAAAAGCACTACCAGATTAGCAAAATAGATGGTGCCACATCCACGGGTTTCACTGGCCACAAGCTGAGGTAGGTGCATCAGTTATCAGAAAGCATAAAAGCATCCAAGAGGAGTTTCCCTGACTTTCTGTGCCAAGCAGACCCTGTTTCTTAATGGAGGAGTGCTGCTCTTCCCTGTATCTTCCTGTCTTGTGCACAGTGGGATGAACTGAGAGGTTTTAAGATCCTAATTCCAGCTGAGAGCCTGCACCAAAGCGGTAGACATTTCTGAACAGAAATATCACGTGTGTTATTAACAGAGTGTGAAGAACCAGCAGTATCGATTCAGCGTCATAATGAATGAGCTCTCCAACACAGACAATGTGCCATACATGGTGACAGTCCTGAGTGCTCTCAATGCCATCATACTGGGGAAAGAAGAGCTAAGAACAAGGACACAAATCAGAAACGAGTTCATAGGTAAGGATGTTTGTTGCACCTAACTTTCTCTGGAGGAAATCAGTTGCCAAGCAGTTTTATTTTCAGATGTATCCATAAGGTGACTAAAGAGGGCTGGGGAGCAGAACTGCAAATATTAAAGGCAGACTCCTTTTTTTTTTCTTTTGTTCTCTTCAACAACTTTTCTGTAACCACTTTTTTTTAACTGTGCTGCTTTCCCGTAGCTTTGATCTTTTCTGGAATCCCAGTAGTGCTGTATCACTTGAGCTTCTTCAATAAATTTCTATAACCAACCATCCTATGTAGCTGTATTTCTGTACATTGCAACTCCTATTAACAGTAAATAAGGTTTCTTCACCCTGTGTCTGCTCAGCTGAGCCACAGAAACTGCCCTGTGATTCAGAAATACTTTCCAACTGCTTGAATACCAGGATCCTAGGTACCGTTGTTAGGACCTGCCTCACATAATACGTACATCTGAGCTGGTAAGCCTGGGCACCGTTTCTCTCCCTGGAGAGCAAGGGACATTTGACCGCACTGTTCATCTGACTGATTTTAGATGTCTAATTTGTAATGAGGTGACTCATGCCCCAGAAGTGCCTGTGTCCCTCAGTAAGTCCAGAGGGATGCTCCAGTGGTTCACGCAGCTGCAGGCGTGTGTACTGTGGGCCTCTTCATTTGCCAGATGACCCTACCCACTTTGACAGATCCATCTGAAGACATTTTCACTTTTTCTCTCTGCAAAAAGTGTTTATGAGCATAACATTACATAAAAATCATAATAGATCAGAACCAAGTAGGTCATAATGCCAATGTATCTATTTTTTTCTCTCCCAGGGCTTCAGCTGTTGGATATTTTAGACAAGCTAAGGTAAGGATCACTGTTAAATCTTCTTTTATAAATGAGATTCACAGTAATGTAGCTGTGGAAATTTAATACTTACCAGCCTTCAGTTTTGTGAAGTGTACCCGGATAGAGTGGACCATGCTTGTGTGCACCCATTGTATGGGAACCAGAGGCATTAGGCCAGTGTTAAGATGCTTTTGCCAACCACAGTGTCACGGGGACAGCTGTTGGTGTAGACGGCATTGACAGAGGCTCTGGGCATAGATGGAGCAAGGCTTAACAATGTCCTCATTGAGGCTGCATTTCAGACTGAACCTGAAGAGATGCTGTGGGCTCACTGAGCAGCTTGCTGTATTCAAAACCCCTTCACTGCTAGTGTTGGTCCCAGCAGCATCCAGCTAAAACAATTTATTAATGCCTATCTGGACAGATCTGTCTTCACAGGTTCTTTATTTAAAAATTATATTCTGTCAGAAATACCGATGATAAATCCTTGGATGCGTTATAGTATGAGTTGCGGTTATCCATGTAACTGGAATGGCTCCATCCAATCCCACAAAAATTAGGGAAAAGAAGATCTTTCAATAATGCCAACCAGCAAGGGTAGGGTTCCTGCACTGAGTGGTCTCAAGAGTGCTGAGAAAGTTGACTTTAGAGTATTTGGGGATTTTTTAATCCAATTTTGAGTAACAGAAAAGGAAGTTTTTCAAACAGAAATATCACTGGAATATTTTCAATTTGTCTTGACTTTAAAAAAAGAAGAAGAAGAAGGTGGCCCAGTTTCAAAAAGCTGGAAATGACACTCTTGTTACAGCTCCAAGGAGAAGTCCATACAAAGCATACACTGGGCCAAGTTATGCCATGAAAAGTCCCATTCATTTCTATGTGTTGACTGTAGAAAGAGGTACATTCTGTTCAAGAAAGGATGCACTGATGGCATTTGATCCTTTATAAATAAGGTAGTCGGGCACTTTCAACACCAGCTAGCTGAATCTGAGAGGCAAAGAGATAAAAGCCATTTAAACAAAAGCAATCATCTGAAAATCAGTGGAGGGCTCTCCAGTGAAAATGAATGCTGTAACGTTGTAGAGACATAGAGGAAGAGGATCTGCTTATCCAGTGTGATACGTTTGAGGAGTTCAAGACAGAAGATGATGAGGAATTATTAAAGATATGTGATGGGATAAACATGAATGATCATCATGAGGTCTTTTCATCTCTCTTCAATAAAGTAAGTAGGCCCCCATGTGGGGCGCAAAGTCATGCAGTGGCAAAGTTAACACTTTGCTTGGAACCAGCCTTGCTATGATGGAAAGCTGCTGTGTCTTCCAGGTGAGCCGCTCTCCGGTCTCCATCCAGCTGCTGTCCATTCTCCAGAGCCTGCTGCACTTGGAACCATCTCACCACTCCAGCCTCCTGCTGTGGGAGTCCTTGGACGCAGTAGTGAACAGAGCCCTTTTGCTCGCAAATGACAGTAAGAATGACATATCCATCCAGCCTTGCACAATCCTCTTACTTGCCCATGTCCCACCCACTGCCCACAAAAGACCTTCCAAAATGTGCAGGAAATAATCTATGGGACTTGCTAAGAGCTGAACAGAAGCTGTGACAAAGCTACACCTCCTGCACAGGGTCAAGTCTTGATGCGAAGCCCCAGCCATGCGATGCTCGTGAGAGCTTTAGGCCACGTTTAGCAGTGGGCTCAGGATTCATGGCCTTGCTTTGATGGTTAAACCCTGAGCTTTGGGTTGTGGGAGTCAATGGGAATCTGTCCTTGTTGGCATCCTGCCGCTGGTGCTGGCTAGTCTTGCTGGCAGGCATG
The DNA here is from genome assembly GCA_035590275.1 of Ibycter americanus. Lineage (NCBI taxonomy): Eukaryota > Metazoa > Chordata > Aves > Falconiformes > Falconidae > Ibycter > Ibycter americanus. Next base: position 28,596,169 of record JAVJGI010000063.1, read on the forward strand.
CTCAGCACAGTGTTTGTGGGCCAGGACCATGGGAAGGAAATTGCCTGGAAGCTAAAAGTGCAGTTGTGTAACATGGCACCGGGGAGTGGGCCCAGTGGCTTTAGAACTGCTGCTTGGTGAGGGCTGAATAGCATGAACCAGCGCTTGGGGCTCATCTCCTTCTCTGACCCCGACTTGTTTCTCTAGTTCAAGGGAACACAGTTGAAGAAGTCATCGAGAGGCTGCTATCTACCAAGAAACATTCAAACAAGCAAAAGCGAGCTGAAAACCGGCTGTGTGGGAGTGCAAATGAAGGCACCCAGGCTGAGCTAGAACCATGTGCGCGTGCAGCGCGGAGCCCAGTGGGATCATCAAACCCCTCCAAGGCACCAGCAACTCCCCCCGGGCCACCCACCAACGAAAAGAAGATCTCATCCTCCCAGCTCACAGCCTGCTGTGCTTCACCAGAGACTTCTAACCCCCCACCCAATACTGCTCCCACCCTGTCACCTCCACCCCCACCACCTCCACCCCCACCGCCACTCCCTGGCACAGCAGCTGGGACGCCCACATCCCTCATGATGAATGCACCTCCAGCCCCTCCACTCCCTGACATCGCTCCACCCCCACCCCCACTGCCTGGCATGGGAGGTATCCCTCCCCCTCCACCCCCATTGCCTGGCATAGGTGGCAGCCCTCCACCTCCACCCCCACCCCCATTGCCTGGCATGGGTGGCATCCCTCCACCCCCACCCCCATTGCCTGGCATAGGTGGCATCCCTCCACCTCCACCCCCACCCCCATTGCCTGGCATGGGTG
>JAVJGI010000063.1:28597066-28618882 GCA_035590275.1 Ibycter americanus
CCCAGGGCCTGGCATGGGGGGCAGCCCTCCACCCCCCCCCCCACTGCCCGGCAGGGGTGGCATCCCTCCACCCCCACCCCCACTGCCCGGCATGGGTGGCATCCCTCCCCCTCCCCCACTCCTGCCCGGCATGGGAGGAGATCATATAGAAGCTGTGGTGGTTTCCCAATTCAGCTGCCCTCTTGGCTTGGGCAGGCCTCCCCACAAGACGATGAAGACACCAACATTGAGAATGAAGAAACTGAACTGGCAGAAGCTGCCCTCCAACGTGGTGAGAGGTGGGTGCTTCTGACATAAAGTCACTGCTGCATCAAGGGTGACCCAGGGGAAGAAACACTGTCTTTGAATTTGACAAATGTGGTTGAGTCATTTAGACACAGAACTCGCCTGATTTCCATTACATCTGACCTGCAGGGTTTAAATAAATAAAAGTAACATGAAACTACTAATAGAATATAATAACCATTCCAACTAAATCAGTAGTTAAGAATAGCTTGTTCATAACTAAAATACTTTGAAATTAAAAGAAGGGGGAGGGATGGGAATATTTCCCTAATCCACCATGACATGGCTTAGGCTTGAGTTCTCAACAGGCTCTGATCTGGGTGCCCCAGACTTTTGTTCCCCTGTTCATCTATACTTGTATCTGGGTATATTAAAGTCATGAGTAAGAGCGCAGGTAAGGGTCATATCGCAGTTCAAGAAGGACGTTGAAAGAATTGGAGAGCTGTGAGAATTATTGATTTGTCTCTTGATTTTTGGGTTACATTTCCCACTCCTAGTGGTTCCAAAGAGGAGCATGAAATGTGAGAAGCCAGGACAGGCAATGTCAGCTTTGACTTAGACAACCAAGGAATGGAATTTGGCATAGGTGAAGTTTAAATAAGGCATGCTTTCAATCACAAGAGCAGTTCATTGTTGGGATTATTTCAGTAGAGACTTCTAGAGGCACATTTAGGTGACTTTTTTTTAAAAAAAAAAGATTTTTAAGGAAGTGCAGTGGGAATTAATTCAAGCAGTCCTGTAGCCAGCATTATACAATGAGGCTCGATTATAAAATGAAAAATGGAGAAGAGCCACAGTCAGAAAATGTCCAGCTTGTGGCCAATCCCTCAGATAGCATATGAGGAAGCAAAAATAACATCAGCCAGGGGACTAGAAAAGAAATGGCTGAGGTCCTTCTCGTGCTGACCCAGTTTGCCTATCGTGGAGAAAGCAGTTGTGTAGGGGGTGGTGGGGCTGTATGGCCTCTGTGTGCCCAGTGCTGCATCCCCTTACCAGCACATCTTGGGGTAAAGCACCAGGTTTAACTACCTTCAGACCCTTTGGATCCTGCCTGTGGGACTTGCCCCTCCTCAAAAATTAGCATTTGTCCCGGACTAATGTCTCTTCTTATTTCATTTGTCTTCTGAGAAGTGTCCCTCTAGCAACTCACGTTGCCCAAAAGCCAGGAATTTTCAGCTGTCCCTGTAGCCAGTCTGAACACCTTGTCTTTTTTCAGAAAGTCACTCAATGTGGGCGTCAGTAAGCAGCAGCAGCGAGGAAACTATAGAGCCCAATTACGCAAGCATAGAGCAGCTCTTTTGCTTTCCACAACCAACCCTGAAGGAGAAAACAGCAGCACCAGTGAAGGCAGAACCGAAGGAGGTGAGGAGGTCCCTCTCATTCTTTCGAAAAAAGATCACTGCAGACAGCTCATCTAATATGAGATATCTTCTTTTTCTTTAATGAAGATCACATTTTTGGACTCCAAGAAAAGTCTCAATTTGAACATATTTTTGAAGCAATTTAAATGGTAAGATATGGCCAGTTTTCCTGACAGTTGACAAAACTTTGAGCAGGTTTTGGATAGTATTTGGAAGGTCCTCATGAAACCTATTCTAGCCAGTGCACTTAGGTGGTCTGTGTTACTGAAACATCTGAACATTTCCCAGTTTATCCTACACTGTCTTTAAAATACTGAGTTTAAGGGTTTAGTTATGTTTCTACATACAAAATCCCCATATGTTGGCAAAGGCGTTACATCTCCATGGTACAGATAAGGTTATGGCACAGACTCTTTGGGTGACTTAGGCTGTGAGACATCTCTGGAGGTCAAATGCCTCCTCAAAACAGGGCCAATGCAAAAGTTAAGAATTAAATTTTCTTTTAAGGTAATCAAATGCCCAGAGACAGAGATCTGGGTTGCAGGATTCATCTCTGGCCTTGAGTCATTTGACCAGGGCAAGAAACAAAATTTGGGGCATAGCAGGTATCCACATCCCATTTCTAAGTTGATCATGGGGACATATCTTTCCTTTTGGATTATTGTGGCTCTCACTAAGGAAAGCATGGAGCACTTGCGCAGACACATGTCTCGGTAGCATGTTACTGTGGAAGAGGCGTCTTTGGATGATGGCTGACTCTTCTCCTCCTCCCTGCAGCTCCAACGAAGAGGTGGCTGCCATGGTCCAGAATGGGGACCGGACGAAGTTTGATGTTGAGGTTCTGAAGCAGTTACTGAAGCTTCTGCCTGAAAAGCATGAGGTCAGGAGGAAAAATGGTACCGTTAGTTTACAGAGCAGAACATGCAGTGCAGACCTGCAGTCTTGATTCTTTATTTCCCATTAGATAGAAAACCTGAAGGCCTTCAAAGAAGAGAAATCAAAACTAGCAAACGCAGATCAGTTTTATCTTCTCCTCCTTCAGATTGCCAGGTAAGGATGTTGGTCATGAACTTCAGCCCAGTCTTTTTCTTGGTTTACTTATGGGAGGTTTAAGTTTCTTTATAGAAGCCTCACAGACCAAGATTGTGGGATATAGCTGGTGGATTCCCTCTTCCAGCTTAGAACCATCCCTTTCCCCGTTACACTTAGAGGAAAGGCTGTTGCTGCTCCAGCACCTCCTCTCCCTCTGAAGTAGCAGAAGCTGGCCCAGACCCAGGGTCAGACATGCCCAGGGAGGCCCCATATCTTACTGAAAGGCAGTGCAAAATGCAATGCCAAGATGAGGGAATCCGTATCTCACATGGTGGTCAGTCTTATCTTTGCTGATCACAGTGCATCAGCAGAAACTACATCCCCACTGGTCCCTAAGGCAAGCAGCAGCCCTTCACCTCCCTCCACAAGCCGCAGACACTGGTTCAATGTGGATGTGGTTGGCAGCGTTGTTGTGGGGTGGCCAGACTTACCTGTGATGTGGGAAGAGGACCGCTGTGCTGGCCAAGACCACAGTGCCTTTAAGCTTTGAATCAACCTCTGTCCTTAGCTACCAGCTGCGCATTGAATGTATGCTGATCTGTGAAGAGACCACTGTTGTGCTGGACATGATTCAGCCGAAAGCTGAAGCCATCCGGAGAGCCTGTGAAGGTAAATGACTTTATTTCTGGATGTTATTTATGACAGGAAGCTTTAAACCCCCCAAAACTCCCTTGAAGCTTTGCAGTGATATTACCCAGCCCCCTAAAAACTCCCCTGTGGTCTGCAGGGTTCACTGCAGAATACAGGAGGCAGCTTTAGGTACCTCCACTGATGGTCAAAGCACTTAATAAGAGCAGAGATCATTTTCCCTCACCCTCAGCCCTCTTATTCTGCAGCAGAAGTGTTCCCCTGAAACACTTTCAATGGTGAAGCCTTGGAAGCTCATCAGCCCTTTCAAAGGAGCCGAATTTAGACAGCAGAGCTAACCCTCTTACAGCTAATTCATCTGGCATCATTTGCCACATTAAGACCTTCACACAGCAATTTTCTCTGCTGCCAGAAAAGTACACCCCAAACTTCCCCCAGGAAGTAGCGATGCTTTAGTTTTTCCTTGCCTACAAATGGAACCAGAAGAAAACTTCTGTTATTTTGGCCTGTAAATGGCTGATGCTCCAATTTTGTGAGTATGTGGAGAGATTATGCAATAGGTTTTGGCCTCCTGTGGCAGAAACCTTAGGTCCCACTCTACTAAGGGCAGGATGCTTTCCTTGGCACTATCAAGTGCCGCCTGTCCTACAGAGCCAGTTGTCCCAGCTCCTGCTGGGGGTTTCTCCAGCTGGCCTTACAGCTGCCTGCTGGGATAAATTGAAGCTTCCCCCCAAAAGTGTCTTCCCAGCAGCCCAGTTGTCCTTTTGGAGCTGTTCCTGGCTCAAAGCTGAGTGCTTCAGAAAGTACACCGCTGCAGCACCCTGTCATAAAAGCAAGGACAGGGACTGTACCCTTCATGCCCTGATAATCATCTCCACCATGCAAGACCAAGAACAGGGTGACCGTGTCTGGTTTTAGCAGCTGGCAGATAATCACAAGGCTGTCAGAACTGGCTTCACTGCACAGCTGAATGGAGTCTGCAAGATTAAAATTGCAGCCCAGTTACCCTTGCCCACACCAGGGTAAATTAGGGTACTTCCAAAGAAGGCAGCAAGTTGATGGCTGTCAGTGAGGAGGGTCCAGCTCCAGGTTATTTTCAATTAGGAATGAAAGACCAGATGTAAAGAAAGAAAGAAACATAGATCAACAAAAACTTTTGTAACTCATGGAATTGAATCTATGTAGAATCAGTTTCTCTGCAGGTTGGGCCATTGGGCTGCAAAGCTGAAATATCAGATTTAGTTTGGTGGAATTCAGTATCCCAATTTCAATGCAGTTTAGGAAACATTCTGGTGTAACAGAAGCTTTTGTTTAAAAGTCCTTTATGTTTTTCAGATCTTCTGGACAGTCATCGCCTGCCACTCTTTTGTCAACTGATTCTCAAAGTTGGAAACTTTCTGAACTACGTAAGGACTTCCCTTGTCTTGTCCTCTCCCCATTACAGTATGTGGATGATCTCCTTTAACGTTATAATTTGGATGGACACAGGAGTTACATCTGCTTTCTTTCTGTCTTGTAGGGAAGTCACACAGGTGATGCCGATGGGTTTAAAATCAGCACTTTACTCAAACTAACAGAAACCAAAGCAAACCAAACCCGCATTACGCTGCTCCACCATATTCTGGAGGTACCACTATCAAGTCTTGGGTGACAGGGAAGGGGGAGGATTTTATCACAGATGAACCATTTCTCCTACACTACTTTCAGTTAATGCCACATGCTCATATTTGTATCCTCCCTGGCTAGCTGCAGAGTGTCACAAGCTGGGAGTGTTCAAATTGCTTAGGCTGGTGGAGGCTAGTTGTGGGCACTACTCAGGATGCTCCTTATTTTAAGACTTGTTCTGCTTTCCTCCAGCATCATTCCCCACAATGGCTGGAACTTCCTTTTTCATATTTGTGCAATCTGCATATCATCAACTGCAAACCACAGAGCACATGGTTGCCAAAGCTGTTCTGTCTGGTCTGTACCTGTTCAGCCCTTCTGCCTTTCCATGACCTCTCCCTTTTCCAGCAGGCTATGCTCGAGCTTTTCATGCTCCTTTCCAAGCCTCCCTGGCTTTCTTATTCCCTGTTTTTTCCTTTTTTATCCATGCTCTGCTCTGCTGCCTTCATTCATCAAGGTCCCTCCATTCCAGTTATGCATATACAAGCCCTGCTTTAGCTGGCAGTAGCTTCAGCAAGCACAGCCATAAAAATAAATTATGCAAATAAGATTCAAGCCCTTTTGATACTCTCCTGGGACCGTAGGAGGTGTCAGACTGCATCAAACCACAGTCCTACCTCTTTCATGGTCAAGAGTAGGTGTCTTAGAAGAGGGTAGAAGAACAGTTCAGCAGCAGGTCAGGTTTGCTTTGAACTATGGGTACTTCTCAACATTTAGCCCTCTTGCGTGTTTTTATAGCCCACGAGCAATGCCTTTCCTCTCTGAACATGCCATCCCATGTTGAATGTGGCTCAGCTCTGCTAGGCAAAGCAAACTGCAGAGGGGGGGCAGCAGCAGGACGTGGCGCAGCCATCCTTCCCAGGCACTTCTGCCCATGTCTTTTCCCCCCGAGCCTCCTCTCTCAGCTCCTGCCACACAGCAAATAACAATTCTTTCTCTGTTTCGCTTCAGGAAGTAGAAAACAGCCACACGGATCTACTGGAACTGCCAAAGGATCTTGAATATGTTTCAAAAGCAGCAGGGTAAAATTTTGTGTCACTTCCTTTGAATTAAAAACAAAAATAAATCTCATACGCATCAACAATGTACCAGAAATTAGGACATACGCAGCTGGAATCGCACATTAACAAGATGGCATCTTAGTTTTAACCAAAAGATTTGTTTGATGAATGTTGAAACCCCTTTAATGTATAATGGTTCTGGGCTGAAATTTGCAGAGCATTCAGTTAATGCTGCCTCCTGGGCCGTTCCAAAATCTGCATTGCCTTTGTGGTAACAGGAGCTTGTGAAGGCCAGCTACCCAGAAGCGTTTCTGAAATGCCTTCAACCAGGGAAAGTGAGCCAATGCCAAGCTCTGAGCATGGAGAATAGCCCTTTGAATGGGTGGACTTTGTTTTGGCATTCATCATCTCGGCACCCAAAGTTATAGGTAGACCTGGCAGCCTTTTCATAAGTGCTGTGGAGGGAAGCTGTTTTCCATGAGTTTGGACTGTGCAGAGAGCTCAGAGCTCAGGTTTCAGTTCAGTGAAGTGGTGGGAAGCAGAGGCACAACCAAACCACCATCTCAGACTTGTCCACTCTTTGGTCAGCACAAGATGCTGGAGTGTCAACTAATGTGGGGGGGGCGGTGTCTGTGTGATTTCAGAATTAATCTTGATATTATACGCACGGAGTCCGGTACCAATTTAAAGAAGTTGCTGGAGCTTCAGCGAAAAGTCTTATCATCAAACGATGATGTGAAACAACAGTATGAGAAACCTATCCAGGTCAGTAGTGGAGCTCCCTTATCTCTCCCCTGTTACACACACAGAGGCAGTGTGCAATACATAGGCAGCTGAGGAGGCTAACGAGAGGGTAGAAAATATTGCCACAAGACATGCTGCCAGATGTGGAAGTAGGCTGCAATGCCACACAACCCATTGGTGTCTATTTGCCAGCTCCACCCCAAACCTAGATACATTTGGTGAGGCCATTTCTTAAGGCCTCTGCCCCACCTGCTCTCTCCACTCTGTTGTGTGACTCCTCACTTTGAGTGAAGATATTCACCCTCTCCCTTTGTGTGGATCACCAGAGTGAAGCCCTTCTCCTGGGATCAAGCTTTACATGGAGATCTCCATGTCTTGCTCAAGCCACCCCTGTAAACTGGCACAGCGCAGCCAAGGGCAAAGATCATCTGCAAAGCTTCATTTCTTCCCACCATATAAGCTCTGATGCAGTTAAAAGCCAGGGCTCAGAGTTCCGCTCCAAGCTCTTACGTTGACATCCTTTTTTCTTTACATGCACTTCACTCAGTGTCCTCTGGATGGTATTTTACTGTGTATATTAAATTCATTTCAGGATAGCATTGATGCCTCCAGGAAGCTTGAAGAAGAATTTGAAACCATTGAAAGGAAGAGAGAAGAACTTGCAAATTATCTCTGTGAAGACCCAAGCAAGTTGTCTTTAGAGGACGTATTTAGCACCATGAAGACCTTCAGAGATCTCTTCATCCGAGCCCTGAAGGTTGGTGTCTGCACACATGATGCTGAGCATCCCTAGCACTGGTGCATGCCTCTGCTCTGACAGACAGGGGTGGGGTGGGCACCTGAATCTGGGCGGGGGAAGATGCTGGTTACAGCCTCCTCCTTTCGGCGCTTGGCATGACATCACCTGGTGAAGAGGTGCCTGATCCCTGCTCCACTGCATAGTCGTGCAGTGCTGGTGCTCCTGGCCTGGCCCAGACCCTGGTGGTTTGCGATTTTGGTGCAACTTTAGCTTCAGAGGTACAAAGATGCTTTGGAGTCAAGTGTGTACGTTTTAGAGGGCAGGGCTTATAAAACTTAACTCTTTGCTCCAACCTGAGCAAACAGACTCAGAAAGACTATGTGTAGTAAAAAAACCCACCAGTTTGGAGGAAATTGTGGCTTCAGTACCTTCCACTTTTGCCTCAGCTAAAGGTCAGGCAGAAGAGCTGCACACTGGTAGGTAGCTACGTTAGGCAGGTCACCACTGCCACATCCCAGGAGGATGTGGCAGAGTCCTGGCCAAGGCAGCGGTCTCCCTCCCACCGTCTTGGCAGGACAGGCTTTATTTCCCATGCCCATTTTATTTATTGTACAGGTTAAGGCCAGAATTTCTCTTTTTCCTTTGCAACCACCTGCAAATCTTTCTCTTCATCGGCTTTTCTAGCAGACATTTAGCCAAACTTCTCATGCCCCTGTTACGTTACTGCAGGAAAACAAGGACAGAAAGGAGCAAGCTGCCAAGGCAGAGAAGAGGAAGAAACAGCTAGAAGAAGAAGAGGGCAAGAGACAGAAGGGAGAAAATGGAAAAGTCAGTGAGTACCTGAAAAGGCTTCAAAAAAGAGAGACGGGGCCAATAGGAGCTCTTTGCTGGTCCTGCTTTAATGGACCAGTAGTGGTAATATATTTTGTGGATTTCCAGGTGCCAGCTGACTAAAGGCTTTTTTAGGTGTCTTACAGCCATAACTAAGGATTGACTTTTCACAGTTGCAGCTGGGCAGAGAAGTTAATTTTAGGTTTGCTGACTGAACAGCAGAGAAAAAAATCATCAAATTGAAACATTTCAGTTAACTTTTTCAGTTTCTAAACATAACTTTTGATTTTCAAATCTAACAAGAAACATTTGACTTCTCCCCTCTCCAAAATCCCCATACACACTTGAGTGGTCTCTCTTTACCAGACTACTGACAGCCCAAAAACCTTGCAGATTTTTAACTTAAATCTGCTTTTCTCTGAGTGAAAATGAAAAGCACAACTGAAAAGTACAATTGGAAGAAGCTGAGAGGAATGAAAAATCAAGATTCTTTTCCCTCCAAAACAAAAGGCCCCCACCGACACGGACAGCAAACAGGAGGTGTTTCAAGGTCATGGTACAACCATGCAGGCACCAGTCCGGGCAGAGCAGGTGCCACCGGTGCCAGCCTGTAGCACCCAGGCTTTGGGGTAAACCCTTTGACTTCATCCAGGACACACTGCTGTGGGGGCATGGAGCATGGGCTTCTCCCAGGCCTGTGGCATCAGTGCCTTGCTTTTACTCAGTGGTTGCTTGTACTGGAACAGCAGTACCCACCCCAAGCAAGAGCATCGCTGCAAAGTCTCCTTCTGCCCCATTTCAGGGGCAGATTTAACACCCAATCTCTCTCTCTTTATCCCAGTTAAGAAGGGGCTGGTGAAGCAGGAGGAGGTGTGCATCATCGATGCACTGCTAGCCGACATAAGGAAAGGTTTCACGCTGAGAAAGACAAAGAACAGACATGAGTCGGATGCAATTCCTAAAACCTTGCCTGCGGAGAGCTCAGAGGAGAGCCAGTCTGGTAAGGACACAGACCCGACTGTACCTGCAGCTATTCATTCCCATCTGCCTCTGAGCCTGAGCCAAGCACACCAGCAAGAAGCCTTCGCATTTGCATTCGGGGCATCTTACTTAAGGAGGCTTTGCAGCCATTGCTGCAGAGAAGAGGAGCAGAGAGCCCTGAGCTGTTGCCAGCCAGGTCTGTCCCAGAATTAGTAGCAATTTGGAGCAGCATGGCTTTGTACCTGTGCTGATAAACCCTCTGAGAGGCACAGCCCATGGGTCAGCCACAGAACCATGCTGATGGGGCACTGATCATTGCCACACGAGTGCCTTCCATGCTATCGAGTCTCAGCAGCACAGCTTGTCACTGCCCTGGAGACTGCTGCACCCTGTCTTAGTCTACATTCAGGAGTCTAAAGAAGCCCCTAAAAAAGATTAGAAAACTCTATTTGCAGAAGGACCAAAATCCTATAGATGCTTGTTAGGAAGCAGCCCATGGATTTAGCTTTTATTTGGTCGCTTGGCTTTGGTGTCAGTGCACGTTAGAGAAGTCCGAGGGCGTTGGCCTACCACAGACCCTGACTTGTGCACTGTGGCTTTCCTAAACCTGCTCTGCAAGGGCAGGATTAGGCTGGCTGATGGGCAGTTTTGAAGTCCTCATGCAGCCAAGCCAGCCATCCCACCTGGTTTAGGACCTCACAGGTGGGTTCCCTCTTCCTGCTGTAGGCTTTCAGGTGGCCTTGCAAGTCTGGGGGCTTCCATGGAAATCAGCTGGTTGGCAGCAAAGACACAAAAACACCTGCTGAAAGCAGAGCAGGGGCTTTGCTGAGCTGGAACCTTGGAGTCCAACATGGGGTATGAGGAGGGGAGGTACAGGGAAGATAAAATGTTGCTGCTTCTGCATAGCTGCTTTAGGGTCAGTGCACCCTCCATAGGCAGCTGGCTAGCTTGTAACATCTCCCAGTGGCAGAAACACCTTGGTTGATCCCAGATATAACTCTGCATCTGTGGCTGATTACATGTTTTTGTTTAAAGGAAAAAGCACTAAGGATCCACAAGCAGCAGGAAAGCAGATCAATGATAAGACCAAGCAAAACAATGATGATCGTCCCTTAGAAAGCACTCAGCCCTCAACCACTGCCCTGATGGAGATGGGTGGCGATGTTACAAATGCCTCAGCTTCAAACCAGGCATCATCCGAAAACAATGCTGGAGGAGATTTGCCACCAGAGTCCCAGGCGCAAAGGCCCTCAGTAAGCTTGGTGGAAGTTGATGGGACCAGTCAGCCCATTGCAGACACCATGATGGAGCAGGCAGGCAGCTGGGCAAGCCTCCAGCAGAGCACGAAGAGCGGCTCCATTGCCTTCTCTGCTGCTAACATAGGCACGGGGATAAGGTTTGCAAGCAGCAGTTCAGCCGCTGCTCTGAGAGATCAACTCAGATGGACCAACGGGTCCATCTCAGAAAGCCAGGACAAGGAACACCCAGCTGATGGCTCAGAGAGCTACAGGCTGATGCAGGAGCCAGAAACTCAGCTGGGCAAGATCGGGGTTGACCCTGGCAGCACTCAGGCTGCTCCCTGTGATGAGGCTCAGGCAGAGTCAAAAGAGATGGCAAAGGAAAATGAAGACCCTGGTACAGACTCGCTGTTGGACACCTCTCAAGAGAAGTCCTTCTCAGAGGAGCCAGCCACCGACTCCTCTTGCTCAGCAACACTCCCCCCAGGGCAAACTCACACCGACAGGGAAAAGCAGAGACCATCTGGGAAACGAAGGAAGAAGAAGAGGCACAGCAAAAGCTACTCAGGTAGCCTATTTCATGTGTAGCCCTCGGGGACTGAGTTTTAACTGGGGAGGCTTCCTCATATATCTGTATATATCTGTTCCTCCCCACTTTGAGGTCCAATGCCCCCTGCCCCTAAAGCCACACTGTTTTATGGAGCTGTTACAGTTTTTAAACCTGAAAGAGATTTAAAAAGAAAAAAAATAAACACAGTTCATTCTTTTGACATTTCTAAGTAGTTTATAAAGAGGTAATGATGAATCAATAATTAAAAAGCCCATTAGACATACACAGTAAAGATGGCAATAAGCACATCTGTCAAGTGCGCTAAAGACAGCTACAAGGCACAGTTATGTGCAAACAAGAGCTCCATTAGACTCCAGAGCAGTGATTAAGAGCAGTTAATACTGGGTACTTAATCAGTGATCACCCCCTCTCATCTACTTATAAACATATAAAGGCAGCAACATCAGTGCTGCTGTGGGGTTGCAAAAGCAGTTTGTCAGCAGTGACTTGACAACCTGCCCCTGGGGAACTTCAGGTGGCTCCTGAACATCAGGCTCTCAAGCCGTCACTGCAGGGTGAGGCGGAAAAGTAAACAATTCAAAACCAGCATCTTGCTGATGCTTCTGTGAAGGATAGTATTTGGCCGGCCAAGTCAGTCCCTCGTGCTGGGCTGCCCTGCCGCTGCTGGGAGAGAGCTCGGCTGCAGGAGGCATGGAGCCACCCAGGTCTCCATCTCACAGCAAATATCCACAGCTGGTCCCAAACCTGGGACGTACGTCCAAGTCCCTCAGAATCTACCGAGCTGAAGCCACCCTTGGGTGGGTACTTTAATCCCAAAGTAGAAGTGCTTTATAGGGAAGACACATGGGTCTGTCAGCCTTTAGAAAGGTACAATATACTGTCCAAAGCCTGTTTTCTGCAAGATCCTGGGGTCAAACAAATAGGCAGAAAAGTGGTGGAAATATCTATTTATTGATACGTAATATTTTTCCTTCCAAGGAAGGTGGAAGAGAAAGGAAATGAGCGTTTGAATACCTGCTGCTGAGAAAGACAGCATGGGTTGAGCATCTAGCACAGAGGGACTTACCCTTATAATGCAAGCATGCCCTGGGGCTGCAGTTATTTATGTTTATAAACATGCCACTTTTCCCTAGTTAAAAACAAGCCACAAACCAGAAGTGGTTTCCCAGAGCAGTGGTTCCTAAACTTGCTTCCCAGGAGGCAGCAGGAGGAGCTGCAGCAATGGGAGCACCCCGTGCTCCCAGCCGTGGTGATGTTTTCCTGACATCTGAAATCAGTATTTCTGGCTTAAGGAACTGAGCCTTGCAAAAGCCACAGGGCTCCCTGGGCATCCAGGGATGGCGTGTTAGGAACCTCTCTGCTACCAGACAATGTTTTCATCACTGAAAATTCCCTGTTGTTACATTTGCCTTGCCATGATCAGATATATTTAGTGTCTCTCTTTTGTTTAAAAGCAGAGATTGAGACTGATACTGGAGATAATAAAACAAAAAAAGGTTGTGTGGTACAATGAGGTATGTAAACTTGCAAAGGTGTTTTTGTGTGAACTAACCACAGCATTGGGACTTTACAGACCTAATCAGTATTCAGTGTATTAGCTAAGCTTTTTGTCTTTGTGTCTAATCACAAATACATGTAAAATAAATTTGTTACTCTGATTTTTACTCTCCAGTGTGTTGATCTTGCGTTGAGCGGAGTCAGTGCTGATATCCCCTCAACACAGGGTCGCACCCCACGTCTGTCCTCTTTTGTCAACAGCAGCCAAACCACCTTTCCCTGCAGATAATTAAAAATCATTACTCTAACCAAGTGAATCCAGCTTCACGTGATAAAAAAAGTCCTTGCTTTGATCCCATTATTTTCTCAAAAAAATGTAAAAATGCAATTTCAGTACCTACCTCCTGCAAAGAACAATTTTTGGTTTGCTTGTGGGTAGCCACTTCCTATACCACTGTTTAAATGCAGGTATCTAGAAAAGGGAATAAAACACTGGGCCCAGGGAGAAGTATTAGTTGGGGCAAAATACCAGCTCCATCTCAAAGCCAAATTCAATTCCAGAGTGCACACAAACTAGTCCATTGGAGCAAACAGACCATGCATACTTCTTATGTGCACTCATGCAGCTTGATGGGATGGTGGGGGGTATGTCATTTGACTTCTGTCACCAAAAAAAATAATATCGGTAAACCAAATTTCTAGTCAAACTGTGTACCAAGTTTCCTGCATTCTTCACTAATGCTGACAACATACAGTTGCCCCTCAAAAGAAAACTCCAGACAAGGAGTTTCAGGATGAGACCTTCCTTCGCAAAACTTCACAAGAAAAACAATTGAAACACCCACTGTACTGAAATTGCATAGTTACGCATTGTCCTTTCCATGCTGATGAGCATCTCTTATGAACTGAATCAATAATGTCAAATCTCTGTCTCGTTTCCTGAAAGGAATGTACTCTCCAGCATCCCCAGTGCCTGGGGCTGGGACCCCAGCCAGGAGCCCTGCTCCTGCACTGCCCAGCAGTCCCATCCCCTGGCATGGTAGAACAGAGGAATCTCTGTAGGATTTCCACGCAGGATTGCTTTTGCTCCTGTACCTGAGGCATCATTGCGAGCAAGAGAAAAGGAGATATTAATTGAGTAGTTACAGTCCTGACTACTCCTGCTCTCCTCTTGGCCCTTTCCATGTTGTGTCACAGGATTACATCAAGTGGAAAAGGGAAGTAGTTCTGTTTCTTTAAAAATCCTAAGGAAGATTTACTGCAAGAGCAGAAGCTAGTAGCAGTGAAGCATAGGTAAGAAGTATGTCAGGCCCAGGGGTCATGCTGCACAGGGAGGGCAGCTGAAACCATGAGTTAAGCATAACTCAGATTATGTATTTTTTAAAAACAAGGATTCAGGCATGCAGACTTAAAAGAAGCCATATTTGAAAAGAATTTTAAAAGAAAGATTTGCATTCTCCTTAGAAGACGTAGGAAAGCAACACAGCGGAATGCATGGACAAACAGTACCTTTATGAAGTGACAGTCAGGCAGGAGTTTCAGCACATCCCTGAAATGCAGCACCTGGCACAGGTCCATTGCACTGGCAGCACCCACCTGTGCTTCAGTGGCAGGAGGGCAGAGATAAGTTGCACCTTAAAACCTGAAATTCCCTTTTTCCTCCTCTGCCATCTTTATGTCACTTGGAAAGGTCAGCAGAAACAAAACCCCATTTGCTTCTCTTAGTCTCCAGCCACAGTGCTTCCCCACCCAAACGCAGCTCAGGTCCATCCCTCTTGATATGACAGACTCAGCCAGCCTAGAGTGGTCCCCATCAATATTTCTTCCTAGGATATTCCACCTGACTTTTTTTATTTTATTTTATTTTTTGTGCCAAGCACACATGGTCTGTTCAGGTCAAAGCACCAGTTCTCTTTTGGTACAGGGTATTTCTCTCTCTGGTGGATTTGCTGGATGTGGAAGTCGCAGGGTCTCAGCGAAGCTGCAGTGATCTTCTTGTGCAGATGCAGCTGCACGGCTCAAGACTTGATCCCCTTATCAGTTTTTAGAGCTTCTATAACAGCAGAAGAGTAAGGGCAGGAACAGCCTGTGACTCTATGAAATAATATTTCAGAACAATAACAGACAAGGTCAGTTGTAATCAGCAACTGACCTCTTGCTTCACCTTGACTATATCTTGTTATGCAGCAATATCTGTATTAATGTTAATGTTCTTTAGATGTCAGCTTTCACACCCAAAGAGTGGTATTCCACATTATCTCCATATTCTCAAAAGAAATGGTTTATAGCTGGTTTTCCTGTGGAACCAAGGCACTGGTGGCCACACTGTGTTTGTGTGCGCCCTGGTAACATCTGAACTCATTTCCAACCAAATCTCAAAAGATCTTGAAGAAGGACCATTTAACAAAAGCTGACAGTCAGAGGAGGGACTGTACAAATGCCTGAACTTAGGGGAGGTGCTCTGAGTTCCCTTGCCTTAGACACTAGAGAATTTCTACAGACAAATGTTCATGTTTATTTGTGCAACTCCCTTTTTCCTCTCCTCCCATCTTTATGTCACTTGGAAAGTTTAGGGGAAACAAAAGTCTTGAAAGCACAAGTCCATAAGCAACCAAGCTTTGGCAATTTCCCTGCTCACAAATCTACTTGATTTATTCCCTAGAAAATAAAAGAACAAACCAAACCAGGAGCATAGGCCAGTGTCGAAGGCTGCAGCCTGGTGAGGAGGGAGGGAAGGGGCAGGAGGGGGATGCAGTGCTGCCTGCCAGCAGCTGTGATGTACACATGGCACAGTGGGACATCAGCCTCCCCCTGCAAAGACAGCAGGGTTTAAGAGTCAAGGTTTTCCTTCTTTTTCTTTTTTTTTTTAATTGTTTTCCTTTAATTCTAGAGGAACAGATGCTTCACCTCCCCTTCTGCAGACTCAGTCTGTTTTCTAACAGACCACAAGAATGTGATCAAGCTAATGCTCATCTTCCTCTAAGGCCTTTTCCTTCATGTTTGTCATCAGAAATGGTATTTGCTTTGGTTATGGTGTGAGATAGGCTCTTAAAAATGACACTGTGCAGCCCCATCCTTCTGAGAGTCCTGCTAAATTCTCTAGACCTAGTAAGTTCAGCAACTTATTATCTAGAAGCATATTCCAATATTCTGCTTGGAAAACCTAAGACTAATGTTATTGGACTGAACTAGCACTCCATTTGAAAGCAAAGTTGCCCAAACTCTTGAACATCAGGAAACATGTCCTGGAAACGTGAGGTTTTTATTAAGTACATAAAGATTTAGCTCCACCTGTTTTTAGGTTATCTGAGGAACGTGAAACTGGTTTCCCTAGTAGCAACCCGACCATTACATACACACACATGCAAAAACACATCACTTTCATTTTACAGTTCAAATAGTTTGCATTTCCTCCTCCTGCAGGTGTCACGGCAAGGCAGAAGAAATAACAGAGACCCAGCGAACCGCTCGTGTCCCCGGAGCACTGCCAGCTTCTCAGAAGCCAGGTTCTGCATCAGCAAAACACCACCGTGGTCACCTCTGCCCCACCAGGACACACTGCTTCACCTCACACAGCCTTTCACTTCTCTCCCCAAGACCCAAAGAGCCTCTGCAGAGACTTTGGATCCCTCAGCCTGTGCCTTACACCAGGCGCTTGCGGGAACAGGGGCCGGTTATGTGCATGGCAAGTGTGAAAGCGTCAGACCTTTCATCTCCTGTCCTGGAAGCCAAGTCTTTCAACTTGCTCTTAGGCCAAACTCCTCTTGAAACAACAGTTGAGTGTGGCCCAAGAAAGGACTGCAGTGTTTAGCCCTCAGAGAAATTTTAAAAATAGTTCATCAAGTAAATTAAAGCAGTCTGTACCATCACAGGTGGAAGCATGCTAACTCCCTCTTCTCATTGCCCACTCACAATTTATATTGGACCAGGTCCAAGGCCCAGATCAGACAAATGTATTTCTAATCTCAACCATTTAAAGCAAGGGAAATCAGTTACATGGGCAAAAAGTTAAAAAAAAAAAAGTATGTCTTTTAGTAAGCATATGGCCATATAAACAGCATCTGGTTCCTATATGACGCTTATGTGCAATTAAGTTGAAGCACGTCAGTAGTCTTGCAGTAGTCTTCTCACATGCACAGATGCGTCCATCAACTTTTGGAGAACTGGGACCCCAGTTCCTCTTATTAGAGCAACAGAAATAGGTTTTCCAGAGTACTCTATCAGATACATTTTCAGCTCATCCTTTAGTAAATCTCTGGATTTGAATTCCGTTGTCAGCTGCTTGCACTCAAAAGTCTTTGTGTTCAAGCTGCAGAATGCGTAGGTTCACATTACTTTTGCTTTAGAACTGAGAATGTGCAGTATTGTGTTTTCAAAATTCAGAACTTTATTTCTCAAGTTTTATAATACTATTGTATCATAGTTTTGTACATAGCTGTCCATTTAAAATGACCTATATTTGTTGAATCTATGGTGTGATAATGTGCTGAAACATGAATCAAGTGGAAGAGCTGGGTGCATTTAAGAACTATGCCTTTATATAGTAACTCACTGTGGCTAGACTAATGTTCAGGCTAAAGCTTATTTTGCTTTGCTTAATAGGACTTGTTAATGTCCTTGTAATACTGAAAACTTTGCTGGACTTAGAAGTTAAACCAAGAATTAAATCACTGGTTTATTTTGACCAAAGCATCGCTATGAGCATATTGAGAATTGGTTAACAAAAGCAAAGATGAGTTGAGAGCGGAAGCATGGGCAGCTTCAGTTCAGGAGACCCTGCAGAGCGCACAGATCCGTTGCAGCTAAAAACCCATTCCCAGCTGGCAGGAGCAGGCAGAGCCCCACCATTTCCTGCAGAACCACATAAACCGCCAGGTTTGACTTGCAGGACTGTCTCTATCACATTTGCAGGTCTCCCTTATTTTCCCCTCTTTTCCAGTCTCAGAGCGCATCATCCTTTTGCTCTTTAATCTAGCTTCTCTGCTCTCAGGTTAGACCCTAGGCTACAGAAATCTCAGTATCAAACGCATTTTCCAAGCAGCTTTGCAACCTCCACGTTTCCAGCAAGAGCCTACAGCTCAGGCTCGCAGTGAGCAGCCAGCCTCCTTCTCCCCACCCCACTGTTTTATCAATAGGAACAACATCATTTGGAGATTCAGGACTCGGGAACAAACAGGCTTTCTGAGTGTTACCTAGGGAACCTTACCTGCTGATGCCTAGCAGGCTGCTCTCTTCAGATGCTGCAGCAGGGGTCCACTTCTCTCCACCTGGGTCTTTCAGCTACCTTCATTTCCGCTTAGAGAGCAGCTCTTTCCACACAGCCAGAGCTTCTATTGCTCTGCATTCTTACCTTGGCCTTCTAAAAGAGGGTGTTTGGCATTATCTTGCAGCTGCCCTTAAGGGTTTATGGAGAAACGGGTGATTTTGAGCCACTGCTGGTTCTTTGTTCCATAATCATCTGTGAAAACTATATTAAATAACCTATTCAATCACATCTCAATAAGCAGGCTGAAGCACAGCATTTATAATTTATTATTCCAGAGCAGCTCTGCTTCCATTAGAGTGATTACTTAAGAAGAACAGGGGGACAGAATCAAAGTGGGTCAAAGAAAGATGTTCAACTGCAATGTGCAGATTTGCTCCATCTGTGACTTTGAAATAAAGTTCATGATCCTGAAGATTTTTCAGTGGTTGCAAGACCAAATTAATTGCTGGTAAAAACAATGTCACTTGCAGCTATTTCAACAGGTCTGTGGTCATTTGAGCCAACAATGGATTTGGATCTCAGAAAAAAATTCATGTGGGATATTACAGCAGCTGCACATGGAGTCCAGTAAGTTCAACCAGGCTGTGAACGCCACAAGTTTCTAGCTGCCAAATAACTGCATATTCCTTAACTAAGCATTAGCTATATGATAAAATGAAGCTATGGAAGAAATTGGCGGAAGTCTTTTGCAAGTATTTCACATCAGAATTCAGATATGTTTAATAGGATGGATTTTCAGGGTTAGGTTTTAGGGCTTTGTGGTTCTTTTTTTAATTCCAATACTGAAAATATTTCAAAGTTTAGAATAAAATAAGTACTTGGCAAGTTTTCTTCCTCTTGTGGGGATGGGGAAGACCTATGATTCACCAGAATTTGTCCATCAAAGTCCTATATTTTCTGCATAGTTTATAAAGCACCTAAGCATACAATTGTTGCATATGCTTAGTAATAATTACCCATTCTTTTCTCCCAAAGAAACAGAGATGTATAAATGGAGCTGTATCTAGTACATGAGCACCACCAAAGCATTGCACTGTACTTAGAGCATGGCTGAAATCTCTGTGTCCAAAGTTATGCCGATATCTTTTGGTTTGAGTGTACCATTTGGTCCTCTTCTACACTCAGTAGAGCAGAGGGGGCTGAGAAATGCCTTCTGTTCTGGTTAGAAAGAGAGAGGATAATTGAAATAAAAGAAAAATTCATGAGTCTATTTCGGCAAAATTATCCAGTTTTCATTCTGTCTAAACATAAAGCCTGGATCTACAGCTTTGTATTTCTGGTTTTCTATGCACTGTGGTCAACTGAGTACAACATACAAACACCAATACTAAAAGTCACCACTGTACCAATCTTAGCTCGCTCTATCTATGTGATAGTAGTCACAGCCATGAAATATGGGCGAACGTGTTAGTCATGGGGTTATGTTCACCTTTCATCTGAAAGCATTATACAATCATGAACCAACTCCTTCACAAACCATGTTTTGTTTGGTCACGATCAAGCTGTGGGCAGCATATGAAAAACAGCTTTTCCATGTCTAGAAGTGTGACTACAGAGGGTTAAAAATGGGGCAGTGATAGTGACAGACTGCTCTGGGTGTTTGCAATTACTACACAGTGACAATCTTGCAGAATAACCACATTGTTTGCAGGATTTGCAATGGAAATGAGGTCCCTAGTACAGAAAAAGCTTTCCAACTCCTTAGTATAGAGCAGGTACCAGACCTTAAATAAATAAAGTAAAAGTGGAGAATTTGATCACTGCAGGTTAGTCAGCATATTCAGCACTGTAAGTGTAACTCCTTCATCCACACTAGTATTTAATTCATATTACAGATTCTCTAATGCTGTCTTCGCTGCAGCATGAACAACTCTTGCAAGAACGGTGTGTGACAATTCATACAGAGCCAGGTGTCGGTAGGAATTAGCAGGAACTCTGCCCTTCCCTAATGGAGACTTTAAGCAGACTCAGCTAACATTGCTTAAAGCCAGAAGACAAGAATCACTCTGTGACAGTTAGCTCCTATCAAGTCAGTTTAGATACACTCCCAGCCTGCCAAAGCAGTTTTTTTTCTAGGATCAGCAGTCTTTGCTGATGACACCTACACTATGGTTACGATTGGTTTGCCCTGCTCTGGGCATACAGAACCTGATGTGTTTGCTTAGTGCTTATGCAGCTTCATACAACAAAATCTGCAATGAGTTTAGTCATTAATGAGTAACAATTAATTACCAAATCCATCAGAATAGATGGAGGAAGCCACAGCTACTACAGACAGATAGGGCTTGCCCAAAGAAGAGAAAGCACAGGCAAAATAGTTAACAGATCTATGATGTGTACTGCTGTGATCCTTTAAACTGAACAAAACTGATGACTCGATTTTGTAATCTAAACAAAATCCCTGATAGCACACAATTTACAGGCGTGATCCTTTGAGGCCAACAGGCTGTTTCTGTACACTTTGCCATGGCTTGTAACCTCCATTCTTTAAGGTTTTCACAGCTCAATTAGACAAAAACAGCTGATCTGACCTACAGTGGTGGTGACAGTCCTCTGAAGGGGAGCTTGGACAAGACCGTTTCTAGGGTCTCTCCCAATCAACATTTCTATGATTCTCTGTTCAGCAAGCACCAGATACAAAAGAAGCAGAATAGTTCAGAAAAGATAGGAGAAGGAGTCCAGAAACCCTTCCAGGTCTGTACATTAGTCCTCTTTGGTGAACCTGTATCATAAACTCAGAATATGCCCCAGGAGTAATGACTACATTCACCATAGTAGCAGTCTACAAACCCATCCTGAATCACAGACAAATGATTTGCCTTTCTAAAATATCTCTTTAACTGGAGAGATCCCAGGGAGAACAGGAGGACCCAAGGGTTTTTCTCCCTCCAGGTACTTTCAACTGTTCTACTTCACTCGTAGAGGTCTAGAGAACAGAGAGACCCTGACCTCCCACAAGGCATGTCTGTGACACATATGGCAGCCTGCAGGGGTCTGGGTGCTGACCACAGCATAACTGCCTGTAGATCAAATGACAGCCAACAAGGTAATCTCTTCGAAAACCATGACCTATCACAAAACTAGCAAACGTCCAAGGATTAAAGCTATTATATCCCATCTCTAATCCCTTCAGCTATACAAGCCCCAACTAAAGTAGCTAAAAATTCTTTTCCATTTTGAAGAGTTCGTCCCTACTCTCTACAAAGCCTTCTACAAAGTTAATGCTACCATCCACCTTCTCCCAGCTTCCTACTTTTCACAGCCCATCCCTGTACTCTACATACACCTTTGCATGGTTCCTTGACTGAACTGCCTCACTGGTCTGCCCCAGGGCACAAAAATCAGCAAAGGGGTCTTAGCAGCAGTCTCCCCCAGTGCCTGCCACCGACAGCTGCTACTGCTGGTCCAGGCTTCATCTGCAGCAGATCTCAAGGCTCCTGCCTTCCCACCAACTGCCAAAAAGTACAGCCAGTTCCCTTAAAGGGCTTTTCATTAACTCCATCACTAGGATTGAGCCCATAAACATTAAGCACATAGACTTCACAAACCACTCTCCAGACAGCAGCAGAGGTAGTTACAAAATGAAAAGTGAACACTTTTACTTTGTTTCTGGCTGTATCCAGCTTTTTGAAAGGAGAAAATGGAGGCACAGCAGTAGCTGGATCTTAATAGGGGAGAGATGGGTAACTTGCTAGATTGCAAAGACTAAAAAGGTTTTTGCATGCCAGAGCACTGAAATGAAATGCCGGGGACTTGGGCTACTGGGTTCACTGATTTTCTGCCACTGGCTTCCTGTAGCAAGCCATTTCTCTGTGCCTCAGTTTCCACATCTGTAAATTCCTTTGATAACTGTTGATGAAAAATACCACAAAGGAAATACTGTCAATAATAAGAAAAAAAAAAAAAAAAAAGAAAAAAAAAAAACTGAAAAAAAACCCAACAACCAAAACATACCAC
>JAVJGI010000063.1:28618982-28648647 GCA_035590275.1 Ibycter americanus
AAAAAAAAAAAAAACCTGAAAAAAATCCCAACAACCAAAACATTCCTCTCTTTTCTGACATCATAACATTTGGGACAATATTAGAGTAAAAAAAAAAAAAAAAAAAAAAATGGAAGAAGGTAACTTTCAAAGAACTACTGTTCCCCTAAAACCTCTCTGAACCCAGATTGCAGAAAATCTTTGGAAACCACTAGGAATGTTTCTGAAAGGAAGAGGGTGACCCTTACAACAACAAGATTCCTTGCACAAGAAAGGATTAAGATCTCTAGTTTCTTCTACCTCTGATTTTTATCCTTGTAAGAATCATAAACTTCAAGAATAAATTACACCTGTTGGAAAGTCAACAGTGAAGAATATCACACTGGGAGGCTCTTAATGCAAGCAGGTCCCTGAATCCACACCATAGCAAGTGTAGCCCATTGGATGGTAATGAACAATAGTTTTGTACTTGTTAGGGACAATTTATCTGCATAATTGAGTAACTAACCTTCTCCCTGATTGGGTTATACATCCTGTAGCTCGCTTCCAGCCATTTGGTAGGCAATACATCTTCTTACACTCAAAAATATCTTGCATTGCAGATACTGACTCTTGTACTTACACTTTTGATGGCTACCTTGAAAGTGTATGGGGCACAGTTTTTAAACAATAATCTCCCACCTCCAAAAAACCCTTTAGGAAGAGCACACAAGGGGAAATAGCAGGTTTTCTGAAGCATTCACTGAAATCCCTGTTTCCAGCATAATAATTGCCAATAAATGAACTTCCAGCTACAAGGAAAAGAAAGTTTTGCCAACATAGCTCCATATCAGCCCATTGGTATCACTAGAAATGAAAAAATGAGAGTGCTTACACAACCCAAGACACAGAGGTAAGATTTTTTTGGATCTAACTTAAAAATCTAAACCCTATACCATCAGAATAAAAGTTCTCTTTCTAGGCTAGTGAGAAGTGTGCCTCTTTTTGATGTGTCAGTAAGCAGATGGAAATGAAAGCCTGTATTGTGGCAGTCCTCAAACATCAGCAGCTTTCCTAATAAAACAAAAGGTAGAGTAGCACAGCACTGAAAACAGCTTCACAGTTTATCACGAGTTAATTGATTTCAACTGGATCATCAGAATTGGGCTGGTGTATTGAGTCAGTCTCTGTTCCCTGCCCTGCCTAAATGGTGCCAGCCAATTACCGAGCTTTTGGAGCTTTCTGCAGCGTGTTACTCCTTGTCTGGTTGCATTGAGATGTGTCTGTATATATCTATATATTCACCAGAGGTGGTTTTTTGCACTTTCCTTTAAGAAACTTCACACTGAAACATTTTTTTTTTTTTAATATAACCACAAGCTCATTTGAACAGTATCAGCAATGTAAGTTACAACTGGCTTGAAGTTACACCAAAGCTTTAATCTTCCTAAGAGCATGGATTTCTCTACACAGTCTCAAAAGTATCATCTTTGGAGTTACATTATCATAAGCCTATTTACCATTCAAAGCATATTAGCTGTTTCTTGTGTAATATTACTTATTTATTAGGATTTTTAAAAACAAGAATTTGCTTTACACAAACCCTGTAGCAATTTAGATGAGCATTGATTTTAAAAAAAGGGCTTTCTAATTAATAGTCTTTTACTGATTCCTCCAATAGCTTAATTAAAATAAATAAGCAGCAGATTTTTAACATGATTATTTCTAATAAATTTTTTTTTTTAATCAGTTCATTTTACTCCTATATTTCTAGCAGAAAGTGGCTTATTTTTCATTAGGCTTTTTCATAGTGCTGAATTCCTCAGTTGTCCTGCTAGGGTAATTACGGAGGACTGTACAAGTTTAGCACAAAGATTGTGAAGTCCTAAAGGGATATATTAAGTTGTTTACATAAATTAAATGTAAGCTTGCTTTACCTTTGGGAAAGTGTTAGTGCTTATTTGTGCAAAAGTACATTTATGGAAACCAATAAATTAATTCAAGCAAACAACAAATACAGTTAATACTAATTTTCTATTGTAGGCCTTTGGCTTAGGTATTTTAACTGTTTCCATTTTGTATGTAAATCAAGTGTTATTTTCTGGTTGATTTAACATTTAATAATTTTAATCTAAGTAATTCTTACAAACTTAAAATTAAAAACACAAATCAAAAGTTTTATTGTTTTCTTTTGCCTTGGATCCACTGGTTCACAATTTTACTGAAGCTGTTGTAAGAGCTGGACACTATTATCAGTAGGAACTGCTAGATTTCAAAGACAAACTCTTTTAAATTATAGGAGATGTTTTAGAGGTGTACTATGAACTAGAGATGCATCAGTTGTAGGTTTTAATGCAGCTCCCTTAAAGAGTTTTGTCTGTGTAAGTCGTTACATAAAATTGCTGTGTCAAGAGGAAATTGGTCATTCATAAGTATTAATCTAGTCCCTTGGGAACATAACATGGTGTATATGTTAAATAAGTCTCTGATACTGCACTAAACATAAAAATGAAAGTGCCCATCCAGTTAACTCCATTAAAGCTGCCAATACCAGTAATGCATGATTCATTAAAGACTTGTGTAAGGGTTGGGATGATAGTGGTTTTATTTCTGTCTACATACAATCTCTAAAAAGGCTGCACCTACTGTGTCATTTCTGGAGCCTTAATAGTTTGCTCATTGCTCCTATTTAACATGTGTTGTTGATGACCATTGCTATAGAAGTTAGCTAAAGAGAGAAATCACAAAGCAGCTACAGCTGCTGAGATTGTGTTCCAGGATGCTGTTCATCCACAAGAGATGCAAGTGTTTGCAAAAGAATGGTTCACCCAGTCAAGCAAACAAAACCAAGCCTTGAGCCAGCAAGTACCCTACTGACTTTGGTAGGTCCACTTCCATGTTTATAACTGGGCATACACACCAGATGGGAACCTCTGCATAGTCTTTTGCAAGAAGCTCTGAGAGAAACTCTATAGTCTCAGGGCAAATGTAAAGATTTGTGCTAGATAAAAATTTTGTTGAAGGGCAAAGACCATCTTACTCATGTTAATGCTTCCCAGTCATTTCCCTGTGTGATCACAGGTCCCTAAGCAGCTCAGCCTGAGTCCTCCTCAGCTGCAGCTTGTTTAATTTATTAGGCTATTTGGAGAGTTTTTGTCAAAATCCCCACCCTTCTGCACTCAAGGTAAGTTGTGGTAACATGGTTTCTCAGGAACAAGTGACTGTGTCCCTGCTGCTTAAGAAGTCCCCTCTGCAGGGTACCTGTAGTAGCTTCCATAGGAAGCATCCATTTACCCCTTCAAAAGAAAAATCCCACTGAATGGCTGAGCAACAAGGGGAAAAAAGCAACCAGGTAGGTTTACTATGCTGATAGCATTTGTTCTTCCTTTCTTTATGTGTCACAACAAGAAAGTAGAAGGATGAGGAGAAGTCAAAAAGGAGCCTTATGACCAGCAGTACTGCTTTGCTCCTGACACACAGCTGAAACCATGACATGTAACTCGTGAAGCAGAAAGAAATATTTCTACCATTTACCTTAATGGGAAGGTCACTGTTATTTCTTTTTCTCTGTGGGAGTTAGCAGTAGCCAGCAGCTGTGAGGAACTTTGCTAATTCATGCACCTCCTCATTGTCTTGTAGGGCAGGAAAATGGGATCACAGCAAGCCATGGAGAACCTGCTATCAAGCATGCAGTGCCTAAACGACTGCAAAACAGCATCCAGATCTGTTCAAAAGGTGAACAAATGCATTCAAGTTGATATGGACTTGGAAGAGAAGAACCCCAGTGCAGACCTGAACTTTTCTCCAACTGGCCTTTTCAGGAAGCCACAGCAATGTCCCAAGAACATGTTATCTTCCCAGCAAGGTGTTTCCTCATCCTCCCAAGGACAGTCTGGCATGCTGGCTCTACTGCCAGCCCCTCCACCCTTACCCCCTGGGCAGAACGTGCTTCTTCCACCCCTTCCCGTGCCTGGCATAAATGATCTCTCATTCCCACCTCCCCAGCCATGCAGTAATCCTGAGTGCAAACATCTTTCCTGTGGATATGGGGGGCAGCCCCCCATGAAGAAGACGCCGACACTGAGGATGAAGATGTTTCACTGGCAGAAACTCCCCTCTGATGTGGTGAGACGTATGTGCTTCTTTGTAACACTGGGCTGATCAGGTCATTTAGTTGACAACCAAATAAAAATGCTAATGTTGTGGGCTAGGCCTTAACTCAGTAAGTCAGGTCACACTGGTGGTCCCATTCCCTACAAAAAAATAGTAATCACAAAGAATTATGGAAAGCCAGGCCTTTGTCAATAAATGGAGGAAATGGTAGTTTGGGAAAAGTGCTGAACTGAGGCTCTGTGGCTGCTAAAATTATCTTCTTTTAACCTCTCAGTCTCTATTTGTTACTTGTTACAGTGATGTTGTGAGGCTGCACTAATTAGATTTTGCAAAACCTCTGAGTGTGTAGAGTAGAAAGATCTGTTCAACAGTCTTGCTCTGTGGTTCTTGCTAATGAACTCCCGGCACATCACTGGTGTCTTCCCAGCTGAAGCTTTTACTTTTTTTTTCTTTTCTCTTGCACAGCCAGATGATGCATCAGCCAGGATCTGAGACTGAAAGCTTTTTATCAATAGGGCTGGGGGATATGTACCCTCAGGGTACGATGCAGCCTCCAACTTCATTTCATATCAGCCATGTGATTTGTGTGGCTTTCTTCCCCCACACAATATAAGGTCCATGGTTAACACGTGGTCTGCCAAAGGGGTTTGCAAGTTCTGTTCAGCCTTCAGGGAGACTGCAAACATGTTTCCATTTTGCTGCAGCTTTTAATATTCATTCCATGCAACACAGATCTCATGGCTGTTCTCCATTGTGCTTATCACCAAGAAAGGGGGACATCGGAGGGTAAGAACTTGCTGCTATGATAAAATACATAAACACACATGTAAAAAAAAAAAGTTTGAGCCACAGTCTGCTTTCTTGGGCTGAGATACATAGTCAGATTCATTCCCACTTTCTTCAGTGCTGCTGTTGCAATCTCTGCTAAAGAAAGAGGAGGTGAGATCCTTTGTTAAAGATTCAAGTGTTGTAGACGAACTCGTATTTTGAAGTGCCATGGGTTGTTGGGATGGTTTCTGATGAGTCTGGTAATAAATCTGGGCTTGGGAGTCCTTATCTCTTGCAAAGAGCGACATTTACCTAATTGGATGCAACATCCACTGTTTGGGTACCACAATTCTGCAATGTGTAGCCGGTCAGCAATAACAAAAAGAATTTGGAGCAGCTCATTAAGTTCATCTACTGCCTTCAGTTTAGTAAGTTTAATGTGGTGGTAGCTTTCCAGGTTTAATTAGCCTGCACACCTTTGGGATGCTGTCTGTAGGAGCTGCCACTCTTCAATAATTACCGTCCAGATTAATGAGGGTTGTATTTCGTTCATCCTCTGAAGTGTTTTCCCTTCCACAAATCACACTGCCTTGAAAGTATTCCTCTACATCTATGGTCCATCTTGAAGTGTTATTCTCTTCTAGAAAGCCGCTCCATGTGGACTATGATGCCAAGCAGCAGCAAGGGTGTTGTAGAGCCTGACTATGCAAGCCTGGAGCGACTTTTCTCTGTCCCACCAAGAGCACCTAAGGAGAAAACTAGGCTAAAAACAGAGAAAACAAAAGAGGTACTTAGACTGCTTGCTTTTGGTAGAGACTGGCAAAATTCTTGGAAGTGAAGAGCCTATTCATTCTTTATTGTTATCAATTGTTTCTAATAAGAAAGTTTGAAATATTTTTATATCTATTGCCTAAGATTACCTAAAAAAAGCACAGGAGAAGTTTCCAATTAAACATGTGGAAGTAACTCTGCTGAGGGAAAGGTCTTCATCTGAGAGAGGGAGGACATGGGAATTTCAGTATTAATTCTTGTAAATTGGAATATTCTAGACAAATCAATTCCCTTCTCTATGCTTTTGCCTCTCTCTCTTTCTAAAATAGATCTAATGACCTATACTGTTGTAAATAGCTATGAGTTTGATCAGTGCAGATTGCTGACAACGATATTACCAGAGAAGAATGAATGTTGCTCAACAAACAAACAAAAGCTCTAAAATGTCCGTTAAAACCAAGGTAAATGTATTTCTAGCTGACTGGTTCTTTTCTTTTCACAGATCACGTTCATAGGTCCAAAGAAAAGCCTCCTTCTGAGTATATTTCTGAAGCAATTTAAGTGGTAAGTTTTGGAAAGTATCATCTGAATTACTTATTTTATGTGTCTATGTGTTTATTCAGACATTAAATGAAATAAATTTGGCAGAAATACTTTACAACCACTCTCTTTCTTTAGCAAGGAGTGAACTTTTTTTTTTTAAACTAATGAGATGTGGCAGTCTCTTCCCAGCCAATTAATATCATGTCTCAAACTGGTATTAAACCTAAAATGAACCGCTAATTCCTAAAGAGACAGTATTAATAAATAACAGCAAAATCATGTGGAAATGTATTTTTCTTTGTTATTAGTGACATAAATATCAACTGCCAGCAGCAACTGTTAGTGAAGATTCCTGATTGGAAGTTTCAAGTTACTTAACTGATTTTTAAGAGACCTCTCCACGGGTTCAGATCCAAAATCGTATATGGGTTTTATTTGCAGTTTTTCTATAAAAAGGAAATAGTTTCTATAATTAAACAAACGGAAATTTACCAAGTCACAGTCCTCATAGGAAGGGGGGGGATGACACAAAAGAAAGGAATCTGTACGAGTTTTTGGCAAAATATCTTTACTCTTAGATTCCCTGAAACTACTGCAGGATGAAGATGGATGTTCTGCTCTCTCCCTGCCCTTTGTGTAATAGCCCATGTTACCAGGGCTTCAGAAAGAAACTCAGCCTAGAAGTTCCTTTGTGTTAAGAATAGCTCAGAATCAGTCAGAGGGACTTTTTCTAACTTACTGTTTTTCCATTGCAAACCACTGCTCAGTGGGGAAGAGCTGTGCATAGCCTAATCCCGTTGCTATTTCCTCTCTCTGCATGACTCCCTGGGCAGCACTTAAGCTCTCCTGAGAGCAGCTAGTGACCTTGGGATCAAAGAGTTGAGCCCTGCTTGCACTCACAAGGGATGAGGCTGTTCTGCAGCCGGGTGCTGCCTCTGTTAGCGCTGGCGGCTTCAGGGAGCCAAGCTCTCCAGAGCCCAAACCAGAGCAGTCTGAACTCATTTCAAAGATATGTTCTCTGCCAAAGTTTCAGGCAAGGATTTTGGGTAAAACCTTCTGGGATCTTTATAAATACTTCTCAGCATGAGGAGAGCCATCAGTTTTAGCCTTGGCTTTGCTGCAGGCAGTGGAGAAATTCAAAAGTAAATCTCTTCTCAGCGACACTGGACACCCACAGTAAAATGAGAGCCTTCAGGGTTTGTTGTGTAAAGATTAACAAAGCCCAGAAAGCACAACTAAATTATGAGGAATATTGCTTTAGGCTTAAAAAAAAATCCTTTGCTTTTTCATATCTCCATTGTACTTCTGAGGACTAAGATCCAAAATGTGATGGGAGGCAAGTATAGTAAGAATTATTTCATTTACTCTAACAGTGCTAGCTGAGAGATTGTTATGTTCTGTTTGTCGAGTTACTCCTCCCTATGCTGTTGCTCCATAGTACTTCTTTCTTTCCTACAGCTCCAATGAAGAGATTGTTGCCATGATTCAGAAAGGGGATAAATCCAAGTTCGATGATGAGCTACTGAAGCAGCTACTTAAACTGCTGCCTGAAGACCATGAGGTATCTGTTAGATGTGTTATTCTGATGGAGTTCAGTGTGTTTTGTGCTTAGCTTGAAACACTTGCACTGCTAAAACAAGAAGTTATGACTGGATCCCACATCCTCCTGCACCATCTCAGACAATGATTTTCCCAGGCAGAGTGGTAGGAAGTCTGTCCCCGCAACAGTCTGGCCTCTTCACACAGAAGTTGGGCAACAGCATGTTGGAAGACCCAACACAGGTGTAGGCTAAGTGCTGCTCTCTATTCCCATTATTTTAATTAGATGGATGAAGTACATGAGCATTTGTGGATTTAGGTGATTAAAGAGCCTTTCAGAGCAAGTTTCAGTGAGGAGGAAGGACTCACCTTTTTATAGGGATTGCTGGACTTCTATGGACTATAGCTAGCTGAATCTCTGCCTATAGATCAGGGATTCATCCTACAAGATGCTGTACAAATGCAGATGACCTTCCAGTCAAAACAAAACCTACATGTTTGCCCTTGCAAACCAGTTATTAAATGGAATTTATTGTTCATCTGCCTCACTCCCATTGCCTATGCACACAGCAAGTTCAGAAAATCCAGTTTCATGCCTGTAAAAAGCAATGAGCATCAGAAATATTTGTGTGGTGATTTTACTGTTTTATTCCCCATTAGATAAACAGCCTGAAGTCTTGCAAAGAAGAAAAATCAAAACTAGCAAACACAGATCAGTTTTATCTCCATCTCTTAGAAGTTCCTAGGTAAGCAAAATTTTCCCTGTCTTCAACTCGCAAGTGTGGTTCTTGTAAGATTATTCCATAAGAATTAAGACCTGTTTCCTGTGGAGAGGAATGTTCCTGATATTCAGTCTTCAGGATAAATCATCTGACTGCTGTTTGTAGAGCTGGTTTGAGAAACTTTTCCTTTCCAAAGGCCAAAGAGGCTTTCAGACACCTTTCACAAACTGCAGTTAAATCAACCTTGGTATTAAAAAACTCTTGATTGTTGTACAGCTGTACGGCATGAAGTTGCAGACTGAATCCTTCTATCAGGCTGCTGATTAACTCCACTGCTGGCTTAGAGATTCCAGTCTACCAAAGAGAGCCCACAAACCTGTGAGTGAATCACAGCAGTGCCTGTGCTTTCACCACCTCCCTCATTTTTACTAAGTCAGATGAGGTGCACGCAGATAAATTGTTATGCTGTTCATAAAAACATGGTAATATGTCATAATTCATAGCAATAGCCCTCCATAAATCTGATCAGTTGCCATGCCACAACCAGAGACATCTTTTTGAAAATGTCCTGGTGAAAATGTAGCTTTTAATTTTCTCAAACTTATAGTTTGAAAAGTACTTTAGAAAATGTTTTCATGGTTCTTCCACAATATTAATCCATGATGAGGGATAAATATCATTAAAGGACATCACTGCAAAAATATTTTGAATTCCTGTTCGGGGATTTAAACTCCTGGCTAGGGCTGCCCAGGAATTGTAAAAAATTATGGCCTCATTATGCAAGGAAGTCAATGCCAGATGTCAGTGCAACACTGCTTTCTGAAAGAGGAGATGATAATTGTTTATAGGACATCTTTGGAAATATTGGAATGTTTGATTTATTTATAATTGAGTTCTCATGTCAGAGCACTAAAGAGGACATAACAATGCTGGTACTGCACTTTGCCTAAAATAGGTGATTCTCTTGCTGAACACAAGTCAATTAATCAGGCCTGTGTGGGGTTTTTTTGTGGTATTCGTTCAGGTTTTTTCCACTGATTTCTTTTAGCTACCAGTTACGGATTGAATGTATGTTGATTTGTGAGGAAACAAAAATTCTGCTGGAGTGTCTGTGGCCAAAAGCACAAGCCATCAGAACAGCCTGTGAAAGTAAGTACATCAGTGTTGCGCCTATGCCCATGTTCAGTCAGGGGAAGCCTCTCTTCTACTTCAATAGCATCAGTGGTAGCATATGCTGTAATCTAATAAAAATTAACCTTTTAATTGCTGAATATGTACCAAACATCAAAATGATTCTGCAGATTCCTGCTTCTAGAATTCGTTCTGCAGAACTGCAATTTGTGCTGTCCTGCTCCGAAGTGGAGCTTCAGTCGACATGAATAACACAAACCTCTTTCCTATCCGTGGGTCTGAAGAGAAGAAAATTTCCTTTATGTCAATTCCAGATTCTGTTTGAATATAGGTTAAATTTTTGTGTGAAGTGGAGGTTTTTGTCCATAAAAATTAGTCAGTTCCAGTTTTTCCTCTAGTGCATGCTGGCTGCAGTCCAGGGTAGCTCTGTGGTGGAGTAGACCACAGTGACATACCAGAATCTGGTTTGGCTTCCAAAATGAACATCCCAGATGATGTTCCACCAGTGTTTCAGGAACCCCCTCCACACAAAATTAGCCTTGGTGTTAGTTTTAAGTCGACTCTTTCTTGAAGTTGCTCTTGGATTCTAGTTTCAGTTCAATAGTTTGAGAGAGTCATTAACCTGTTGAACATTTAAACTGCAAAACTTCAGTTTATGTTTGCACATAAAACTTGGCTATACCTGGCTGTCTTGATGTCCATGCTATAGTCACTCTTTACTGTGTTGCAATCAACAGCGCTCTACAGTCCCACCCTGTCATCCCCCTCTCCCCTCCATCCTGTTGCATGGGTCAGTATTTCTGTTCTAGTTCTGCCAAAAACTTTATTTTACTCCAGATTTTCCTGTAAAATGCATAGCTTCTGGTTATCACTCTCACTAACAATGATAATGAGGCAAAATACCCTTTGCTCTTCTTAACCTAAAATAATATGTGCTGGAAATGGGGGCTATAGACTTTTGCAAGCTTATACACTTTATCATATGTGGTTCTCCCTCACAAGCAGCTGCAGGGATGACACATCTACTTCAAACTTGACAGGAAAACTAGTTTTCCATCTATTTGTAGAGAAGAGATCACAGTAGAAACATTCTGCTTCCATTCAGCAGATTTATTTCTGTACTGGTATATTTCCAAATCCATAACAAGGGCTTGGCATAATATCGGATGAGAATTTTGTTACTCCCACTGTCAAACCTAAGGAAAATCCTATTTCAGATCATGTAATTTAATTTATTGAAAATGTCTCTCTTCTTATTCTTCAGCACTTCTTACCAGTCACCGACTGCTAGTTTTCTGCCAATTGATTCTTAAAGTTGGAAACTTTCTGAACTATGTAAGTAAATTATTTCTTTAATTGCTGTATTTCTAAAGATAATAGAAAACACAACTGGAAACTGAAGGAAGGACTTTTTTCTGTATTTTCTAGGGGCATCATAGTGGAGATGCTGGAGGTTTTAAAATTAGTGCATTGCTCAGACTAACAGAAACAAAAGCAAACCAAAGCCATGTTAATTTGCTTCACCATGTTTTGGAGGTACAACAAAACTGTGAAATTATTCCTGTGTGTGGTGTTCTCAGATATTCATTCCCCAGAAACTAAGGGGCTTTGACCTCAGCAGCACCCTGCTGTAGGTATCTGAAGGGTGAGCCTCTGTGCATGAAATATGATGAAAATTTTTCCACCACTCTCTACACAGATGGGACCAAATCCATATGCAATAATGTTTAGAGAGTTTACGTTTCCTTTCTCAAGTACACTTAACATGTCTGCTTGTGGTTTTCTTTTTCTTCTCCAATTGCTCTCTTGTGTTGACATGTCTCCCAAAAACATCTGTCAAATGAAATTAATTTTAGTGGTATGAAGACAAAATCTCAGGTCAGCTTGCACACTGTGGCAGCACGTGGGATGTAAGCCTGAGCAGTTAAAAGAGCCTTTTGCTTTCTTTTCAAATCCCTGTGGGTACCAACCTGAGAAATAGAATGAATGACACTAAAATTATCTCTATGTTTATAAGAATGAAAACTGAAGTGTTAATTTTTTAGTCCTGATGTTGTCCAGCTAAAAAACTTCCATACTCTTTGACTGAACTGTGCAAGGTAACCATTTTTCACTTTAATTTTAGGAGGCTGAAAAAAACGACACAGATCTGCTGCAGCTTCCCAGAGATCTTGATTTTGTTTCCACGGCAGCGGGGTAGGTCATTGTTTGTTTTTGTCATGTATAAATTGCCAACCTCTTTAAAGCCGACAAGGAGCTGAGTCATTTTATGGTGGTGTAGGAGAGAGAGGTTCCCTTCTACCACCAAACAGTGTTGAGATTTATAAATCAAGCTGTTTAAGACCTTTTTATGTGGAGCTCAGTGTGACTTCTCTTTTGGAGGATCCAGTGCTACCTTAGAAGTAAAACTGTGTAAATAGTGAACTCTCCCATTTTCAAGGACTGAGTTCTTTTCCAGATATTGCAATAGAAACCTATCTTTCCTGAAATTTCTCAGTCATATTCATGTGCAAGCCCATCAGGAGGTACATACACAGACCTGGTCTAAGGAGGTAATGATTGGAGTGACTTACTGGCAACTGGGGGACCTGAGGAGTCCCGAAGCTGAGTATCAGCACAAGTTTCTAAAATATGTGGGTAGAAAGAAAAAAATCTGTCTCTGCAGACCTTCCTGCATGTGCCTGAAAGCCTCATGAGTCTAACAACAGCTCTTTCTGTTTAGGTCAGAAGAATCACATGGAGATACGTTAAATTACACTAATCAGGATTCACATTTATAGCACCAGGATTAACATTTTCTTAATCCTGTTATGAAGTCATAGGAACCGTGCAATGTTTTAGATTTCCTTGTAACTAGAAGCAGGGGTACCTTTTAAATCTGGAGATGGATTAACGTTTTTTAAGAGGTTGCTAAATAATTTTTAAGAAGTATTTTTATTCAGTAATGCAACAGAAAATATGGCTTTTGTGAGTTCATCTGTGCAGAATTGAAGTTGGATGTTGTTTTGAAGCATGAATCTTTTTTTAGGTTGTGTCATAATAGAAATACTTTTGTTACCTGACACTAAATCTTGCTGGTCAATGATATAAATGTGATCTTTTTCATAAAGTAATTGCCCTCTAGTTTAGTCAAACTCTCAAACTTACAAAATAGTTTTGCTAATAAACCTCAGGATAACTGTTTACAATGCAAATTCTGCAAGGGACTCTTCTAATGCTGCTCACATCTGGGTGCACCATGAACCACCACATCAGGTTTTGCTAATTCAGTATTTTTTATCTGGCAGAAAGAGCAGGTCAGAACCATAGAATATGTTGGTTCAGCAATATACCACGTGAGCTAAATGAACACTGATAGGAGACACAATTTTGGACTCTAAATAGATTAGAGAGAAAAGGCAAAGAAGGAAAAGAACCAGCTAAGTAAGGACAATATTGGCACAAGGGAGATGACTGCATGTTACCTAAGAATAAAAATAGGCTGAAAATTTTGGAGGAGGTTTTTGAATACTACAACAGTGAGGTTCTTCCACAGCCTGTCCGGGGAGGTAGTCAGGGCAAAAGCACAGATTCTTTCTTAGATGAGGGTCTGAGCACATACAAAAGGATTTATATAGAGGAGAACGACCTGCAAAAGCAGGGTCAGGGTTGGACAATTAATTCTACATTCATTTGCAGCGATGATACTGTTCATAATAATCTTTTAACTGAATGAAAACAAAAGACTCACCCCTTCAACATATTGTCCCTTTTGTGGGCCTTTCAGAATCCACTTTGACGTTATGCGGGCTGAGGCAGGTACCAATTTGAAGAAACTGTTGGAAATAGAGAAGCGTTTGTTTTTGTCAACAGACGATTTAAAAATGCAGCATGCAAAATCTGTTCAAGTAGGTAACATGGGTGTGACACACTTCCCATCCTTCCTTCTAAACACTTCAAATCTCTTCTTAAAGGCGCTGTAATTCAGGTTGCAAATGGACATAGAGCTCTATGGGAAAGGGGTCATAACTACACTCCCCTGCACCCTGGTGGAAGGAGCATCCCAGATTTTCCTCCACTTCTGTAATGTGGTATTGTGATAAGGAAGCAGCTGAGAACCAGTCACCTTTGCGTGTGGGCACAAGAAAGGAAGGCCCTAAAATCTAAATGTAGGATGCAACTATAAATGCGTACCGTGCAGTACAGAAATATGTTTTATCTCACTGCTCTTCGGGGGGGGGAAGTGAGCAGATATGCTTTATTGCATTGCAATATTGCAATATGCTTTTTTTTGTGTGTACATACATCCACACATCCTAGCCTTTCGTGTTCTCAAAACAGGGTCACTTAACTAAAGCTAAAAGTCAGAAATCCTGGTGCTGTATCTCCCTTGATTCCAGGTTGTGCAAAATTTCCACATGGTTGTATGGTGAAAGTGGCAACATACAATGAACTGCTTTGGGCCAAATGAAACTAGGAGAAATGCAGATGGTTTAATCAAAAAGAAAGTATCACACACTGTGAACGAATCTCAGTTGTCAGTTTTAAAAAAAATGACTGCTCTGTGTTAACTGACTTGAGTCTTCTGGGCAGCTCAGAATATGCTGCTTCTTAATATGCATAAATTGTATTGCAAACTGTGTCTCAGGGCAGTCTCGATGCTTCAAAGAACCTGCAGAAGGAGTTTGCTGCCATTGAAAAGAAGAAGGAAGAACTTGCTGATTATCTTTGTGAAGAAAAATTGTCTTTGGAAGATGTATTTAGCACAATGAAAACCTTCAGAGAGCTCTTCCTCAAGGCCTTACAGGTGGGTTTGCATTTGTGACTGTTTAGAAATAGATTGAGAACCTTTTTTTTTTTTTTTTTTCAGCAACCAAGAATTTCTCTTTTCTTCTACTCCAAGCTGGGCTACCTAAACCCTGGTAGCAGGAGTAAATGAAAGTAACTGTTCATTTGCTTGCAACCTGCAGCAAGAAATGAGCATGTGGGCAAATATAAACTGGGGGTGGGGGGTGGGTAGGGTGTTTTGGTTTTGTTTTTTGCTGTGGAGAGCTAAGAACCCTCTGAGTTGTTGTTCCCGTTGTAAAATTATTAATCAGGCCTCAATTCAATAGGAGCTTAGTGATGTGTGAAAGAACGAGCAACCTGACATGCTTCATAGCCTTGCCAATAGGCAAAAGGTAAATTTGCCAACAGCGAGCCTAAGTTTACATGTAGGAATTTTGTTGTAGTAGTTAGTTCAAAACAATCAGTTTTTTGTTCCCCCCCAAAACTATGAATCTCCCAAGAGATTATATTTGGCACTTTATCAATTTATAAGACTTTACTCCTTGCAGTAAGAAGTACAAAAACAGCAGCTTCACTGTAAAAGTTGTGTAGAGCACCTTTCAACTAGTAAGCCTCCAGTAAACCTCTACTTCGCATTCCCTACTATATACTTCACACCTGAACTAATGTACTTCCTCTAGGGTTTTCTTAATGACAGGTGACAGTGGCTTCATATTTATATATTTTAACAGCAACAATCATACGCACTCCTGTGCTGACCCCAGGAGAGGCCCAGACTGGATTTGCCTCCTGTAGAGGGAATCATCCACATTACAAGTAGTACTGTAGTATTGCAAGAATACAGACAACTGTGAGGGGCAATGTCAAGGCAAGAGAGGCTGAAGGAGTGCTTTAGGGCAGATGGTCATTTCAGATGAAAATAAAGGAGCTTCTGAGGAAGTGTTGAAAGATGAAAAATATATCCTGTACTGTTCCCACTATCTGTTTCTCTTGTGAGGCACTGGGCTTCAATTTTGCAAGCAATACAGCTACCCAGGCTCCAAAACGATGTGATAGCACAACAGTCTGGAAAATAAACCCTACAAACCACAGATCCTTTGACAATACACTTGATCCTTAAGAGTTCCTAAAAGTCTAGGCAGGAAGGAAAGAATTAAGAGAGTCAAGAACATAATGGCTCAGCATCTGTGGAGAGCTATACTGGAAAACTGCTGTGAAGGGTAAATCCAGCAACTGCAGTTCTTCAAGGAAACAGTCCCAATAAAGGTTATGTAATGTCCTTAGTACAGCTGTAGAAGATTTAAACTACTTTTTTGGGTGCTGCTTGTTCACAGCTAGGTTGGAGCAATGAGAAAGGAGCTTCTTTCTATCTACCCAACATGTAAACTCCCTCTCATCCTATTTTTGGTTCCATTTCTCGGCAGTACCTCACCTCAAAGGTACCACAGCTGTTAGCCACACTGTATGCATCTGTTACCTCCATTGCAGACCTGTAATGTAATCTGCTCTCCCTTCTTGCCTTGCTTTCTCCCTATCAGTGTTGTAAAGATACTGTCTGTGCTTGAAACAGCAACATGCTGGTAAGTTGAAGGTTTTAATTTTTAAAGCATCTTTTTGTTCTGTGATTTTGATTTTACACTAGAATCAACCACATGCATCATCTCTTTCCAGTGCTGTTTGACATACGCTTTAAGGTTAAGGTGTAACTTTTATTTTGAGATGAGTCTTCCATGTAAAGCAGGTCTCTTAGCACTTCCAAAATCGTTAGTGCTATCCTTCCATTCTTGCATCAACTAAGAAGGGAACTAATTTTGATAAATACTGGTCCTTCATGGCTCCTAAGCTTACCTAGAGAGGTTTTGAGTTTATTATTTCTTTGTTTAAACCAAATGCTTCTCCATTCCGTAAGGATTCTTTATGGTCTCTTATCCTTCAGGTAACAAAAACTGAGCTACACAAATCAATTTACTATAATAAGAACCTGCCCTCCTCCTCTCCATCTACTTGAAGAGGTGAAAAAAACTCAAAAGTTTTTCAAACACCCAAATGATCCCCAAAACTGACACAGCGAAAAGGAGTGGTTTGTCACCCAGGGCTGATGACTCTTTCATCAATTCTCAAAAAATAAAAGGAGCAGATGGCAGGAGGAAGGAGACAGAGAGAAAATAGCTTCCCAGCTCAAAGATAAAAAAGAAGAATTTGAGATACACTGAGAACAGAGTTGTAAAATTGTGGGGAAAAGAAACACTGTGTGATTATAGGGGACTGGGAGAAACATTTGATTTCTCTTGGCACTTGCAGTTGTTCGAACAGGGGAGCTCCCAACAAAGAGGCTGTCTAATCTCAGGAAA
Organism: Ibycter americanus; assembly: GCA_035590275.1. Taxonomy (NCBI): domain Eukaryota; kingdom Metazoa; phylum Chordata; class Aves; order Falconiformes; family Falconidae; genus Ibycter; species Ibycter americanus. The sequence goes on from JAVJGI010000063.1 coordinate 28,635,646, forward strand.
AAGGAAAAAAAGTGTTAAACAAAATTTGCTCTAGGAAGTGCTCAGTTGATGACAGAGGTTACAAAGACAGCTCTGCGCAGGGATAGTTCCTCTCAGTGCTTCCTAAGGATAGCTGAGCTGGAACAGCTGCTCCTCAGTAGGGTGCATATGGTGTTGGAACAGGATGTACTTTAGATAGTGTGGGGATAAACAGTTGTCATGGAGCATCTTTTAATTCAAAGATCAAGCAAGTATCTATCATCCCACAAAGAGCAAATCCAAAGTGACACCCCTCTTTCATTTAATGTCATCCATACAGCTGCCTTCAATAATTCAGGAGATGGAGAAGGGATTGTGACTATTCATTCCTCTGCCTTGCTAGCACTTTACCTTGTTGGGCTTTCTTGTGTTGAAGAAACTCTTAAGTGTGTTTGCAGTGAATTGTTATGTGTATATTTTTTTTTTTAATTGCTCTGAACAATTTGGTTCAGGCTTGCTCAACCCATAAATTTATTCCTAATATATCTCAGTTTGTTCTCAGTACTCTGTGTGTGCTGCTCAAGTAGCAGGACAACATACCCCTGAATTCACCTCCTCTTTTCCTTGTGGCATGTTATATAGAGACATTCTCTCAGGGCCCACAGATCTGCAAGTCTCTTAACAGCCATAATATCTCAAAGACATTGCGCTAAGACACAGCAGGAATTTAGCAGGCAAGCATGTAGGAGGCATGCAGTGATGGAAGGCTTTTAGCGTCTCCATAAGACTTCACCACCTGTACCTCATTCTTTCAGATGCACCTTCCATTCAGGGCAAATATATCCTTTTCTTTCTTTGTCGTGAGCATACCATTTTTCTCCCATTTTCTAGGCATTCAGTGAAGGTCCCCATAACCTTGAGCCTATAATGTCTCTACATTTCAGAAAGACTAACTCTATTAATGTTCACAAGTTTTCTTTACTTGTCTGGAACTTTCTTTGGACCAAAGAATCCTAGGCTTTTGCTTTCTATAAAGGCTCTAAGAAACTTGTGCATGTTTCCTGGAATGACTTCAGTACATCGAACGGAAATAGTGGCAGATGATCCATAGCAATCAACAAAATCTATCACTATACTGGGAAAATATCTTTTCTGCTGCTAAACAAACACAGAGGAGACCTGACATGTCTCATCAAGAATAGTATCTGCACCAAATCAATACCATCTACCTGGACATTATTAAATTTTGTAATATGACACAGCAGCACCCTACTCTTAACATCACAAATCTCTATGACGGCAGGCCCAATACCTACTCATCTACCTACAACACATAGATTAGCTACTGAATGGTTGCAATCAAAAGCAGGCAAGCTTCCAGGTGGTGATGGCAATGTTCTGATGATCATTGCAGCTCTGGAACAAGGACTGCATAAGCTTTTAAGACATGGCTTTTGTCATCTTGATCTTCTGCTACAGTTATCCCAGTTGTCCAGAACTATCCTCTCCTATGATTGTGCTAATTATCAAAAGCCAGAAATACTCTTTCACTGAGTAAGGGTCTTCCTTTACTAGGAGTAATTGTTCAACTTCTTTCTCTTCCTCTGTTAATCATATCATCTTGGTACCAGCAGCTCTGTGGAAAACAGAGTCCTGCCTGTCTGCTTAAATCCCAACAGAATTTATGCCATCCTGGCAGTTTTATGACTGCTACCAACCAACATCCAGCTTGGACTCTGCCACTGAACACTAGTGCAGAAATATAGCTGGCAAATGTAATGGGTACCTGAAGAGAAACTGTGAATTGCTGCTTAACACAGTTGAAGAGTTCCTGAAATTTCTGGTAGAAATCCCTGAATACAAACAACATAAAATCAAGGTTGCTATGGGATAAATCTCTAGAATACTAATTAAGCTAAACTAATGTTGTGTTTTGTGGACAAAGGGACTAACTGAGAAAAATGCATTTCAGTCCATAGTTGAACATTGCAGTTAAAGCTGATGAAATAGTTTGCTGGTAACATCATCATATGGAGAAGGCCAAAAGGATTGACCAGGAAGCTTTGTTCTGCTATTTACCCTCAAACCCCAGCAGCTGAGATTTTAGGTGTGCACAGGGCATATTCAGAATAGTTATTCATTGCAAATTGAGAGTTTCTTAACCAGCTTTTCCTTCAGTAAGTCTTTAAATTTTTTTTTTTTTATTTGTCATTCTGTCTGAATTCAGGAAAATCAAGAAAAGAAGGAGAAAGCTGCAAAAGCTGAGAAAAGGAAGAAACAGTTTAAAGGAGAAGATGCTAAGAGGTTAAAGGGAGAGTATGGAAACAGCAGTACATTAAACAAAAATTAATTCTGGTTTTATTAGACAGTCTTTTGTTAATTAGGAAGAATTTACCTGTTTAGCTGTGGCTGATCTAACACAATTACAGTGATTTAGCCATGGATGGTGTAATAGTCAAGCAGATAGTATAGCAAGACATCAATTTTCAAGTGCATGGGAATGCTTGGAAGAAATCATGATAGTTAGAAAAAATATCACTCCCAATGAGCAAGTTATTACCATTTAGCTTAGAGACAGGTGATACCCTGCTATTGCTCTGAATAGCTGTTGGAAGACTTTTAGGGGTATAGGAAGCTGCACATACTTGAACTTCACGCTGTGCTGTGTCACTGTGGTAGGCAAGTTGTGTCATGGGTTACTGTTACCACAACATTTGCTTTTATCTGATTAGAGGTCTGATTCCTTAAAATGGTTATGTGTGTGCTTAAAGGAACATCTGTGCTTTGCTAAAGAGTGGCTGGTTGACAAATGCAGAAAAGCATTTGCTGTGCTGGGCCTATCTGGGTGTCAAGCATTGCTAGTGCTAACATTGGCGTGTGTGTGTGTGTGTTAAAATTTTATTTTGGCAAATACTTGACATCCAGTTTTCTTGAAGATTTCAGCCAATAACATTTGGTTATGATTCTTGATTTTTCAGAGCACCACTGCAAAAATGGCATTAGTAAATCTGAGTGGAGTTCGTGTAAATATTGCACTTGGTGCTCACTCCTTGGAAAATTGGTTTTCCTTGTATCTGGTGCCTAAATAAAGGGCCTTCTTTTAGCTCTTTCACAGTTACTCACCTTTAGAGATACATATTAAAAATACGTAAAATTCAACGAAAACTGACCAAAACAAAGTTTTCAATACTGTCTTGACAAGCTGTACTGCAAATGTATTTAATGTACTTTGCAATCATAACATGCTTAATGTAAAGCTGCAAATTAAAATAATAAAACTTTTTGCTGTAAATACAGAAAAGTTACTTATTATATGGTAAAATAAAATTATAAAGCAACATTCAGCAGCTGTCAGGATTAAAGGTGTGCTTCAACTCTGTGAAAAGAAGGAGCACCAGACCAGAATAACCTTCTGCATTTCCAACACACAGTTTAGATGGAAATATCCTTATTTTTGGCCCTTTGTGAGAAGGTAGATGTAATTCTTGTGGTATAAACTTAAACATGAAAGAGCATTTAGACTCTGAATTATTTTTCAGTACTTACTTTAGAAAACTGTACATAGCACTGGTGACAATGAGAAGCAGGCATATTTTTTTTATTCTATTTTAATCTCCACCAGGATATGGTAACATAAATTACAGAGGGTATCAGATCTGGCATGGCAAGATGCTGGAACTCAACCCTCTTCAGACGATGTAAAACCTTATTCTCTTTTTTCTTATCATATAATTGCAAGTAAGTAATTTTCTGTGTTTTCTGAAAGAGGGAATGAGAAGACAGTAAATCTGGTGAAACCCAATTAGCATGTGTTTACGGGATTATCAAGGCCTGGTTCCGTAAAGAATTAGGTAAGCCTTTAACTTCACACGTATCTCCCTTGACGCCAGTGATACAAAGCACACAGGGTATCCTCTGCATAAATCTTTAAGGCACCAATCCTACAGTCTTTGAATCTCTGACCTTAACTCCAGTCACATGCTCTGTCAGTGTCAATATCTGGTTTATCCAGTTGTCTGGGGATCATTCTTCTGCAGTTGACAGATCTGCTACGGACAGCGCAGAGCAGCAAAATCTCTCAGGGCAGGTAATAATCTTGCTCTCCTGAGGTCAAACAGAAGAGATGAAGGCAGAAGCACCCATCACTGATGTATTATTAACAGATTACAAGGGAGGGTTTGCAGCTACTGAAACTGCTGAGAAACAAGCTGAGTCAGAAGTTCTTATCAAAATTCAAATGTATGGCATGATTAAGAAAACATAGCAATATCCTACTTGTTTCCACATATTAAAAACATCCTTTCTGTGAATAAAATTTAAGATAGGATTTCCAAAATAATTTGGTGGTGGGCTCCTGCTGATTCCAGGGACTCAGACATCTAGGGGTTTTTTTAACTAACTCCTCTGAACATGTTTACATACATATTTACATTAAGATATTTTTTTTCTGATGCTTAATAATGGATTAAGCAACTATTCTGCTTTATTTTCTTCAGCTTCTGTTGCAGCAGTTTCTGTTATGGGGCATTTGAATTCTCCAGGAGAATTGTATCAGATACATGCAAAGACCAATTCTGTATGATATTTCATGAAAAATCACATATATTATAATACATTATATATGTGTTATTTCAAGAGAAATAGCATATAGAGGTTTCTTTAGCTAATCAAGTAGAAAAATGAGCTGCTTCTAATGGAAATTTGGGGACACAGCTTACGACCAGTGTAAGCAACAGAACAAAAACACTTAAGAAGAAAATATAGAAATATCCAGTTAAGTATCTGGTGAGAATTTGTGTATGTCACTCTAATACTGTAACTGCAGCAGAAAATGAAATGCTATTAAAAGATGAAGAGCAAGTAAATTTTGATGATCAGTACAGGAGTTCCACAGTATAACTACCATCGTTACTTAAAGAAACCAACTGCAAAAGCAGACCCTCAGTCCAATTTCTTACGGTGATATATTCAGGGTCAACTACAAGAGCTTTTCTTTGGCAGAATTCTTATTGTCTGTACTTACACAGGACTTATTCATTTGGCTGTAAGTAACAAACTGGTATATAATAAAATGTCATCAGCATATATTGGTCTTGCAATAATAAATGCATCTAGTCTTCAAGAGCTGGAAAAATAAGCAAATGTTCTGCTGCTAAAAGCTTACTGATTACTGGGTTACTGTTGTATTGCTTAGATGTGCTTTTTTAGAGCATGTAAGAATGGTTTTAAAACTGCGTATTAAGGATAAGTATGACTTTCAATGCAACTGCATTGTACTCCAGGATGTATTTCACTTTTGTATATGTTCATTTTAGTAAACAGAGCTAAACAAATGTACCTGAATCTGTGAAGCTTATTAGTCGTGGTTTTAAATCACGTAATAGCAAATAAGATCCTGAGCAACTGCTTTTCCTGTGCTGATTTTGAATACAGTCCTGGTATTTTTATTTTATTTATTTTTGAGCACAACTGAAAGGACAAACTATCTGGCTCTTAATCTCTGAAAGAAGATGGTGAATAAATGAGAAAAAGCTTCTTAATTGCATCTGACAATATAAAACTGTTAAGCAGTTAAATTAATTCCACATGAACTCTAGAAAAATGCAAAGTGGTTTTTTTTCTTTAAGCTTGACCCTGTGCCCTGGAGTTCAACGAGTTTGCCACAGTTCTTTTACTGGGAGTCTGGCAGACTTCACGCCATGCTCTCACAGGCATAAAGGAGCATAACCATATAGCAATGCTCCTTTAATCTTTTTTAAAAATATACATCCCCCTGCAGAATCTCCAACTCCTTATATTAGCTGAAGAGGATTCAAATTGATCTCATTTCATTAAAACGTGTTTTAAAATCTTTCCACAGGCTTTATGCAATCTTACTTCTGTACACATTACTTACTCAGCTGAAATAACGTGAAGAAGTTTCTGCTTTTGCTATCAACATGATTATTTTGGGGGCAGAGAAAGATGCTACATAATTCAGCTATTGAGGGCTCACCCAAGGATGCCAGAGACTAAATAAAGTTCCTGTTCACATCTCTAGTCAGGAAAAACAGATCTGAAGCAGTGTCTGTCACTTCCCATCTGAGACCCTTAACTCCTCAGTCAATCTGTAGTGACAGTCCAGATACAGTTTTGTGGGGCATTTGCTCTGGTTTATACATTCACTGTTCATGAGAGAGGGACTTGGCAGCAAAGCAGAAAACCTGATGTGAGACCCCTCTCATAGCTTGACACACAGGCTGAACCGTGGGATAAATTGCATGTGCCCACTCACAAACATGGAAGTGATTACAGAGTCAGGTGGCAGCTGAGCAGCTCTTTTAAGTGATGCTTAAGTATTCGACCTGGACATCTAAGCAGGTGAACATGTACTTTTTGAGGGTTTGGGCCACAGTCTTCAGAAAAGATCTACAGCACTGGGATGTACACAGTTAACTGTAAAGTTGGTCTAGCTCATAGCAGTTTATGTTGAACCATTTTTGCCTAATTTCTTCTCAGAAATGACCAAGGACACAGGAATCCTGCAGCTTGGACAAGCTACTGCCGTGCTAAGATGGTGCTAAAACACTGCTGTGCTAAGATGCTACCCTTACAAGTAGTGTTGGAGCAAAGCTGGTCTTATTCACGCTTCTGTTTCAAGCTTAATAAAGCTTTATATGTCTTCAAGTTAAGCCCATGTTCATCAGATCAGTTGGTTAGTCTAATAAAAGATGCAAACACTTTTCATTTCATCCTATCCATCACAGAGAAAACCCGTTACCAATCTGTTTTAATTTGCAGCAGCCTTTTACATATTTGGAGGCTGTTACCACGTCACTTCTGGTCTTCTTTTTCCTAGACTAACAATCCCAGTACTTTCAATTTTTCACCCTGGGGGCTTTCCCAGTTCTTTCGTCCTAGAGTTTTCCAAATCTGTGTTCATGCACTTGTGGCTCTCTTCTAGATTTTCTTCAACTGGATCTCATCTTCCTCACAACACAGTGCTGGATCTCCAGCAGCGCGGTTCAGCAAGACTGAGGAGGGTGAAAGGACATATTCCTGAATTTTACAGGTTGCTCTTCTGTCTCAGCATGATGTTTGACTTCTTTTGCAACCATGTAACATTTTGACTCCTATTCAGTGAAGCATCCTGGTCTCCAACGTGATGCTTGTCACTTCCAGCTTTGTGCCATCTGCACATTCAATAAATGCACTCTATTGCATGCTCCAAGTCTTTCATGGAAACAGAAAAACATGAACCTCAAACAGAATGTCTACGATTTGACATGCGCTTTGTCCAAATAAATGATTCTTTATTACTCTCCAAATGTAGTTCTTTGCATGCTTTTGCACCATTTTGCTCTTTTTATCAGGGCTGTGAACAAACAAGTGTTTGGTAAAAAAGTAGTTCTGAAAAGAAACAATATAGTTTTTGTTACTTTATTCTGCAGTAAATCTAAAGTGCACTGCTTTAATCATGTGGACATATTTGGCTCCTATTAGTTGCCCTAAAGTAAAAAGCACTGCATTTTTTTATCTGAGAAGGCAAATACTTGAAAGTTTTTCTGTGAAACTGCAAAGGTCAAGCATTTTCAGGTGAACTGGGTTTAATGGAAGAGTGCTGAGAAACAGGGAGTTCCTCTGAGAGGCTGATACTGATTACTGAACTAATGGTTCATTCCCTTCTTTGTCAATACCCAGCACTAGGTGACTCATCAGAGCATGGGGACACTGCATACCTGCAGCCCCTACAAGTATCATGTCACTCTGCACGACCTCACTCTTAATTCCATGTATTACTCAATTTAAAAGTCAAGCATTTGCTTTTAACTGAGCAAAATCTACCTTGAAGATTTGATTTGATTTTTCCCATCTCACACATCAAAATGGATTTAAATCCATTGATTTCAGCAGACTTGAGTTTGCTTTTAAATTGGTGTAAGAAGAATAATGAATCCCTTCAGGTAGTGAACTGCTTCATATTATTTCTATGCTGAGTTACATGATGTGAACTTTTATAAAGAGAAGCGTTCCCCTGGTTGATTAGTTTGCTTGCAAAGTGCTCAGTAATTTTTTCATGTAAAACAGTACTGAAACAAAAGGTTTGACATTGTTGGCACTGTAAAGAAAATACAGCTGGAGTTTCTGACCATCTCAGAATGACAGTGAATCTGATTACAGGAATGCTGAAGAGAACATCAAAAAATCTTCAAGTTTGCTACATCTGAAATAACTTAAGAAAAAAACCCCAGAATACTTTAGAATACTTTCTGGCTATTAAGAGCAAAAGAAACTGCACCTTTCTTTGTACAAAAAAACACAGAAATTTCCACCAAGCCAGTCACTTTGAAGATACATGAAAGTTATTAACATATTCTTTGTGGCTAAGGGCCACAAAGAACAAATAGCTGAACACACTGTCATCTCCTGTTAAAAAGCCTAGATTCTGTCCTTAACCAGTACAATTTACATGTAGTCATACCAGGATGATCTGCTTTTAAAAAAACACAGATATAGAGTAACCAAACACCAACCAACCAACCAAAAGAACAGCAATAACATTACTCTGGGAAAAGATTTGAGTTCCTACGCTAATAGAGGTAGAGTACAATAGAGAGAGAAAAAAGCCATGCAAGAATGACAATGCTGAATGCCATGATAAATACAACTCTAGGATCCTCTCTGACTTCAAAATGTAGCTGTATGCAGCTTCTTCTGCAGAGATGGAGCACCAGGAATATGTATTTCATGCAGCAAGGGTATTTTTATATTCTAGCTGTTTGGAGCTGACTCGCAAGCCATCAGTTTTGAGCAGAATTAGTGTGTGTGTGAGGGAACCAGTGACACCACTACTATATTTTTCTGTCCTTGGTGCTCTTGATTTCAAATTGCAAAAACAACCATAAACAGAATGGTTTTCTATTTGGCAGCCTGATAAATACTTATTCCATAACAAGATGGCACAATTTTTATTATTTAATGGACAAAATTATTTTGCTATTATCCAGCATTAAAAATCTGAACTATTTAATGGAACAGTAAGGAAAGCTTTAGAGGAAATTTTGAAAGAAAATAAAAGCCAGAAGGGGAATGAAACTGGGGTAACGTACAAAAGGGACAAGCAAAAGTAGAAACAGATCACTCTTGCTCCGGCTTCCTTTCCCAGTTATCGAGATAGACCAAAGGCAGCAGACATAGATTTCATTAAGACACCCAATGTGATACATAGTATGGGGTGAGTACAATTACAAAGGTGGCTAAGGTATCAGGCAACGAGAATTGAAGTCATTAACAAGAATTTCTGTTGCATTGCAGGATCAGGCTGGCTGCAAATGATGGAGGAGATGATAGACCAGTGCAGAAATTTTTTAGATGAGGTCCGTGAGCTGTCAGTTCATGGCTGTGAAGAGAAACATGGCCATTGCTGGCTGTTCCCATATCAGGTGGAACAAGTTCAAGCGTGACTGGTCTGGGATGCTGGGCAGCTCTAGACTGGCTGGTACCAGGGCAAGAAGCCCAAAGAGTTTGGCATAAAGCCTATGCTTGAGGAGTTGTGCCCAGACATTTGATGCGTATTAGACCACAGGAACCAAATGTCTTAAAAGACTTCACAGTAACCTTCCATCCTTACAAATGAAATAATGGTCAAAATAAAAGTAAAGGATAAAATTCTATAATACAAAAGTCTGAAACCCCAGGTGGAGGCTTGTCTTTCAGGCCATACTAGATCGCATGTGGCACCTGGCTGTGATTATTTATATACAAGAAATGCCAAGTAGCTGTATTGTGCATGTGAAGTGTCAGTGGCAGAAAGAGGTAGCAGTATTTCATGTGTGAGATACCAGTAGTGCAGTAGTGTGGGAGAGGAGCTGACTTTCATCACATACGTGAAACAATAAGTCCAGGAGTGCCTTAGGTGAGATATTTCCAGCTGAAAGGAGAAGGCATTAATTCCCATGTAGAGGGTAGTAGGGAACTTGGCGTGGACCATAGTGTACAATTCTAGCTGCCCATATTCAAGAAACATGAATCAAATTCAGAACAGGTGCAGGGCAGGCAGATGGGAACAACCAGCAAATTGAGAGCCAGTCCTTAGAGAACAGTAAAAAACCTTGCCTTTTTCTGCCAAACAAAACAAAGCCAGAGACTGGATGTAATTCCTTCCAGAAATATATACACAGGAAAGGGAAAGGAAGAGTATTTAAACTAAATGGCAATGTCAGCACAGAATGTATGGATATAAATTTGCCAGAAAGCTGGGAATTAGCAGAGGCTTCTAACTAGAACAGCTCTGGAACAGTTATTCAGTAGGAACAGCAAGGTGGTGTAATTTAGTTGACTATAGTAGCAGGGGAAACAAGGCTCAAATATCTGGAGCTCCCTTGCAGTCTTCTCTTCTATATTTATCACCTCCACTGTTCAATGCTAAATATTCAGCTGCAGCATACAGGGTGTTACATTTTCCCTACCTCCTTTCCCTACAGGAAATACTGCAAATGCTAGAAATTAAGTAGAGCAAGTATCTGCTCTGTTTGCCACCATGAATGCTTAACAGGTGCTGGAGTCTACAGCATGTTCTATACTATTCCTATACATGCACATATGTAAATGCATACATGTATGTGTATACACATGGGTAGATGCTTGTGTGTATGGATACACACACACATACAGAGCCTACATATGCACGTTTGAAATGGGCTGTACATTCTGCTATATTTTTATTTCTCAGGAGTGCATTCAAGTATTCCAGTATTTTCTTGCCATCCTTATAGCAGAGTAACAGATTGTACGAGCACTTTTCTGCATTTTGACCGCTGCATACCCAATGTATTTGTGTGATCTCATATATATCATGCATCTCACCTGAGCCACAGTGCAAGAGAAGGAATGTGTCACTTGAAAATGCTGAATTTCTGTCACTTGCTTTCCTGGTAGGAATCACACGCATGCATTTGCCAGGAGGAGTGCGCAAGCAGCGGCTGGTGCAGTTCCCCCTGCCTGAAGCTGCAACCTGGTATGTTCTGCTGGTGTTTTTCTTCCCTACATGCGTGTGCTGGCATGTGCGTGCATATATATGCCTCATGCTAACACAGTTGCATGTGCCTCAGACAAGCCAGTAAGCCTACACTTTTCAAGTTGCATTTTTTAAGGACATGGTGCCACATGCCTGGAGCTACAGGACACATTGTTAAAGTCAAGCCTAGGGTATGGCTCATGCATGAGGAAGGGGTTATGGGTGCCAGGTGCTGCCTGTTCGCCTGTGGCACCAGTGAAGTGGGCACATAAATCTGTCCCTGTGACACAGCTCCACGCACCTCACTTGTTCATCTGTCTTACAGTGATGGTCCTGTGGTTTTTCAGGTCAGTGTGTGAGTGTATGTGTGGGTGTGCATCTGTGCCTCATCAAAACAGTCTTGGGTATCTCAGGCCACCAGGACAGGCTATGTATGTGCCTGTTAGCAGGGTACGTGCCAGTTCAGTAACAACACTTACATGTATTTTATGCTAGCATGTGTGTCTGTCAAACTCAAAGTGTGCCTGCCCATGTTTCTCAGGCCAGCAGGTACATCATTTGTGTCTCATGATCCATGTGTGCCGGAGCAGCCTGTGTGCCTGTCCTTCTCCCTCTGACTGTTATGTATCACAGGATACTCTGAGTGTACCTGTGCACATGCCAGGCCACTCTGCATATGCAATTCTCTGTGTGTCTGACAGCAACAGCCCGAAATGCCTCAGAGCAACATCTCTCTTGCAGTGACCGCAGCCCCTGTTCCTCACGCCAGTGTCTGTCTGTCTGGCAGCAACACAGGCTCACGCGCCTCAGGACTCTGTGTGTATCTCACAGTGACACAGCTCCTGTGCCCAAGACCAGCGCATGGGTTTGTCTCATGTCACTGTCACACACACCTCAGCACTGCTTGTGCATCTCACAGTGACAGCCATGCACCTCAGGATGACACATGGCCAGATGTCCCCGTGACACGGTCCCACGGGCCTCAGTCTGCCTCAGAGCTGTATGCTGTGTCTCACTGTCACACAGACACATGCCTCAGACCCCTGACAGAGTGACACAGCTGCATGCCTCAGACCCATGCATGAGTGTGCCTTTCAGTGATCCAGCCCCGCATGACCCAGCCCAAGGCCTGCTGCACGTCCATCTGTACCACTGGCCTGGCTGACTCAGAGAAGCGAGTCTCGCTGAGTGTAACACAGGCCCACATTTCTCTGAGGTGTCCCTTTCACAGACGTGCCTCAGGACTGCATGTGCTCCACAGTGCCACAGCCTCTGTGCCTTGGTGGCTGGTGTATGCATGTGTGCGAGAAGACTGTGTATGTGTGAGGAGGCTCCATGTGTGTGTGGAGACTGCGTGTGTGTGAGCAGACTGCATGTGAGGAGACTGCATGTGAGGAGACTCCGCACCTGAGGAGACTGTGTCTGAGGAGACTACGTGTGTGTGAGGAGACTGCGTGAGGAGACTGCAGAGACTGCATGTGTGGAGACTGTGTGTGACGAGACTGTGTGAGGAGACTGCGCGTGTGTGGAGACTGCATATGCGTGAGACTGTGTGTGAGCAAACTGCGTATGAGGAGACTGCATGTGAGGAGACTCCACACCTGAGGAGACTGTGTCTGAGGAGACTACGTGTGTGTGAGGAGACTGCGTGAGGAGACTGCGGAGACTGCATGTGTGGAGACTGTGTGTGACAAGACTGTGTGAGGAGACTGCACGTGTTTTGAGACTGCGTATGTGTGAGAATGTGTGAGGAAACTGCGTATGAGGAGACTGCATGTGTATGAAGACACTGTGTGTGAGGAGACTGTGTGTGTGGAGACTGTGAGGAGACTGCATGTGTGTTATGAGACTGTGTGAGAAGACTGAGGAGACTGCGTGTGAGGAGACTGCATGTGTGACGAGACTGTGTGAGGAGACTGTATGTGAGGAGACTGTGTGTGTGTATACTGTGAGGAGACTACACGTGTGTTATTGTTATAAATTGAGACCATCAAGGATCATAATCAATTGGAATTTATTAATTATAGTAAGCAAAATATGAGCAAAAG
>JAVJGI010000063.1:28649827-28664126 GCA_035590275.1 Ibycter americanus
CAGGAGTGTAACGCTCCTTACGGGAGGCGGGTGTGTGTCTGCGGGCTTGTTGCTCCTCCGAGAAAAAAAGGTTATGAGGCGGCTTGAGGACCAGCTGCTAATAAACCTCATGAGCTTCCCCAAGTTTTACTGCAGGGGCTTTTTTGGGATAGGCAGGTTGTGTTCACTGCGAAACGCCTGGAAGTGTATTCTAAAAATACTCTGAAATGGAGCGTGAGTAAAATGGAAAAAGCGAGTTAGGTAAAAGTACGAGATTTAAACAGTTTGATGAAAACAGGGAACATCTTATATGCCTTTGCTTATATGTATTTTTTAATTGACTATAACGCAGGGGTTCTTAAAATGATCTATTTGCCTAGTATAAACCAAATTAGACACAAAGGCGATCCCGGATATTGGTAATAACTTTTGAAAGAACTGTTTTAAAATATTAATTACGAACATATTAGACCAATGCAGGTAATTATCTCTTCAGTTGTCCTGTAAACTCTGACCACATTAATAACTAGTCCACTTAGTCCAGCTTAGTTGGTATATACCTCAAAATTTATTCGACTTTAAAGTGCATGGTAGCTCCTGAAAAGCTCCAGATATCCTTGAATCTGAGATAATAAATCCAAGGATGTTTGTGTAATTAAGTATATTACATAAATAAATGCTGTCATGCAAGTTAAATATTTAGAAGGTAGAGGAAGTACTTTAAATTGGGACATTAAACTACTAAGAACTTGAAACACCTTGGGGAGAAGTTTTCCTGCAAAAGTTAGCTAATGAATATGCATTACCAGGGTTATAGCTACTTTTCCGTCTTTATTCCCACCCCCTAATGTGTTGCTAGGAGTTTAAACACAGGTCTCATAACTGCTTTGGTGAGAAGACAAGATCTGAAAGTTTTAGCAGAGGTGCATTTTGTATAGGCCCCAGTCAAACAGTGCATTCTTGTGGGTTTGCTGTTATTATTGCAAGAAGTCATATTGGTTCTTTTTAGACCCACTGTTGAGGGATGCCCTGAGGGTGCTTTCAAGACAGATTTGCTGTCCATCCAGAGAAGTAATTTGCTAGCATGGCCCCCAGGTGCAGCCTCAGAATACCCTTTGAAGGGTATAGGACTCTGCATGTGTGAGCATGTCGGGAGGGTTAGTGTGTTAACAACAGGCTAGATGGCTTCGAGGGTTTAGTGTGCTGCTGGGCACATCTGCATCATCTTTCAGTAGCCTGATGATGAGACCAGGCTGGATGGAAGGCTGGTGGATCTAGAATACCTCTGGACTCTTCTCAGTATAGCATTCGCCAATACATGTGCACACAGACTGTGTGTATGAGACTGCAATAGGATTACTAATATACTGATTTAATGGAAGTGTCTTCAGAATTAGAGTTTAGGGAAGAATATAAATAATTTGAAAGAAAATATGAGTAATCATTTACCTTTGAGTAGCAAAAATTATGCAATTTAAGGGAGAAATGGGATTATTTTTTTAAATAAGTGGCATTTTTCCACATTTTGCAATTTTGAGGATGCTTTTTAAAAATATGCCATTTTAATAATTTCATATTTCATACTTTCAGAGCCAATCACGCAAGTAGATAATGGTGTATGATTTCTGCCTCTGTTAGAACTCAGATGGGACTGTTAGTAAAGATATGCACATATCTAAGCATGTGAACAGGACTGATGAGTTCTGTCAGTGTGGTAATGGTAGGTCATTAACTTACAGGTGTAATTGGTTTGAGAGGGTCTTCATTAATGCTGTGTACTGCCATGAAGAACCTCAGTGTCTGAACCAGAATCTTGCTTGCTTTACATTCCTCCTAGGAGCTAAGAAAAACTTTATTAGTGCAATAGCACTTGCTTAAAGAAGAACCACTGAATGTCTTGCTTGCTAGATTTAGAGAAAATGTTGGGAAAAGTTCCATCAGGAATTTTTTGTGGTTTAGAATGTGGTGATTGGCAAGGTTATTTTCTCATGTCCTGTCCACTCCGTTTTCTGAGAGATTGATAAAAACAGTGTTCAACAGCTTGTTTTAGCACTCAGCGAAATGAAAGTAGGGAAAGATAGAAAATGAATGTCTGAAAAGGGGCGTGTTTGTCTTTTTAAAACAATGTCTAGATTCATTCTCTATCGCAGTAGAATACTCTTTGAGCTAGCATTTTAAAAAAGGTGGGGTCCATCCTTCTGTCTGAATGGGAATTTAAATTCAGGACCAAATTTGAGTTTGAAGAGCTTTCTCAGAATAGTAGTTCCTTAATAGTTCTATGAAAGGAAATATTTTTCATTAAATGTTTCCCAAGTGTTTTTAGTGATTGTGTTGATTTCATGAGAAAAATCTTCGACAGCTAGATTGCTACAGAAGAAATGAAATTATATGTCCTGGGATACTGAAAAGAAAGGCAAGCAGTCAAGTGGGAATAGGAAGTCCATCACAGGCACAAGGGAAGCTTCAAACTATGTTAAAGAAAATTCTGCATTAAAACCTTGGCCTTTTTAAATTTCCTGAGCTTTCAGAATTTAATTTCACATGACTTGAAGAGTCTCCATTTTTTGATCATGGTGTTTCAGTTTTTCTCAATACTTAGATTTTACGTAGTCTAAGTCAAAATGAATTAGGTACACACGATAATCCACTTAACTTTTCACATTAGCAATGCTGAAATATGTGACATAATTTAAACATGAAATCTGAGTTCACCTGAAGTAATTGATTTCATTTCACCTGTATATTTGAAGCTTTCTTTGTGAAAGAGGCTGTTTCAATAAGGGTAAAAGATCTCAATATTCTCATAGATGATGTTGAACAAAACTTTTCACAGGCTGCTTTCATTAAAATGCCAGATACAAGGGCACACATACCCATATAAACAAGCAGAAAAAGTATTTATAAATAAATTGATAACAGGCAGTTTAGGTTGTTAAGGAACTGAGTAGGTTTGTCTAAGTTCAGGTTATTAATGGAGAACACCAAGAACATTTTTCCTCTGAATTGCTCTTTCAGCAAGCAAAGGCATTCAAAAGCAGAAGGATGGAGGCTAATATTTATTTCTTATTGTGGCCTCTTGGGGCATAGAACTGTCACATTATGCTGTGCAGTACTTTTAATCCCTGGTAGATGTTCAGGGAAGGCTACACTCAAAGAGTTCGACTGCAGATGTTCCATTTAGATGTTTCCTTTAAAAACAGGTTTTGAAGGTTTGTTTAAAGCTTTTAAATGATAGAGTATCAGACATAAAGAGGGAAGTTCACTTTGTACTTAGCCTCTTAGCATGTCGTCATGGAAGAAGTCCTAATGTAAGCTTAAGTAATTTGAATATAACATACTAACAAAGAGAGGCTTGGCGTCGTTCAGAATGTGGGTTCAGATTGTGATTTGTTTGGTGGCAGCTCGCACTCCAGCTGTATGTTTCTCACATCACCTCATGTGTTGTTGTGTGGCTACCTTCAAAACTAGAGCTTGTGGCTGGTTTTACCTACCTGGGTTTTAATTAGATAATTTCTCAGATATTGTTTGGAGCACAATAAGACAGTCAGCTGTCACATCTGCTGAGGTGATGTGCCTCCAGAGGCACCACTTAAACTAGATCTGTTCCCAAAAAGTAGTATATAGGACTGCTGTAGCAAGTTCAGAGTTAACTGAGGACAGCTGGTGGTTGTACAGCTCTCGCTGTTTCCTTAAGCTGAGACTACGTAAGGTACACTTGTAATAACTTTTGGCTGAATGTATTTATTGTGCAGTTCTGTGTGGGTGTGAATGGAAAAAGGAAATAGGGTGCATTGTCATATATTGCAGAAGTACTAGGCATATTTGCCACTAATGGTAAATTACTCATGAGGCACTTTCTCTATTATAATTTGTGTGTGTGCCGAGAATGTCTAGGAGTTCCTGTTGTAATGGAGAGTAAGTAATTCTGCCTTTCCTGATGAAGTTTTCTTCTGCAATAAATTGTTTTTCAACAAAACATCCAAAAGCACTGTTAGGAAAATGCCCCATAAAGAATTTGATAAAAAATTTGAAGGGGAGAAGAGAGAGAAAGATTTTCCAAAAGCTCAATGTGAAAGATACAGAAAGTATTACTAGTAGATTAGTAGAGCCCCTGTGATAATAATAATTGCCCGCCATGGGTTTGATCTCATTTACTAAATAGATTGGTAAAACACTTGTGGGACAAACATGTCTTTGCTTTGCTTCATACCAAAACCAGTGACTATGATTCAGCAGTAGGGACTAGTCCAAGACAGTTTTTAAGATTTTTCAAGCCTTCATTTGGCACTGCTGTTCCAGTGTTGCCCATGACAATGCTGTATGTGTCAGACCTGTGACACTTCTGCCTTCTGGAAGTCTGGAAACAATCTGCCTGATGTTATCAGCATTCCCTTCAGAACTGGTATTGAAGAAGCAACACCAAATGGTGATTGCAATAAGATGAGCTGTTACTAGATTTCTTGATGCTTCTCATATTAATGTGCTTTTATTTTTCACTAAATATGCAGGCACTTCTTGAAACATTTCCTTTGTTGAAGTCTGTTTGCTTTCAAGTTAAGAATTGCTTTGGTTTTAAAAAGGGATCATCTGATCTTTTGAGACAGATGGACAAAAATTATAGTTTATGTTAATACTGGAGAAGAGCTGAGAAGGCTGAAAAAGGTACCAGAAAAACTTGCTGTTAAGGTCTTTTGTGGTTGAGTAGTTCAATCGGTTGGACCAAAGAGATTTAACCAAGTCATGCACCAGAGATGCTGAGTTGCTAGTTTTCTTGTAGTGGATGTTAACAAGTAAGATTAAGAGGAGCTAACCAGTGAGGAAAGGCTAGCAAAGGTTTGGGTTTGAGATACCACTGCAACGTTAGAGAACAGTCTTGGAAAGGGTGAAGGGGCGTGCTCAGCACTTACCATACAGATAAAGGTTGCATATTATTGCCAGTTTCCTTATTCTAGGAAATTTGCATTAATGAATGCAAAGCAAATAACTGTATATATATGTATTAGAAATGGTACTTTAAGGAATACAAAGAAATATAGTGTGAGCAAGTAATTGAGTAGTAAAACCCAGAAGTGGCAGAAATGCCAGATGAGATGTTTTTTGCAGTGGTTTAAGCATGAGACAGGGCGGTTTCCTTTTGTTCCTCTGTTGTGCTGCTGACACGGCAGGGCAAAGCAGCCACGTGTTGTTGTGACTGTCCCTATTGATCATGGGCTGCTGGAACTGTTTGCAGTGGGGATTAAATTAGGGCAGGTTTATGTGATGGTTACGTGGGGTTACAGGAGCTTGTTGGGTACTGTTTTTCTCTGTGTGTATGTTATCATTTGTTGCTCTCCTTTCAGTGAGATTTAACCCTGATATTTAGTATAATTTCTCTCTACAGGATAAAGTAGTATGCAGAGAGTTTAATCTCCTAATGATTTAGTGCTTGATGATCTTCAGTGAAGAGATTGATGACCTTGGAGTCATGAGTGTGCAGTGACTGCAGGACTGTAATTTTTGATTTCTGTAATGTTTGGGAAGGTTGATAATCCTATTTGCATGTACACGTACATTCATACAGGTGTATTTCTTTCGAAGTAATTTTTGCAAGATTCCCTGCAAAAAAACAAGTAGGTTTTATTTTGCTATTCAGCACAGGAAGGGGTTCGTTAAGTGTGAGTCGTTTCCTTAGCTACAATAAAGGAAGTCCACCCTTTCAAAACTGAAACTTCTTTATAGCAGTCTGTCACTTATAAGGTATTTTATCCCAATTTTGTTTTTAATTCTGCTTATACATACTTATGTACTATGTTACATCATTTTAGACTTTAGGACAACATGGTGACATTGCTATTTTAAACTAGCCTCTCCTTTGGGCATCAGCGAGATCATCTCAGGACCACCGGGATTATAAATACTGTATGAGAAGGTCAGGTTTAAAGTTTCCAAATCTCCATAAGAAAGCAAGCTTAATTTTCAATCCCCTTTATAAAGCCTGATGAATTTATTATCCTCTACAAGCATCAAAAGAAAGCAGCTGAAAATTAAGCTGAAATGACATCTGTTTCATTCCTGCTGTAACTCACTAGCTGTTGTTAACTTTTCTTATATCTGTAAACAAGTTATGTTCATATCCTTGGATCATATTACTTCCCACAGGGACATGACTACACTTCAGAAGAGAGGACTAAAGATGAGCAGACATGTCTGGGTTTTTCATGTTTGATTTCCTTTATTTTAGGATTCTGCTAACATTAGTCAGAATGCTTTTTCCACTATAGAATTTTCTATTGATATACCTTGAATTTGTTATTTTCTTGATATCTTCTGCTGGAGTTAAGTGTGTGTATGTTACTGTAGTGGGTTGTTTTTACATGGTTTGACAACATTTTAAATTCAGTTTGAGAGCAAATAGCTAAAGTTTAAGAGTGTCTAGTTTGCCTACACTGACTGCTAGTTAAAATCTGAGTTAAATTTGACCTGGCTTTTCCAGTTGCATTTTTCAGATACTTAGAAAGACCAAAGCATCCATGTAAGTTAGGGTCACTTTTCATTTATATTAAAGGAAAAATACTACATTATTGCTACAAAATATGATATAAGCTTCAGTTCTTGATTTTTGCACTAGAAATAATTTTGTATATTTCTTTAAAAGGTCAAAAGTTTTGTTCAGTTCTTTTCAAGAGTGTCTGTGTTTATAATCACACTAATGATCTCATTAAGCTTTAGAAGGTCTCCTTCCATGGGAATTCAGGAGTTTTTGAAGAGATCTTTATTTTAATTGGGAAGGTGGGATCCTGTGAATTTTGTTCATTGTAAGAGACAGTGAGAAGGGACACAGTAGGAACACACTCAAACAGAAGCAGGAATCTGACGTAACAGTTCTGTGCAGAGTTGTTCTTACTTGAAACTTATGCAAACATTCTTTGGAAAGAGGAGCAAGGCAAACTAGGTTTGGCTGATGGTGATTGGTCTTAGGAGACAAATACTTGCAACTCACTCCAGCTCTTTGTCACCACCGTAGCTTTAAAAATCACTGCTCCCTCATTTCTTCTGGTCTAAGTATACTTTGGATTATTCCCTAACCCAGTTCTTGCCAATGGCTTGAGTTAGTTATGATCCATTTCTTGGAACTAAGTTAGGGTGAGTTGGGTGCTATCAGGCAGTAGTTTAATTGGAAAAATTAGCCAGAAAGAAATTCCCATAAAGGAAAATACAACAAGCACCTATGGCAGCAGCCTCCCAACTGGAATGTACAGCACTGTCATCTGACAAAAGCTTTCACACACAGGTGATTTTGTGACACTGTGTCTAAGGTTCTGAGTATTCAAAGCACTCAATGCATTGCATCTGTCTGTGTGTTAGATTTTTTTTTTTTAAACCCACGATGTTCTAAACTCATTTGCAGTGGTGTAAATCAAGACAAATATCATGAAAGGCAATGGATTTATATTGTTATAAAGTTCATGTCAAAGCCAGTTGTGCTGGTAACACTTACTAGCTACATTTATTCAAGTTAGTTCCAGGCAGTTGCTACTGTAAATCAGAAATAGCCATCATTAGACTGTAGAGAGAAACAAAAAACAATTCCTGTAGCAATGCTCCTTCTTGCTTATTCAGAAATACATACAAAATGCTGTAAGTGGAAGAAAATTACTCAGTCCAGATAAGAAAACTGCAATATTTTGTAGTCTGTTTCATAGTATGATGAGAGGTATTTGGCCTGCAGATGCAGCTGAATTTCAGAAAATATTTTGCTTTATTGGTGGATGGAATTAGTAGAGCAGGGACACTTCCAATAAAAAGAGATAAACAGGAATCATAGCATTTGTTTTCAGATGCAGTCTTCCCAAACTGCTGGTTTGTAGCTGGTATTCCAATTTATAGATTATAAATTCATAGATTATAATGCCAGAGGGGATCATTTTGTAATCTTGTCAGAGTACCAAGGACACAGTATTCTAGTAGCAGTTACACCACTGCCAAAAGGAGAGGTAATACAATCTCTCTACTCCTACTTGATATTCCCATTTACACATGCAAGGTTTGCCTTAGGTATATCAGCCAGTACTGCAACTGTGTTCAGATACCTCCACATGCTTCCAGCATAGCTGTCTCCCCTCCAAAGTTTGGCCTACCTTTTTTGTTTCTAGTTCATTTATTCTAAACCTTTTCATGATGTTTTATATGTTCACTGCATATACCAGTTGGCTAAAGAGCTCAGGCTGCTGTGTGCTGCTGGTGTACCACTCAAATGTTAGTTTCTCAGCTGCAGATCTTCAGTTAATGAGTTTGTTTTTTCCTCATTGCATTGTTTAATGTTGCTAACTGGAAGAGAGTGAGAACTGATCACAGTGGGACCCATCAGAAACCTACCTGTTCTGTGTTCATCTTCTAGTTACAGTTTGAAACTATCATCAGGCTTTAAGGTGTTCTGTGTGCTCTGATGATTTTTCATACCCATTTAGTTAATCAAGTTATGTTTGGGCATTGTGGGGAGCACTGAGCAAATGAAGGATGTGCTAACCAGTGGAAACCAGAAGAGCATCTGGAAACATTTCTCCCACATATGCAGAATGCAGTCCCCTACATACTACCTGGCTAGCAAGAACAGACAGAAACACATCTGAGCATGAGGACACATTTAATTCCTATTCAAACATGTATCATAAGGCTAGCTGGGAGGAAGGGGTTCCTGCTGCAAATACTGACAGCCTCACTGCTGCTTTGAACAGAAATTCTGTTTCTACCTTGGGATGTTTTGATTGCAGAGAATAAAGATTATTTTACAAACAATACAGAACAAAAAAACCCCAGCTTTTAAATAGCTGAGCACTTTGGAAGATGGATTTGTTTCTTCATCTTTTTTGTAAGTTCTACCACAAAGATTGTGTTCTTTTCTGCCAACCTGTTCATAATAATTATTAGTTCTCTGAAAGATAGTCTTTATCCCAGCATACCGTTCTTAACACTGGTAAGATGTACTACTTCTCAGTTTAGTGTATTGATGCTGTTATTGTGTTTGCATACTATGGAATAGTAATCAAAGCACATCACCTCAGTGCAAGAATCCAATATCACAAGTAGATCAACACATAAAAAGTGTGGAAATGCATTTTCTTTTTAAATAAACTGATGTACTGAAAAAAACATTAGGATGTTTTATGAGGTAGCTTAAGTTCCTCTAGCTCCTTCTGGTACTGGGGACAATATGTAATTTTACACTTTGATTATTGGAAGTCTGAAAATACACATTAAAATCTTATAGAAAAAATCCAATTTTTTCCAAGTCAAACTTTAACATTCTTTAAAAATTAAAAAAAAAAACCCAAACCTTAGCATATAGGATTACTTTGCTCTGAAAATAATGTCTAGTATGTTTTCCATTGCTTAACTCTTGAAAGCATATTGCAGCTCTTTCTATTAACTTAAAGTCTGTTTTCCAACCTGGAATGACAGGCAACTTAGGTTGTTGAATTTAAGCCACATTGCTGGTGGTCTGCTGGATTTTAGCAGAAAGGAAGCATAGCTTGCAGCACCACAAGGTAATAGAGCATTCCTTAGGCAAAATATGTTGAAAGTACACATATTTAATGCTTTTAATAGAGCCTCAACTTCTAGCACTTTCAAAGTTAATAAAAACTGATCTGTTAAGCAATGTAGGTACTTTGAAAAGGCTGAATACTAATTTTCTGCTGCAGGCTGTTGTGCTGGGTTGACCGAGGCTGGATGCCAGGTGCCCACCAAAGCTGCTCTATCGCTCCCCTCCTCAACCAGGCAGGGGAGAGAAAATACAACAAAAGGCTCGTGGGTCAAGATAAGGACAGGGAGCGGTAACTCAGCAATTGCCGTCATGGGCAAAACAAACTTGACTTGGGGAAAAATTAGTTTAAAAATTTATGAGAAACAAACCCAAATCTTAAAAATACCTTCCCCTAACCCTACCTTCTTCCCAGACTTAACTTTACTCCCAAATTTCTCTATCTCCTCCCCCTGCAGTGGAACAGGGGGATGGGGAATGGGGCTTGCAGTCAGTTCATGACATTTCTCTGCTGCTCCTTCTCAGAGGGAGGACTCCTCATGCTCTTACCCAGCGTGGGGTCCCTCCCATGGGAGACAGCCCTCCATGAACCTCTCCAATGTGAGTCCTTCCCATGGGCTGCGGTTCTTCATGCACTGCTCCAGGGTGGGTCCCTCCCATGGGGTGCAGTGTGGGCTTTCCTCGGGTCACAGCCTCCTTCAGGCATCCACCTGCTCTGGCATGGGGTCCTCCCTGGGCTGCAGGGGGATATGTGCTCCACCGTGAACCTCCCTGGGCTGCAGGGGGATATGTGCTCCACCATGAACCTCCCTGGGCTGCAGGGGGATATGTGCTCCACTGTGAACCTCCCTGGGCTGCAGGGGCACAGCCTGCCTCACCATGGGCTTCACCACGGACTGCAGGGGAATCTGCTCTGGTGCGTGGAGCACCTCCTCCCCCTCCTTCAGTGACCTGAGTGTCTGCAGAGTTGTTGCTCTCACATGTTCTTACTCCTCTCTCCGGCTGCAGTGGCTGGTTGTTTTGGTTTTTTCCCACCTTCTTAATACATTATCCCAGAGGTGCTGCCACTGTTGCTGATTAACTTGGCCGTGGCCAGCTGTGGGTCCACCTTGGAGCCAGCTGGTATTGGATCCATTAGGCATGGGAGAAGCTTCCAGCACCTTCTCACACAAGCCACCCTTGCAGTCCCCCTGCTACCAAAATCTTGCCACGCATACCCAAAACAGCAATGAATGACCTCAAAGAAAGTTACATTTTCTTATGTGCCTGATTTCAAAGTGAAGAACTGTAACACCTACCAAATACTGTTAGAAATAAGCATTTATCTGCTCTGGAACTTTAATATAGCTGAGAACAGCAGCTATGGCTGCACAGTCAAAAAGTATTGCTGTTTCTAGGCAGTGCCTCAAAGAAAGGATTTTTGTGTGCTCTCTGGAGATGAACTTCCTAAATGATATTTAGGTCTTTTTATTGCTATAATATGTTATCTGACCTCTTTTATTTGGCATGCTTAATACTTTCTAGTTCTCAAGTCCTACTTCATTGCTGCAGTTTGCTATACTTGATAGCCCCAATCACCTGCATCTGGTAGGTTTCCTGCATTTGGTACATCACTTACTAGAGTCACTAGAGATTAAAGTGGATTAACAGAAGGGACACAAGTGCTGCTGAACGTGTTGGAATCACTGCAGGAGCAGTAAGGAGGGTTTTGGATTGAAGTGGATGCTAATGTTCGAGACGCTGCTGTCATCCCAGTTGAATTCTTAGCCTTTTGGAGCTTTAGTAGCCTTCCTAATGGTTCCTTCTTGGGAACAGAACTTTCCACACCAGAGTAGCTTCATGAGAATGCCCAGGCTTTCCAGATTTTGGGAGTGAATGTTAATTGTTATTTCTGGTCATACCATTTTGCAACACAGATGATGCCACAGTGGCACTTACGATTAATCTGTCAGAAGTTGTTGCTTTAACATTCCCTTCATTAGAGAAGTTTTTGAAGAACCACAAAAGAAAGTAGATACCATCTCTAGAGGTCTAGGAAAGTTCAAATAATGAAAGATAAATAAAATTCAGGGGAGATCAGTGGTGCACAGCACAGATTCTGTGAGCTGGGTCTGGGTGTTAAACAGAAGCTCGTGCAGAGCTGCATTTGCAGCAAGGGCCAATCAGAGATGCCAAAGGTCTCTTGGTCCAAGTTGAAGCATCCTGACGGTCCAGAGAATACTGTCACTGGGGGTGTTTGTGTTGACATCACTTTAATGAAATAGCATTTGAGGAAGAGAAGGGAGCTTACATGGTTGCAGTGTACCAGGTAGTTCTCTGCACCTTCAATCATGTAATCTTCAGGTTAAGCCCGTGCAAGTTTTTAGGTTTCCCTTATACTTTGTTAGCAAAAGTGGCTCATGTAGACTATATAGACACTCAGAACTCAAGTAAAATTAGAGAAGGAGTAGATATCTTTAATATCTGAGCTATTAGACTGCCAATATGCTGTTAGAATCACTATGAATGTGAGAAATTACTGAGGCGACTAGATAATAAAGTATCTCATCAGATCAGTGGTATGTTTTGTAAGTTTGGTCATGTCTGTTGGGCAATTCAGTGCTCTGCTACAACTTTAATTATATTGTAAAAATGTAATGAATTGAGCTGTAAAAATATACTTGGAAGACACTTGTCTAGGAAACGCAGACCAACATGAGCAGTGCATGAAAACAGTTCCAGAGTTGTCAACGCTAGCTTTAAATTAGAGAAGTGCTGTTTTATAAGGTCTGTCACTGAATTCTTGATTTATATTATCAGTCTAGAGGGACTGAAAGTGGATTCAGAAATTTTGGCAATTAAAGGATGTATCATAGCTGCCGATGTTTCTGTGCCTCTTTTTTTTGTATGTCAGCTTTCACAGCTGATTGATTAAATGTCTCTTTTTAAGCATTTGCCAAAGAAAGAGACAGCATTTGTCTGGGTATCAGTTATTCAGGAAAATTTCCAAAAGCATAAACATTCTCATACAGGTATATCCCACCTTCTAAAACTTTAGGATACAAGAAAACACTTCTGGCTATAATTTAGGAATGCTGTTATCTCAGATTGTGAGTCCTCAAACCTGATTTCGTTTGTTCATATTCATGTTGATTAAGGAAAGCGGCTTGTAACTATAGTATGAGTGACAACAATAGTTTTGAAGAAGCCTGGTTCCCCTTTTTTCAGGAAACGTGAAAGTTGTTGTTTGTAGAGATGACATGATGGAGTTCACTCTCTTGAAGTTTCCATCTTGCTGTGGTCTATAGACAAGCAGAAAAGGAAAGCTGATTGTCTCAGATGTTACTACCACTTTCTCAAGCCTGATTCTGCTATAATAAAATTAACTTGTGTTTCAACCACTGCGTTTCATCCAGTCTCAGGCCTCTTAAATACCATGTAAAGGAGTCTCCTGCATGATTTAATAGCCTGCTAGATAGTTCAGTACCTTAAACTAGATCCAGGTTCCTACAACTGGGTTATTGTATCTGGGAGGCAGGCTAAATACCCAGGACGGTTCTGCTTTCTTCAGGATTCTCTGGACAAGTTATAACTCTGCATTAGCAGGACACTTGGGAGTCCTTTCCAGCTCAAGGATGAGCTACCCAGCAGTTTGCTAAATCAAATGAGATTTGTGCATGCACCAGTTTGTTACAACTACTCAGCTGTCCCTTAGCAGATTATCTGTTTAAACTTCATTGTTGAGCTCGCATCTTCCAAAACATGAGAATTACTTTTGTCATATTTAAAGGCATATTTCTTAATGGTTTTCTCCATCCCATTGCTTTAAAATAAAATTTGATTTTTCTAAAGTAACCTGCAGCTTTTATTTTCTTAATGTTGTGTTTCAGTATATATCCACATTTTGAAAGGAATGTCAGTTGCCATTTTTCTGTATATTATATGCAAACAAATGGGCAAATGAGTAAATGAAGTGTAGATGAAACTCTGGAAGTACATGTTAGATTATTAATTTTTATAGATGACTGTCCTTTCTCAGAGTTTTCATAGAACTCTACTTATTCAGCCAACACTCTTATTTATTTGCAAATTACCAGTGACAGTTTCAGTTCTACTTCCAGTAGATGACCTTATTCTAGACACTTCTACATCATTCAGACCTCATTATCAAATCCATGAAGATTGTAATCATTTTAAATAATGGAAGGCCTATAGCACCAGGGCAGACAAGTAGTCAGATTTCCCAACCTATCATTAGGAGAAAAAGTTACATCGTGACAGAACAGCAACAAACATCAAGCCTGTCGAGAAAACTGGACCTTTAATTTTTAAAACTCTTTACTGTTTCTGTTCAGATCAGCTCATGGCCTTGATCTACTCGCCTCTTCCCAAGCTTGTGTGTTCAAGTCGTCATTCTCTTTTAAAACTGTTTGTGAAAAATTAGTTTCTTGAGGAAAATACCAGCTCCCATTCTCAGGTCTGGTAGATAGTTGTGTAAGGTATGAATTGTAGCAGACACCATAAAGCGGTGGTGGTGTTAACTGGGAAGATCATACCTCGACAAGGAGATTCTGTGAAGCTGCAAAGACTACGTATGCTCCCAACTTTATGCAGACTTTCCATCTTGAACACCTAGAGAAGCAGTAGCTGTTTGCAGGTGGGCAGGCAGGAGAAGCTTCCATTCAGAAGGAAATACTGGGTGTTGTAGGTTTAAACCTGAAGAAATGACCATGCACAGAAGATGCCCAGAAAAGATGGGCCTGTGTAGGCATGTCAGAGACAGGACTCGGGGGGGGGGGGGGGGGGGGGGGGGGGGGGGGT
>JAVJGI010000063.1:28664226-28690672 GCA_035590275.1 Ibycter americanus
GGGGTAGTTCAGTCCAGTTTTGTTCCCAGAAAGCTTCAGTTCTCTTCTAGCTTCTGCCACCACTCCTGCATTTACTCTTGCTCTGCCCCAGTCCTGCCTTGACTCCATGGTATCATTCTGCTTTGTAATTCTACACAGTCCTGCTGATATCTGTCAGCCCCCTAACTGTCCTGTCTTGAGCCCTTTTTTCAATACTACAGCATCTCAAGAAACTATAAGGTGGAGAAAGCAGTGACCTAAGACATGAACGTATAAAGACCGAAAGATGATTTTCTCAAATCATCTGCTCAGAGTGGTGATACAAGACCATTAATCCTCAGGTGTTTCTTTCTGTTGCAGGGTGGGAATAACGCAGGCCATACTGTGGTTGTTGATGGGAAAGAATATGATTTTCACCTATTTCCTAGTGGCATCATTAATCCAAAGGCAATTTCTTTTATTGGTAAGACTATTTTGGCACTTATTTAATAAAATAACATTACGTGGTGGGTAGCTGCAACCATATGTTATAGTAGCAAGCAAAGAAAGACATATAGGTGACTGTTAGATTTGCTTTAGCTTCAGCTGTTTGACTTTTATTTCACTGCTGCTTTAACATGAAGAGTTACACAACTTCCAGTATCAGTTTAGTTTCTGCTACTAGAAAACTGGAAGTTTCTAGCATGTTGCTCTTCCTTATACTTTATGGTAAAAGTTTGGAGCCCATCCTCTACTTCCACACTCCTTTTATACTTTCAGAAATATATATGCTATTCTTTGAGGACACAAACCCCAGCACTTAAGCTAAATAAGTAATATAACTTATGTCTGGCATCTCCTTACTGACTTTCCGGAAACAGGCCCCAAGATACAGGGCTCTGCTTGGAGGGTTATCATCCAGTCTCCTTTTTGTTCGCATTACCAACTGTTTAAGGTGATGTTGTATTTCACTGTAAAGACACTCAGTGCAGATGGCATCATAAAAATGTTTGCATTGCTTACTGGACATTAAAGTCATATTTAAGTGGTAGGCAAATTTAAGCCTTTTACTTATGACAGAAAAAATGTATGCAAAACGTGCAAGAAACGAGTGTAAGTTTTAGTGAGTCGTGGTGTTTCAGTTTTGTTTCATTTGATAATTTCCAAATGGATGATTGAAATACATGAAACATACCTTTTCTGTCTGCTAAATATGGTGTATTGTCTTGCTTTCTGATTTACTCCCTTGCCAGTTAGTAAAGGCTATAACTTAAGTTACCCTAAATTTAGGCTGAGGCAAGCTCTTGCATATATTTCTGACGTTCCCATGAAGGAAGCAGCAGCTGTTTCCAGCCCACTACATCACTAATCTTCCATGTCTCATCAGTAATGCTCTGTATTGCTTGTGGATTCAATGTTGTAGCTCAAAAACAGGGAGAAGGCATTGCTAATGTATTACAGCACTAGTTTGAGCTGAGTTTAAAACAAATATGTGAATATTGAAGAAAATTTCGATAGTGTCACACAGGCTTGTCAGTGTTGTAAGGCCACAGGCTTCTGTGAGCTTTTACAAGTGAATAATTGAGGCTGAAGTTGTGGTGGAAAGTCCACCACAAACAAAGGCAAGAATTCGCTTACCTCAGCTGGCTTCAGAGCAGGCCCAGCATTCACATCTGAAACAAGCAAGCTCTGTTTTTTCTCATTTTAGCAGGCTTGTAGCTGCTTACCCAAGATGAGGATTTATCTAAAAAGTTCTCAAGATCACTTTGTGAGAAATGTGAGAAACTTGGTCTTTTTAAATAAAACTTCAGGCAGAAGTGTTTACATGCCTTACATCCTACGAATGAGTATTTTATTTCCTGCTTTAAAATGAATAATTTATGTTCCTAAAGGTAATGGAGTGGTTATACATTTACCAGGCTTGTTTGAAGAAGCTGAAAAGAACGAAAAGAAAGGTTTGTATCAAGTCATTTTTAACCTTTCTTTATTTTGGCAGCCAGGTTGAGGGATTTTTTTTAAGCCTTTGTTTCTGACCATAAATACTCCATGCATTAATGTTCTGGATTTTAAATAATGAGGAAAACCATATTTAAAATGTTGAATTGTATTGTAGTCTTCAGACAGATTGTCAAAAGCAATCTTTTCCTGGGTTATCAGGGAGTTTTATAGCATTTGATAATGCATTAGATAGTTAATAAAATTCAAAAGCGCGTGGCAAAGCTCCCTGTCACCTCAAAGTGAAATGATTTAACCCAGAGTTTCTGTGTCCCCATTTCTGTGCCCTAGTGTAAACTCACTTCATTCTACTTTGGGCAAGGCTTTGGACCAGATGACCACCTAAGGTCCTTTACATCTTAAATTGGTTTATGATTGTATATATAAAAATTCTCTACTTTCTGAGACACAAATGAAGTTTAAGTGGTTTATTATGTAGTGAGTTAAACAAGAATGTCTCCTTAAAATAAGAATTACGTGTAAGCCACAGCATTCTGGCATTAAGAAGAAGTGAGTATCTTTGTCCATAACAAAATGAGAAAGCTGGAAAAGTGAAAAATGAGAAAAGTTTGTTAACGAAAACATTGCTGATATTTGATACTATGTTTTATCCATTTTGTCTGCAAAAAGCTATGTGAACTAGAAGAAGGACATAGAAAAACTAAAAGCAAACCTCAACAGTTTGGCCAATCAGCACAGCTGAAATCCTACTTTTCTTTGTATCTTCTGACAGGTTTAAAAGATTGGGAAAAAAGACTGATTATATCAGATAGAGCACATATAGGTAAGTGATGATGGAAGGGGAAAAAACTCACAGAGGTTTGCTTAGCTTATGGTGCTAAACTATGTTATTACTCCACAGAGCAGTCATTTATTTGATCTAATATGGCTTCTTTACATGTTTATCTGAAGCATAATCATGGAATTTGTATCCACTAAAGAGTAATATTTTACATGTTTTCACAATGTTTAAGGAATACTGGCTTTGTTTTCATGTGGGGAGGCTTGTGCACTATCAATGATAACAAAGGCACTTTTTCTTGGAATTGTAGATGTCTGTGATGTAAAGAATGTTTTTCTTTGGTCTCCCACTATGTCCATTTGATTTTCCGTTGCAGTGTTTGACTTTCACCAGGCAGTAGATGGGCTCCAGGAAGTGCAACGTCAAGCACAAGAAGGAAAAAAGTAAGTATTTTGAGCACCTTTATTTCATTAGTAAGTATGCAAATTTGAATAACTGGTGTGATTTTGGAAAACTGAAATGTATCTCTAAAGAGCCTTGCTGATGTTAGTAATTCTGTGACTGTGTCTTGCTCCTACTTATGTTAGTGAACAAACTCTGAGGTGTTACTGAAAAGGCAGGGTATGAATTCGTACATATTTCCATTTTCCAGTTCCCTGCAGCATATAGAGACATTTTGAAATTCCTACCAAATCCTCACAACTGATTTCCATTAAAATGATGCTACACCGATCCAGTTTGTTATCAGACTAGTGATGCTTTTTTGAATCAGGTCTAAAGCATTGATGCAATTTATTGTATATTCACTTATACTTCATGGAGATAATAGTTTCTGTTTTAATTTTAATCTTACACTTTAGCGCTGTATGTAACTATTTGTACTTTGTTATTCTGGTTTCTGAGAGACAAAGGGTTATGTGAACACACTATTTTTCTCTGTCTGTTAGGTTTTGATCCCATTGGACAATTTCAGCCAAACTTAAGATACAAATAGAGGTCTCAAAATTACTGTATTTCTAAAATGCACATGAAAATAGGCATGCAGGTAGGGAAACAGTTTCATTTTTATCCTCATCAAGGTAAAGGCTGCAACAGTTCATAGGACAGAGATGGTTTGAATAATGCAAAGCCATAGGAAACCATTTTGATCACTCACAGAACTGGTGGTTGTTTATAACTGTAGGCAGTGCTGCAACTGTGAGCATGTGAAAATTACATTTGTTTCCTCTTGTTTGTGGTTCAGGGATGTAGTAGTACCACAGGAGAGTACAGTAACCATTACAACTGTATAATACATGTATATACACACATAGTTTCAACTAAGCTTGTGTCAGTCAGACCCGAGGCTTAATGCTTTACTGCATGCCATGAATATTAGCAATATTTATGCAAATCCACTGGAGCATGAAAATTGCTATATTTATTATTATAGAACTGTAGTAATTTTTTTGTGTCTCAGACCTCCTGCCCAGTATATGATATATTGAAGAGCTTTAACAAAATTACTTAGCATAGGGTATATTTTTGCATATATTTATACATGTTTGGGGTGGTTCTTCTTAATCAGTATTGGCACAACAAAGAAGGGGATTGGACCAACATATTCTTCCAAAGCAGCACGAACAGGCCTTCGAATTTGTGACCTCCTTTCTGACTTCGATGAATTTTCTTCAAGGTACAACTACTTTCATTTCTAAATGTGATGTTAAAGAGTGACACATTTTGGCTGACAGATGTGCTTTTAAGGAGATGTTTTTAAATACGTGTCTGAATTTTGTATATGAATTGTCTAGAAGGAGAAGAAAGCTGCAAAGATTGTGTGTGTATATTGCATGTACTTCACAGAGTTTCTCCTAATTTAAAATACAGTTTTCTACATTGAGAAATGCACTGGCTGATGTATTGAAGTTCTGGGTATTTTCTCCCTATAGCTCTCAGTATATACTGTGTATAATCTGAGTTCTTGCCAAAGGTTCTATGAACAGTAACTATGTCCTTCATAGATACAGTTTCAATATTTTACAGATTTAAAAATCTGGCACAACAATACAAGTCAATGTTTCCCACCTTGGAAATAGATATAGAAGGACAATTGAAAAAGCTAAAGGTAAGGATTTAACACTTGTAATATTTGTCCAGTTTCAGGGAAAGTATAGAAGAAAATAGTAATACTTGTTTTCATTAATAGAGTGAAAATGAAGTGTACAAGAACAAATACTTCCTAAACTAATCCATTAATTTAAATTAAAAATGCATATCTTCATTGTTATGAAACCTTTTAATAGGCAGCAGCTATGCACTGCAATAGAATGTTCTCTTATTGTGGGCATCAAAATAAATTTTGTGGATGATTTAATTCTCTATAATATTTTACTTTTTGACATAACTGTTGTGTTAAAGTAGCCGAGAGAATCCAGGGTGACACTTCCAGTTAGCTGTCTCCAGCCATGACTGATCTAGTCTGAGAGACTTCCATCCTTACTGAAGAATTGTTTGTGGAAGCTGTGTTTCGAGATCTTGGTATTACAAGAAAAATGTCTTTTTATACATAAATTCAGAAAAGCCACTATAGTAGAAGATCTTCTTTCATGAATATGGATGAAAAAGAATGTTAAGAAAATCTCTTACCTTTCCCAAATTTTGGATGGTACTTGTTCAAAGCTGACACCCTACCTTTAAAGATATTCTTTAATATTAGTGAGTAGTGGTTTTTCTTTTGGAGCTTGCACTACTTCTAAGTCCCACTCTCTGTCTGAACTATAGACACACTATATAGAAACTGTATCAATAAAATGAAGTAGATGTACAACATCTATGTGAATAGAAATGGTGCAGAAATTATGGCATTCTAATGCCATAACAAGTCATGTTTTCTTACGTGAGTGGTTCAATACATTGAACCTTTAGGTAAAGGTTGTATTTTTCAGGTAAAACACAGTTATGGAGGCTCATATGTTAGGGTTATCTGTATGTTCCATGTTTCAAAAGTGAACACAGTGTTCCCTGCTTCCACCATTGTCTGGGGAAGCTGACATTTCCACTCAAATTTGCAGGGGTATGCTGAAAAAATAAGACCCATGGTTCGAGATGGTGTGTATTTTATGTATGAAGCTCTTCATGGCTCTCCAAAGAAGATTCTTGTTGAAGGAGCCAATGCAGCATTACTTGATATTGACTTTGGTAAGTTAAATTCTAAACTCAATTTAACTCTGAAGAGATGAGTTTTATTTTGGTTAGTTTTATTTTGATTTGTGTTTATATCAGCAGGAAGATAGAGAGACAAAATAGTCTTTCATTTAATAGGAACAGATCTCCCAAAAGTAAAGCAGAGTAAGCCAGAGATTGTATCGTTAACAGAATTGAGTGCTTAGGGTTTAAATATCAATTTTTACTGAAGTTTATTCCAGTGGAGTTGAAATTTCACTCTAGATATTGTCTTTATTACTTCTAAATGTGTGTGCAATGCACATTGCCATACATTCCAGGCACCCATTGTAGTACTGCTGAGATAATTCCCCTGCGGTGGAGGGAGGATTAAACTGGTGCAGATAACCTGTAAGTCTAGCTTCTTCAGTTGATGTCTGCTCTGCTCTCTTACCAAAAGTCTAATTAAACCACTTAGGTCTCCATGAAGATGAAATGAAGAGCTGGAGAGATTTTTCTACGATCATGAATAACCTCTTAAGACTTAGACAATTTGCTGCAGATACAGAGAGCTACTTGTGTAGAGCACTGGGAATGTCAGACTGTGACCTTTACACCAGGCTCTCCATGGATGTAGTGGAATATTTTCTGTGGTACACAGGACAGTGGAAAAAGCTTTGCACAGCAGCAGCATCCTATAATAGATCCAGTGCCTAATGGAAGTAGTATGGAGGTGCTTTTAAATTTATGCCTTGTGGGCATTCCGCAGTGAAAGTTGTGAAGAATGAATGCAGAAAAGCTGACACATTGGAACAGATAGCACATACTTGATAGATCCTTAAGTATAAGAAAATACTATATTTTCTTACTTGTCTTTGTGAACTTCTTGCTCACTACTAATATGCTTATATAAATTGCCAGGATGAGTCAGCTATTTGAGTGGGAAAAATCCTTCATTTTGAGGGGTTTCTGTGGAGCGTAGAAATCTAAATACATATTATTCACTACAGGAGGAAGACGTTTGGGTAAGAATGGGTTAATTTGTTCTCAAAACGGGGACATGCAGTAAGAAGAATTTGCCCCGCTTTTTGGCTGCTGTTTGTTTAGCTGTAACCAAACATAGAGGTGAAAATCTTTTAACTCATAAAGGAAAACCAGTCTTCATTTCCTATCATTGCTGAAACAGAGTTGTGCTGTTGTGTGTTTCTGACAGGCACGTATCCTTTTGTGACTTCATCGAACTGCACTGTAGGCGGTGTATGCACTGGACTTGGTGTTCCTCCTCAGCATGTTGGTGACGTGTATGGTGTGGTGAAGGCATATACTACTCGGGTGGGAATTGGAGCCTTCCCCACTGAGCAGATTAATGTAGGTTTGATGTTATGGAATATGGTATATACGATTGTCAAAAAATAAGGTCAGTGGAATGGGATAAGGGTATACCAATGATAAATAAGCACTGTGATAATAATGCCGAGCAATCGCACTCGGGAAGAGAGGAGAATTACATCATAAACTTAAGGTATTTTTCGAGAAGAGAAACACGAGATAACGATGTTACATTACAGTGACCACGCTTCTGTTGTAATGAATGATGTGAAAACAAATTTCATCATTTTATCTAATATTAGGTGCGTTATTCAGTGGCAAGGGTTTGTTGTGGACTGAAAGCGTCAGTGCATCACAGGAAAGCTTAAACTACAAGATACAACTTCCGTGCTTAACAGCCTGTGTTCTGTGTGATTTAGAGAATAAAAGTGGTGTGTGCATCAGCCAGTCATGCACAAATAGATCAATAAAAAGAAGTGGAGAGATTCTGATTCTTTTAAACTGTCTATTGTATTTTCATTATCAAGAACCTAAAAAGCTCAGGGTATTGATTATGTGCTACACACGCAGCAATCTCTAGGTCAGTGATCTGAATCTAATGTAAGGATTTAGTCACTATAATCCTTTCTCTAATGGCTCAAATGAATTGGTGATATCCTTTAGTTTTTATGAATCATGAGACTAAAGTTTCTTCTTCATTTTTAACACATTATAAATGCTGCCAGCCAGAAGGGAACAGTCAGCAGTCTTGTACTGTGGTAGAAACTATGAGCCCTAGGCACGGTCAAGGAGTCTGTTGACCTAGATGTTGTACAGACATTGCCTTTGTCCCAAGCATTTACAGTCTTGCCCCCAAAAACAATAGATGCCAAAAGACCAAATGAAGAAATTAAGCACAAACAAAATTAAAAACAGGGCTGAATTGTCAAGGAAATCTTCCTGTCAGATGAAGAAGGAAGAAAAGTGTCTCTTTATAACCACTTCATGTTCCGTTAAGTAAGTATTTTGGAAATTCTGGTGATTGAAATACAAAAATCCTGTGCATGAAGGGCTTTATTCTCCGCCTTAGTTCCCTCCTAATAAAACTTAATTATTTTTTCTTTTTATTTTTTGTACAAAAAAGCCTTGGAATTGAACAACTTTATTTTTCTTGTTATTCATTTATATGTATTTATATTTGTTTTCCTGCTGTTTTTCAGTGAAGTACCATCAATATTCTTTCTGTCTGCTTTTAGGAAATTGGAGATCTTTTACAGTCCCGTGGCCATGAGTGGGGAGTAACGACAGGCAGAAAGAGACGCTGTGGCTGGTTAGATCTTGTCATTTTGAAATATGCTCATATGATCAACGGATTCACTGCGTAAGCATCACAGATTTTGCGCTACATTTGGAAGTGATAATTTTGTGCTTCGCAGAATAAATATGTAGGTAACATTAATGTAAGTCCAGTAAAGTGTTACATTTTAAGCAGTAAAATAATTCACAATGGGCAACTGAGAATCGTCTTGATGCTATTAATACTCTAATTCCTTTGACTTTTTTTTTTTTTCAAATCAAGTGATTTTTACATCGTAGCAGTGACTTTTTTCACATATGTTTCCATTTTGCTTACATCAAATGGCCAATGTAGATGGGATCAATATAGTAGTTTTCTAACAGTGTGCTCTAGTGTTCTTGATACAGTGCTTTTGTACTGACTTCTGTTGTGATCTAAAAGCTGCTGGTTTTGAGCTTTGGTTGACTCTAGTGGATCATACTTGTAGGGCCGATTCTGCATCATTTGGAACCCCTACCTCTTTAAGTGAAATAAGTGAGATGACACGAAGTGTACGGCAACTGGCACAGCTTTCGTTCCAGTCCCAACAGGTTAATTTATTTACAAAGATGTAGTCTGATGTTGCATTATAAACTCTGCTTTTAATGGGCTGAGATTTATTTTTTTGGGGACTAAGCGACATATTTGGTTGATAAATGATTTTATAATTCAAACATATTAAAATGACATTTTAAAGGAAAAATGGCTATTTAAAAGAACTGTTCAAGACCATGATGCCATCAAGCTAGCTTATGTCTAATGCTAAAATGCTAATAACTATCACAAGCCATTAATTTATAACTAATTACCAATCTGTATTTTCAGGAAAGTTGCAAAAGTTTCATTACAGGTTTGTTCATATAAAGTGTAGGCTTATTCATGCATCCACGCAAACTGGTTCATATATGCAAACACATGACCCTGAGCATTTTAATGTCTGAGACTTAATATCATTTATGCTGCTAATGTTACAAAGGAACAATGATCTTTTTTCGTTAATTTATCAGAAGGGTTTTAAAAATATTTTTTTAGTTGGATTTATATTTTTCTTTAACTTACATAGCTCTAGTTTATATGGAAATAGTATTAGGAAGGTGTCATGTTTCCTTCCATTTCAGTTCTATACAATTACTGCACTTCTATCAACAAAACTATTTCACCTCTGGTAACTGTGACAGTTAAAAAACATGGGGAGATAAAACTTCTAAAAAGTTGGAAGAACTGGCTCTATACCGCTTCTTTCCCAAAAGGTCTTTTTATTTAATCATTGTGTTCATCAACATGCTTACTGAGCACATATAGCATGGACTATTATGCACATACCTGTCTAAATCCTTAGCTACTCATCTTTTTACCAGACAAGGTCTGGCATACTGTTTCTAGAAAATTTGACTAGTTTTAAAATGCAATTTTATCCTGATCAGTGAATACTACAGTATCTTTTTGAGGTTCCATTTTTGTTTTCCAATGTGTTCATTCACAAGATGAAAAGGTTCATAAAACTGACAACCCTGATGGCACAGCCCAGGCACTGAAAGTCAGGCTGGGATCCTTCCTACTGAACTGTATACGTGATTTTAGTAGCCATGTTATGCTTGTGAAGTCTGTGTTAAAAGTGTAATTTAGTAAATAAGTCTGCCTTATAGTTGTAAATTAATAGGAGTAAAAGAAATACTCGCTTAGTAGTGATGTAAATGCCATCATACACACCTAAACCAAGTCCAGCAAGTGCCACTTTACATAGCTTGTATTTTCATGCACTGAATTGAATACTGTGCACCTGCATGAGCAGCCAAGCATTTGGAAATGTCTTAGTAACTCAGTCATGTATTCATCCCAGAAGCGTGAATTCAATTAACAATGTTCGTAGTTTAATATATTTGTGTACTTCTGATTGCTGGGTTGCCTGAGCTGGATTTGTGAATACAAAACTAGAAAGGAAAAAAAAAAAAACCTCTTAAAGAGGAGATTCATCATGTGTGTAACTAACCAATTTTTTTTCTGTTCAGTTTGGCATTAACAAAACTGGATATTCTTGATGTCCTTGATGAAATTAAAATTGGTGTTGCTTACAAATTGGGTGGAAAAAGAATTCCATATTTTCCAGGTATGTTGTTAAATATCTATGTTCACTTTTCTCTTTCCTGCCTGTTAAGTCACACCTGTTGGGAAAGACCGTTTGCTTTTTAAAATTGGGCTCGATTTCTTTTTCATTAGACCTTCTGTAGAAATGTGTGGAACTGTAGTATCAGTATGAAGACTGCTGCATCAGTACATTAACATTTTCCATTCACCTTGCATCTCTATGTATGATGGCAAAGTTCAGAGCAAATAAAGTCTTGTGTTAAGGCCTCTATGTCTTGTCCCATTAGATATTTTTTGTATTGACAACACCAGGGATATGAAAGTCAGCAAGACTCAAATCAGTGACTGTGTATCATTGGCAATAGCCGTTAATGAAGTAAAGTAAAAATAAAAGCAGTGCTTAAGCTGTGCAAAAATGAGACAGATACAAGCAGAATCAAGCTGCTTATGGTATAACATCATATAACTGTAATTAACCTCAATAACATTCTGGTTAATAAAAATATATATTGCCTCTCAATGTGATTCATGTTAAAATTTTAAAGATGTAATAATACATAATCTTCTTACATTAATGATGTTTTCAAGATACCTGTAACAGTCTGTGTCAAGGTGAGGGGTTTGTTCTGTTGAGATGGGGGGGATGGAGGGGTGCTGGTAGCAACCAGCTTTCCCACCACTGGTGGTAGTTCCTGGCTATGCACACAGTGAGAATTCCAGTGGGGAGAAGCTTGAAGACACCTAGGTTTTTAGCAAGCCTGATATAACCCTAATTAAATTAGGGTTAATTAGATTAATCTGTAAAGACAAAAACATTTAAAACAGTAGTGCCTTGTCTACAGGAGGACTTCTATTATGTGTAAATCTGAACCAAAGTGGAACTACTGGAAACTTCAAATAATTTGCGTCCTTAAAAATAGTACTGTAGCTTTCTGACAACATAAGAGTGCATCCTATAGTTTTTAGAAGAGGAAACTGGATTCATGGGTCCTCTTGAATCAGTTATCTTCCTAAGTAATAAAAATTGTTCTAAATTAAGAATGAATATGAACGAACCACCCAGCAGAAATACTGTTTTTGTCATATATCAGATCGTAAACGTTGTCAACAGACTTTGCTGGTCAGGAACCATAGATGTGTTATTTTAAGGTGGAGCAGCTAAAATCAATGATGACAAAAACTGTTCTCCCACAGCTAATCAGGAGATACTACAGAAGGTGGAAGTAGAGTATGAAACCATGCCTGGGTGGAAGACTGACACAACTGGTGCACGAAAATGGGAGGACCTCCCACCCAAGGCCCAGAATTACATCCGCTGTGTGGAAAACCATGTTGGAGTGCCAGGTAAATCTTTCTGTAGATGTACATATGAGGAACAGCTATGTAGAAGTGCTCAATTCATTAGTCAGGGAGTGGTTTGATCTGGGCAGGAGGCAATGAAGGTACCTGTAGTTGGGCTGATGATGGTAAATGACAGCTTGCCAAGAAGCAGCAAAGGGTGATGTTCTGCAGGAAGGTCTGCAGTGTCACAAAGAGCTCCAAGCTGCTGCTGACAAGGATTTAACAGGAGGAAGATTAAAAGCATATTGCTCTTGGCAAACTGCCACCTTCTGACAGTGAAAACTTAGGAATCTGTGCACCATGCTTCAGTGCATAGTTAGTCTAATGTCCTAATCTCTTCCTTTCACTTAACTTCCTGCACGACATCCCTGTTTGAACACAGGCTTCTCTTCCCCTCCCTGCCCCCTCTTTTCCGTACTTACCCATATAAGGAGATGGTATTGCATGACAGATACAGGATTGTTTAGCCCAATTCTGTCACTTCAGAAAAATGAGAATATTACTGTGATCAATCTCCAAAGGTTAAGCAATACAGTTTTCTTCAAATCTAATTGCTAGAGCTCTCTCTAGAGGCACCAAGACTTAGGCACAGCATGAGTGGTGGAGTTAGGAAGGGAATTTCTACAGTAGCAAACTTAGAAAGCTGGCATGTGTGCTGGGATTTTTTTCCCCATAAAGCACATTAAAGGTCACATCTGGGGAGTACGGCCTAGTTTCAACTGTGGCAATTCCAGTATCGTTCATGGATTAGGAAGCATCTGATAGCAGAGCCTGAAACTCAGTGAATGGCCCATGTGTGGTCATGGACACAGATGTGAGCAATGGGATATGTAAGTGAAATTCCCCTTACTTTATTTCTCTGGTTCCCAGTGTGAAGGCAGCATGCCTTGGTGGATTTGATGGCTAAAGGAGACCTACCTACAGTCAATTCTATAGTATCCATGGGCAATAAAAACTGTAGTGGAACAATTATGATATTTGGGGTGACTGCTCACACTGGATAATGTTTTTAATTGCAGCCTTATATATTTACGAATATTATAGCATATGTGCATCACCGTCACCTGATCCACATCAGGAAGACTTCAGTCTGGCAGAGCTCTTGCTTCCTTTCTGAAGGGATTTAGCTAGACATCCTATCACTCAAGACAATGACAGTTAAACCTGCAACAAACATGGTTGACCCTCTGTTAGGCTGTATGTCTGCAGTGCTTTGTTTATGATATAATTATTTCATACTTTTAAACTTCAGTATATTGTACTTCTAGTCTGGTAGTGCAGCAGGAGTAAAGCTATTTTTGACAGTAAAACTTCCTAACATTGTATTTCAGTACAAAGTTGGCCAGTTTGTGGTGAAGCATCATGAAAGGTGAAAATTATTCCAGTTCATTGATTATAATATTTACTTTCAGTAATTGTTCTAATAGATGTGTTTTTCTCCCTAGTTAAATGGGTCGGAGTTGGAAAATCAAGAGAGTCGATGATCCAGCTATTTTAATCAAATGAAGAACTTCAGTGAGAGAAGCACAATTTGGCATTCATCTGTTCCTTACTGCTTCCTCTTTGAATGGAGATGCTATTTAAAAGAAACATGTTCTTCTAAGAATTGAATAGAAACAAAACATATATTCTATATTGTAACATTTTATTTATGTTTAAGTTCTCAGTAAATTCAGTGTAAAATCTTGGTGGCCATCATAAAAAAAAAAGGTATTCTTAAAAAAATAAGGAAAAACTTATTTTTTTAAAAATTTGAGCCGTGTTACTATTTGAAAGTATTTTACATCCATATAGTAATTTCTTCTTGATGAAACCAGTATTAAGCCTTTTCCAGTAGTTACTGGGTAACTTTAGAGTTGTAAAGCTTGGATTTGTTCTTCACCTTCAAATACTAAAATGTCTATGTGTCTGGGTTGGCACTAATAAGACAGATACCATGTACTTAAATTGGTTGGATTATACAGATATTCAGTTTCTGAAATACAGCAAAGTTGGGTAGGTATTTTTGACTGCACAAAGCAAAGCAAACACAATTATCTATAGTTCTTAGATAATGATTTTTTAATAACCCACTAAAATGAATGGAGAGCAGCTAAAGTATTTTTATCACAGAGCCTGTCCTAGTAACTGAGATAACATCTGTAGAGGGGCCAAACTGGAGAAAGCTGACCGGTCTAATAATTCTTTCAAATATCCTGTGTACTAACAGACAGTCCCTCTGGAGACTGTCAGATGTGCAGTCTTTACTTTATACGGTAGGGAAGGAGTGAGTGAAGGTGGAAGAAAGAGAGTCCTCAGGGTACAAAACACATGGGAAGAGTGGAACTGAAACAGCATGCTGTGTTTTCTCAGTGAACCTGAGACGTTTCTTCCTGCTAGTGCAGTGATTGTAATTTCCAAAGTTTTACTGTAGTTCTCTGTTGAGGAACTTGGGACTTGTGGCTCTGTAAGACACACTTGCTTCTACAGCTCCTAGGTTTCCAAGAATAAATCAATGCATGACTTAATGATGACTGCTGCAGTATTTACACCCCTCACACATTTTGACCTTCCGCAGCAAAATGCAATGCCTATTTATAGAAGGGGATGACATGTGGCAGCCAGGGTTGGGACATGTAGAAGCTGTGGAGAGGTCCCAGAATCTTCAAGAATACACTTGGATTTCTTTGTGGATCTTTTAATTCATAATGGTTATACATCAAGAGCTCTCAAAAAAGGCCTACCTCTTGTAGAGGAAGAAGAATACCCTAGAAACGGAGTTACTCCCTAACTGCAGAATTTTTCTGAGTAAATGTTGCTTTTCTATATATGTCTCGGAGAGCTATAACAATATTTTTGTATCATTTCCAGGGGCTGTGGAAACAGCATCACAACCCCAGTAATGCCATTATGTGGTATGTGAAAATAGCCCTTTTCTGAGATGATAGCTCCAAGGGTACAAAATTACATTCTTTGCATCAGAGATGGGGAAAAATAAAAATCTATGCGGAATATCTTGTATCATGCTCATCCCCTTTGTCTTTTATCACTCAGTATTAAGTAACAGTTAATGTTCAAACCCATTTGTGTCAAGAAGCAATTACAAAAGTACCGGTACAAGCACATAGCAAGCACTAAATTTAACTGATTAAACTGGTTTACAGATGTCTTGCTGCTTGTAAGGCAGAAATCTTACACCTTCTGGCTGCAGTGCTGTCTCTTCATACCCCAGTTCATCACAGACTGGTTTTATGCTACAAGCAAATACCCTTTATCTCTGGGGGGGGGGGGAAGAGCCAAAGCCGTGAATTCTTAATTCAGCTACAACTCCTTTGTCAATCTTTGACAAGTTGTTTAATCTCCCTGCTACTCTTCTTGCAATCTGTAAAATGGCAATTAGGAATACATCTTCACCTCTTTTTACGCTGTTTTTCGGAGGTCCCTGGGTCAAGTCCTGCAGTCCTTGCTCTGACATTGATAAGGAAGCTCTCCCCGTCATGTTTATGGGTGTTCTAATGAAAGAGCAATGAGATTTCTGACCTTATTTAATGTTTGCAAAGCACTTCTGAAAGATGCTTGGTAAGTGCTAATTATTACAAGCACTGTGAAATGTGCCTCATTTATATGAAGTAATTTAAGCATAAAGATGCTTGGGGGTACAGTAATTTTTATTTCCGTTCACATGGCTTAAGCTTGTGACATTGGCCTACCGGATGATCCAGACCTGTTCCTTTTCTTCGCCTCATCTTCATCAGTGCATTTGTGCTAGGAGATTGCCGCTATATTTAAGCTTTGGTTGATTTATAGGCAAAGTCCACAATGATTAACAAGGCACTCAATGTGCTGAATAACTGGATTAAATGATCAACTCTGAATGAAGTATTGGGCATATTGAAAAAAATGAGGTTTTATGGCTTAATTTTCACAGGATTACTTTCTCTTATTCACCTAATCTTTTTATTTTCCGTTAAGTAATTTTTCCATTAAGTCTCTGTTAGATCTACATTGCCTGTCTTTCCATGCAAGGATTTATCAAAAACCCAGTGATGTTGTCAGTGGGCATGATGTAATAGGCAATCTTCCTGTGACTTGCTCTGTCACCGTAAAGAATAATGTCATGCATTTCATTTCATAGCATGGATTTTTTAAATGAAATTTCTACTCCTATTGAATTTCATGTGTTGTCATTGAGTTAAATGTGAGGAAGTTCAGGCTTTTACTGAAAAGCTCTTCAATCTACTGAGTGACACAATGCTTAATAAGAACATTTTTATGTAAATTTGCTTTTACTTTGGCTGTTTCCCATGTGTATTACTTTGTATTGAATTTCATTTTAATAACAATCACTGTGATGCATTTAATTTCTTCTTTCTCCCCAGCCGAATGCAATAATAATGATTAAAACTGGTTGATGCATCATCCTGTTAGATATCTGGATGGAAGAATAGCATAAACGTCTAGCAAAGTGGCGTAATTTGTGGTAAAGATTATAGTTTTTTAGAAGTAGCAATTACTGATTCACTCATGCACATTAATGTATTTGACATATTTTCTCACACTTACCCTTACAATATGGCCTTCATAGTCAGGTGTATGCTTCCTAACACATGCAGTATAGGATTTTGAAGCTTATGTAATTTGTAATTTGGCTATATATGGTCTTACAGTTCTGGTATAATGCACTTGTAAAAGGAAAGAAAATTAAGCATTTCCATAATAATGTACAAACTAAACTTACACCTTATGCAGATTTTTTCAGATGAATTTTGGATCCACACCTGTTTATTTTGTCCTGAAAAGACATATTA
The DNA here is from genome assembly GCA_035590275.1 of Ibycter americanus. NCBI lineage: Eukaryota > Metazoa > Chordata > Aves > Falconiformes > Falconidae > Ibycter > Ibycter americanus. Next base: position 28,680,923 of record JAVJGI010000063.1, read on the forward strand.
AAACCAATTTAAAGTAACAGTGCTTCGTCTCTATTTCTCACTACTACTTTTTTTTTTTCTTTTTTTTTTAAACACAATACACTTCATACAAAAATCTGGTTCAATATTTCATGGATTTTGAAAAGTAACTAGTGGCATTACTGAATGAATGGTAATTTTCTTTCAATGTACAGATTCTGTGTTTGGCTTTTTTTTTTACGTATTCTATAAACTTTGTTACGCTTTCGGATTTGCAGACTGACCAGGGATCCACCTTTACCACCAGGGATTCATGGTTAGTCATCTTTAGTTAGCTTACCTGAGTGAACAATAGTTTTATGAAGAAAAAACCCATTTTCTAGTTGATGCAAAAACGTTATTGCTGTAGCAGCTGGCTCAGAAGAACTGATGTGAACTCCATATAGCTCTTTTATCAACAGCCTGTGCTAGAAAGGAAAGGTAGGTACTGGCTGAGATAAGTAATTATCACCTCTAAAATGCGGGTGGGCTTTGGACAAGTATTGTTAGGGCTTTCAGAAGCCTTTATAGAAATCAGTCTTTTTCTCATCTGTTTTAGAAGGAGCCTGGAACAGCAGGTGAGTGACCTCTCCAGTAAATAACAGCAGGTTAATACGCAATTCAGGGCAATGTCTGAGAGCTCTGTGAGAAATGCTTTGTGAATTAACTAGTGGTTCTTCATTTCCATTGCATCAGTTGTTTATATATATATATATGTATATAAATTCACATAGAATGGTCTTTGGTAGCTGAAACATCTGAAGCAGTTTCATCTAACTATATGATACTGGCAACACCCGAGGCAGCCAAAAAAACCCAAAACTGAGGGAATCTCTCTTTGCTGAAATTACCCACAGGGAAAACACTCTGGTTTGTTGCTGGTCCAGCTGTTGTCTGTCACCCCGCAGAGCTGAGTCTTACAGTTGGGAGAGAGGAAAGAAGATAGCCCAGTAAAAATGGGAACAATGTGACTGTCTTGCCTTTGGAGAGTTGCAATTAATAGATGATTTCCTGCCCCTACCTGCTTCCTAGTAGTACTTAACATGGGGTCAAGCATTAGCCCACTCCTTATTCCTTGTGGAAGTGGCCCATCTTCCTTTAGCATTTCATATCCATCAGAGAGCCGGTTTCAAGGGCTGGTTCGCAAAAGGGTGAGCTGACATCACCCTTCTACCAGGCATCAGGCAAGAAAGAAAATCCAGCTGCAACCATCTTACACGTAGAAGTCGTCCCTGTTTGTGGTATAGGCACTCTGGGGAGTAGCCTGTGAATTTGTTGGCTACTAATTTAATAGTCTGTTAGTGCTGGTTTTGTCTCTTTAGTAGATCCATGTTGCCAATGAAAAAAGAAGGTCCCTGAGGTGCGGAGCCTGGTTGATAGTCACAGTGCTGCATGGGATTCATGGTGTGTGAGAAGAGGTATTGTACAGCTTGCTTCCAGGAGATCAGAAAACGGGTTCTTTCCAAGTCACAGGTCCATCACAAGCTTTGGTCAGGAACCCCTTTTACTCTTGGATGGGGCTGCCTGAACCCTTACATATTGCTCAAATTTAAAGTAGAAAATTATCCATGTAGATGTTAGCCATAGAGTGAGGCATTAAAGAAGTAAAGTCTACATAAGGATTTCAAGACTCTGCCTTTTAATCTCTTACAGACTCACAGGAAATCAGTTGTTCTGAAATATCTTCATGTGTTGTTACTACCTTTACGTTTCTAGAGTAAAGACTATGCATCAGCCCTAAGAGACTGTAAGAAGAAAAAGCTAACAAACAGGCAAGAGGGTCTTCTGTAAGCACATACACTTTATAGCTTCCTTTAATATAGAAAGTTTTGATCAGCAGCTGCATTTTTGAATGGTTGGAAACAGTAGAAATTTTATCACTGTCTGCAAAATGTCTTTGGTGAGGAAATGTCTTTGTCAGGAAAAAAAATAACATTTATTTGAATATTTTTGCAATCTTGAGATAATGTACCCTTCCTTTGACAGGCATTACCTTTTAGAAGTTGAGTACGTACACCAGAGTTTACGTTACAGTCCTGTAAATAGTGCCTCAGACAACAGTGTTAGGTTTCAGGAGATACCTTTACAGTGCTTGGTAAGTGGCAGAGCACTTCAGACAGTTTAGGTGGCTGCTGAAATCCTTAAAATACCCTGGACAGAAGCACTGGAGACGTGTTTTCTTAAGGACTGCTGAATATAGTCAACTATATGTGCCCTTACAGCAGAGGTGGCAGTATCCATCTTCATCTTCCCCTATATGAGACAAAACTTTTAATGCTAACTGGGCCTTATTCTTCACGTGTGGAAATGGTGTTTGCCGCTGAGGTTTGTGGAAGTCCGGCTGATGGAGATGGTCCCATGCAAGGGGTGCTGGAGTCAGCCTTTGGTGAGTTGGACAAAATGTCAAATTTGGTAAATAGAGTGCATTAGCAGTCACTGTCATAAAACGGTGTTTCTTGCTTCTGAAGAGGAAACTCCCAGTTACAAACCTATTGTGTTTAGAGTTACGCTTCCACTGAGATTCTTAAAATAGTGCAGTGCTCTGCCATGAATGGAAACCTGTCCTTTGAGTTCTGAATTCCAGAGTGGCTGACAACAAATGGCAAAGACCTTGATAAGCTTGAGAGTTGGGCAACAGAAAGCTCATGATGCTCAAGAAGAAGCTCAGGGTTCCCCATATCTCAGTACAGCCTGGGAGGAACCTGGCTGAGGAGCAGCTCTGCTAAAAATGACCTGAGGCTTACAGCAGATGCCAGGGTGACTATGAGCCAATGATGCTCTTGCATCTTGAATAAAGCAGATGGCCTACTGGGCTATGCCAGGAGATGGAGGGAAGTTATTTCCCATTACTCATGTTGGTGGTGAGTACCACTGATTCATGCTAAATATCCCCTGGCAGCCGTTGTAATAGCATGTTTTGTGTCCTTAGTAAATGGGTGAAAAAGAAAAGGAGAATTGGGTAGAAGATCCTTGTTGCAAGAATCTGCCTTGCCATAGGTAAGACTAGCTACGGTCCCGTGGCACAGTGACATGTACATCAGTACTACAGTTACAACTTCACTGCTTAGTTAGCATCATATAGCATCAAAAACAGGCAATGCAGTTCAAATTTTGAACTTTGCATTTTGTACTCCAGTTTGCTTCAGTTGTTTCAACCATTGAGACTGTGCCCTTGTTGTGGCTTCATCCTGCTCTACAATGGCTGTTATCACTGTTCCACGCTTTGGTTTACACTACATAGTAGTGTACCCGGCGTGGAAACTGGGTTTCTATCGCATGAAATTGAACAAGAGGTGCTCTCCAGTAGTGTCCCCGCTATGTTCCAGATGCTGATCAGAGTTCAGTCCATGGGACCGGACAAGAGCTGGCCAGAAGCAACCTTCCACGTACAATGTGGATACTGGGTCCAGGGCACCAACTGCTTTGCGTATTTGTTCCTGTAGTGCTGCACTGCTTGCTAATACACAGCTTTTGAACATCAGCCATTCCATCTTCCCTTATCCAGTTCTTTGTTCACTTTTTACTAATCCCTAACTAATAACTAATTATTCCCTGTATCATCCTATATCAAATGCTTAGTGAAGTCTAAATAGATTATAACAACTGCATTTCCTTTGTCCATAAAATCAGCTATTATCCAAGCTACTCAGGGCTCATGTATTTTTAAGTCCATTTTGCATTTGCCTCCATTTTTTTAGTGAGCCTTTCCTCGAAAACATTGCTGAAGTCTTGCAAACTACTTCATCTAGACTATTAACTCTCTGCTTGTCAACAAAATTTTTTTACTGCCTCCTTTAAAAGTACTAATTTTTCAATTCTTAGCTACTTAGATACTCTCACAACTTGAATGGTTTTTAGAAGCATTTCTTCCTGCCCTGCAATTGCATAGAGCCATTATTTCAGAATTCAGGTACAGTTTATCTGTACCAGTGGGGCCATAATCATGTCTATGTGAGATAAAATATAGTTTGAGGACATTTACTGAGGAAGTTTACAAAAGGTTTGCCTTGCCATTCTGAAACAACGTTAAGTTTCTATCTATAGCTTGTAAAGAAGATTACTGGAAAAGATAACTAAGACATCAAACCCATTTCCTGAGGATTTGGTCCACTGATTTTGAGTAGATATATATGCTGCATAAAAAATAAGAATATACCTTCAGGGATCTCTACTTGCCTGTATTGGATACTGAAATAAACAGGGGGCTGGGCAAAGAAGCATCTCCAACTTTGCCAGAAGAACTGAAGTTGGAATAAAACAGCAGCAAGCTCGTGTGCTGGGTGCTGAACTTGACCAAAAGAATGACCAGTGTCTGGGACGAACACTTGAGGGCTGTGAATTTTGAAGAGCTAGGAGGAATGTCAGGCTGCTCTCCTCCATTACTCAGTCACTTATTCAGTGCCAATGGTACACTTCTGTATTTGCCTCAGTTTCAGTGGTGATCTATTTGTATATATAGGTAGTCCTTCCTAGAGTTTAGGTAGTGATAAAGAATCAGTATTAGAAACACAAGCAATACTGAACGTCTTCAGCATCAATCTGAAAGTCTTCCAAATCTTGCAGATAGGAACAATACAGTAGAAGAAAAGAAGATACGATTGGTCAGACCAACATCTTCTCTGAAATTTTCATGCAGGAAAAAAAAAAAGAAAAAAGATGAATGCAGAGTCTTGCTGGAGGCCTGTAGCCAGTGGTGTTCCCCAGGGCTCAGCACTGGGTCCAGTCCTGTTCAGCTTGTCAGTGACCTGGATGAAGGCACAGGGGGTACCTTCAGCAAGTTTCCTGATGGTACAAAACCGGGAGGAGTGGCTGACACACCAGAAGCCTCTTGCCACTCAGTGAGACCTGGACAGGCTGGAGAGTTGCGCAGAGAGGAACCTAATGAAGTTCAGCTAAGGTCCTGCACCTGGGGGGGAACAACCCCATGCACCAGTGCAGGCTGGGGCTGACCTGCTGGAAGGCAGCTCTGTGGAGAAGGACCTGGGAGTTCTGGTGGGCAGCAAGTTGCCCATGAGCCAGCAGTGTGCTGGGGTGGCCAAGAAGGCCAGTGGGATCTGGGGTGTGTTAGGAGGTGCGTGGCCTCCCCCTCTGCTCTGCCCTGGTGAGGCCACATGGAGTGCAGTGTCCAGTTCTGGGCTCCCCAGCTCAAGAGAGACAGGGAGCTAATGTAGAGGGGCCAGCGGAGGCTATGCAGATGATGAGGGGACTGGGGCATCTCCCTTATGAGGAAAGACTGAGAGAGCTGGGCCTGTTTAGCTTGGAGAAGAGATGACTGAGAAGGGACCCTAGCAATGCATCTGAATATCTTAAGGGCAGGTGCCAGGAAGATGGGGCCAGGCTCTTTTCAGTAGTGCCCAGTGACAGGACAAGAGACAACAGGCACAGACTGAAACACAGGAGGTTCCATCAGAGTATGAGGAAAAATGTCTTGATGTTGAGGATGCTGGAGCACTGGAACAGGCTGCCCAGAGAGGCTGTGGGGTCTCCTTCTGTGAAGACATCCAAACCCACCTGGATGCAACTGTGCAACCTGCCGTGGGTGACCCTGCTTTAGCAGGGGGTTGGGCTGGGTGATCTCCGGAGGTCCCTTCCAACCCTGACCATACTGTGAGTCTGTGATATACATGGCAGGAACATACTGAGTGTAAACATATAGAATAATTTGTAATGCATTGTCATGTAGATCAAAAAGAGGTCAAGTGGAAGAAATAAAAGATGTTAGCTAGTTAATGCATTACGAATGGGATAAGACATTTTGTCTATTAGAGATTGATTTGCACCAGACTATATAATTAAAATACCAAAGCTGGTACGGGTGGAAGCCTGAGCCTTATGCAAAGTGTATTGATGATTTCCATCTAGGGGAAATATGCCAACGGCACAAAGTCTCATTTTATTAATTGGCACTCTGAATGGTAGGCCTAGGACTGAACATTACTTCTATAGCTTATATCACACCCTTCATGCAAACTGCTCAGCAGACAGCAAAGAGAATGAGTGCCTTCAAGGCTTCCCAGCATAAACAGATTTCAACCGAAAAGGCTGTACTAAGACAATTTCCACGTTGTCCCTGGTGATGGTCCCTGTAGCTGTGGCATGCTATCCCGGCAATGTTCAGGGACTCACACTGACTCTGCACAGCTTCTGTTTTCTGGACAGAGTTCTTTATCCAGGATTGACAATACAGCCACACATATTTAAAATAAACACACTTTGTGGGCTGCTGCTGGGGAATTGTTTATTAGACATAGTGCAGAGAGGCAAGTTCTTCGCCAGCGTGCGCTGACATAGTCCCTTCGAGCTGAATGGATGTACCCTGAGTTATTCCAGCTAAACAGCTGCTTTAGCGGGGGGGTAAAGGCAAGCGTGCAAGGCAACAACACACAAAGCTGTCTTGAAGCAAGGATTCACTTCCACAGCAAAATAACAAGACCAGGGCTGGCAGCAGCTGCAGTGTGGAGGGAGGAAGGTTTTGCCCAGCCTTTCCCATGCTGTGTGAGGGGGAGGATGTTTCGTGTACTGTGTAGGGCTAGTGAAAGGGCAGAGGTACTTGTAGCCTCTCCCAGGTAAATCCACATTGAATAATGGAATAGCACGGTTTGGACACAGATTTAAATAATTCTTAGGGCCACCACCTAGTATTAAATGAAAACCATTGTTACCAGCAGAGAAAGAAACCAGAGCATCATGGCGCCACGTTAGGTCAGGAACGGCAGTTATCACTGTCAGAGCTCAATTTTCTTTTTTCTTGATACATTAAAATAATCTGGAAAGAGGCAAAATAAAAGGAAACCGTGTGCAACAGAAATGAAGGCACACAACTGGAAAGGCCAGGAACAACCACCGTGAAAAAAACTTGGAGAAAGCAGCCCCTTTGTAAACCCTGCACATTGCTGCCATCAGAACAGTAACATCTTTGCAACAGCAAAAATAGTTTATAGTCTTGAGAGTGCCCTCTAGTGTAACTGGGACCTTCGAGTGTTTCGATCTGCTGAGCAGAACTGGTGTACCTCATAGCTGGCAGAATAGTGACATTGCTATGAAATTCAACCACGCCATGCTAATTTAAGAGCGAGTACTGGGTGCCATGCCAAGATGGCAGAACCCCGGCTTAATAGCAGCATACTTCAAGAGCCAGCCCTTAATCCTGCACATCACTGGCTTATCAAACATTTTTTGATGCACAAACCAACTCATCAAGATGAGGACATGAACTCTGTTGCTAACGAGTCATAGTAAATTGACATGCACTTGCAAATAGATAACTGGGTGTAGCACTTGGATCCGAGTTGTAAACATGTCTGTTAAGGCTGATGTGCTACCGTAGTATACAAAAAGAAAACAGCACAGAAGAAAGGAAACAGCCCCAAGCTATTCTATTAAAAGCAGGTTTATTCAAGGAGTGGTTTTTATACCTTCAAATCCATATTGCAGAGCACTGAAAGGATTGTACAGTGGGACTGGGTGCATGGGCTGTGGTGCTTTACTCTAGTCCTACCAGGATGTGTGTGCGTCCTGATACTCCGACCAGCTTAACATGGGCTGCGTGCTGGTGCATGGCCGACTACATCAGCTATTAGAACATATATTCCGCTTTAAAGAATTTCCAGAATATTCCTTTCAACGGTTCAGCATGAAAACATTAGAAAAGAACCAGCAAGTTGGTCAAAGTCCACTCTTCCTGTATCAGTACAAATTGAGAGGAATCATTAAGGAAGCTCCTTATTTAAAGTGGTGTAAGAGACAGAGTCCCACCTCTAGATATTGTGTTTCGATTTCTTTCTAAATGGCCTAATAATGAAAGAATAGAATAAATGGGGAATTTTGAGTATAAGCACGTGGAGGGGAGGGCTTTGGTGTCATAGAATCATAGAATGGTTTGGATTGGAAGGGACCTTAAAGATCATCTAGTTCCAACCCCCTGCCATGGGCAGGGACACCTTCCACTAGACCAGGTTGCTCCAAGCCCCATCCAGCCTGGCCTTGAACACTGCCAGGGATGGGGCATCCACAACTTCTCTGGGCAACCTATGCCAGTGTCTCACCAACTTCACAGTAAAGAATTTCTTCCTAATATCTAACCTAAATCTACCCTCTTTCAGGTTAAAACCATTATCCCTTGTCCTATCTCTACAGACACTTCTAAGAAGTGCCTCTCCAGCTTTCTTGTCGGCCCCTTTAGGTACTGGCAGGTGCTCTAAGGTCTCCTGGAGCCTTCTCTTCTCCAGGCTGAACAACCCAACTCTCTCAGCCTGCCTTCATAGGAGAGGTGCTCCAGCCCTCTGAGCAGCTTCGTGGCCCTCCCCTGGACTGGCTCCAGCAGGTCCATGTCCTTCTTCTGTTGTGGACGCAGTACTCCAGGTGGGGTCTCCCAAGGGTGGAGTAGAGGGGGAGCATCAGCTCCCTTGAGCTGCTGGTCACGCTTCTTTTGATGCAGCCCAGTATAAGTGAAGCTGGAGGGAAAGATAACAAGTTTTTAAGGCCCTTCTGATGCTTATGGGAACGTACTATTAGGCATTTGGAACACTTCAAAAGCTAATATGATCTCCTGGATTGCTGTTTATCTGCCACCTGTTCCTAAAATGGAACACTAACTTGTTACGGTAAATGGATAAAGGTTGCTTGCAAAACAAGGCATAGAGGGGAAGACAGAAGACCGATGAATATTTAGATTCATAAAGCCAAATTGGCCATTGTGGATATTTTGTCTGACCCTGCCTAAAACAGAAGGCAGAATTCTCCTCGGTTTGCTCTTTTCCAAGCTTGTAAGTGCTTTTTCTTTTAAGAAACCCTGCAGTCTTGATTTGCAATGTCTGTGATTTACACTGTCTGTGACTTTTATTCCAGTCTGCCTGTTTATTTCTAATTGTAATTTGGAGTAGTTGGAAGCAGTGGCTGACAGGCAAACATTTATTAGGATTTTTTTACAGAAGGATCCAAACCAAAAATCTTAAAGTCCATAATTGCTTACTGGAGTATTTAAAATCTAAATCTACACATTTTGTAGGCAAACTCTATTGTAGTCCAGGTCTGAATGTGATATATTTAATAATATTGGTCTCAGTGCAAAAGGAATGTGATGCCAATTCTTACAAAGGGATCAGTGTGATCCTGAGGACTGTGTATTGGTAAACCTGAGGAAGCTTCTGGCAATTCAATGTATTTATAAGTACACTGAGGAAGATGAGCAATGAATATCAGTGCTTGCTGCTGCATTATTGTTGAAAGTCAAATCCAAAAGCCAAGTAGGAAGAGCTACAGCTGTGTATTTTCAAGGCTCTCACGATACCAAACAGGCAATAAATTGACAGTATTGGTAAGTATGCAGTACACGTGGGGGAAAAATAATCTCAGTTACATACTTAGAGTGATGGGTTCTGAATTAAGTGATTAACACTCAGGGGGGTGATGCTGTGAACCATTTATGAATAGTTCCCTGAAAGCATCAGTTTGGTACTTCGTTAGTAATCAGAATGACAAATCAGATGTTAGGAATTATTAGGGAAGGGACCAAGAAGAAAACACCTTTAGATTTGTGCTGTCTGGGTGCACAGCATGCCCGCAGCTGGTGCGCTGGCCACCCAGCTTCAGGAATGGCATTAGAGACTCTGAGAGATACGGGAAAGGATATCTGAGGCTGTCTATACCCTGCAGCCTGGGCATGCTGGGTGCACTCAGCCACCTCATCCCCCACTGCCCTGAGCTCTTGAGGTACCCGGGGCTCGCCCCCCGCCCCCCCCCCCCCACCCCGAC
>JAVJGI010000063.1:28696822-28756080 GCA_035590275.1 Ibycter americanus
GCGCACGTCCCCCCCCCCCCCCCAGTTATGGTGATGTGGGAGAGCAAGTCCTCTGCAATGGTTGTTCAATATTTCAAGTCTGAAAGTTGATGAAATAGCCTTTATGGCTAAGATACCTGTAAATTTCATGAAGTCTCCTCCTTATGGCTGGTCAAATAATTCTTCTAGCACATGAATTAATATGGAATTTCTGTGGTTTATATCTTTATATTGTACTTTTTAATATTGTAGCTAAATAAACTTTTATATTTTGAGGCTTTTTATATTATTTCGAGTCAACTTTCTCCTTTTCCCTAGTTGTGATATATGCCTATCTGGAAAGGGCCACTTTATGCTCTTACCTGGTGTTCCTTATGTGGTAAAGAATTTGAAATACTCATCCAATGTCTCTCCACTTGTTGCTCATGTTAGGACACACATTTGTATGTGATATAAATCAGTTGTTCCTTGTGTGCTTTCAGGTCAGTGTCAATCTATTCTGGACACACAACATTTTGGATTTTCTGATTTCTGGTTAAATTTTTTGAAACTGTCACAAACATCTCATGATTACTGACAGCTTGAATGGTTTTAATTGTTCTTTCCATGGCAACTTTGATAAAAGAACAATGGTACACCAGCTTGGAGCAAGAAAGTTTTTCTCAGTAGTTAAATACCAAAGACAATTTTCCTGTATCCTTCTTGCAGTGTCTTGCTTGGAAAGCAGGTCATTTGTGTAAGTTGATCACCTACACTGTAAACTTCATATTGTCCTGACCACCCACTCAAAAATAGCGCACGAAGTGGTCTGAAGAATGGTCAGCCCTCAAGTGTGCATCTCCATAAACGAGCTCATTCCTCATTTTCCTTGCATATCACTGCAGAGACCAGTTTGCTTAATGTTGTTTGTGCTGCAAGAGTAAGACTATCATTAAGTACTACTGGAAAGCTCCTCAAAGTAATTTCCTTTTACTATTTTTGCTGTTTTTAAAAATAAAAGCACTAGACTTTTCATCTTGCAAACCAGACGTGCATAGTTACAGTGGTCTTTACCTCAGGAAAATGATAATTGAAGTGGCTGATTTCAGACTGTAGGAAAAAAAGGAACAGATTTGGGGGTGGGGGGGTGGGGTGGGGAAGCGCGGGGATCTTGTGGCACTCACAGCTAATGCTCTGTTTCCCAAATTATTTGCCCCGAGTTCCCAAAGCCAAGTCTGCCACTCATGCTTCCCAGTCTTCTCAACTGTGATTAGTATGTTTTGCATGGAGTAACTTTTTTTTACCTCTTTCCCTCCACCCTAGCCACTTCTATTTGAAGAAATTGAAAGGCCCTTGCAATGCAAGTTGAGAGACTTCTCTCTTGTGGGGACATCTTTATTTGGCGTGCTGTTGAAAGCATACGGGGTATTTTTACATTTCAGAATACTGCAACTAACCAACCAGAACACTATAAATGCTTTAGCAAAGGGTGGGGTGATAGCTGTTGCTGAATAGCAGTACTTCACAGTTGCACAGTGCATGGCTTTGGATGTATCAGTCACGAGGAGCTGCAAGATGACCTGCATTCTAGCTCCAGTGTAATACTTTGTATAACTGTGTCGAGACTTTTAAAAACGTTTGTGTCCTTTAGGGTATTGGTGGGGCGGCACTTTACTAGATCAACCATCTGTGTGCTAGGCTAGTCTGGCTGATGGCTCTGTTGTTTCCCTGTTCTGCATGCTTTGTAGCTGGTTAAGATGGGAGAGTGTACTAGTTCTTACTCCAGTCTTGATGTTGAGCAAATATAAAACATATCTTGTGCCCAACCCCAAAACAAACAGAAAAAAAGCCCAAGTCAGGTGAGCTAGTAGTGCAAGTATTGGCTATCTTTTCAGAACTAACAGATTAAGCCAGGATGATGGCAGATCTCTGGTACAGTTCCCAGCTGTCCGGTATCATAGGGCAGATAAAAATGTTCCTGTGGTAATCACCTTAAAACACAAAGCTGAGTTTTATGAATGGGAAGAATCTGTGGGTTACTGCATTTAAATGTTAGTTTTAGAAAAGAATTTTAGATCTTCGCTTTGTTTCATTTGAAGCTTTAAGCAGTGAAGAAAAATGTTTTTTCAGTCAAGCATATTTTTCAAACTGAAACCTGAAGTGTGTGTCTGCTTTTTCTCATTCTCTTCTGAGGGTGAGAGACTGAAAATACAGTTTTGCTTCCAGGCTCCCAGAGAGATGAGGCATGTTGTTTACAAATGATTTGTGTTTCAAAGTAGTTAATAGATATGGGGGTTTGGCTGATTTAGTCACTGCTGTATTTCATAGAAAGCTGTCCCCTGTCAACAATGATGTAGATTTCATGGCTTAAAGTTCTTACTTGTTATCCAGCCCCTTGAAAGGTGGTTGTTCGTTAGGACAGATACCCCATGTGGAGTGAAGAGCTGGGAGAAGAAAAAAGCAGAAGGGCTGGAAGAGAAAGGTCAGAGGCTGGGGGGAGCAGGGTGGGAGGGGCACAGAACTCTCAACTCTTGGATAGGGGTTGTGCATCACACGTGTGAGGAATGTTTTTTAGTGGTTACCATCTCACTTCTCTAAATTGCTTTTTATACTGTGCTTTGTTATTATCATATGTTCTTTGCCTCCTATTCAGTGCAAAGTGTCAAAAAATCAGAATTTGCCTGCTGTTCAGAGGGAAGGAGATAGTCTGAGGAGACAACCAGGGTGAAAATATCTTGCAGTAATGATTTTACAGATGGATGAGAAACTTTTGAGGCCTATATATCATTACCGGTGAAGTAACTGTCTAAGAGCACAGTTTAAAAGGAAGTCAACTGATCTGATCAGGATTAAACAATTTCTTTTAAGCCTAATGTGTGAGCAGATAGTAGAAATATATGGTTTCAAAGGTACCAGATACTCCTTTAAGGCCAGTCTAAGGTGGTAAATGATTTCAGTAGTCTCCAGTATCTACAATCCACATTAGAACAAAACCACAGAACAGTATGAAGAACTTCAGTAAAAAACTCAGGTGTGTTTGTTCTTACCTCATTCAATAGCATTTACCCATTACATGCATCCCTCTTAGTAGTGTTGTATTCTTGGTGGGTAGATCAGACTTGGTGGTGACATAAATAACCTTAGTCCTGTATGCACAGTGAGTAATTCCTATATGTTTTGCACATCAGGTCAGAAGCCTGTTTGCTTTCCAAGAGAAAAGTGAGCCGTTCCACAGATGATCCAGACAACTGGAAAAAAAAAGTAAACTTTAAACAAACCCTTAGCTCAGGACATACATCTAACTAGTGCCATTGTGTGATTGGTACATCTTTTGTTTAATAGAGCCAGCACCTAAGGCTCTTCCCCTGGTTTAGTGTCCTACCCATTTGGACCCTGACTTGTAGCCAAATCATAGACTTTCTTTATTATTATTATTATTATTTTTTCTGGACAGGTGATAACTAGATTATCTCAGGACAGGGCACAAACCCCAAGTTATTTAGGTGTAAGTGAAAGATGATGTCCTTTTCTTCTTTTGAATATAGGTAAGACACTTACGCATTGCTTCTGTGCTATATTTGGTGCCATCAGCTGTGAGATACTAAGAAGTGGCAGCAATCTACAAATGGTTTAAATCTTCTGAATCTTTTCTGAAGAGGTGCAACCAAGAAGTAGAAGTGGAAACAGTATCTTTGTCCCTAGGTTTGTTAAGTCTGATTCTTTTGAAAACACATGGCTAGCCTCTAGGTGAATTGGTTAGACAACAGCAAGTGCCGGTGCTATGCAAATAATACATACTTCTCTCTTGCACCATACAGGACCCTACCAGTAGTTGCATGATGGTTTTGTGTTTTGACAAGGTCAGACTGGATTAAAAAATTGAATCCTAGTGAAACTGAACTGAAAGTAAACTCCCATCTATGCTATATGTGTGCAAACCTAGATATATTGCTCCTTTGTAGTTTTTGGTTAGTTACACTATTTTTTCATCATGGCAGGTGATGCAACCATTAGCTATTTGTGCCGCTTTTACCTTCCATCCGGTTTCCAGTAGTGCTGACTACATAGGCATGAAGTCCTCAGTGCTTGGGGAAGCTCCAATTAGTATAGAATGTGGCAGTATATCTCCATAGTTTATTCTGTATATGTCAAGCTTGTCCTCTGTCCTATGCAGTGGTTTACCCTTGATTGTCAGACCAAGGTATTGTAGAAATGTGGGGAGTTGCCCAAGGGGGGGTGGAGGGGGGCAGATCTCAAATCACCCAACACAAGCACTCTACCAACGGGCAGAACGAAACTGCTACAGCAGCACAAAGGTTGTACAGCCAAACTTTGGAGCTTAACATGGGGTGTTACAGCTTTGCAAATGTGAAATAAGAGGGTTGGTGGGAGGCTCTTCCAAGAGAGCACCTTTCTTCCAGCAGGCTTTTGCATGAGGACAGGTAAGGCTAAGGAAGACCACGTGCACCCCGATGTCGAGTTTCCTTGTGCTGTTTCCTTCACTCTCCTTAGGGTTTTTCGTTACTGAACCTTACAGGGGAAAGTCACAAAGCTTTGAACATTGTGTTCTATTCATATTGAAGCAAACTGGTTAATGGATTAGAAGTAGCAAAGAGGCTTCAGGAAATGTTAATGCTTCTGTAAAAAATAAATAGGAGCTATGTAATTTAAAGACCAACACTGCTTGTGGATAGAAAATCAGAAGAAAATGATTCTAAATTTTTCTATTTTACATTAATAAAATTACAATAGAGTGAAAGTGATCAGACACTGTATATTTTATAATATTTTAATGACTATTACAGTTACATATGTGGAACTCTTCTGTTTTTTTCTTTTGTATAGGTACTTTATTTCGAAAGACACTGAAATACCATACTTGCATTTTGAACTACTACCATTGTAATACAAGTTTTAATGATATTTGCTAGTGTTGTGTATTCTGGGCTTTTGTTATTTTGTTTTTTCCTTTAGGGAAAGCCTTAGCGGGAATCAAATTATTACAGCTTACAATTTTATTACAAGTTTTTAGTTCTCGTGGCTGTGATTTCCATTAAAACCTAGCGATAGATGTTGTATTACTTATCTCGTGCAGAGGTTATTGCTTAAATATTTTGTGGTTGTAGGATTTACTTTAAACCTTGGGATTTATTTAATTGTATTTTCTTACATTGTGTAATAGTTGAAATCATGATCCCCTTCTCGTTTGTTCTGTTGTCACTTAACCCTGTAAGATACGTCTGTTTTTCCATTTCTTCTTTCCTTAACAAATACAGTTGCAGGGAGCGGGGCCAGATGTCCGCTTGATAACCTGCACAGCAACGTCAAAATCCACACGGTATCACCAGGTACTATCTTGATCTGTTCTACATACATAGGCTCTTAAACTTGCACTGAGGTTCTGAAAACTGCCAGCAGCAACTTGTGCAGAAGTCCACTTCAATCTGATTGAAAACAAGATAAAAACTACCCTTCGTCCTACCTTTTCAGTAGAAGTTTCATGTTATAGCCACAGGGTGGCATCACTATGTTAGTTTTGTGTAGCTTGTTACCCAAGTTCTCAGGGTTTTTTTTCTCGAGTCCTCACAGCTTGATTGATACTGTTCCAATTGGACTACTAGTTTTGGGGGCCAGGGAGAGGTTCGTTTGTTTTTAAATATCCCCCTCATAAATCTGCAGGTCCAAAAAAATGTTTCCGAAACAATTTTTTTAATTCAAAACACTTTCTACCGTTCATAAAATATAGCCTAAAATTCAAAATGGGTCGCTTGGCTGTGTACAAAGACAAAAGCAAAATGTAAATCATGTGCATAAACATGAATTGATTACATTATTTTTTTCTTTGAATTTTAAGGTATCCATATTGTAAACAAGAGTGTTTGTCAGACAATATGTAAGTTATATCACACTTTTCTTAAAAAAAAAAACTAGACCCCAACAACAAAAAAACTCCAAACCCCTACCCCAAAATAAACAAACACCCACATTCTACGTTTTGTTGCATTAAATTAACATATTGCACATACGTTTCTTCTCATAAAGATGTGAAAGAGTACAGTGATTACTATGCCAATAGTAGGACTGTAAAGCTGGACTTTGAAACGTACCGGAGGGTGCTGAGCGAGCAGGCTAACATCAGTAGAAGGCTGCTGTCCATCACTGTGGAATGGCAGTGGCAACTGGGAGATGATCCCGATGGACTGAGAAAAGGTGAGGGTTATGCCATTCTTAGAGGAGAACAATTTGAGGAATTATGGGCTGGTCAGTCTGACCCCAGTCCAACAGGAAGATTATGGTGTCAATCCTCACAAAAGCTGTATCCTGCGCTACATCCAGGCCCGTGAAGGGCAAGAAAACAATTGGGAACAGTCAACACAGATTTATCAAGGGCAAATTACGTCTGACCAAGCTAACAGCCTTTTCTGATGAGACGAGCAGCACCAGATGAGAGGAGAGAATGGATGTCATTCACCTTGACATCAGCGATGCTTTCAGCACAGTCCCGGCAGGTATTGCTGCAGAAGCTGTATTGAGGGGGTACAGTTTGCACAGGCGAGGTGGGTAGAAGCTTCACCAGACTGTCAGCTACAAAGGCCTGTGACAGGCAGGGCAAACTCAACCAGCAGCAGGTTACCAGTAGCATTGCTGGAGGGTTGTCACTGGAACTGATGCTATGGGATGTCTTTGCTAATGACCTGGACGATGGGACAGAGCAGACACTTGGCCAGTCCCCAGATGATGCTGTGTGGAGGGCAGTGGTTAGTACCTGACGGGTGGCAGCACAGGAGCCTCAGCAAGGCATGGAAGGGGGCTGGCAGGGGCCTCCTCGAGCTGGGGAGGGTAAGTGCAGGGTCCTGCCCTGGGGACAGTTATGCCATCCATAGCCTGGGCTGGGTGTGGGCAACGGCTTTGCAGGAGAGGACCTGGGTGTCCAGGGGGGTTGCACCTGAGTCAGTGTGTCCTTGCCATGGTAAAGGCAAACTGTGTTGGGCTGCATGAGCAAGAGCAGAGGCAGCACGGTTCCCCTTGTGCGTGATACAGAGATGTTAACTTGCCCACGGAGGCTTTAGTTGTCCTGAAGACCCTCAAGTGCAGAGACAACACGGAGGGGCAGGAAGCCTGGTGACTGCCAGTTCACAGGTAGGGCATGTCTATCAAAAGCACAAGGATTTTCTGATTTTTCTTCTTTTCTGATTTTTCTTGGGATTGCAAGGCTGTGTATTCGTGTGTGGTGCTTTTGAATATACTTAGGAATTTATAGTACTGTTGAATTCAGCACTCTTAGACCTGCTGCATTCTTTTCTCCGAAGCATTGATAACTGCTAGCTGTCAGAAATGAGGAACCGGTAAAAGGATATGTGGTCGGAGTATGTCCACTCTTACATCCTGTTTACTCTGCTAGAACTACTGATATGATGAAACTTACTCATATCCTTAATTGTTTTGGTGGGCTGTGCTGTAGAGTGCAGCATTTTGCAGAATATAGATTCCTGAGCCTAAATAATTAAAATTTCAACCAAGTAGCTTACATACACAAAAGTGCATTAATTTTTGTATCTCGGTCCCACTGAGTTTCATTTTAGGAGCTTGATTCTCCCACGCTTTCTTGCACTGAGTAATACTTCGCTAAATGAGTAATCTGATTGTTCTGATTTCTCTTTCCATGATAGCAAGATTATTTACTGCCCCAAACTAGATTTTAAAATATTTCTACACCCAGTAAAAACAAGCTTAGAAACCTGGGACTGTAGTCAGTTTAGATGAACCGTATAAGGAATTAAAGTATAGTAAAATGTAAGGCTGACAATACATAGTGTGCAAATTTTCACAGTCTGCTCACAAAAATGTTAAAAGAAAGCCAGCTCAAATACTACCTTCATACCTTGTTTGAAGGTATGATGTATACTTCTCTGAAAATAAGAGAACTTGGTCTCAGTTGGGTGTAATCACATGTATTGCTATTTACAGAGCTAATCTTCTGACACCTGTGTATTTAGATGGATCAGATTTTCAAGTGAATGCAAGAGCTTTCTTATTCAGCCATCACGTGGAGTAAAGAAGTTCTATAGAAAACGGCTTTATTCACGGGAGCTTGTGTCAGCGCTGTTGAACACAACCATCTGTAAGTCCTGAAAATATCTTTTGTTCCTCACCTGCCCAATACTGGAGTGTACTGTCTTGGTGAGACCAAGAGCTAGAAGTTGCTGTAAAACAAGTTAGAGGGATTTTCCCTGTTCACTGGCACAAGTCTTCCACTCGTGTTTACTCCACGTGCTTTCATATATCCACGTATTTGTGTTTAGGATCATTGCTATAACCTTTCTTCTTACATCTCGTACTGACTTTGTCCGTTCTGTGCTGATGCTACTGGTATGGACACAACAAAAGCTTGTGTGCTTCTGTTCACCTTACCACTAGTAATTTTTTCCATTTATGGAAGCCCTTGCTGTCTTTGCTCTGCTGAAGAGATTGTCGAAGCTCCTGATGCTGTCCCTTCATTGCTGCAGGTGCTTGTAATCTACTGCAAAATGATGTGATTTGGGGTTCTTTCATCTTTTCCTTAGTGCCAGGTATTCTCTCTGGTTGTGTTTTACAGTGCAAGTGTAGCTTAATAGGCAAGAGTTTTGGCTTTGAGCTGTATCTGAAATGTCTGTAATATTAATTTCACACGTAGTCTCTTCTGCCCAAGTTAAATGAAAACTTTCATAACAGAGTGCTTCAGAAACACTGTCAGAAATGAGACTGTCCTTTAAGTTTAGTGGCATACGTCACTTGGACATGAAAACTAGTTCAAACCTCAACACTTGTTCTCTATGTTTTCTCGAGAATTTCAGTTCTTGTGAGGCTTTTAACTGAGAATATTTTCTTAGTTTGCTTAACTCATGGTACCATCTGTTGTTCAGTAACTACTCAGAGCCAAGGCGGCTGATGGAGATCTGAGTTCACTTAGATCAGCACTTGGCACCATCAGCTTTTTCACAACCCAACAAGCAGTTCCAACAGCTGCATGCATGAATCACTTAAGTTATAGTACCCTGCAGCACCCTGTAAGAATGGGGTTTGACAATCTGGTCAGATGCCACACAAGCAAAAGTGCTATGAACTGAGCTCCTGTGAAGGTGTGACATAAATTTAAGATCATTATTTTGATACTTATTTCAATGTGCTCTGAAGTTTCATTAGTGTTCAGAAAGCTTTGGGAATACCTAGATTGCACATAAGAATTTGCTGTTAATTACCAAAAAAATTCAGTAGGCTCTGTGTGTGTGTGTGTGTGTGTGTGTGTTTATTTGTTACAGCAAACTGTTCTGACACATTCCCTATGGCATTTCATATTACTGAGAGACAGTTCGCCCCAGCAGTAGAACTGTTCTTCACACGCTTTTGAGTCGGTCTATATTTAAATCTGTTTCCAGCAGTATTTTATTTCAGTTGTTTTAGTGTGGTTTGCTTAGCTGTGGATACATTCTTGATTATGCTGTATGTTTATTGAAAGATTTGCTATCATAGAATCATTTAGGTTGGAAAAGACCTTTAAGATCACCGAGTCCAACCGTTAACCCAGCACTGCCAAGTCCGCTGCTAAACCATGTCCCTAAGCACCACATCTACGCATCTTTTAAATACCTCCAGGGATGGAGACTCCACTACTTCCCTACGCAGCCTGTTCCAATGTTCACATACTGTTCTTCTGCAAACACTACAAAACATTTCATTCATTAGCAAGCTGCAAGAGCACTTCTTTAAGGTTTGCAAGAAGACAGCGTGGCTTCCTTGTTGGTTTTGTAGCAGTTAGCTGACTGTACCAACACCAAGCCCAAAGGACTGGTGTAAATGAGCCTAGTGTCGTTGGGCAAAGTGAGCTTACACAGCTAGGAGCTCATCCTGCGTGTAACTTGTGTTACACTCTAGCATCGTCATTATTTGTTTAATGATAACCATGGCTTTGGCTGAGTATTTTAACATAAGGCCATTCACAAAAGAATTTATGGAGTCCATATGTTTGTATTTCACTTAGCTGCCTAAATAAGGGGGGCGGGAGGAGGGAGCAATATGGAGGTTATATTGTCTTGATTTTATTTTGAAGATGCATCTGCAGACTAGCTGGAGCCAAGCAGGGTAACTATAGGATGGGACAGTATCATCCAGGAATAGGGTGTTGAAACTTCTTGGGCAACTGCCACAGAGCTGCCTGGCAGGACTAACCTCCAATTCCTCTTAGAAAATTAGATCAGTGGGTACCCAGGGGATAATGAGGGATGGATGCCAGAGATGGAAAACCTCAGTGGTTCTCCATAAGTAGGATGGGACAGGACATGATTAAGTCTCGTGTTCTAAGAGTTTAACCAGTTTTGTTGAGTTGGACTGGAAGCCTTTCACATCATGAGAAAAGTGGATTAAATAGGTCTCAAGATGGACAGTCTGCAGACTGAGGCAGTGAACTTGAGGATGCTGAAGACTGAAGAAGGTTGGTGTTAGCTTCCCACATCTTAAAAGAGTTCTGAAGAGTTTTAAAGAGGATATGTGAATGTCTTCCATCAGCAATTTTCAGTTAATGTCTTATCAAGGATTTAACTCTGTTTTTAGAGAGAACGCTGAATAGGTTGAACTTGATAGTTCACACCGCAATGAAAAGATAAGCTAGATAAAGGGCAAGAAATGGTCTGTTTTGCTTTCCCCAGGTTTCTTGTATTTATCAGCTGGAAAACCACACAAATTTAGGGATGCGCTGGAACAGAAATGGATGCCAGACAGTGAGGGATGACCATATTGGTGGGTTTCTTTCTTCTGAAAGCAACTGACTCCCTTCCAACTCTACTAAAGAAATCAGAGTGTGTGATGAAAGGCACTGGGCAGTTATCCCCAATTCTTACCCTACTGACTTCTAGTTGTGCATTTGCAGCAGAATTGATATTAAAAATATCAATAGGAATATGAAATCACTTTAAAACTCAATAGGAGACATGCTCTTTTCTTTGGTTAGGCCAGTATTTCATGCCAAAATACATCAGTCAGGATTCCATGGGAAATTTGAGGATGTAGGTTTATATAGACTGTGTAAGGTGGTCCTATAGGTTTGGGTCAGATGACAAAATTCAACTTGCCTAGCTTTGCTACGTTAGGAAACTATAGTAGCCAAAATAAGATTTCACTGATAAGAGTATAGCCAATACACCCATCCCTAAAGTCAAATACTCTGCTGTCTTCAGTGTTTTACATCTAGGAAAGTCACCATGCCCAGATCAGCAGCAGGTGCAGTCCTGACCCACACTGGAGGCTACGGCCAGGACTTTCACCCAGTCTATGTGCCACACCAGATACAGGCTTTATCTGGTGTTAGGCTTTAACTACCCTGCATCCTATTTGCTCATTAAATCCACGTGTCAGAGAGACCAAGGAAAGAGGGTCTTCCAGCTTCCTTTTGCCATTTAAGAGGGAGCTTAACTGTATATTGGGTCTCTGAAGTCTCCACAGTGACTCAAGGAGCATCCAGCACCTGGACACTACCCAAGAGAAAATAATTATTTAAAATAAGACATAATATGTCAATTTATAACACACCCTCTAGCAAGGACTGCAGAAGATCAAAAACAGGGTAATGTGGCATAAAAAGGAATGAGAGAAGGTAGGGGAAAAGAGGAGGAAGGAATCCATTGTTTCTTGTCTGCTGGGAAGAGACGGGGAGGACAAAGGTGGCAAAAGGCAAAAGAGAGAGAACTGGAATTCAGACAAAACTGACTAAAAAAAGAGAGAAGGGACAGAATAGAGCAGCCTGGTCTCTACAGGTAACACCCAGCAATCTGCATCCAACCTCCGTGCAACAGGGAAGCGAAAGCTCACCTCCATGTGCCAGCTTTTTTTCTGCTCCCCAGAGAGGAGCTCTGCTCTGCAGAAGACAGACAGATGGCATTGCCATTGCCTGCGCTCCTGTGGGGGATTTTTCCAGATGGGGAGTTGGAAGCTTCTTTGTGCTGCTACAGCCTTCCTCTCCAGCAGCCCTCGAGTGCTCGGGGCCTCCACCAGTCTGTGTACCCATATCATATGCTATTCAGACATGTGCACACATGCATCTTGGTACTGCAAAAAGTTTCAGCTGAACCCATAAGAAAAATAAGTGTATTTATATCTAGGATTTTCTTCGTGTTTGAAAAGTATCCTTGTTGATTTTTCCTTTCTTGTAACATGCACCTGTGTTTTTCATTATCAAGAGATTGCTAATAAAAACTGAGCTACCAGCGGTGATCTGAAAAGAAAGATTTCATTAGTCAATCTCAGTGCTTTCTTACATTGTTAGGATACCTCTCCTACCTCTGACAAAGCACAGGTGTGATGAGTTTGTCAAAGTTACCTGCAAAACCACTGGACAGCCCAGAAAGCATCACCCTCATCACAACTCAGTGAGCTGACTACTAGAATTAAAACAAATTAAATCCATTTTCAATAACGAGCAGCCATGTTTGATCTCCACTTCTTTAACAGCTGAACAAATGAGCACAGAAAGTAAAACTTTGAAAAGGTAACATGATTACAAGTTTTACAACCAAGTAAAGGGAGGTACTAAGTTTAATCCCTTTATCTTAGTTACACATTAAATTTATGACAACCTCACCTGTGTAAATAAGTACATTTTGTTCTGCTTTCATCTACTTCCCTTCCTTTGCAACTTCCCAGTCTGCAGTTGCACCAAGTGACCTTGTTCCTTCCACTCTGTTTTTACTCGGTTTCATTTTATACTCATTACTGGACTGTCGGCAGGTATTCCTGTCTTCCTGTTTTGTTTCATTTCCCCCAGTAATATTGGAATAAGGAACAATTGCAGCAGCTGACCGTATCATATGGAAAGCTTACTATATGCTGCAACCATCCTTAGTATCACTCCATATTTCATTATTAAAGTTCATTAAAGGGCTTATGTTTTGATCTTTCTGCACATCCATAAAGCCTTTAAAAATCACTGGAGCAATTTACCACATACATTACAGAAGTTAACGAGCTATTTAAAATCACTCGAATGCTGTATCACCTCCAGGCCTGTGTGCAGGAAGAGGTGTTGCAATTGTTCTCCGAACTCAGATTTGCACTTCACTGCATTAAAAATAAAAAGCCAGTTTCAGGGTAGAGAGCCTCTGCAGCACAGCCCTTGCCCTCAGCCGCGCTGGGGCTCCTGACTGAGCAGCTGGATTCAGGCTTGTCAGGAGACCCAAATCAGACTGGCCTTTTCAACAGCAGTTGGCAAACTGGAGGCATATGCAAATCCACGGGGTACAGCTGTGCAGCTCCAGCTGCAAACCACCTTAAGGGAGCTGGCAGCTCCAGCCTGCTCTAGAAACAATTTGTGAGTGACTTGTATCAGACAGGTGAAAAGAACACGAAAGGGATCTATTTTGGGCATGACACTGTGGAAAGGAAAAGCTGCAACCACCAAAACCAGAGATGAAAGTGTCTGGTGATGATGTTTATGCCACCTTTCAGAAACAGCCAAAGGATCCTGCCTGTTAGAGTGCAAATCCTAACGCAAAGCAGACATCATCCTTCACCTGGAAGAGTAAGTATCACTCAGGGTTTTCTCACCTAGCCATGCCAGGAGGAAACCTAGAGTATCCAGCCTGCCTGCAGCCATCTCAAGCAACGCAAGGGCAAGTGTTGGTGTTCCTGCTTTAGAGGAATGCACTGACAACCTCCAGTTCAGTAAGTGACAATATACTAGAATACAGCATACTCTTCATATCTCTGAGAAAATTACTGACAAAACTATAATGCAATAAAACGCATACAAATTCAACAAAGATACATGCTTTGCTTAATACAGTAAATGCAGTGAACCTGGGATGACCAGGGCCAATTACACAAAATGAGAAAAATGCAGGATTTGTACTACTAGAAGCACCTCAAAGCAAGGCTGGTACCAAGGCACATAGATTGTATGAAAATAGTAAACAGGCTGTGTCGGTCTGGAAGTATAAATACATACCAGAGATGATAGAAAAAAAATCCATGAAGAATGTCCTTCACTAAAGCATGTGCTCTCAAACCCAGGACCTAAATCATTAAACAGACTCACAGACTAGCTGAGCTTTGCAGGGACATGCTCCAAGCATGGTCAGCAAGACTTCCCCAAAGGAGTCAAATTTGTTCCAATCACTGTACTTCAATAAGGTGAAGGAAGAACAGTATTACTGGTTTTGCCTTTTTCCAAAACAATATAATGTTTAAGCATGTATTTTCTGATCATTTTAATCCAACTTCAGTGAATTCCCAGGCACTGTGCTGAAGATCACAGTCACTATTTTCTGGTTCTGATACAGGTTTTCTCAGTGCTGTGCAACAGTTTTGTAGCTAACAGCATCAGTAACTGCAGGAGCACGATAGTGCAAGGAAACATGGTAGAATTTACAAATAACTAAAGATCACAATATTTGGGTAGGAATTGTCTCCTCTGTTTCTGTAAAGAATTTTCACTCTTGTACTCAAAATAATTATAGTCCTTTCTGTGGGGTGAAAGTTACGTGTTATTTTAAAAATGTGCAGAATTTGAGAGACCATCAGAATTCGGAAAATACAGCAACTGCTGTCTGTGTTGTCCTTATCTTCTTTAAACAAAGACCTAATGAAGATGCAAAACACAAGCAGTTACAGTAATATGACAGAAGGTATGAAGAAACAGCGTGGAAAAATTCATAAAAATGGAACCTTAACATAGACTGGGGTTACATTTAACACAGAAAGAAGTTCATAAAGTCCATCTCTAGAGAAACCAGTAGTGAGCCGTAACAGGCAGACAACCACATGAAGTGGTGCTTCAGCAAAGGAGAAGCTGAGAACCAAGCTAAGAAATGCACTGAAAAACCACAGAGGGAAGGAGTGCTTTCAGATACAAAGTCCTTGATCGGGTCCTCAAGAAAGAACCCACACGCTCACAAAACTAGGATGGTGACCACCAGTTAAAAAAATTAAAATTAAAAAAAAAAAAAAAAAAAAAAAAAGGAAAAAGTGGCATGCAGGGACTACTTTAACAAAACCGTTTTGTTTAAAATGATTTCAGACACAGAGCAGCTAGTCATCACCTGATTAGAATGCAACATATGTTCCATTAGACAGCTCCCAAACGTCTGTACACTCAGCTGCATTGGGGATAATAAGCTCCTGTTTGCTATAGGCACTGCGTGTTCTTTTCGTTTTACTTCTAGTGGCAATTAACCCTGTTATTAAGAAAATTGAGCTAAAAGTGGGAGACAAACACACTCATTTGCAACACTGAAGAAACAAGACCCTTTTACATTCACCCATTTCTTCAAATGTGTTTTTTCCTCTGAAGCTTTTACAGTGAAATAAATCAAACCTTCCTCCTAAATTATCGTTTCCCAAACTTCTCAGGCAGAACACCCATGCTGCTTTCACAGACGTTTTATGTGTGTGGGCTTCTTCTCTGCAGCTCCATCTCCTTGGAGTTTGCGTTCCCACTACAGGTTGTGACCTCTAATGTGGGACCACCATCCTAAATCCTGCTACTGGAGATAAAAATCTGACTTAGTATATGCTCTCTAGAATGCAAAGGGTCTTTTCTCTGACAAAAATTTAAAGAAACACCACAAACACTTAGGAGCGAGAAGAACACAGTACTCTTGTACTGAACATTTAAATGCCCATAAACAATCCAAAGTAGCAGCCAAGGAAATTCACCCCAAGTTAAAACAAAGATCATCCAATTTGAACAGGTAAGCTTCTTACCCTCAAACCTCCAAAAACTCTCATAATTTGTTTCTCATGTGGCAAATAAGGAACAAATTCAAATAGCAGCTGAGATACTCGAGGTCTGCATCACAGCAGTGCAGCAGCTGGGCAGCAGGTGGAGGTTACCTGCTGGAGGGGCGACTGTGTAGGAAGAAAAACGAAGAAAGAACGGTTTGAATTTATTGTGGGGGGTGAGAGGTCATAGTTTGTGTAGAGTTGGAAATGCTATAAACCAGTGATCTTCGCCCAGTTTAAAGGGAGAACAGCCTGCCATACCCAAACGGGACTGTAACTGGATGTTTTAGTTACACAAGGGAATATAAAATAAAATTTCCACAATTACCTGGCTTCTGCCAATGTCTCTTAACCCCAAACAGCACAAGCACCAGTGTTACCTCTGTTTTGACCAGTACTCAGCTGACCTCATCTTCTGTCTGTAGTCAGAGGCAGGCAGAGAACTGCATGCTACTTACTTGCTCCTGCAAAGGTGGCTTTTTTTCTGTTTTTCTCCCAGCCTGAGTTTACAACCAAGTTCCTGGGCTGTAACACACATATGCTACCAGTGTTCTGCACTGGGGATGCACCATATTTGGTGCAATATACAAAAACCAGAGCAAGATGACATTTTTCAGTGCCAGAAGGAAGAATGAGGAAGTTTTGGCTGTACCAAGAGTTAAGGAAGTTTTTAAGTTTTCAAATAAAAGAGCTCAAGGAATGTTAAGATTTAAGCAGTCTCTGCATATATCATACAAAAGCAATCCAAGGTGAACGAAACTCAGGTCACAGGCTTTTGTGATAGGATTTTCTGTGCTAAATCAAAATTTAAAGAACGCATTTTACATTTGCAGGTAGAGAGCTGTAATGCTGGTAATCACTCAGTTATAGATGACAGGCACGGTGTTCTGAATAATGACAGGCAAAATGAGGGAAAGTATCCAGAAGACCCTGCATTCAGGTGTGGCCCTCACAGCTCTCTGCTGCTGACAGTACTAAGATTCTCAGAGCTTTTTGGCAGTTTTGGTTTTTTTGACCTCCATTTTGTATATGGGAATTAAAACAAAAATCCATTAGCAACAACCAGCAGGAAAATACTGTTCTGAGACATGATCAACCTCAACAGAACCACCTGATCCATGTCTGTTCCTGCATTTGAAAGAGCAGATTTTCCTGGGGCAGATTACGGTAACCTTTGCTCATTTGTGCTGCCTATATTTGGATGCACGAAGTATGTTAGTTCAGAACTTGCTGGGGCTTGCAGACTTGTGGAAGAGTTCTTTGGACTTCGTCCCTGGGCTGGCTGGCAACTCGGATGAAGGCTTGGAAGCAAAGGAAAGAGAGCAGTTAGGAGAGATCAGACTTGCAGAATGGGACAGGCTGTCCAGCATCAGTCTCTACAGAGACACAGATCCCTTCTTTCACCTTCCCTCCTTGCATATAATGTGCAGTAAATTGTACTGGGAATTATAGCTTATTCCTTGAACCAAAAAATGTTTTGGATGTTTAATGGCTTACTACAGTTGCAACTTCTGTGCTTAGTTTGAAGCATACTGCAGTTGTTCTTGGACATTCTTGTATTTTTCTCTGTATTCTTGTTTGAAAGAGGACATTCCAGCCTTGTACAATTACCTCCTAGAAGTGGTTAATATTAGCCCCTAGAAAGGAAACACAGTATTATATATTGTACACTGGCCCAAGTGACTGGAATAGAAGTATCTTTGAAGCTTAGGGCCTCAGTAACACAATCTCAGTGGCATCAAGAGAACAGCATAACGTGGCCTGTCCTCATTCACCTCAAGATAAACTATTTCTGGCACAGAGTATATTTCTTTTAAAAAACATTTTCCAAAATTATCTTTGCATAAAGATCAGTACAGAGATGACACAACTGAGGAGGGGCAGAAAAGCCTAAATCCCTCAGTTATATGCACATCAAACTCGAGAAACTGGAGCAGCTGTTGCATCTCCACAAATTCAGAAGCCTCCTACCACAAGAAATAAGAACCTAACTTGTTAAAGCAATTTTTATTTAAGTATTTGGAGGGAAACTTTCATATCATGAGTAAAAATACTAAAGTTGAATGTTGTTAAAAGAAAAAGTCAAGATGATGGGCTCCCTGTGCAAACACAGCAGTTTCTGATGGAAAGGGAAAGCAAAGATGTTCATAACATACTCCCTTTCAAATAAAAAAAATTAAATGCTAGTTAACTGCAGTACATGTCATCATTTTTTATACAGTCAAGAGAATGAAAAACAAAAAAAAAAGCAATTTAAGAGAACGCAACCTACAATGGAATAAATTCATTCGCAGCAGAGACAGAATAAGACTGCTTTTATGAAAATTACAAAGAAACATGGTACAACAAAAATAGGGTGTGGGGAATTTTCCACTAAGATTAAAA
This sequence comes from Ibycter americanus, assembly GCA_035590275.1. Classification (NCBI taxonomy): domain Eukaryota; kingdom Metazoa; phylum Chordata; class Aves; order Falconiformes; family Falconidae; genus Ibycter; species Ibycter americanus. The sequence continues at coordinate 28,714,913 of JAVJGI010000063.1, forward strand.
ATGAAAAACAAAACAAAAAAAAATTTCACTTTTGAACACCATTATTATTCAAACACATATGAAGTTTCAACCTATTTTTTTTTCTTATACATGGGAAACACTGTTAAAATGAATCTTCAAGAGTGAGAAGGCACCATGAACTGTTGGCTGATACCTTTAATGCACTCAAGAAAGAAGAAATGATCTGGCATGACGCAAAAAATCATTAAGTGTTTATATATATTCATATATCTTTTCATTAAAAAAAAGCGGCAACAAGTCATTACTTCAGTGCCAAAATGTACTTTTGTCTGGCTGACTCACTCATTAAGGTGATTTCTCTCTTAGACCTGTATGGTATTTCTAACAGTGGTGAAAGTGGGTGATTTTGCATTGTTGCATTTCATATTAGATTGGTAAATCAAGCATTTTCTAGGTTCTGAGAAGCCAATCCTATGAAGTATTCCTAAACTCTATGCAAATGGAATAATTAAATGCACTGTCTAGAATGAAATACTCATCTGTACGACGTGGCAATTCCACTGGATTCCGTTTGATATGTAATGTCTTGTAGCAGATGTTATAACAAAAATAACTTTTGCTTTTTGATTTACCTCACTGAGGCCATTAATGCTGTTCCTATAGTTGGTTTTCTGGAGTTGGATGACACTTCACTGCTGTCCAAAATGAGTTTGAACCTTAACCCTCCAGAGTTTGTTCACTTTGTTGCTTATATTATTGCACTAGCTACTAAAGTCTTATATCTTCCTATATAAATCTAATTGTTCAGAGTGCAGATTCTATATTTAGATAATGAACTGTATGAAATAAATAAAATAAGGGCATTTTCTGGTCAGAGTTGCTGATATGTTGAATACCTTAATTATTTCTAAAGTAAACAGTTTTGGTGTATATTCTTAAAAACCTACAGTCATTCAGCATAAAAGCCTTGACGTAATACTTTAAGAATGGATTTGTTTTCCTTCTCAAAAATGCATCAAAGAATCGTTTTAAATACAGAATCTGTGAGGCTTCCTACAAATTCATCTAAATCGTAATACAAACACAGTTTGTAATTCAGATAATATAGAAAGTTCTCTAGTGTCCATTGAAGTAAGGTCCCCAAAATGCAGTCTGTTTTGTTTCTGAATGGGAAAACATTGCAAAACATTAAGCGGTTCCACTGGCTGAATAGGAGAACTGAGGAAAATGAGGTCTTCTCTCGTTATCTACACAATCCATGCTGTCATCTGAAAGATGAAAAAAAACAGTAGACAACTTTGTTTACTTAAAATCAAAAAGGTAGCAAAACAGTAAGATAACGCATGGTAAAGTTATTTCAGAAAATTTCACTGTCACCTTTTTCTTCCACAACTTGAAAGGACAAAGAAACAGGAAGTCTTAAATCTCACCCCATTAAATGGACATCACAGAAGATTCTGATTATTGTATGTAAACAGTTGTTTGGATGTCCGTTTAAAACTGCTAGGAGCTGCACTGCCTAAATCCATACTCTGTGGTCCGAATTTCTGGCAATTGCTATTTCAGAGCATCAAACATGTTCAGTTACATGAAAATAAAATATATTTTGATAGAATATGGACGATAGTCCAAACTCAATTGACTGCTTGCATATACACAGTGTGTATGCAGACGTACACAGGCAAAACTCACGAACAGAATTATTTCCCAATGGAAATGTGCAGATTTGGAGAAGACAACAGTACAAATAATTTCACTGTCTTCTAAAACAGGTTTTTTCATTTCCCAAATTGGAAAGACATGTGCAAATTTTCACATCAATTTACTAACTCCGTGGTCAAATACATATATGGAAAACCAGCAAGGTTACACTGGTGCTTTTTCACGTGGTCTGAAGAGACCAAGTAACGTTGCAGCAAATTGTTTCTGGTGGTCTGGAGAACACAGTGGGAGACATTTGGGAAAACTTTACCTTGGTCAGGAGGAGTGATTGTTATCATCTGTGCTGTGAATTCTTCATCAAAGTATCTTGTATCTGTTTCAGATGTAACTTGTGGCTTAAACAGAGGTACAAGCTGTGAAAAGAAAAAAAAAAGCAAAAACTGTCTATTTACAGGTTCTTGCAGTACTGTTTGAAACAGGTAGAATTTAAAGTTATAAGCTACCGTGCCTTTTCCTACATTCCTAAAATAAGTTTTAAAAGCACCAGTTCGTAAAGAAGGAATCATATACAGAAAAATGTATTTATTTAGGTATGCACTTCCTATTTATGGGGCACTTAAGGCATTTTGTTTGTAGGATTTAATTGCACAAAATAAAACCTAGAATCCTAGCATTTCTTCAAGTAATAACTAACATGCTTACAAATGTTTACAAACAACAGTATATACTGTTTCCCCACCCAATTATATGGAAATTGTCAACTACATCTAGTCAGATTTATGCTTCAGGAGGATGAAAAAGAGTAAGAGAGATGTTTAGTGATACCAAACTGATCAGCTAGACTTGAGGATCACCACAAGGCTTGTAACGTTCACAATATCATTTCAGCTACAGAGCTACTGTGCCCACGCAGCCCTGACAGCAACTGTGCTGCAGCTTTGACCAAACCAGGAGAATTTAGGACAAGGCAGCAGCAACATTAAGCTTTTATACTCCCAGTCCCCAAAAACAGTTTGAGGTCAACTCTGAACTTCGAAAAACTGTGGTGCTTACAAAAACTTGAGCACACTTCGCCGTGAACATCCTCCTCTTGTTACACCACGAGTTGCACTATTTGGGTTTTATTCTTGACACTCGCTCGGGCAGACAGGCTAGAAATCATCCATGTCTACCTAGGCAAGCTCTGGCAAGAGGAACTCCAGATGGAGCGGAGCTGCTTGACTGGGGCTGGAGGAGGAGTGTGCCTGGGAAGCGGGGTGGTGGAGCTGGTTGCATACAGATGCACAGAGTTGGAACACGTACAACTTTGGAGGGCAACGGAGCTGAGATTCAGGCCTTGCTCACCTCCCTGCTGCACGATGCGGTAGAAACAGAACGTAAACACTGTTCTAAGCCCTCCCACAGAGGACATGTAATAGCTCTCGGTGCTGGGCTTCGGTTCGCCCACCACTGGGGTTAAGCATGGCCATCTTTTAATAGCACAGAGCCACACCAGGCAACAATTTAGGAGCGTGATTGAGGAAGTATACGGCTTCCAATCTGAAACTGCAGAGAAAGGTTTATCAAGGCAAATGGTGAACTGCGCCAAGTGGAATTAAGCAGTGACCCCGAGACTTGCACTTCTGCTCTTACAGAAATAAGAATGACACCGACAGAAATCGCTATCTGGAAAACATCAGCAAATCTTGACTACACAAAACACATCTTTCCCCATCCCTAGTTTCTCCTCCTGCATAGATCTGAAGAATCATTTGCTTGGCAAGTTGGTAAATAAGAAAAGCACTAGCTTCAAGCTCCCTATCACCAGGATCATCTTTCTGATCTGTTTTGAGAGCACCTAACAAGAGTGTTGTCCTATCTTCCAAACAACAATCCAATGAAGCTCCTTCATTTTCAATGTAAAAACTTTTAAGAAATGTAATCCTCATATATGGTGGTATTTCCAAATACAAAGAAACATTTACTGTTTAAAATCAATCCTTAAAAATTAAGGAACATAGAAATTTTGTTTGTTATAAGAGAGCACAGTTGTAGTATACATTCATCATCATCTTTTTTTAATTACTTATGATCCTCTGTGCACAAAAATGGCTTAAAGCAACCTGACAAAAAAAAAAAAAAAAAAAAAAAAAGAGAGAGAGAGAGAAGAGCTTAGAAGTGGTCTTTATGTCCTCAATTTTAAAGGAAAAGGAAACAGGATATCCCAAAGTCACTCTGAGCCTTACAGTCCTCCTAAAGCTACTGAAGAAGGAATGCTTCATGTTATTATGTTAATAACAGTATTCTCAATCAAGTCACACAAACATACTATATGTAAAAACCCTGTTGAGGATGAGCATTCTTTCCTTCACATTTTAACTCTATTCTCTTTCTCATTACAGCAGTTTTCTGCCTACTCCTCAAAGCGAACCTTGGTTTGTTTTTGACGAGCTGTGCGTGCACGTGTCTGTGAAGTTCTATCTGTCCTTTTAAGCTAATGGTGGTTTTGGCACTCGCAATACTCCCAGTTGCTCTTGCTTGCTGTGCACAGCACAGAGTGATTTAGGACTTGGGCACTGCAACAGACACCTGAACTATGCACATCAGAATGACTTGGAGCAGCAATTCTAAGTCAGAACACATGTGTAATGGGCTAGCGCTGCCTGTATCATTTTCCTTTTTATTTTAGTATCTGTTAAAAGCAATTTGAGACAGATTATGATGCACCCACAAGACGATTTTTTTTCCCCCCTAGCTGTCGAATTCAGAACATTAAGCTGGAAACAGAGGGGAAGCCGCAGAAAACTCTAACGCTGGCTTTACCAAGCAAATATGTTGCTTTACTGAAAAGCTGTCACTGCAATAGCTCTGCAGTTCAACTGGTAGAGAGGTGCCACCTGTAGCCTCCCACTGCTGCAGACCAGCATGATACCCGCAGGCTTACGTTGGTTTAAGAGACAAAAAAGACCAGAAGAAAACATGTGATTAAAAATCTCACTGTGTATGTTTCGCTTGTGGGTGGGCAAAATACTGCAAATTAAATCACACCTCCTTTGCACCAGAGACAAATAACACCACTCTTCCAGGAGAGTCTAATGAATATTTAAAATTCTTGGGACAACCCCAGCTATTCAAAACTCCTTATAATTCAAAGGAAAGCTATGTTTCCAAAAAGCTTAATTACAAAGTAAGTGTTCTCAATTACCCCAAGCCTATATTCATAAACATATTCACCATTATCTGGAGATAGTGGGTAACCAAGCTTAGCACATGAACACCTCTAGGCAGCTGACAAAATTCAGCTTTTATCCGTGAGACTGCATTTCAGGTAAATCCTGCAAGATTCTCTTTGGACCACCTAGAACGTAGGCAGCAATTACTCACAGGCTTTTTGAAATCTCTTCATTTGCACAGCATGGCTATTTGAGATGCACACGCTAAGAGGACAGGAGCGAAACCAGAATCTAGCCTTCTTGGATATGCCAAGATCAGAAATAGTCTCAATTAGCACACCGTTTTCTCCAAAATATGTAACATTTGGAATTTCCTGGTAGTTTCCACAACAATCTGAGCCAGTACTACTACAGGACAACTTATGAATTTTCTCAGTCCTATGGATAAATAAGTTGCCTCCAGCTTCTGTGACTTCTCCTGCATACAGGGAACCAGGACTACCATCAAATAACTTCACTGAAGACAACCTTTATCTTAAACTGCAAAAAATAGCAAAGCCCCAAGTATTCAGCTTGTCAGCTGGGTGAAAATGGGGATAACCTCCTGTTCAGAACAGTAATTCGGACATACTTTTTCCATTACACTGAGTAAACTCCACACAACTCCCTCCTGCCCTCATGACTGCAAGCAACTCTCTCTCAAGGGATGCTTTGAAAGGACAGGTCTAAACTCCATCTACACTTTCAAGTAACAAAAACTTAGGATTTTTCAGTTCCCTTTAGCCACAGAAATCTGAGGAAGTGAAAGAGGAGAAGAAAACAGTATGCTTTGTAATTGTATACAGGCACCGGACAATTCCCCCACTATGGTATGGAAACCAGCGGTGTTATGCTCTATTTTTTTGAAGAATACAAACCTTGCTAGTACATCACTGTATTAGTTCTACCAAAAGAATCCAAAGAATTAAAACTCAGTTTCTGGCAAGTTTCTTACCTGTGCCCACCAACTGGAGGGAGAACTAAACTGTATCTAGAGATCGAACGAGATTTGATATCATGAAGGACTGCAGGGGGAAGGAAGGAAATCAGGAAAGGCTGGGATCGAGCGAGATCATGTGGCACCAGTAGATGGGAGCCTTGAATCACCAGACCTAGGTTTTAGTTAACTGCATTTCACACGAGCATTATTGGAAAATGTGGCTGGTGAGAATCAAATGCAAGAGGACAACAGCAGATTGCCCTGACAGCATGAAGCAGGGCATCTTGGAGGAGTGGAATAAGTTATCTGAATGAAGGAACAGTGAGGTGTAGACAACTAATGAAACACACTCATACGGAAAGGGATGGGCTCTTTGACTTCAGTGGCTTGCACTAGAAAGCCTACAAACTCAGTGGGTCTCAAGGAAACCCAATGAGAAACACCATGAAGTGCAGACACTTCACATCAGCCCTGTTACCAAAAAGAAAGAAGAAAAAAAAAAAAGTCTTAGATTGATGTAAAAGCCTACACTTCTCTGCACTTGCCTGTTCAGTCTAATTTCATGATTCAAGGCAGGAAAAAAGCAAAGGGAAACAGCCCATTTTCCACTACTGCTTCTAGGAAGCTTTGTTTCAGATGCTCAGAAACCAACAGTAACTCCTGGGCTCGCAAGGGATATGTCAGTTGATAGCAAGGAATGGCAACAAGAATTCACAGGAAAAGCTATTTTATAAGCTTATCTACTGTCTAAATTTAGAAGCAATTTTGGTTACATCCTATTTATTCAGTCACAGAAATAAGTGTCTCATTGAGAGACACTCATCTCATCGTGAAAAAAAAAAATTGGTTCAGAAGTAATCTGACTACAGTATTTTAAAAAACATGAAGCAATTTAGCCTTGTTAAAAACAATTGCAAACCTCTTCCATGGATGGCTTCTGTATACTTTACAGAGGGCAATAAAATTTGAAACATTCAGTATATCCATAGCTACAGTTCACCTTGGGACAACAGTTGTGTAAGTACCTTTTTCTCGTATACATCTTGCCAAACAATGCCAGCGAAGAATTTGTGCTGCATAATCTCCTTGGCATCATCAGGACCGCCACCTAACCTGTTTGGGGCAAAAATACATAATTAAATGTTTGAGAACGGTTATTTTTCTCATACAATTTTTATTAAACGGTAGTGAAGAAACTCTGAGTTCATATAATACATCTGGGAGCAGTTCTAGCATTTGTTTAATATTTGGGTTTTGTGTAAAGGCGGCAGGTTAGTCTATTTTAGTCTTCAACAGAGTTCCATGAAGAGATTTGAAAACATGCTAACGAATAGAATAAAGGTCTCTCTTAAACAAACAAACAAAATAAAAAGAAAAATAATCACAATTCAAAAGACCTGCCCTTCAGGAAAGATGCTGTCCTAGCGATCACAGCAGATCCTGCAAGTAAAAGGTCTGAGCCACACACCCTTCTCTCTTTCTAAATTAACAAGTGACTAGCCCTTACAAATTTCTAGAGCAGAGTGATGCCAGCAGTAAAACTGAATTTGATTTTGAAGTGTAAGAGAGGCAAGGCTTTTTAAGACAAACTGATTTATGCAACCCGATTTAAATTTCCATTAAAGAAAACAGTTGACAACTGCAGTGATAATATCATGTTGTATGCAAATCTTTCCTCCTCCTTGGCTTCATGAAAGCAAAAAGGGTGTTTTATTGACTTAAGGTATATCAAGATAAAGCACTTTTATTCCAAAATAAAACTGTCCGCACAGCTTATAGATGTAATCAGTTTAGGCGCAGTCTTGAGTTAACAGCTGCTTAAATTTTGCTGTGGAGGTTAAAATGTTCTCTAAAAGACTGAACCACATCTGCAAGCAAAGGCGTGCACCGAGAAAACAAAACACATACTGAGTGATCAGCTGGAGACCTAGTTTGAGGTAACAAGGTGAAGACGATGCTTGGGATTTTAAGTACATGAGGTGCCACCATGTTCATCAAGGCTGACCTCCAGTACCTGCCTGTTCTCCGATTCTGGGTGCTACTGGCAAACTGAGCTATTATCCCCATTTAAGAGCTTGGAAAAACAGCTCTACATGACCAAGGCTAGAGGGATACCACTACAGAAAAAAGGGCCAAGGGCTGTTCTTTGAACCTGAAGCCAAGCTGCCTGGTCAGGCCTCATGGGTGCTGCATAGCAGTTGGCCCTGAATCGCCTCCAGACGACATGCAGTAACCTGCGGCCCTAATACATGATTATCTGGGGATAGAGGGCACAGTTTTGGTTCAAAATATCAGAGATAACGTGACGGCTGTGCTAAAGCCCATCGAAGTGGTATTTTTACAGCTTGAGACTGCACTGCATGTTCTGGGATGTAGCTTGAAGGGACAGTGCTATTGGCACAGCGCTGCACAATCATTTAGTGCAGAGGAGTCAAATACGGTAACATTTTGTCCATCTGCCAACTGGAAACGGATCCTGGTGCATGCAACCCTCTCAGCCATGCCCAAGCACTGTCTTCAGAGAACACAAGCTGGCAGAGGCCATAGGTGTACCAGGCAGACCAAGCAGCAGAGGTGCCTGACAGTTCGGAGTCCATGCTTGCTTCCTGGCCTTCTTCCATTCAGTGGCATAGCAACCCAAGGGGCTTCCTCCCTCACATTCCTTCAGGAAATGCACAGTGGAACAGGTTCCCAGTCTTCCAGTAGCAAAGTGTTGGGTGACACTCTCCTTCCCCCCAGGCAAGCACTAAGACCAAGCCTAAGTTCACCCTGGAGTCCCCACAGGCCAAACCGAGCCAGGGAAAGCCACCTGCCTGGCAGCACATTATACAGCTGCAGAACAGCCTGGAACAAAGACAAACTCCGTGAGTAATCATCTCTCGGCTGCTTCCCCGCAGGTCTAGAGGCTTTGCCAAGTCTCTACCAGGCTCCTTGTTACTTCCCCAGCACAGATCACGATGGCCGGTGAAAGAGCGGGTGGAGTCAATCCTTTTTATCCACAGATGTCAACAGCCTGCACTTCTGCACAGAAGTTCAGGAGTGACTATGAGCTAAGGAGAACATGAATCGTGTTTTGCAGAAGCGTGCAGGAAGGCTGGCTGGCTGCAGCCATGTATGAGTGCTTTGGAGAATACATTATCCAATATGATTGTTCCATGAAGGGCAAACACACACTCAGGAAAATGCCAGGAAAAACCCCAGATGTTTTACTTACCTTTTAAAAACCTACACTATTAAACAAATCCATACAAAGCGAACGGGAAACAACAGAAACCTCATATTTTGGATATGGACTTATTCCAAAATACACTCTTGTTTTTCAGAATTACTATGAAAGGTCCCTCTTCAAGGAGAACAAAATTAAATCAGCAGCTAATGCAAAAATCATGGTTAAGCACCACTGAGAACTGAAAGAGCAGCAGGTTTGTCTTTTGTAAGGACATGCAGTAACTGAAGAAAAATATAGCAGGACTAAAAGTCTTGAAAAGATTCTTGTACAATAAAGTTAAATTCTGGCATTTAAGCCTTCAGACAGAACCAAAAATAGTATAAATAGGACTTTAAAAGAAAAAAGCTACTGAGATTTACAGTATGCAAAGAAATATAACAGAAAGTGTAGAGGCCAAAAAGCAATAAAAAAAACCCCAAAACACCCTCAAAACCCAAACTTTTGTCCAAACTGGTCTCCTGAAAAAAACATCTGTCAAACAACTCTGGTTATTCATTTAAATTCCATCTGTGTTTGAGAATCTTTGTTTCTCTATTTCAGCTAAATCCCAAGGAGAAAATTTATTAATAAAGGGCAACAGGGCAACATCAATATTAAACTGAAAACATTTCCACATTTTTAATTTTTATGAAATTGTGTATTGCTTGCAACTTCCTTTAATCATTTAACAACAAAAGCCTGTGCTCCACAAATCAAGGGCAATCAGCTATCATTCCACAGATAAATCATGTGCAAATAGTTTTTTAAAATTTATGTACTATATTTTATATATATTAAAAATTATAAATATAGTGTATAAGCACACACTCAGCAGTGCAAGTACTATTATCACAGGAATAACATACTGTTTCTCTACTTGTCTGTGTAAAAGTAAACAGTGCTCAGCACCCGGGTCCATTGCAAGCTCTTTAAGAAGAAACCCACAAACTTCTAGATTTAAAGTTAACAAGTTTCTACAGTAAAGACAGCCAGGCTCCAATGCAGGAAAGTGGGAAGCAACTGCCTTCACTGTCCTGCCAAATAATCCCATTCATAAACTCCAGCTTCACCATATTAGGAGCCACAACACAGATTCTGACTGTGGGCATATCCTCATCTGAAGAGACTGTCATGCTTTTAGGCGACAGATTTCTGTTAATTACAGATTTGCACGTGCACCAGCCTCATTTGAGAGGACAGCCAGTTTTAGGCACCGCTCCTGTTACCATTCTGTCTTCACACGATTTCTCTGACTCCCCTCTGACCCCAAACCTGGTTCTACAGTGCAAATAAACCCACCAGGCTCAAGAAAATCAGCTTGGCAAAAGCTATTGGTGTTCACCAGCTCAGAGCACACAGACGTGTATTTCTCCTCTGATACAGTCAGGATGGAGACTAGTAACTTATTTTACTATGGCTCTTACCTTCAGAGGCCTCTAATAGCCACAGGGAAGGATTTAGCAACTGCATCTACATCGCTTTCCCGTGACCAGCATTATCAGCACAGAGAAGTTCTGGCTGGCTTTGGGAACAGCCACAGTTTGATGACTCCAGATTTGGAAGGAAAAGGCCACATTCTTCCCAAAGCCCTATACACACAGTTTTGGGGGGGCTTTCCTGCTCAAAGACTAAGACTTTTGGAAAACCGAAGGCATCTCCCAGCTCTGTGCTGAGCTTTACTTCTCTACCTCTTCATTAAGCACATGCACACGACATACACATAGCGGATCCAGTAACATTTGGAAAGCTCCCACTCCCCAACATTACTAACCATGGAGGAGTCACGTTTGAAGATGCTGAGGCTTGGGAAGTCTCCAAACTACCAATTTCTAGAAAGCTGGGGTGGGGGGGAATCTCTTCAAATTTGCCTTTTATGTTTTCCTCAGCTTCAATCTGGATCTCTTATGGGTGAACTGTGTGAGTTTTTCTAAATTCATTCTGAATAGCCTTTGGACTGAACCAATTTAGACTAAAATTATCATACACAACAGCTAAATCTTAGTCTAACTCAAAGCATCTGGTGGAACATGTCTGAAGTCCTGATGAGCACTCTGCACCTCAAGTGATGCCCAGGACATCGGAGTTGTGTGGAGACAGAAACACTTTTGTACTCAAGACACACACATTTGAGAGCAAACATGAGACACTTGTCATGTGTGGTTTCAAAACTCCAGATGCCCACAAGGCATGAAGTCTGCTGCCTAAGAGGACCAGCTACTCAAGGCTACCTCTTCCTGCCTGCCACCAGCTACCTGGGACCACCTCCAGCATCCTGCAGTCCCCATGACTGTCACCTCTACCTCTTCCAACTCCAGCAGCAGCTGCGTGGACTGCAGTCCTAGCTGTATCTGAACAGCAAGTTTGCTCAAGCCATCTACTCCTCCCATAGCAGAGCATCACAGAGGACGCAGGCATACACCTTAACTACAGATCACCTGCTTTCACACAGAAAAAAACCAAGAAGTCTGGTTTTCATACAGACAAAGGCTTGATTGACCCTGATATACCTGAGCATCTGCAGCCAGAGTTGCATGCTGGATGTGGAAAGAACCACTATCACTGGAAAGAACAAAGTGCCAGATCTCTGTGTGGCTGCAAGGACTGATCACCAGTTCCCCGTGACCACCTTCAGCAGTCCAAAGCCACAACTACAACTCTGTGAAGTCATTAAATCTTTTAACAGGCTTTTGTGAAATGCTGCATTTTCTTCCTCAGTGGCAAGGTCCAACAGCACCACAGAAGACAGAAGCAGATGAAGCAGCTTGTGACAAACCCCATCCGAAACAGGCTGAACGACCCTGACCTATGACAGGGAGCACTAACACGTGTAGTGAAAACACATGATCAAAATTCAGATGAAACCATGCTGAAGTTCTCTCAAGTTTAAAACCTGCCAAGATTCAGAGCTTGCAAGACACCCTGCTGATTACAAACCCACCCACCAGCCTGTTTACACAGGGCAAACTGATCCATACCCACTTTCACAGATTGCAGTCTCCCTAGCCAGAGCAAGAATAATAAAAGTTAAAAACTTTGCTATTTTATGTGTGAAAAAAAATGCTCTGATTACCTCCTTCCACTTGATGCATGTCACAAAGCAGCAAAAGAGAATTTCTGGTCACATTAAAAGGGAATATTTACAGAATACGTTTTTTCCTTCTTAGGAAAATTAGGGCTCACATTGCAAGATTAATAAACTTATATCAATCCCAAAAGAAACTTCAAAATTCCTTTTCTCTTACAAAATGGATTTTATATGACCAAATTTAGAAAATGGTCATTATTAAAAGCAGAATGTAATTTACTGTTCTTCACATTTTCCCCATATGCCTGTGAGTTTGAGACTGAACTGATATGACTGAACGCAGAGTGCTAAGACTGCTTCTATATAGCCAGCTCCGCTACACCAGGTAATTATTAAGATTTAATTCACTGATGCGGGTCACAATTCCCCAGCTCCTTGATATTTAACTTAAAATATCCTTGTCACTGAGCTTCATTGTATCAACTGTATTTTACTAGTGGGTTGTTTTGGGGTTTTTTTGAGAATTTTACGGGAAGGGACATCTCCCAGTTTCATTTTTCTCATGGTTTTGGCTGTCTCCTTGGTCCCACTCTGAAGTTCATCAGCACTTACTAAATGCTGCCAATTCCAATGTTTTTCTGCCACTGACATCATTATGATGACACCAACTTCTGTCCACCACTGGGCTTTGTGGAAGAGGGGACTTCTTTTGAATCACACAATGGTTCCCCAAAGCATCATCAACAGGTCAACCAGACTATCACACATCATTTAACTTTTCACTGCATGTATTTTTGTAGCTATCTGGCTGTTTTTCTTCAATATGGCTCCATGAACTATGAGTCAACTACCAAGTATGCCAGGCGTCCACCCCAGCATACAGACCACACAGTAAAAAGAACATAAAAATACAAGGCCAGGACTCAGGACTTCTACCGCTAGTGCTTCCAGCTCATTCTCTGTACTGCCTGAAACAGCACGAAGCACAAGGGATTTGCAGAATCCCAACTTCAGTTAAAAAGTTCAGTCAACGGTGATTGGTGAGAAACCTGTATTTAAGAATGGTCCATGAGCCAAAAAGCGTGTGAAGCACCAGTGTAATTAGCAAGCTGCGGGCATGTGTGCAGGCTTGTCTAGTCTATAGTTATTTCTATCAGCAGCATGAAAATCATCTGTCCAACAGATCAGAGCATCATTGGTTCCAAGCCTGCAGAAGATACATGTGAAGAAGTGGCTATTTGTATAAAGTGAGCATATTGTGGAGTAATTATTGGCATTGGGAAAACCTTGTAATTAGAAACAAGTGGGCGTTCTTTGTTTGTAAACATATTGCATTTTGGTTCATCAGAGATGCTCCTTTAAGAACAAATTACAGCAGATGCTGCTTGTGTTTCCAGTGATTGAAAGGCCCCACCTGAATAAGCTACAAAAGGGTCACAATTGTATTTAACCCAGCACTTTCCTGGACAGGACTCCTGTCGGCAGGGGCTGCAACCATGCTCGAAGAGCACAGTGCCTGGGGGAGCTGCTAATCAATTACACAACCTTCTCCTGGAGATCCCCTTGCAGGCACCAAGTTCAGGAGGGGTGTGCAGCTGTTGCCACCTAGTACAAGGCTGGCCATGTTCCTGATTACAACTGTTCCCAGCTCCCCATGTCACTGCAAAGTTGAATCCTCCAGTAGTACAAGTTGTGGATTGGCATTACAAGGCCTCTCAACAGGATCTGCCATCAAAAATAGTGATGGAAATAACCTACAGTGATGACAAAAATCCTTGCTACAAGTATCCATGTACTGGCAAAAAACATTTTCCTGCTAAACGCACGCACACACACAGACTAAACAAACATCAGAAAGCAAAGCAGAATATTCCGCCTTCACCTCACATGGAAGATTTCCTATTTGGGGCCCATTTACAGTGGAAAGTTTGGGACAGGAGATTCGGGCAGAGTCACAATATTATTTGTTTTTGAAATGTCTGGGTCGACAAGATGGCAGATTTTTAAACTAACATCTATCTTTGTGTGAGGGTCAACATCCCTTTTGGATCTTGTTTTGTTTTCTGTTAGCTTTAAAGGGCTTGTGGGTTTTGTTTTGTTTTTTCTGTTTTTAAATCAAGAGTTACTTTTAAAATAATATAGCATAACAAAAAAAAAAACCCAACCAAAAACAAACACAAAAAAAACCCCACCACCAAAAGGAGGAAACAGAAGTAGATTAAGCATGGCATAAACTCCACCACAAACATGGTACAAACAACACCACCTACTGTCCAAAGCAGGATGCTAAATCACTGGCACAGATTTAAACAAAAATTTGGAAAACGAACAGCAACTTGAACTGGGACAGAAGGTGGAAAGCCTTCAAAGTACAGCAGCTTATAACCCACAACAGCCATTGGATTTGTTATAACCAAAGACAGGGTTAGCTTGCTTTGTCCCAGGCTATAGTTTTGCATTAACGGCAGCCATCATATTCTGCAGTTCAGCCTTCTGATCGCCAAAGCTGCTTCATGTCGCTATCTGCGGTATCAGCTCATGTCAAAAGTCAAAAAAATGAGTAGGTCCACTTGCTGCACCTTGGCGGATGATCACTTTGAATGGATTAGAAACAAAACTACAATTTTGACTGAAATACCTTCCTCAACTTTAAATAAAGAAAAATGGCTGGCACACGTGCGTACAACAGCCATTTGTGCAGTACCATTTTCAATTGTTTTTCAGTGATGGCTATATGGTCATTTAATATGGCAGCACAAAACCAGACACTTAAGTCACCTGTCTTGGAGATAGTTCCCTTTCATAGACATGCCTCTGCATAGCACAATTATTAACTTCTCTGTGAAGCCTTTAACAGAATTCTTTTTCCTGGGGGTTGTTTTTGGTATTTCTGAGGACACAAGTGCTTAAAAGTGCAACAGTCTCACCTTTGCTTAGGATCTTTCTTCAGCAAACCTGACAAGAGAGATTTTGCTTCAGGTGACAAAGTGCGTGGAAATCTAATCTCCTCCATAAGGATGAGTTCAAAGAGTTTTTCGTGGTCCTGATTGTAGAAAGGGAGCCGGCCACACATCATTTCATACATCACAACTCCTAAACCCCACCAGTCCACTGCACGACCATAGTCATTATCTTCCAGCACCTGCAGAAATGTAAGGAAAAGGCTTTAGAAGACATTCCCAAACCAGGCACGAACACAGAACTTGAAGAGGCAAAATTTACCCCAGCAAGTTCATCTTTTCACATCACAGCTGAATCTACCAGCAGAGCATTTGCAGAAGACCCATTTGAAAAGAACTGGCATCCATTTTCACTGCTCTAGGTGAGCAGAAGGGGGAAAAGGAGGCAGCAGGTACATTATGGCAGCTTCCTTCTTTTCTTCCTCCCACCCTCCCTCACATTATGGTCATGATAAGCACAACCTTCGAAAGCCCAAAAGCTGAGAACTGCTCTCGTCTTACAGAGGCAGCTGTTAAAATTCCCACTTACTCATCACAAACTGTTCCAAATGGGATCCAATTTTTTTAGAAAAACCCCAAACTACCAAGAAGCCAGTACAGGGGGAAAAGACAGTCAACCTGTCACTTCACAAGCGACGAGCCAAACATCCCTATCCTCTTCATATCAACCTGCATATATATCCCCCTAAAGGGTGGCTCTGCACATCCTGAAAGACCACCCACAAATACGAAATGATTGATCTACATTAAACACTAAAAGCCAGAATGCCACTCCTAACATTTGATGGGCTGTAAAGACGTAAAACTGCAGCCAAATTGTCTGGAAATGTTTCACCTCCTCCCCTCTGCCTCCCTCCAAAGGCACTTGCTTACGAGCTCTAACACTCCTGCCTCTGCTTAGAGGGCTACAAACTCAGGAACTGTCAGTGGCGTGGACATCTGCCAGGTCTCACAGCGGAAGGAGTCCAGCACAGCTCATTTTTCCCTTCCCCTGTGCACTTCCACCTAAAAAAGCCCCAGCTGGTGCAGGGACTCAGGACCCCAGCAGTGCCCTCCATCTCTCCCTCTTGCTCTGGAGAAGCCCTGTCATTGTGCATTTCTGATCTTCTGCGCTGCAGGTTGCTGAAGGGAGCGGGCAGTGTTTTGCAGCTTGTAGAGTGGATGTTACGAGGACTCCTCTAGACTTTGTGTCTCCTACACAGCTGTCTGTAGCTGACACCAAGAGTCTCATGTTCCAGACCCTGTCCTCAGGTTTTAGTTGTCATCCTTACTCTTTTCACAGGTCTGCACTTAACTGCTTACTCTTGCTAAGAGCACAGACCATGACTCCACCACCATCATGTTTTCTGGTTGCACGGTGTCTGTGCGAGCTTTACACTGCTACAACTCAGAGTACTTTACACCCAAAATTAAAAGGGTGAAAGAGCCAAATGAAGTCAACGCAAGTTTAACAAAAGCAGGATCTGAACCTCTTACAAACCTTGATAAAGTTAAGCACACAAAAGAGAAGCGCTGAGACACTCTATGTAACAACTGTTTGCACTCTGCCTCTCTTTATTCACTAATTATTCCCCTTAATTATCTGAACAAGGGAAAGGGCCTGCAGTAAAAATCAAAAGGCTGCCAGGTATTAGATTACCCCACATTGGTCTATTTACAGCATCCCCTGACGTATGATTCACACCAAACGACAGCTGGCTGTGCAGCTGCCCCGTATATGTATACGGCCGACACAGCTGCCGGCCGGACAAGAATTCCAGGAGCCGGCCCTGTCCTTCCCGAGGCAGCATGGCCCTTCAGCTCACAGGACATATTGTGTGACAATGCAGTTACCACTCTCTGAGTCACCCTGTTCAATAAGCGCTTCCTGTTCGCACTCCTCTACAGTTGTGTTACCTAAAATAAAATGGACACCGGGGCTACAATTTTTATTTTTATTTTTTAAACTGCCGCAAGAAATGCAATAGGAGAGATTGAAAGAAGAAGAAAACCACAAAGGCCTTTGTTGTGTATGTAATAAATGCTACAGGTGCTTTTGAAATGCAGCAAATACTTCAAATGTTACTTTAGTAAACATATTAATACTCTGTATTATAATCTAGATTACTAACAACTCCTTCCCTCACCTCCATTAATTCTAAACAGAATATAAAATGCTTGTTTCTTCAAAGTTCTTTACCACAACGAGCATACACTCATATTAGTGACTGCACAAAACAGAGCAACGGTGTTAATATCAAAAATACACCATAACAAAAAGGTACTGCACGCATCCATGATCTATTGCAACACACAGGATAGCTGGGGAGCAGTAAAGTAACAAGGTCCTTTAACTTAAATTAAAGGATCATCATTTCCTAATGAGCAGCTCTAGACTGCTGTGAGATGGAATTTGAAAGAGAAGGCAGAACAGCTGTAAACATCACAGCCATCGATGCATCTGACACATCAAAGTCGACATGGTTCAGTCACTGTCATCCATGCACGAGATTCCAGTATGAACCTAAAAACAACGGCACAGCAACTGTACAGACACACCGTTATGCCAGACTCAAGTTACAAACGCAGACAAGAAGATTGAGACCCCTGCTTATAAGGATGTATGACCTTAGACGCATGGAATATTGCTCATGCACAATTTCCCAGATTTTTTGCATGCTATTGACCAGATGACAAAAGCCTCCAGAATTTAACACTCCAACTCGCAGCTGGGATTGGCAAGTAAAGGAGAGCACTGGGTTAATCAAAAGCATTTGTCCTTCAGGGTTTTGGATGAGCCAACTCATCGTCAATATTAAAAAGAAAAATAGCAGCAAATAATATAACAGAAAGAACAACATAACGCCTGCACAGGGAATCCCCACATTCCAAGTTCGGAAAAAACAAAACCAAAACAGTAAATATTTTTAGTCTCCTCATAAAATCCTTGATGAGAAACTGAAGTTCAGCAATTGATTTTAAGAGGGAAGCTAAAATAACAGCAACGTTTACGAATAATAAACACTCTGTCATGCTGCTAATTACTCCCTGCATCAGTAAATCTCAAATTGTGGTGCATGGACCCCAATTTAGATTGACTGAAGACTTCTAGTGATCCATGGAGAGCTGGCAGCTATCAGGAGACTGGCTCCACCTCCTTGCTGCAAGCTACTTCGACAGGTGCCCACATTCTTCATTATTACGAAGAGACTGGAGGCCCTTGAAAGCAGCTGGGAGTTAAAAAAAACACAAAACCAAAAAAACAACCACCAAACAAAAAACGAGCACACTGTCACTGCTATGCAAGTGGAGAGTGCAAAAGCGCTGATCAGCAAAGACATCAGCTCTCATTAGAAATATTCCTCCTCCACTTTGGTTTTCCATACTTTGTACTTCTGCATACTTCAACTCAAGAAAGGTTTGCAATGCCCAAGATACATCCTGGCTGTGCCAACAATACATAATCTGCCAGCAGCCCTAGACTTGCTTCTGCCTGTGCTCTGAGCTAGATGGAAGTCTTAACACTATGGGTAGCAAAGCACCCACTGCAAGGCAACCAGCCCTTCTGGGAGACACACCGCATTAGCTCAGGCTCCGTGCCCTACTAATACCGTGAGTCTGCTTCCAGACAGCTCAGAGCGTGGGCAGAGAAAACTAGCGTCTGCCTGCAAAATACCATGTATACATATATCCTCTATCACACAACTTCACTTTTGATCTGCCCGTAACTAACTCACAGCTATAACACCACCTGTGTTGCACAACTCTTAGGAGTATTTCCAGGATGAAAGCTGCCAGCACACATTTGCATTCTACACTTTAAAAAAAGAAAAAAATTAGTACCAAAAAATCCCCAAAACATACAGTTTGAGGACTGAGATCCACTGCTTGGATTTATTTCCTCCGAAACTGAAAAGTTCAAATTAACATTGAGAAAACATCTTGTGCTCTTACAGTCACCACTTTTAATGTATACCATTCTAAATACTGCAGAAAAAGCTTGGTCTGCCCTGTTTCTGAAAACGTGGCCTTATACTATCCTCAAAGAGTAAAAGAATTGGACAATACTTTTGCATCTTAAGCGAAGTCCTGTTGATAGCTTTCAAATAGGCCAACCCACAGCAAACAAACTGCAAAACAGGCACCAATTCATCATGTAGTATTTGAAGTTATTTAGAAGTCTGGGGTTTTTAAGTAGATTTCTGACACAAGAAGCAAGCACTGTTCCAGTAAAACGTAAATATTGCCTAAAGTGGAAGAAAAATACTACCCTGCCTGAAAATTATTACATAATGTTATGTTAAATATAAGTCCCAGAACATGATGAATAAAAGATTCTCAGTATGTGTTTTGACATAACAGTGGTTACTGCATGAACACATTATGGCACAGGAGTATTTCTTTACCAATGCTGCTATCATGGATGGCATTTAAGAAGATAATTTAGTACAACAGCCAACATAAGCATACCTCTGGTGCAAGATACTCTGGAGTGCCACAGAAAGTCTTCATTGTTGCTCCATCCTTGATACCTTCTTTACACAGTCCAAAGTCTGTTATTTTTATGTGTCCATCTTTATCCAGCATAAGATTTTCCAACTAAGAAGAAAATCCAAATGAAAGACATTACTATGTATAACATACACTGCTCCTGAGCAAGTCAACGAAAGATTAATTTCTGCAGATCAGTTTTCAACCTCGTTCTCACTGGGGTCAGAACCACAGTACCTGCCAAAGCACGTATGATGTAAATATACATTTATATCACTTTACTCAGTTCTTTAGGGAACGTTACGTAACTGATTTGCGGTCTTTGGGTAACTGATCATATATACAAAAACAACGCAGTATGTAGGCATTGCATTTATGCTTCTGCAATATTTTCACAAACAGAACACCAGTTCTTTTAAAAATATATGAAGTATTCCCCTTCTTCACACAACTTCATGCCTGCTTTTACTCTAAGTGATTTTATGAAGTATTCTGTACCAGTAAATGATAGCAAATGAAAAAGAAATCAAATGCAAGGAAGGCTAAGGAACCACTTCCAAAGAAACCCCTTCATGCGAGAATCACTTTATACATTTACTCAGCACATGGCATTCATCCTAGCCTGTGCCACTAATTTTTGAGAAAGCCGTCCAGATTTCAGGGCAGAGTTTCCACTGTGTATGAAATAAAGCACTCTTTCAAAGGAATCATGGTGATATGGGAGACAAAATCCCAGCAGGAATCCCAAAATGACTACAACATAGCCCGAAAACTTTACACAGCCTGCTTCATTTTAGATTGCTCCTAAATGAACTACCAGTATCCCCTCATCATCTCCTGAAAACACGTGGGGGTCGGGGGGAGTGGAAAGCTATTGTTGTATTTTCCTTAAGAACTTCCCAGGTTTGTTTGCTCTGAGATTTCTTGTTTGGTTGGGGGGGGGGGGGTTTCCCTTCTGTGCTCACCAAACAAATAAGCAACTTCAAGCTTATCCAATTTTCCAACTGCAAGCAGGTACTATGAAGATAGTGCTGCACAACATCCACACGGTATGAATATGCACCTATCTGATAAGGCCTGGGTTGAAGAGCCCAGGATTATGTTCCACCACACAGATGAGCCAGCAAGGTTTCTCTCAGAACACAAGCAGGCAAGTGAAAATGAAACCCAAGTAGCTCAGGACCCCTTCAAATTCTCTGAAACACTGCCAGGGTCCTGATAAATGCACTGTATAACCTGTTAGACTATACAAGCCTTTAGCCATCCAACAGCTGCGATAACTGTTATGTAAAAGTTCAGTCAGGAAAGGCTTTCTCATAGTTCAGGCTCATTTGCTTTTGTGACTAACAACCAAAAAGACCAAACCCCAAAAGCCTATGAAATTACTTTTCTACATACCTTCAAATCTCTGTAAACCACATTCTTCTCTGAATGCAGGTAATCCAGTGCTGAAACAATCTCAGCTCCATAAAAGCGAGCCCGGTCTTCAGAAAAGACACGCTCTCTTGACAGATGGAAAAACAACTACAAGAATAATCATTTGTTACCATTAGACTGCACATGTTTCTGAGTTGTCTCGCGCTTTGCAGGCCATGCTGCTTGGAATGTGATATTACCTGAGAGAAACCCCCTTCCCATCCTCACCCAGCCGTGTTCCCAAATGTGTTAAAAAGCATCATACATTAAACGATTAGACAGTTATATTTCATATGCACAGATGCACACTGATAACTAGTCTGTGCTGCACGTTCCCGTATGTACAGAAAATGACAAAACCTCATTTTGACTGAACTACATTTAGACATTAAAACTACAGCTTAATCCATGATTTAGAGACTTGTTAATATTCCAACTTCCCCTTCTTGACTGTCTAACAGTAGTTTGCTATTTCTAGTTCTCTCTCCAAAGTAACAAGTGCTCACAGTATTCATTAAAAGGTGTTAAAAGTTGTCCGAAGAGCAACTAGGAAGCAACCTTGCCTTCTTGAATTACTAAATGTCAGATTACAACACTACTGTCACGTAAAATATGAAGCTACATCCAAAATCTCTATTTTCTAAAAATGGAGTTAAGAAAATTAAGAGTCTTAATTCTTAGTATTAGTTAAACCTGCAAACAGCTGTTTAACTGGGACAACTTGGATTAACTGGAATTGCAAACATGGACCTTAGCTAAATAACATCAAGCAGAATTAGTAGTAGTAAAGGAAAATCCTGAAGTATTAAACATTATTACATTTCCCTTACCTCCCCTCCATTAGCATACTCCATAACAAAACACAAGCGATCATGTGTCTGAAAGGAATACTTTAAAGCCTGAAACAGATTTAAACAGAAACTTAGAAGACAGATCACACTAACAGTTGTAAAAGCATTTTTAATAGATTTTCAGAAATGTAGACAGACATGAAATTTTCTATTTTAATGGACTTTTTGCCCTTGGATCTTACATAATACTTACACTTTCTGTTGCAGCTGAGAACTGATCCACCACCAGCTTATTTCATTAAATAAATTTAATAAAAAATTAAAACATTCCCTTGCAGAAGCAATCAGTAACGCCCATAATGCTGTGGGACAAAGTCCTGGCTCATTAGCAGTGATACAAAACGTCCCAGTAGCAGCTCTGAAGCTTTGTCCCCAGGCCACAAGCTCCCACAGTTTCACCTCACAGACAAGGGGCCACAACCAAACCCCAGAGCTCCAGGTTTTACTGTCCTGGCTACAAGCCCTCTTACATGAAACACGTGTATTTAGACACATCAGCCTCCTGCTCTCTGCCCTGCTGCCTGCAACTGCTCCCCGTTGACAGCCTGCCAGAGGATTGAGCAATGCTTTCAATACCAATTTGTGAGCAATTCACAAAAACAGACCAGACAGAGGGTGTGATGGAGCGTCACAAGGTGCCTTTGTACAGTCCTGTCACGTGTGCTCCTGTGGCAAGAGTAACATCAACTTGTTTGTCAGGGTCTTGAGTTTTTTGGTCATAACCTAGTCTTGTAGCTGACTTCTCAAGACAGCCCTTGTTTTGGATATTTGGGTTTATGAAAGAAAATCAGAGAAAATAAAACTCCACATATGATATCATTGTCTTCACTACTGGAGGTAGCATTTTTAAACCAGTCATATTTTTGCAGAGAAAGGGAGGATTAGGTTTTAGCCATGCCAACAAACATTTCCTGATTATACCCAATACAGCCAATATTTACTTCCAGAGGCCACACTTAAAAGGTCTAAATTCCAGCTAAGCCCTTGTGTACCTGGACAAAGGAAACAACCAGGATCCTACACTGCTCTCTTAGAGGGCTTAAGCGCTGCAAACAATTCAGAGCCAACTTGTAACAAATACTAGAAACAAAATCTTGAGGTGGAACTTAGGTATCTGAACTCAACCCAGAGAAACGCTGGCGTTGGAGGACTAAACTGAGACTATGGTTTGATTTTACAGCTATGCCAATCCAAAAGGAAAGCAGCAGATAAAGCATGGTCTTGCTCTTTCCTGTGCCATCCACATGCTCCCACCACTATCCTTTGGCTGGCATTACCAGTGCTCTGATTCCATAGTAAGCTGCTTCTGGGAGCTTAAAAAAACCAACAAATAAGGGCAAAATTAAAGGGTTTTTCCCCCCCACTGTATCTTCCTAAACTTGTTTGGCACAAGATCAGGGTCACCCTGATCTCTGCTACAAAGAGGAGACCAAGCATTTGGAGGACCAGGAAAGCAGATACTTCTCTCAGAGACAGAAGCCATTAAACAGGTGAGCCAGAAAGTCAAACCACACCCTGAACACTGTCTTTAAGAGGTACTGAGGACCTGCTCTGCAAGAATCAGAAGACTTGAAAATGCATTTTAATTTATGCTTCCCAAAAATAGAAAGGTATAAAAATACACAGCCACTCTGAAAACACAGATCTCAGATGTATTATACAAACAAATAAAAAAATAAGGAAAGTCTTGGTTGTCATGATGTCAAGTTACACTCAGAGGAAGAAATGCTTACTGTTAAGAATGGGTGCCGCGAGTTCTGTAAAACACGGTTTTCTGTCAGCGTGTGCGCTACTTCATCCTGCAACACAAGCAGAAGTAAAATTAGCAAAGTGATTCCCCAGATCAGGGGTTCATTTCAAATACTAACAGAGCAATTATCTACAAGTACTCAGAGAATCCCTGGTATGACTTTCCCGAAGGATGTATCAAGGATGAACTACATTCACAAGTTTCCCATCTACTCACCTTTGCTACAATAACTTCCTTCTTCAGAATTTTCATAGCATAATACCGTCCAGTTGCTTTTTCTTTAACTAAAATGACCTTTCCAAAAGTGCCTTTTCCCAGTAGTTTAAGGTATTCAAACTCATTCATGGTCTGTTAAGGATACAAATACATAAGAACTGAATTACATGAACTAACAAGAAGTGTATTATTCTCAGACTAGAACTTCTCATCCACATGAGAATGCTTTGCATATGTTACATATGTGGGTTTTTTAATCCTTTTGCTTAGTAGAATTCAGGAGCAGAAATGATTCTTCCACAAAAATGAGTACCAGTGCACTCCCAAAGATAATGAACCAAACTATTTAGGGAAAACCGTAAGCTTTCAATTAAGAGAACACTCTTTCACACGACTCAACACTCAACTGTGCAAGTACCACTCAACATATTATTATTATTCCATAGACATTTTGACCACTTTGTCAGTGCAGACATCTACTAAAAGGCACACATTGCTCTAATTCCAGAGGTTAAACCCATTTCTTTTTTCTGATATTCCCCACCGCTCCAGGGGACCAGCTTTCTTGTGCTTCATTGAACAGCACCAAAACCCACAGAAAACAACCTGCCTCACAGATTAGCCACTCACTCTTATTTGTCTCACCACTAGGAAAAACGTTGGAGGAAATCAGAATCTGTTGCAGGCTGAGGATAGTCTCCGTATTGTCATATCAATGACAGTTGCCAACACGGCAATAGTGAGACTTACACAGCCGAAGGCTACCACAGCCTCAGGTGGGGAAAAATTTTAAGATGCTCCCAACAGCAAACTTCCTCCATATTCTTCCCCAAAGCTGGATGAGAAGACTTTCTGCTCATTATTCCAATACTGTTGAATCCAGGACCCCAGTAATCATTTTGCTTATCCTCACTAACATGCCCAGAGAGAGACAGCCACTGCCTCAGAAGAACGTATATATTTGACCAACAAGTTGGTTCTTGCATTTCTGTGAAGAGCCGCACAGCAAGAGCGGTATCTCTTCAGTCAAGGACACAGAAGTCTAATGGCAGCTACAATTGCTGCTTACGTGACACAAGGGTGACACACATACTCAGTTGATGATGCTGGTGGATGGATATCTTTTTTCTTTAAAAACTTCATCGATTTTCCCAAAACTGAAACAAACTTATGCAAGTAAGTGGGGATGATGGTGGTGAGCTAAGGACACAAAGAAGTGCCTTGGTACAATCCACAGACATAGCACTCGCATAGGAGAAGGTTCTATCAATTCTTTCTTAAAAGAGCAGGTGGGAACAGTTCAGAAAATGGAAACCCAACAGAAGACCATAAGGGGGTAGAAAGAAGTTAAGGGAGGTTGAAGACAGATACCTAAAAGTGCTCTACAGGGCAAAGATCTCTTCTGGCAC
Source organism: Ibycter americanus (assembly GCA_035590275.1). Taxonomy (NCBI): domain Eukaryota; kingdom Metazoa; phylum Chordata; class Aves; order Falconiformes; family Falconidae; genus Ibycter; species Ibycter americanus. The sequence goes on from JAVJGI010000063.1 coordinate 28,739,972, forward strand.
ATACTCCTTTCAAGGAAAGCCATTGCTGACCATTCAGACAATGCTGTGCCTGATGCAAAAACCCAAGCTCTAGGAACACTATGGACACACACTGCAGCGTCTGTCTGGGAGCTAGCCTAAATCCTTAATCCAGAGCAATTAAACCCACTAGACCCACCCTAAATTCTGCAAATCCACTGGAATATCTTTGCACCAGCCTGCAAAAAGTTTACACAGTCACACAGTCCAGCAGGAGCTATGATTTCAGGCTCTGTATCACAGGAAAACAGGCAAACCAAATTCAGACCTGAGCTGGCCTTGAAAGCCATCCAGTGATGACACCTGAACTCAGAACTCCAGTGAACCCAGACAGGCTTTGCCTAGTACTTGCTCAGATCCGACAACTGTTTCCTCCAGAAGCAGCACCTACAACCATCTAACTGTTACGTGAACAGATATGTCTTCATGGCGATTCCTTGTCTACATTCAAGAAGACCTAAAAAATACTGTTATTCCTGGCTATGCTCACTTACCACTTTGTGTTTTGGCTTTGTCATAGAAACTTCCATTTCTTCAGCACCTGAATTATCACTGGGAGAGCCGGATCTAAAATCCATCATCTCTTCCTCTTGTTTCTTGAGACTGTCTGCTACTGTTTGGATGGCTTTTGTCCATTCTTCCCTGGCAATATATAAACAAAGACATTCGTTACTTGTGACCTTAGATTACTGTCTGCCATGGCAAGGGTCACAAAGGAATACAAAGCAACTAACGTTTTCTGATGAATCAATGCAACATACAAAGAATCGTGCATTTTCAAGCACTGTAAAAATGCATTTTAAGAGCACTTTTAACATGTACCTTTATAAATCATACTAAAAACAAGAGACAACTGAAGTCCTCCCAGTCTGGATACAATACAAGGCTTTTCCGAGAACAGAATTTCTAATAGGCACTCAGTCAGCAGCTAAAGATACGACCTGGTGACAGAGATTTACATAACAAAAACAGGTTGCCAAAACCAAAAAGCAAAAGGTTCCCATGCAGCACAAAGCAATTAAACACAGCTTCTCCACTTCTGTGGTGCACTGAAACAAAGATATCTAACTGCTGGGGTCACTGTGACACGTCTTTGCACACATATCCTGAATTTTAATGGCAAGGGGTATTCTAGGAGAAAGTATTAAAGCCCAGGATAGTTAGGTTATTCCTCTATTCTAAAGATGATGACAGAAGTACAGCAATTCCTGTGTATAGTTTAGCAGAATGTCAGCAAAAGCAGTGACATTTTATCTTAGGCACAGGTCTTGGTCATAATAAAGTTTCCGCAGCTGTTTCAGCAATGGGTGCTCTAATACTGACCCCTTCAACTCCCATGGAAACCACTTCCACTCCAGTGTTCTTTGGGAAATTTCACACCTTTGGAAACTACTGAAGTGAAAGTTCTTGGCCTTCACTTCGTTTCACTGCAAATTTATTGAACATAAAGCACACAGCTCGTAAGGTTTTACAAGGGTTTGGGACGGGCTTTAAGGCATAGAGGGGCTGAAGACATATTCAGTGGACTACGTGAATTTACCGTGTTTTACTATCTTTTGTATCCATAGGGAAAAGGACGTAGTGTTTAGCTCACATGGCTAAAGTCTTCTCCCAGGGACAGTGCAGGTAAAATACTTCGCTATTATGGTAGAAACAGAAGTAGCCAATACTGAACAACTCTACACAATCTGCAGTGAAGCCATACCATCCGTAGCAATTAGTAAAATTTTCACTGGTTCTGCGACATTATTAAAAAAATTCTTAAATATCGTATCTGAACATGTGAATTTCAGTTTGTGATGGATGGAAGAAGCAGATCATTCCCCAGAGGAAGCAAAGTCCATGGGAAAAGGTACCCAACATAAGATTCTAATGAAAACTGCACCAATGACACATAAGGTCTTTCCCATCCTGTACATTTTTTATCTGTGATTTTGGCTGAACGTGCACTACCCAGCCCTGTCTGGGGCAGCAAGGTAATGCTAAACATTCTGAACATTCTCCCTATACTTCCAGCCCAGACTACTTCATTCACCATCACAAACGCATTCCTTTATTTACTAGTAATTTTTCATACTCAGAGTGATTACAAGAAGAACTTTTTCTTCTATATTTTTATCTCTGTATCTCTCTCAAAAAACAAGTGTTGGTTTTAAAGGCACAGAGAAAGCTAAGGACATATCTACCTTCACATTGCTTTTAAAATTTGTTCCTGACTTGGTTGAGATCTCAGCTCTCCTGCAGTGAGTATCTTTGATTTCTGGGAGACCAGAATTTCACCCTCAGCTTTCAAGTCTCGAGCTTACACGACAGAGGTGACTAACACTCTGAGCCCTGAAGTGTCACAAAGCTGACTTAATTGGCTAGGAGGGAACAAAACAAGACTGAAACACAATCTTCCCCCAGGTGGAAATTGTTATTCACTTGCTTTTAGGGTCACTGACCACAAAGCTACTAAAAGAAACAAGGACCTGTTTCTTTTTCTTTGCTTTTAATTTGAGTTCACCTTCTTCTGATCATTCTAATAGAATCAAAAGCAATAAACAGGAACTTCCTTTTAATCAGTGCATGCAAAGGCTGTGCAAGAAAAAAGCAAAGAATATCAAGCAGAATTCGCTGGTCTTCAAAATAAACATGTGCCAGTATCATATCTAGGGAGGACAATGGTTTTAAAATACCCCTTCCCTTAAGGCAATGGTACTGGAATAATTTAAGTTCCATTCCTGAAGAGCAAGTAAATATTTAAATACTCTGTAGTTGTAGAATAGCTGTGCTGGAAAACTGTTCTCTCAGGAGGTAAGAGATCAATTCTCCAATGATGAGAGCACAGGATGCATGCTCTTAGCTTTGCTTCCTAACAGCTGAAACAGAAATCTGCACCTGCAGCAGATAACTATCACCTTTATTATCTAATTTGCATAAAACATTAGCAATCAGCAATGACACAACTAACTTTTTTCCTTTAAAAACAAGGTGTCTAAAAAGACTTTAAAAGGTCAGTATTTTGATACAACTCAACTCTGCCTGAATCTCTGTTTTCCTTGTGCTCATTCTTCCAGAAACTCCCAGGTCAGAAACCCTTCATTTCACATACCACAACATTTCCAGTGAGAAATGAACCTTAAGTTTCCAGAAATAACTACCTGTGTGCTGGTGCACACCTGCATCTGTCTGTTTTGGGTACCCAACGTAACAACACTTCATTTACAAATACTACTCAAAATCCACTCCCTGAAACCCCCTTTAAGGTACCTTTTATACTGGAATGCTCTAAAACTGAGGCACTCAAAAATTATTTGTTGCTTTTCAGTCTAGACGTACATCATCTGATAAATAAGAGCTTCAGTAAAGGACTCGCTATTAATGCTGAACACTTGCATCTGCTTTTGCAAGTAGTTTATGTATTAAATATGAATGAAACATACCGCTCCTCTGGAGTCTCCACATGAAATGTTCTTTCAATTACTGTGGTCCACTGGAGGCATCTAATGATAAATGTGTTTGGTTTAGGTCGTTCTGTCTTCATCAGCTGGCACTCTACCACAATCAAGGAAGAAAGAGTCATGGTACATAAGCAGGTTTAAATAATCATTTGTCTTTATTCTTATCTAGCAAACTGTTGCAATTAATCAGCCATAGAAATCTCTGTAAGTACTTCTTCAGGAGACTTGAGACAATTTACCGTGTTGATGAAACCAATAAATAGCTTGGGAGATAGTCATCTAAGCAGCACCGAAATCAAATTCTGCTTAGAAAGGCTCCACATTTGGTCTGCCCATAGAGGTAAGTAGAAATGTTATGTGATAACACAGAAGCCATTCAGACTCAGGTCCTACACTCCAAAGGTCATCCAGAGCAGAGCACACGGACAAAGTCAGCTGATAATGCAGCAATTACATCCACTGAAACTAAAGTCAAACCCCCATGTTCCCTCCCTTTGACTTTCCTGACATAAAACCCTGTCCTTGGCTTTCAAGGAGTTGCTAGAGAGTGTGTTTGGCCATTTTGCAGCAATCTGACGATGATCAGACTCAGCATTTCCAGTCCTCAAACACTAGAGGGAACATCAAACTGCACAGGCACCCCCAGAAAAGACCCCATCAAAACGCCTTCGGGACAGCTGCTGCAGAGCTGGATGCTCTTCGGACAGGCAGCTAACAGCTTCCATCGTTGCCAGTATTTAAGCACAACCTAAAAAGGCTACAGAAGTACGGCTACACGCAAAACCACCGCTTCCTTCACAAAAATGCTTTCTCGAGAGCTGAGTATTTATTATTAATTTTTATTTTAAAATCACACCTACTATTTAAAGCTTCATAGGATGTTATGAGTGTTTATCCTTCAAATTTGGGCCTGAAAATGCACCTTATTAAGGGTACACTAGCTATACTAAAAGAGAGGAGCTGAAAAACAAAAGAAAATCAATGAAATAACAACAGAAGCCAAAACACCACATTTTTCGGATTTATATTACTAGAAAATCTAACGCTAATTAAACAGCTCCTGTTAAAGGAAAGTCAAATTAAGAAACCAAGTGCGCGGGGTGGGGGTGGGAGATAATTGGGCTTTTTTTTTCCTCTTACATTAAACTCTTTTCCTTGCAGTTAATGAAACCACAAGCTTGCTTTTATTTGGTCTTCAGGTCCTAAATCAACTACCAAGTAAATAAAAAGGCACTATGAAGACAAGAAGAAATTTTTGCTTACTGCTAGAGCTATGAACATCCTCCACCATCAGCAATGTGCAAGTTGAGGACAGAATCTGGCCAAAATAACAGTGCATGTTACTAAGGCTACACTGGTATCGTTAGGTTAATTTTATTATTGTGAAAATTCAGAATGATCAGTTTTAAATTCGAGATCTTAATTAGCACCAAGATAAAATATTTACCGCCAATGTTTTTGGGCGCCGTATTTTTGACAATATATTTCATGCCTCATTTGCTACTGGAATTATAAGCTTTTCAATGAGTAACTTCGCATTTTTCATGACAAGAAAATCTAATTTTTCTTTAATAGCACACTGAGGTTATACTGCATCCTACTAAAGCACTGCAATTAGATAAAAGAAAGTTTATTAATGAGTCATGAAAAGGTTTTAGTGTGATGAACGGCACTCCTTCATTCACCAAGATTAAAGAATTTCCACACAGCGATGCAGCCGTGCTTGCCATATTTAGCCTTCCAGCTACCTCCATCCTCTTTTGCAGAATGGCAATGAAAGCCAAACACAACTGTACGAGCTGCTGCAGCCCAGTAAGCCCAGTTCTGGTAAATTCAGCTCAAAAGATCTCATTCCTGATCACTCACCTTAGCTTAGCTGCTCTTCTTTTTTTTGTTGTTTGTTTGTTCTGCCTCCCATTTTTGTCTGCTTAATGTCATTAGATTAAGGCTGGGGTTCTCCTCTATGAGCCTGCACAATGTAGCCCTAACAGATACTGAATTTGGCTGAAGACCTGAAGAAGAAAATCAGGCTATTTCTAACATCGTGCTAATCCAGAACTGTTCTCCTATACTAATCCAGAAGTGCAACGTTACAAAGAAATAAACTGAGAGGTTTTGCTTACTATTTTAAAACAGACTTTAGATTCACATTTAGTGTCTCAGATTAAGTATTCTGAAGTAGTAGCACACATACTTAAACTAGCCATGAACTCTACATTTTAACCATTTCATTTCAGCATAATAAACCACACAAGGCATTTTCTGTCATAGAAGGCGACCAATTAAACATCACCACTTTTCCCCTAAATCAGCACTGTCCACTGATATTTGTTAAGCTTGCTGATCCAGCAATCTTTAAGGCATACAGCAAGATGAATAATAGAGATTTGTCAGTTAATAACCACTATAATTCAAGTATGTCACATAGAAGTGTTTTGTTTAGTGAACAATATGCTGTCTAATTACCCTGCTCAATCATAACAGCACATATCAAGAAATACAGAAGGCTTTATTTTTAAATTGCTTTACCAAAGTGCTGTAACACATAGGTTTCAGAAACTTTGAAGCTACCACTTAGTTCTCCCCATATACAACAATCACATGGATTTTATCAACAAAACGATGAAGCAGCAGGTTTTTTCTTTTAAAACCAACTCCATGCTCTCTACTGTAGTTGGCAAGGTAGAGAAGCACCAAACCTGCCTTCTACAATCAGGTATCACAACGTGCACTACTACAGTAGAGCACAGATAGAGATGCTGTATAATACCAGGTCTGATTCATGGCATGTTTGGGGGTTCTGCTATAAAAACATTCACATTTCAAACACGGGCCAAGGGTCGCTTACCCGTTTTGAAGACAGTTTTTCCTGTCAAACAGGCCAACATAAGTATCCCCCATTTGCAACAAAGTAAGCACTATAAACAGCAGCCTGTTAAAAATGATTTAAATTGCTCTAAAGAACCTCTTGATTCTTTCCTGGCGTTTGGTCTTTTAAAGTAAGTAGGACAGAGAAATTGTTTCTAACAGGAATAGACACCAAGGTATTCAAATGTAAATTACCATTTTGTATTTGAAAGACACTTAGTATTATCCCAGTGACTTTCTAAAATGTCACAATATTTGCTTCCCCAGCACTTAAGCTAAAAGGCAGATTACTTGCGATGAAAGTGTCAAACTCTGCTCCCTATATAATGACATCACACTTAAAACAATAATGTCAAGGAAAAGTCTTTCCCATTGCTGCTTTGGTTTCTTTAAGGAAGACGACGAGCGGAAAAAGACAAAAAAAAAAAAAGGTAAATCAGACAAAAAGAATGATGAATAAATAAAACTTTGGAAAGGGAAACAGGAATATTATGTTGAAGTGCTGCTTTTCTGCTAGAACCACCAGACAGATTCGCCCCCAAACAGCTCAGCATGGCAAAAAAGAGGAGCTGGGAGCCCTGCGTTACAGACCTGGACTAAGATGGCCTCTAATAACAGCAGACAAAAGATCTGTCCACTAATCTGGCCATCCTGTGCCCTCTGATAAATGCTTGACTGCAGACACGCAGTCCTGTCCCAAAAGGAGCGCTCATATTGTTGAGCAATTATGTTTTCAACTATACAACAAAACTACCACAGCCCACCCTCCTTTTTGGCAGTCGGAGAAGTAATCCCCTCTTTCTAACAGGAATAGCCTCTCTCTCCATGTGGTTTTTCACAATATACTGCTCTTCTCAGCTATATGGTTTTAAAGGCTTATAACCTAATAGACAGACATACATGATAATCCGAGATTACAATCGGTATGAAGGCTACTTATCTTGCAGATTTACAACACAGGCTCTATTGGATATTTATCTGCAGGGTCTAGCAGAACTATTTAGGTACAGGCTTTTTTATTCCTTCTATCTTGCTAGTGGTAAAGTACAGAACATGAACACAAATATGACTCAAAAATCACAGTTAAATGCTCAGGCACTATCTTTCAGAAGTTTTGCTTTGATTTTGGTTTTTGCGTTTGTTCGTTTTTTTAAATAAATCACCAATAGGTAACTTCCAGAGAAAATAAACTCCTTCAGCATATCATTAAATTAAAAACATAGATATATGGCTATTTTAAATGGAGAAAAAGGTACTTAAAAATGTGAGCCTCTCTTTACACATTGGAGGGCCCTAGAAACAAGCTTTCAAAGATATATGACCAAAAACCCTCACAGACTGAAAAGAAAAGGCTAGGGTAGGAGAAAGAAGAGAGTCAAGCACATGGAAAGCACACTTTATTTATTGCTAATACTTTCTTCATACCTGTTAAGGGAAAGGACAGATCATTAGGTGTTACCTTCTTTCACTGTTTTCTCCTGGATTGAGTGTCTCCTACCTCTCATGGCTTGACAAAATCACTTAATATGAATATTACACTAAAAGTAAAATGTAAAAAACTGTACACTACAGTCCCCTAGTTATGAAAAAAAAACACCACCTTTTACTTGCAAAGATAAAAAAGCCTACGCTATTTTACAGCAGAAGAGGGTAAAGATTTTAATCAGAAACATGGGACCACTTCCAAAGAACAGACTGACAGAGACAGCCTGCCATCTCATTTAAAAAAAAAAACAATTAATTCACTAATTAACAAAAAAGTCAGGGCTATTATGATCGGGGGGTGGGGAGAAAAAAAGGATTAATTTTTACAAAACATTTAAGCTAAATTTCCCCCACCTTTCACTGGCAGAAGGCTTCTACAGGCAGCTTCTGCAGCATGAGGCTGTGTTCTGGCCTGAGCCTTCCTCCAGAGGCAGCTCCAGTTCACTCGCGCTAACTCGACAAGTTAACCCAAATGAAAGCACCAGGCAAGCACGTTCAAAGGGAAAACTTGTGGTGCAAAACACATCCAACTGATACAAGTGTGGAGGGCGCACAGAAGGGAACCACACATCAGATGCTGGCAGCACTGCACGCCAGTGCCTACATGAGAAATTAAATCCTGGGGGGGCAACAGCTGCTTCTGTGAGCCCAAAACCACAATAATGACTTCTAGCAAGGAGGCCCCCTCTCTAATCATCATGGCCTTCCCCAACCTGCCACGGGTTCACCAGGCAAGAGCCAACACTAGGAACATCGTTCTACCCACCACCATCCCCGCAATCCCTCTTACAGGGGCTACACCTTACTCTGTAAGCATGTGTCACTTCTTTTTCGACAATGCTCCAATACCATGGTAACAAACTTGTTTATCTATAAATGCCAAGACTGATGGGCTTAATCTGCCAAAAAAAAGCACCATATTCCTGTTGTGAAAACCAATTTAAGTTAACCCACTTTGAAAGGAACTTGGACTAACAGAAGGCAACAGATATATCTTTTTTTACTCCTTAGCACGGAGCTGCAGTAAATAATTATGGTAAGTAATGCAGTTAGCAGCAACAGGATGGAAGTGTCCTGCAAAAAGTGCATTTGTTAAAAGCCTCTGGCTACAGACCAAGTACTGAATTAATTTATGAATTAATGGCTTTCCGCTGTTTTTCTTTACCTTCTTGATCCATAAGGAGATACCAGTCTAAAGAGGAAAGTACCTTGTCATTACCGAAATGAAAACACTACAACAATTCTCTCTCAAAAATGAGGCAAAACCCCAAAAGCACTCTTGGCATCCTGCACGGAGGCACCAGGCAACAGCACATCCATTATTTATTCCCATCATCAGTCAGAACAGGTATATGTTGCTACCAGCAAAAAAAAAATTAACATCTGCATTAATTCCTAGTACTGCCCAGCCCTCTTCCAGGCCCAGAGTGTTCCAAAACAAATCTGTCTGCTTGAAGGTCATACAAAGATGAACCCCATATATTTCAAGCTACCCTGTAACGAAGAGGGAAAGCCCCTACCCTTCTCTCTGCAGAGCTTCGCTTCTACTAGTCACCAGGAACGCAGAACAGACCGTTGTTAATAACAGGTGCCACAATGATCTATTTTTAAGTGGTGGAACGAGATACAGGCAGATCATGAGACAGGAAAGATTAAGAACAGGAGAAAATAAAAGCTGGAAGTATACAGTGAAAGGTTAAAAACATGAGCAAGAAAAGGAAATTATCTTCAGCGTCTTCTATCACATCCTGTGCTGCAGCACCTGAGCAAAGTCGGAAATGTTTGCATAGGACAGAGTGCAGAGGTTAGGAGATGTTATTATTTCCAAACCCTTTTGCTGGCTCTAACAGAAGAAATACGGTTTTGTGTTCAAAATTAAGAAAAACTGAATGTGTTTCATTAAAACCAGTGCTCACTCTGCATGCTCTTATGCTAACAATCGAGTAACTTTGACCTATGTCAATGCCACTTGACTCCATATCTGGTGGCAGAACAGAGGCTGAAACGCTTTGGCTGTGCCTACTTGCCAAGTACCAAGACATGCACCTGGGTTAATTTCCACTTTCAAGCAGCTTGCTGAATAACAGACATACAAAATATTATCAAATAAACCCATTTTATTCTATAACCAGAAAGAGTAAATTAGTAGAAAACTGGAGGGGAAAAAAATAAAAAAGCAGAGCATCAAACCTGCACATCACAGTCACTCCTGAGAAACACAGCAGGGTTTTATCATCTCAAATAAACACATTTAGTGTTTAAGTACATCACTCTGGGCAGATTCGAATGTTACTGATGCAGCTTACTGGTCCTCTGACTGCAAGACGACATCAACCCCCGAACTGGATGAGGGAACAGGTAAAAAACTTACGAGCTACTGAGAAGTTATTTAAAGGTGATTCTCGCTGGTCAACATCCTGCGGTCGTTCCTTGTAGCCAATGAATGTGCCATCATTCTTTAAAAGAAAATACCGTGGCCTCCATGTTTTTATGTACTCTCCTGGAAAGAAAGGATGGGCAAAGGGAGAGAACATCAGAAAACACCCCGAAACACTGACTCGCCAATAATTTTATTTTTAATATTGAAACTATATGTCATGCTGACATAGCAGCAGTTTTAAGAACATTCTGCTCATTCTGATACAAACAGTGGAAAAATACAGGCACTGAGTCAAATATTGCTAGCAATGTTAACCATAAAAATGGGACTTCATGAAAGGTAAACAGCTACGTTTTGTTCTTCCATCTACTCCGATTTCCATTCAAATTCTGCAACATCTGCCTTAAATGCATTTTAAATTTAAAAAAAAAAATCAGAGCAGATGTCCTATGTATTATTTTTGCTATTGTCATTTTTCATACTGACAAGTGGAGAAATTTTTTTCGTTTACATTTTGCAGCGCAAGTATTTCAAACAACAATGGGTAATTTACTAATTAGTCAACTGCTTTATCAAACCAACAGTCACTTTTAGAACATTAGAAGATAATTCTCTGCTTGTGTTACATAACATCACTCACCCCTCTCACAACATCTCAAGCATGAAACACGAGATGATATATCACAATACGAATGGGAAAACACTGGATGATGTATAGCCACCACAAAGAAGAAAACAAACATCTATTCTAAAAGATATTCCACCTTTCTTTGGCAGAGAAAACATCCCTTGCTTACACCGTGCTACTGCTCATCTGAGTAATCTACACAGGTGACAGTCATGTGACTGTGTTAAGGCCACATTCAAAATGTCCAGCAGTAGAATAAAAAGGAAAGAGTTGATCACTGGATTTACTCAGGTGGGCTTCAGGGAAGGAAGACTGGGGTTCCACCAGTGGCTGTTCTGGGTGACTTTATTAATGTGCCTCAGCTTCCCCCTTGGCTCATTGTCCCTGTTGTCCTTTTTTCAGGCAGTCTCCCCAGAACCTCAAACAGCTTTACGTGGTGTCACACTGGGCCCCCGAGTCCTACAAGACCCTGCAGTAATGTTTCTATTTGGCTGAATCACAAAAGCCTTACTCCAGGTGCTATTCAAACCAGTGTACCAGCCACACTTTTCCAACTCTGCTTACCCCACCAACTGATTTAAAAAAAAAAACAACAAAAAAACAACCAACCAAACAAAAAAACCCACCACCAAAAAACAAGTGGTCACTACAAAGCACCCACAGCTGGGCAGAGCTATACTTTGCTCCCTCCAGGATGGTTTCTTGCTTGTTTGTTCAACATCAGGGAGAGGACAAGGGAGCCGACTAGGAGCCAAGCTTCTTTCTGGTCTGCCACAGCAGGAGCACGCCTGCGCACCCGGTGATGCTGCCCCTTCAGCGGCTGGTACCCAGTGCCCACGGTTTTATCTGCTGGCGAGCTCTTCAAACAACCACTGAGGAGCAGTAAGAAAAAAAGGCTCCCCAGATTTATTGGCTCTGGCAACCTTCTGCTGCTCTCCTGTTCTCCCAGGCTCTGCTCACACCCTCTTTTCCTGCTGCTCAGCTCTCCTCTGCTGGTTATTTCTCTCCCAGCAATGTGCACCCTGCCCCAGTAACTCCCCTGCAGCTGCTTTGCCTCCTTCCTCTCCCCACAGACCTCCTCTCCTTCTGCAGTGCAGTTTCAACCTCCTTCGGGTACCAGCTGTGTCATTTCTTCTCCATTCAGACTCATACTTTTGTCTCCGGCACACAGCAGCACAAGCAACCCCAATGCCCATGCCACACGGCCATGGGTGCACACACCCCTAGCTGCTGCTTTCAGCTGTTCAGCCCTCATTAGGCTTTTAATTTGCTAATCTAAAGCAAAAAACTAAGTTACTGAACCAGTGGAGAGAGTCGCACAGAGCTAGCTTGCCAGCAGTCATGTCTGCAGAAAACATCCTTTTGCACTGATGAAACAGGGCGTGAGGCAAGAAAGACAAGAGGAAAAGGAATGAGCACAAACCTTCTCAGTCTTTCGTTTAGAGACGTCTGTTACAGCTGTGTTACACTAATCTATAAGGGGTTTACAAAAATGTCACTTTAGGAATTTCAGAAGAAGTAGCCTATAGCTGTCATGGCTTAACATTTATAAGCCAGGCAGTAAATGTAGAAGGTTTTATTGTCATCATCTTTTTAATTCTGACCTTAATTAAAAGCTGAAAACTTTCTGGGATCAGTAGGAGATAGTGAAGCCTTTCACATTTAAATTATCAGTCCAATGCAGCCCAGATCAGTGAGATTACTCCAATCTCATTACTATAACACCACAGATGTGACTACAGGGACAAGAAGACACATGGCACACTCAGCCTAGCTCTTGATGAGAGGTTTGCCAGGTAAGCAGGTCGGGGAGGTGGCTGCCCGGACTATCACAAATTTGGAACACACTGTTACATACCTGACTTGTTGGTATTTCCTTCGTTTGCATAAAGCACAGCCAGGAGACCTAGGAACCATCACATATCCCTTATCATACCTGCATTTAGGACTAAATCCAGATTGGATGGGATGAAAAATATCTGAAGAGGGGCAAGACAGAGAGTTTCTATTTCCCTTACTCCCTTATCTATGCTACACGTCTTCCCCGTCGGTATTTGCAGAGAAGACATTTACTTTTTGCAGATTCCGAAATTATTATCTGGTTATTTTCAGTAAAGTATGAATAATTTTACACAAAATTACACTGTCCTGTCACAAGAGACTCTTCCTCTTAGATTACATGCTTATGTTTGGCTCTCATACTTTCTTACAGCTTTATTCCACCGATCTGTTTCTCTGCTAGAAACACATCATCTAACAGGATTAATCACAGTCTTTAAAATTGTGTATTCCGTACATATATAGCATCCTCCTCCACACTCACTCTTTCTTCACTCTGTGTGAAAAAATCAAGGATTTCATTACTGCCAGGCATTTTGCAAGGACCATTCTACTTGGACCTTCCTTTATTCATTGCTTCAGATGGTTCTGGTTCCTGATCCACCTTTTTAATTTGCAAATAAGTAACATGATTTTAAACTTCTTTTTCCACATGTCTGGAGCTTAATGAATCCTGTACTATCGCAAGCATACATGTTATTAATTATTTCTCTTGCCAAGGACAGTGTGAGGCACACTGCAGCATCTGTGGTATAAAATTTATTATATAACACTGAGGTTATACTTCAGGATCTTGCAGCAAAGTGGCAAGACACTGCCTGGTGTATGACTTCCCAACTACATAATCTGTAAATATAATTTTACATTCAAGCCTGAGCAAACTACTGTTCCTCTACAGAAGTTCTGAAACACAGAATCACCAATGCAGTCATCAAGAAGAATACACACTTTGTATATTTTAAGAAACAAGTTTGTGTTTTTTAAGATCAGCTAAACCACTATAAACTTCCTACATGTGAGGAGGACCACATTTGTCACAACAGCAAATCTGAGTATTTTAGGCAGAAAAGGAGTTTGTCAATACAGACAAAAAATAAGTACGTGGAACCGCTGGGACAAAGCTGACTGAAAAACATTAACACCTTTTCCTTCCTCTGATATACTCAGCAAGCTGTCATGCCTGAAGAGTGAACTGAGCTGTTTCAATTTTTGCCCCATGTTTTTTGTTCCTGTTGCGGTTTTGTTTTTAAGAATCGTAAGCAAGAAGTTACTTGAAGTCACTAATATTAGTAGTTATGTAGTCACACTAGAAGAATTGTACCAGGTACAGTAAATGCAAGCATGTGTGGCAAATTCTATCAGACAACACTAAAAAAAAAAAAAAATAAAAAAAACCCAAACACGATCCACCATGGAAAAGTGAACAATTTACAAAGCAAAACATTTTTTCCTCTGTGATTCATTGCTTGTGTAATGCCCTGGCAGAGCCTTCTTTGTTTTCAGTAACAGAATGCTAACACTGCAGAGACAGGAAAGCAAAAGCATGGGTTATAAATCCTACATATAAAATCCTGGAACCAAACAGACTCCTCTGTAGCCTGCTAGCTTTATTATTTAAAATCTTTATGTACCATTCTGTTTACTCCAAGCAATTTCCAAATTGCAAAGATTCCCAAACTGTATATATCTGGAAACATCCACTAAGATTGTTATAGACCGATTTCCCTTTATTGCTTTGTGTCTGCCCCCACACACTGCACATTAAAATACTTAACACACACTTAGAATGTAAATCCATCTCATTCCAGAAAAGCTTTTCCACAGCAACATGTACTGCAAAGCACACTTATGCCTGAATATTTCAGGAAAAGTTAAACACAAAACTCTTCTGGTTCATGAAAAGTTAATTCTACTGAGGATTTACAATAATGCAGGGTTAGGTTATTTTCCTCTCCTCCCCACAACAGTATCTCACCGAATCTGGAGCTGTCTACCACTGATAGAGTGTCTAACATCAGAAACAGCTGCCACTCCCTGGGAAGCTCACGGGGTAAGTGGAGAATAATGAGCAGCAAGCACCAGCAGAACAAAAGAAAATCCATCTTTATTTACCAACTGCTGCATGCTTGTTGCTGCATCAAGCTCATTCAAAGCCAACACCACACCCTTTAATTCAGAACAGACTATATTTAAGAAGCCTCTGTTTTGCTGTTGTGTGTTGGTTTTTTTTTTTAATCAACTCATAAATACCAATGGTTTGGAAAAAAATAAAAATCATTAGGTTAACCAAGTCAGCATCCAATGCTACCCCTGATATTTACAAAAGCACTGGACCAGCTATTAACTTTCTTATGCTCCAAAGTAACCAGAACAAGCCCAGGAGCACCAACTGAAAACAAGGTCTCAGCGATATGAAATGCACTCAAGTAGCTACCACAAATCTACGGATAAATAATGCATTAAACTTTCTGCTCTGAGCATCAGAAGCAGCACCATTAATTACAATTAAGGTTAACACTCAAAATATTGAAGCTTTTCAGTTATGCAAGCCTTCTCTATGTTCCCACATGCTCTGAAGACGTACGATGTTCCTTGATCGTACAGCCCTGAACCGTCCGAGGGAAACACGAAAGTTATGCCAGTGGCAGTGTTAACATGCCACCGGTCAAAGGCGGAATGACTCATTTCTGAGACTTCAATGGCCACAAGAAGTGATCTGCATCCTGTCGGCCTCATAAGGTTTCGGTGAAACAGATGCCAGCTTCCTAAAAGACGAGAAGCTTTCAGAAGCTGCCATCTCATGTGTGCTGAAGAGTGCGACGGGGATTTATAGTTAGTTTCTGCTGCTTGAGTAAATAGGGTAAGTGTCCGCTCGCTTCAAAACCAGCTGAAATCAAAACAGATTTGGAAAAAGAAAGCCGGACTTGAAAACTTGCCTTTGCATTTCTAAAGCATTCGGAAGCAAGCCCTTTCCAAATGCAGCGAGCTAATTCTGGATCTTAACAACTTGACACCAAACAATTAAGTCTAGGGTGACCCAAATGAAATCTTTTCTGTCAAATATGTATATTTTTTTTAAAAATAGCTGCAGAGACACCCACCAGGCTGGTGGGACACTCTTCCCTTCCCTCAACAAACTGTCAAAACAAGATATTTAAACACAGTGCCAGGTTTTTGGTAGCTTGAAGAAAGGAAAAAGGAAAAGAAAGAGGGGAGGAAAAAACGGAGACGGAAAAAAAAAAAAAAAAAAAGGAGGTTATGCTAATGTCTTTCCCAACACACTCGCGGAGAGAGAAGGACCTCTGGTTTGTCTGCCTATTCAGAGGCGCAGTGAAGGGGGCTGGTTCTTTGATGATTTTCTTTTTGGCCCCTCTCTGGATGCCTCCTCGGCCGCCTCCAGCGTACAGCTGCGGAGGCGCTGCCTGTGCCCTGCATCTCAATGAGGCGG
>JAVJGI010000063.1:28756128-28780583 GCA_035590275.1 Ibycter americanus
CAGCTCCCCCGCGCCTCCCACAGCCCTCACGCGGGGTCCCACGGTCACAGCCGGCTAATTCGGGGCACGGCAAGTCTGCTCCCCGCTTTATTCTCCCTTGGGCAGCTGGAGGGTTGCGCGGTGTGCCCGCGCGGCCGTGACTGACGGGACTGCCAACAGGTTAAGAAGAAATGCCGCTGCCGCCGCCGCCTCCTCCAGTTCGGCTCCAGCTTTTCTAAACCTACTGCCATTTCTCACGCTCACAGAAAGCTGCAACACAGGGCACCTGCTTCATTATCATATCTTGGGGGAATATGGGGAGGGAGGGAAGGAAGAGGGGAGCTGGAGGTGGGGCGAGGGGGGACAGCTGAGCGGTCTGGCCTTCCAGCGACAAAGGCAGCCCCACCGGGACCGCGCCGGGTCACCTGGCACCCCACATCTGTACATTAACTTCAGAAAGCCACAAACAGCCTTGGCTCCGCGCTTCCCACAGAGCTCCACAGGCGCACTGTGCAGGAAAATAAGCGTATTGGAAGCTACCTCTGCCTTTAGTTACACAACAGCGCGGATGGGCAACCCCTAACGAAGGCAAGGAATCGGTGCTCTGATTCACAAAGCCAGGCCATGGGAGAGATCAGAAGTCAGATTGTGGAGAAAGAAAAACAGATTCTCACCCAACACTTTCTCCATGCAGGGGGTGGACAACTACCACCTTCCCCGATTCCATCTCTGTCCAAGGGTCTGAGTTCACCAGCCAACACCACCACCACAGAAGATGACACCTCTGTATTTTTTATCACTGGATGGTTATGTAAAACTGAAACACCAAGGTTTATCTTTTTCTTTTTTTTTTTTGCTGAATTTCAGTTTAGAAGGTCAAAAATGTTGCCATATTGCTTACAGCAATCAATTTAAGCAATACCAGATATTCCCAAAGGAGCAAAAGAGAATTAATCAGCATGTAAAAAACTCCTTACTCCTACCTTTGGCACAGCTTAGTCAGGCTAGTCTTAACCTACAGCTGTCTCCAGTGGGAGAAGATGTAAATGAAGTTTCATTAAAAACAGCAGTTTTAATGATAGCTACATAAATTACAAGAAAGTATACAGCGATTTCTTAATCTACACCAAAACCAGAGTGAATTGCATCTCCACTACTTCATGGTGGGAGCAAAAGGACTTAAAACGACCATGAGGTGTCCAACACAATGAGAGAAATCTTTTCTGTAATATGCTCGCAAGCAGCTACAGCATTTTAACAAAATAAAGCGTTCCCATAACAGAAAGTGCCATCATGTATCCCTCTGCTTTTGACAGGTGCCCAACTCTCTGTCATTTTCATAAATAAATAAAAATGACAGAGGAGGTGTCAGATTCACTGAACTGAATTAAGCATGCTCGGAACAATTATTTCTCCCCAAGTAATTTTTACCTTGACACTATGATGGAAAATAGCACAAGCACTTAGGCTAATAAGCCTCTGCAACTTTTTTAAATATCTTCCCTTAGAGGAGGGAGGTACCTACAACTATTCCTCGAGCTCAATATGAAGTTAATACAATCAGTATTTCTGTAAGTCAGGCTCTTAAATACACTGCATGTATGTATATAAAGGGTGTGACTTAATCCTCCAAAGATTTTATGATCTCTACTAAAAATGCCAAGAAAAAAAAAAAAGAAAAACACCAAACACACCACACCCTGATATATTTGAACAAGGAAGGGCTTTTCTAGACATCATCTAAAAGCTGATTTAATTATTCTACCTCTTAGCATAAGCATCCTTAGCTGTGACTCTTGTGCTTATCTGAACACATGCCTTATTTGTATATGACATACTCAGTTTTGTTCTTCAGTAAATCCTGTCTAGAGCCGGACAGATAGTGTAAAAGGGGACAAAGCAAAGAAATGCACACAACCCAAAGCTGTTCCAGAGATTAAACAAATTAAGTCCAAAAGCACAGTTTTAGCTTGTATTCCTAGGGCTGCACACACATAGAAGATGTTCAGAAAAAGCATCATTAATTGATTAAAAATTTATTTTAGGTTCCTTCCCTTACTCTGTCACATTAGAAAAATAATTAGGAGAGCCAAAGACTCAGGCAAGACTGATTTTTACGATGCATTTATTTGCTTTGCAAACATTAAACCTGAAAAGTACTCAGCAGAGTCTCCCCATCAAAATCCCAAGCTGGTGAAGCTGAGAGGTAAGCTGGTAACTTGGAGGGGTAAGTGCATACAGGAAAGCAAGAGCAGGGGAGGGAAAAGCAGGATGCAGCCGCGCAGAAAACATCCACGGGGAGGACTCACAAGTCCCTGGCTTGCTCTTCTAGGCTCCCATTACTAGATCATTGTGTCATTCACAAAGCAAATCAAAACCTTTGGGAATTGTAAAGAAATGGTGAAAAAAAGGCTAAGGGACATTAGCGGAGATTTATGGAAACAGCAGCTTTTCTAAAACAGATGATATGGATGAACTTCAGAGGAAGTTTGAAACGGGAAAAAAAGCTCTACTTGTAAAAACTAAGCTGCAGAACATGGACTTTTATAAATAAGCAATTCATGGAGGGTAAGAAATTAACACATTGTATTGTTATCCTTTAGCTTCTGGGTTTGAGTCCCAATTTTCAACATAAATACACAGAGCTGTTTTAGGCCACTTACAACAAAAGCTCTACCAGTAATTGTGTGATCATGCTGTGCATCAGGAAACCTTTGAAAGTGCCAAGAAAAAAAGAAAAAAAAATCAATGCAAAATTTTAAACACGTTTATACAAACAGTTACTGGGTAAATATTTCATAGACAGATGCATCAAAGCCAAGTTAAGCAAATATTTCAATGGCAAAAATAAGAAGCAATATTAAAAAAGGCAGTGTGCTGTCTATATGGCTGGGGCTAATTTGCATTTCCCTTCTTCACTTCATCATTAGCAAGTCTGCAAAACCCTGGAGGAGCACACGGAGACCATGTTAGTTCTAAGAAAAAGTTTCATTTATCTTGAGCCATTTAATGGCCATCAATGGAAAAATTACAAGCACTTCCCAGAAAGCAAGTTCTAGTATTTGTTATCATGGCAACCTCCTGGTTACACCTCCAAATTTAGTATTCCACAGATAACTTTTACTGAGTCACTACCCCAAACTCAGCAATGAAAGTCTCCTCCAGATAACAGTTCAGTCCAGAGGAATTTTGCAAAGTAACTTAATTGCATACTGACTATTTATTAAAGCAACTTCACCACTGTGTAACATGAGAGCAAACAGCCACTGCAGCTCTGGTGCTAAGCTTAGCTGAGTAACACAGACATAAGAAACTTTGCCAAGGATTTTTGTGCTCCGGACTGAGGTGTGTCGTCACTGTAAAGCTGAGCACAATCCATGCTGCTGCCTCAGCAGGGCCACAGGCTCAGCTAGGCACGCTTCTGTCACCTTAAACACTATTAAAATTTATTTTTACAATAAATCGTAAAAAATACTGTGTCTCAATATATTCAAACAGCAAAATTCCTGCTGGGTTTCAGTAGCACCACAATTCAGCCCTGTAATACTGAAATATACATATGTACTACCAAAACCACATACATATAATTGTGACTATTATTTTTTGAACCCCAAAGTAATCTGTTATAGTAACTCATCACACCTCTCCCTAACAGCTCTAAGCCCCAGGAGAGATGCATTCTAGTCACACAAAAATCTGTTTCTTACATAAGGAGAATGAAATAAAGTCCCACCTACCTTGACATTTTTACCATGAATTAATTTTCATGTTGCAACAACATCTTGGTACATTAAAACCACTCTTCACTTTAGAGAAAGTATCAAAAATGAAAGGTATATACCACACAGAAGCAAAAAGCAGACAGGCACAGGAAGATGGGAGCTTCAGCTACACTTTGCAGCCCACAATTCCATATACTGTTGTTTGGGGAAGACATGGCAAAAATTCCAATCTCCTCTTTTAAAACTGCTCCTATTCCCAGGGGAAAAACAAACATCACCCCCTAACCCCAGCCAGCCCTAAACTCACACAAGCTTCCATGTGCATCAAACCTGGCACCTGCTCCACTGGATTTTCAGAGGTCAGGGACTGCTGCATTGGTCCCACTTTTCCTCTGCATCTGATTTCCCAAGCACAGCACACCACAAGACTGCCTCTACCAAGTGAATCCTAAGAGCTCCAACCTGTAACTGAGCACAGTCTGCTCTGTGTAGTTCATCTTCTGACTCTTACTACCATGTCCCCAAAGAAGAGAAGTAAAACAAACATCAAAACACATCCCGTGCCTAGCTGGGTTACAGCTACCCTTCAGGTTTGTAGGAGAACTTGCAACAACTACAGCAGCTGTCCAGGAGACTTAGATTCCCACACTTCAAGCATGAGAAAGCCACAAATAAAGCTTTAAATTTATAGGAGGGTTTTTTTGCTTTGTCTAGTTTTTAAGATTTTTTTAAAAAATTTTTTTTTAAAAAAAGGGCAAAAAGAGAGAGAAATCCTACAGGTCACCCAGAGTAATGTTCTTGAACAAGGTCATGTCAGACCATGTTCATGCCTCAGGGACTTCTATAAAGGAAGGTACATGCACCTGTACAGAAAACCCTACACACAAACCCTGCTTTGTCGTTCGATGCTTAGCACACACTCTGGTTACAGCAATTTCTTCCACCGGTCCCTGATCTGATGCTATCAGCTCAGGCAGCAGCTGCTAGGGGCTCCTCTGCTGCCCCAGGGGTCAAGCCAAGCAAGGCCACCCTGAAAACCCTGCTGCTGCTGCCAGCAAGGCAGGAGGGGAGGAGGAGAGTGGGGGAGGACAGAGGCACCTTGTGGAGGGTGAAGGGTGGGGGTGACATGAGCCAAGATGTGGCTACCAAAATTCTAGCTGGAGTCTGCTGCATCAGAGTGGAGGGTGCTGACAAAGGGACAAGCTGGGTGTTCCTAGCGGGCCTCTGCTGGGCAGGGGGGAAGGCACTGGGCTGCTGAGAGCGCAGGCAGGTCAGGGAGGTGGCAGCCTAACCCTCACCCCAGGCCACACCAGCTGTGCATGTGGCCATCACCAGTCCTGGTCCTGGTCTCATCCCAGCAGCAACAGGGGCAGCTGGAAGGGCAGGCTGCGTCCAGCCCAGGGAGAGAGTACTGCTCCCCATTCAGGATCTTGTTCTGGAAACATCACCAAATCCAAGCAAGTTTAAATAGCAAAGCTACATCTTTTAGAAACACACACACACACACACGTATGTACGTTAAACAGAGCTAATGCAGAGGCTGGCCATGGGCACACAACATCGCTGCACGCTGACCCCACTCCCTCACAGGCAGAGCCAATGCTCACAGTGAAATCTTTGGAAAGTCAGACTGGCCACAAAGACTCAGCCCACCCTCTGGTCTGAGAAAGCTATAAAGTTTAGAGTCTTCCCAAATTAATGCTTTCATGAATTTATTTCCCCCTCCATACTGTGAGAAAACCATTTTAACATTAGAATTACAGTTTCAGTATCAAGCTAAGAGACAAAAATGTTTCCAAAAAGCATTCACTGCACGTTTGCAGTGGCTAATCTGCAATTTTTGTTTATCCACAGCACACTAAACGAATCTTTGTAGTGGGCAGATCTTCTTGCAAATTACGGTTTTCTAAACGAAGCCACACTTCGGTACAGAAATTAGAAGGTACAGGTAACACCCTCTCCGTTAAAAAAAGAAGGGGAAAAAAAGAAGAGAGAACAAAAGACCCACATGAAAATTACCATCCTGATTTTATATTTGGTGATAAAACTGCGGTTCAACGACAAAATTAGCTGAAGCACAAGTCCACTACTGGGTCACTATCATTGGTTTGAGAACATGTATGTTTTTCTACATACTTTTCTTCCGCTCACCAAAGAATCCAAATTTCCTAGTTTAATCATCCTCTCTTTTCCAAAAGAAATGGGAGTCTTTTTAGGCAATGAAAACATTTAAGTTATTGAATCAGGGGCAGTACAAGATTAAAATGGGTTAGAAAAACTAATCCAAACTAAACGTCTCCATTATGATAAAGTTTCCCAATGAACTTTAAATCAACAGGTTCCCAATTTCAGGTATAAAATCTGATTGAAACTGCTACTGCTCTGCAAAACTACTGCTTTCTCCTGCCCCTCCTTACTAAAAATGCAGTCCAAATTGCTATTTCCATGAACAAATATAAATATGTCTGATATTGACAGAAGTTCTATGAAAAATTCTCGATGGCCTGCAGGGATTCCTGTACTTAGGCCAAAGGTAAAATTTACAGTAATCTATCATACAAAAATCAACTGCCCTGCAGATCAGAGCTCCCTTTCCATGCTGCAGTTGGAATTTCTTCCAAACAGGGGCTGGTGGTAATTAAATAGCTTCATTTGCAGTCCTCAATTCCTTGCAGCTAATTCATGACAGAATACAGGACGGAGAGAAAGGTAATTATGGCACTCCATATACTTTGCATTTCATCAGGCATGCTTCCCTGTTTTAATCTTTAAAAAGGAAACTGTAAACAGTAAGCTGCATAAAGGTTGATGACGAAACATCAAAAGACAGACAGGGGTGGGGGGAAATAAATGGAATTAATAAAAATGGCTTTTAGCATTACAAACATTAATGCCTTTTAAACATCAGAGGTCCAGCCATATTTCCCCTTTCCTTTGTACTGAAGTTTAATAAACATTTTCTCTAAGTTACCAATTTTCAGAAAATTGCTGGATAAACACTTGTGTTAACCCAGTTACATGGCTCGGTGCCAAATGTAATGCCAAACTTCCCAGTTGCAAAACGAGCTGTTTTTACACACCAAAGTAACCACGCAGCAGGCCTGCCGAGCTTGAAGACAGCTGACAGAGATGACTGTTGCTGTCCCCCCATTGCACCGACATCCATCCAAATACCAACATCTGCTGTGCTACAATTTACTTTTTACACAACATTTAGCAAAACAGTGCCTCTGACTGCATCATCATTAAGGAAGTAACAACAAATAAATCGCAAAGTCCCATCAGACAATTGTAAAATTAAAGCATAGTTTGTCTTGCATACACTGAGCTTTAGTTCAGACGTATTGGACTTCAGAAATAATAAGCATTAGAATCTGTTTTCTTTTATTAAACACACAAGACAAAAATCTGTAAACTGTGACAAGCGTAATCCATCATTACAGTGAAAATTACAGTTTTGAGGATATTGACTTGACTCAATAGGCAGAGAAGCAGATGCCTGCGAGGCAGCCTGGACTGCCCGGTACCATCCCAGCAACCCAGACTCTTAACAGGATTACACTATGCCTTGAAGTGTAAGACGGGGCCCACTCCTTTTCAAACACCCAGCACATATATTTGTGCTTGCGAAGAAAGGAATTAACATTCCTAAAACCTAAAGTGCCCTTTGCTTTAAAAGCAGGACCGAGCACAGGGGCCAAGGCAATCACATGCCACCCCACAGAGGTGAGGTGGCAAGGCAGGCTCCAGGAGAGTCCTGTTACACATTCATAGCCGGGGGGTTCAAACCGGGATTTAGACTCCTAAGTGAAACCCATGTCTGGTTAGCAGTTTCACCATACTGCCCAACACATTTCATGTCACAGAAGCCCCTACGTGATCTGGTGTCCTCCAATTAGTTGTCCTTCACACTTGGCGTCATGTAGGGCGCTGCAAGTCAAAATGGGGCAGCACCGCCATGGGGCTCAGGTTTTCATCAGCACACAAGCAAAAGAGGAGGAAGAAAGAATTTTAATCTTTAAGACTGCAACCAGTTCTCAAAACCAATTGTTTCTTCCTCCTGTCCTGCAGTAATTCTATGAAAGCAAAAATAAGCACACCCAAAAAAAAAAATAATCACACTCTCTTTTGAAAGCAGATCTTGAATGAAAAATTTCATGAAGAAACAACTTGAATTCTGTTAGACATCATATGGGGGTTTCCCCTCAATCTTCCTGCTCCTCATCACCACCTTTAACACAACCTAAAAATTGCTTAAGTTACAAAAAGTGATATTTTTTGTGGGAACAAACATTCCCCCCTATATCTCCAGACAATGTCTCTGTCAGGAACAACAACAACATACCCAACACTCAGCCTAAGATACAGAACTCAGCAGGCTGTATCTCCAAGCAGTTTCACCAAAACAATACAGTTTCCCTCAAATCCCAATCAGTTTAATAGTGGAAGACAATAATATTTCAGATAACACAGGCAGCAAACATTTTGGTAAGTTCAATGGACATTCTCTATCCAACTCGCAGATAAAAACAGTCAATGTTCACAGTTAGATTAACAAAAGTGTTTAAGTACCTTTGTGCTTAATTCATGCTAAAGTCAAGGGGTTAGGCAGTTAGATACTTCTGGGGGATTTCACCAGTGGTGATTTGTGTCAGACTTTATGACTATATATATATATATGCCCATCGTGGGACACAGGAGAAGCCGTGCAAAGCATGGCCGATGCATTGATCCTCTCCTGAGCGGGGATTTAGAGGACAGTCTCCTCTGTGCTAGCTACTACATGTTTGCACAACAGGAGTCAAGGTCCATCAGAAACTTATCTGAAGAGTTGCTCCTGCGCAAACTTTAGGTTCAACCCCCGAGTTCAGAACTGAAACACTATTTGTTTGTCCATTTATCCCCTGGCACAGTTGGCTTTTTGTCAGACAGATGTATGCCACATGCAAGTCATTTCCCAACCTCCTGCTCCACCTCCCTCCACGCACTCTGCACACACTCTGACCCCTCAAGCAAATGTTATAAGAGAGGAGGAAGTGTTTCTGACAGTTTGCATACTCTTCACAACAATTTTATTGCAGAGTATAAATGTTTTCTCCTGCCCCTCAACCCTACTTGTAAGGAAACAAAGCAAAACAAACAAAACATCCACCACTTCCCAAACAACTGAATGCCCTAAACCCAGCAGCAGGAAAGGGGAGGGAAGGGGTGGAGAGGAAAGGACAGAGAAGATGGATTACACTGAAGTTATTTTTGTCCTGTTCAAGTGGACGGGCAGAGACAACTAAATATAGAATTTATTAAAGCAGGTGAACAAGGAAGATGACATGAGCCACACATTTCAAGGAGCAAGCAATAAACAAAGTACACTCCTACCTCCTGGCCCAAAAAACTCCCCCAAAACACACTTCAATTTGCATGAGTGAGATTTGACTGAACAAACACTCAACTCACCACAGCCTTCTCTTTGGACATGTGACAATGTAAATGTTAAGCAGATAGGTTTCCTGTCTCTTACCTGCTTGTACTATATATAAACAAGCACTACGAAGTCCACATTAAAACAGAAAGAGGTTTGCACTCTTCTCTGGTGCCTTTGGACAGAAATTCTTCGGAAGAAAGTATGTTTGCATGTACAGCTTGAAAATAAAACGTTAAGGAATGTTATGTTGTCAGTGGCAACACAAAGGATGTGGTTTCTATGAAATTTAACCCATTACGTCAAGGACAATTGCTTTCTTCTGGTCAGACTGCAGTCCAGGGCTTGCTCAGAGTAACTGCTACAGTAGTTTGAATTTCGCAAGCAAAAATCCATTCATACATATTTTTAACTCCTTCCAGGGTCTGAGCAAGCCTGTGAAATGCACTGGGTGGCTGTTGCCAGAAGCACATACTCCATTCACTCACTGTGAGCAGCCCACACTGGCAAACACAAGAGTAGCGAGTCTCACCCAGGCTCTTGGGCTCTCAGAGCCTGCAGCCAAGGATGCTAACAGCAGCATTTAGCAAGGAGTGGTTTGCTGGTATGCATGCAGTAGTGAGCTAAGAAACATTTGGAGAAAAGGTTTAACACCAGTCAAGCCACGACTGCAGTGGAAGCCACACTCACACCAGTGCTCTAACCTACCACTGAGCTTAAAAAAAAAAGAGAAAGCTTTTCTTCGGAACATTTCCCTTCTTCCATCTGTGCTCCCAGTTACCACAGTATCCAAAAGCCCCACAGACTGAGCTGCATTTGTCCTCACAACATCCCTTGAAGTAGGGAAGTGCTGTTATCACCATTTTACAGATAGGGAACTGGGGCACAGAGAGATAAAAATAACCTTATTCGAGATGATCATATAGGAGGAAGTTTGTGGCAGAGCAGGAGCGGGGGCTGGCTTCGATTCTCAGTTCCAGGACAGTACTTCAATACACCAGCCACCTCTTCAGTCTCTAGGTGCTCTGCCTTCATTTTGACCAACCTGCCTATCTCCCCTGGGCAACAAGGAATGGGGAATGCCTACTACAGCTTTTATTAACAGCATTTACAGCACAGCAAAAATGGAAGAGGGAACGCAGGCATTGCTTGCATTCAGAAGTCCAAATCTGAACAAGGAAAACAATTTCCAAAATAGTCAGGACTATCCTGGCATTGTGGGAAAAGGAAGGAAGATGTATCAAGTTTTCAAAGTAGGGGGAAAAAAAATCATCCATGGCAGGTCATAAGCACAATTTTAAAATAATTAGTGAAAGTTTTAATAGGAAGCTGGTATAAGACATGCATCCTTCAAGAACCTCCCTGTTCTGGAGATTTTAGGTTATAAAACAGTAAGAAATTAAAAAATCTCTTTGGAACTACAGCTATCTCATTTCAGACACAGATCTAAACACAGATCTGACGTAGTTTCATACGGACACCTTGGTTCCAGACTTCACACAACAATCTTGTCTCAGATAAAACAAATTCCAGAGGTTGGAGACTGTTCAAGGTTTTCCATTTCTGGCTGAGCCAGACTTCAACCCTGCCCTCAAAGGCTCTCTTTTCTATGTGAAATGGCACATCAGGTCCAAAATTTACTCTGTCCTTTGGGACGCCACTTGCAGCCATCCAGAGCACTGGTTGTGAAATAAGCTTCTATAACTTAAGGAAGGGTGTTCATAAAGCAGCATTTAATGCCAACTGTTTGAGGTAACTATTACCCTGGAACAAACAGCAGAGATCCATCACCCTATGGACCACCTGGTTTATTGAATCTGACTCCAAAAGGTGGCCGCTCATCATAACAGCCAAAATATGACACACTGCTGCTAAACCATTACAAAAAAGGCCTTGATGAAGGATGTGGTCACTATACTGATTGGGACAAAGGAAGAAATTTGCGAGTTGGTGCTAGCTGAGGACACCAGATCAGCCATGCTCAGCTTCCAGGTTGCTTCTGCTATCAGTAGACTATCCTGTCAATCGCCGCTGATAAGGTGGACCTTGCAGCCCAGGCCTCTACTTTTATAACAGGCTGTTGCTGTAATCTTCAGCCACCAGTAACACAACGTGAATCTAAAGCACACGTCCTCTGCCACGGTCAGACTGTCAAGGAGCTGCAGCCAACCAGCTATTGCCAAAGGTGACCTAATTCAACCTCCATCAGTGACACAAAATAACTTGAAGCCTTGCTTGGAGAGGACCAGAAAGAATGGAGCTAGCCCTACCACCCACCCCGCTACCCCTATTTCTCCCCCTTTTTTTACACCAGGACTACAAAAGAGTGAAGGAGAAAGGCTGGAATGAGGTTAGAAACATTGCTATTTTCTGACAGCGAGCCTCACAGCAACAAGAGCCAAACAAACAAACAAAAGAAAGCAAAACTCCCAGCAGCTTCACAGCTACATAGCAATCTTAGTAACTTTTCGTTCCAAAGCACAGACCCAGAACACTAACAAGTAGTAAATTAGCGAGGTTTGTTTATTATTCCATGTTTTGAACCTTTTCCTTGAAAAACCCCAACTTCTGTATTTGAACAGATCAGCCAACACTGAAAAATGAAAAGGCCTGTTGACAACAGAGAAACTGCTATTTATTTTCTGTTTGACAGCCATCACAAGGAATATCAAAACTAAAACCAAACACTTCTACAAATGGGGTGGTTATTCTCCTTCAAAATCAGGCTGGGCTTTGCATGAGATTCCCAGTATCAAAGCAGCACAGAATCACAGAATACTTTATGTTGAAAGGAGTTGTTAGAGGTGAGCTGGTCTAACTGTCCACTCAAAGCAGGGCCATTCAAAATGCTACAAAAGAAATCCTAACACTAATAGTACATGTAGGAAATTCAGGAGAATTATAAAAATACAAAGGCAAAAAACAGAATGAATGCAACTTTATCAAACTGCAACTTGCAAATCAAATTCAAGGAACAAAACCTCAAGTCTGCTTGGCCATGTGCCCTCATTTTAATCTCCTTGCCTCCAGTAACTGGTTTGAGGATTATAAGAGTCCGCAGAAAGATGAGGATCAATAAACTTCTGTGTGTGTACTGGGCATAAAAAGGAGAAATGAATTCTGTGTTCCTCCATGTTTTATTTCACCACATGAATGATGAGAGAAATAGCACAGGATTGTACATGGTCAAAAACGTATGCAGCGCCTCTGAAGTGTGAACATGTATCTACAACCACATATCCTGTTGTGTGTCATTCCACTTCTAAAATGGTGCCTGAAAAGAGAAAAGTCTCCAGAAACATGAGGTTTTGCCATAAGCATACCCAGTCTAGTCATGGGAGTAAACAAACCTCTACAAGACACCAACAAGAGCTGTTGTGAAGTAGCCCATTCCTAGTAGCCCGGAGCAGCTGCTGAGAAGACAGCTTTCCTCTGGCCATAGGGAGGAGAATTCCTTAAAATGGGAAGAAAACTTCATATATTCAAATTTTTGCACATCCCTGCCAATAATCTGTGAAGAGGATTAACACAAAAAACCCAAAAGACAACCACAAAAAAACCCACCAAAACCCAACCCTTAAAAACACATAAAACTTATCACAGTAAATCTCCCCCGCCCCCCATTTTAGATACACCTTTCTAAACATGATGATTCGTATTACTGCAGTACACTGCAACTTCAGATACACATCTGGAGCCGAGCCACCTGCTGTACAAATAAAACAACGAGACAGTCCCTGCTCTGCAGGTTTTACTGTCACAGGACAGGGACAACAGAAGGCCAGACAGACACGCACACAAAAAAAGGGGGACCAATACTGGGCATCACAGTGAACAGCAGTCTCAGTACACATGCACTGCAAGTTCGTCAAAGCCTTTTATAAGCAACACAAGGAGCAAGAGCTTTTAAAGAGGATAATAAAGCAGTACTGCAGCTGTTTACAGGGACCGTTTCCCAAGTGTGAAAGTATAGCACAAGAGAAAGCACAGAAGTGCTTGCTTGCCCCCGCATTGTAGTCGCAGTATAGAGACATGCTAGGCTAACTGGAGGCAGAAGTTAACATCTTAATAGCAAATTAGAGATGGTAAAAATAGGTACGAAAAGCAAAAGCAGCTGGTTTTGCAGCTCAGTGCGACAGAGGAACTAGCAGATAGCAACAAAGCAGCAGCCGAAAGAACGAGCTCTGCCCTGCTCACACCAGCACTCTGAATGGGACATTGTTACATGCCAAGCATACAAAGATACAAGATGATGCAAACCTTCAAAAAGTATATTCCCTCCCCCCTCCGGCCTCCACGTTTTGCTTTTGTTTTCCATTTTCATGAATAACAGTATACTCTAGCAAATACAGCAACTTTGAAAACGCCAACTTCTTTGAAGATCAAAAAATATAGACTCTGTGGACGATCTGGTTTATAGCTGCTGTAGAGCAGAGACAAGTCACTGTTTCAGAAAGAAATTTGGCCACCTGCTGCTCTAAGCAGAGGTGGTGGCATACATGTAAAATCATGCTTTTCTCAGAAATTACAACTGATATTACCCAGGAAACACAGACTAGTCTGGGAAAAAATGCCTTAACTCCAAATGGCTGAACTGTACATGGCTGCCTAGTAGTCTTCACTCAATTGTCACAGGTTTGGTTATATCAAAATCATTTCATGTTATTCCCAATGAACAATCTACTACAGCCACTTTAGACCTCTGGCTTCCTTTCAAGTCAGAGGGTAGCTATCAGTAAGGCTGGGACATCTCAAAACCTCAGGCACTTAAAAAAAAAAAGTTATAGCAGTTACTATGGAAGGATGAAACACCTACAATACAAAAGGTTCCTACTGTAGGCAAGAAAAGCACGTTCTAACCCAATAAAAGCAATCAGCAAGTCTAGTTCTAGAGCTCACTTCGGATCAGATCAACTTGTGTCAATGACAAGGTGTAAGTTTTAAGCGATTGCTCTTAATGCAGCTGAGCCACCAGGGCTGAAGTGAAGATGCTGCTCCATTGTATCTGTTCTTTAACAGGGCTGTCTGCTATGTTCAAAATGTGAGGCCATATTTGGTTGCTACATCTTTGCAACCCCACTGTGTAAAGGGGGAGAACTAACCCAGCTTGTAAAGGCAACAGTCCAGAGGAAAAAATGCCTCATTTTACCTGAACATGCTGAATCTGGCAAGAGCTGACAGTCAGGGAACACACAGAACCCTTTAAAAATACACAACATCGTTTATTACACTGGGACAGTACTTTGTGTTGCACAATCCAAGCTTTTGTTTCAAGCAAGAAAATGTTTTCTAAATATTTTGTCACCATGACAGTCTAGCCTTGGACTTGAATTCTGCCCTTGGTTACTCCAGAACACCCCTGTGAAGTCAACTGTGCTGTACAGCTTGTTGCCCCATCCCGGGCTGCCGGGAAGGCTCACCTGGCAGCGCAGCTACCAGCATCCTCTCAGCCCAAGCTATCCCGCCTACCCACAAAACTAGAAATCCTAAACATCTCCCCAACAGGTTCAGCTTTATTTCAGGAATACAGGCAAAACAAAAACCATTCCCAAGATAGCAGAATGAAATATTTTAAACACACAGAGAAAAAGAGACATAGAAAAACATCCTGGCTTTGAGGGCCCTGTTCCAAGTAAAGACATTTCTTTCAGGGACATTAATTTAGCAAACTAAATCTGAGCAGATACAGCCTAAGTCCACAGCACAGCCCTGAGAAGAGCAGCGGAGCATTTCTGTGTGACTCAGGAAGCCCAGTGAAGACTTCTGCAGAACAAGATCAACAGGGTGTTTATATACAGCCAGCAGCATCATGTGAACGGGCAGTTTAGTTTGTAAAATGAATGTTTGCATTGTTATTTAAACACACAACAAAACAAAACACGCATACAAACCAAAAAACACCCTCTATTCCACACTTACAAGTTTCCAGCATTATAGCAGGGGAAGGAAGTACTCCAGCAGCCAAAATTTACAAATTCTTACCATAACTTTGGCACAGTAAACTTCTCCAGTGTCACAAACGCCTATTCTTCAGGGGGCTCTGGTTGTCTTTTTTTTTTTTTTTTTAGAAGGACTAATCCACATGTGAAGGCTATTAAAGAACACACAAAATGCCAACAGAGGCATAAACATACACACTTGTGTGTGTGTGTTTTCAAAGTTTTATCTGCCTTTCCTTATACAGAAAGATACCTAGGAACAGCCTGGAAGCAGGTATTTCTGCTCTCTCTTTTTATTAGTGAAGCTTGGTAAGCTTTTTCCTTTCCCCCCAAAATGGGAATACTATTTCATCTTAATTCATTCAAATCAGTGACAGAAATTCATCCTCACGAGTTGCATTCAGCAGCCAGGTTTCAAGAAGTTAACAAAGAATGAAGATTTTGATATGGAGGGGAGTTGTTTGTTTGTTTGACTAGAAAAGAAATTTCTAACAGTAACCTTTTAACTGTTTGAGAGGCACCTTACTAGAACCTCAAAGAAAATGCTAATATACTCTTTAAGTTACACTCAACATTTCTGCACTGCAAGAACAAATCCAAGCTCTGAAAGTCAGCACTTTTCCCGCTTATTATCTGAAGCTATATAAAAGCCCTAACAGAGATTTGAAAGAAATACAACAGAAAATCCTGCCTGATCTAAATACATAGGGCTAAATTTATCTTTCAGTTTTCGAAACACCGCTTAGAGATTGGGCATTTAGAGTTCTATTCACTGGCTAGAAAAAAGCCAAATGGTACATTTTAAAAAACTGACTTTGAAATATTGTTATGAGAACAGGGACAAGCTATGTAAACCCTAAAATTCTGTGGGTCTTTGTATTCACGATTATTGTCGCAAACTAAAAGGCTCATATTCCCTACTAAGCAAACATTTACAATTAAATCCATTCTGCACAAGGCATTTGCATTTTGAGATAGAACAGTCAGTTGTTCAGCTGCTGTGATTTAGATGGATTGGTTCATTATTGCTGCAGTTCGTTTTCAGCTACACTGTATAACAAAGGGGTGCCAATGTAGTCTTGAATGGCTTTAAAGCTAAGTATGCTGGTATTCTTCCATGATGATGTAATTTAACTATCTCCCCATCTCTCTGATCAAGATATCTCGACTTTACAGGCTAAACTTCAGCGAAAACCACAGAAACAAGCTGTCACAATAGTGTTCAATAGGCTGTATCTCTGCAAGTCAGCTGAAGGCTGTTGCTGACAAGTTCGCAGTGATTTTCCATATATGAAAAAGTAGGTTTTCCCTAATTCTTATTTAGGATAAATACTTTTCCTATCATGCAAGTAACAACTTTCTTGTAATAACTTTGACCTCCACTCCAGGAGATGTATCAGCTGTATACCTTCAAATATTCATGCAATAGTAAAAACTTATCTGTACCAGAAAAGATGACCTAGAACTACAATGATGTCTGACGCAAAGAAAATTTCAAGTTGAAAAAGTCAAGCACTATCCTACTCCTTCACTGTCTGAAACATATCACCAAAGGGCAGTATTAAAGCAGTAAAATCTTTTTTTCTATTAGCAACCATGTAAAAGGGCAAGATTTCTTTTCTAAAAGTAAAAGCCATGATTAGTGGCATTTAACCTCCCAATCTAAAGCATGGTCTTCAAGACACTGCCAGAGCAGCACAAAGAACACTTACCACGGAACGACTTGATTACTGAATTTATAGTGGCAAAAGACTCATATCCTATGTCCACAAACCAGTTTCCACCTAAAAAACTACTTCCAAGCCCCAGAACCAGCACTGTCACCATAGACTATCACAACTGAATTCTAGTCTGCTCCATGCATAAACTTGCAGTGGAATAATAAACATATAATATAGCTAAACCTATGGAATGACACATTTAAGTATTGAATTAAGAAATAAATGCCTTCTCTTCTCTTAGTGTTCCCAGAAATTTTGTTTCTACTTAATGATAATAGGAGGGGAAGGAGACTGCATGATTGAAAGTTAAAAATTAAAAAAACAAAACCCCCCAAAAATATGCATTACACTTTCATTTAGTTAACTGACTGCTATTTATAAAAGGTTTACAGACCACAGACAGATGCAGGGACACGTACAACACACAAAAAAACACCAGTCCAGACAATCCATGCCTGGAAGACCCTGAAAAGCAACCAGCAAATAACAGGTAGTATTTTCCACTTTGCAGCTATGAAGAGGCCTGACAATGGATTTCGAATTGCCAATCAGGTTTGTTCAAGGTTGTAACTTCTTACTGACACTCCAACTGTGAAGCTCCAACTTAGGTACAATGGGAAGAACATACAAAATAGTGTATACCCTTACATTTGAGGGCATAAACCCTACCTAGTGCAAGTATTTTCCACACCACTGTAACTACATCATTCTCAACAAGGTGGCATTACACTGGCAGCTGTATTATGGCATGCACAAAGGCTCATATGGAAACACATGGCAAAAATTTTAAATATTTTTCTCTTACATCTTGAGATTTAGTTTAACTGGAGTTTGATGGATAAAAAAGCAGTTCAAATATAGGTTCATTTGTATGTTTCTATTAGCCATGAGAACCACTGAGCCTCCTGCAGAAAAAGTGAAAGTTATTATTTCATATTACTTGCTTTCTGAAGTGTAATCAGGATACATTTCTTGATCCCCAGATGCTTTGACACAACTGCAGAAGTAGTAAGGTATACTGCTAAGGCTAAGAGCTCAGGAAAATAAAAACACACATTATAAATTATTTTAAATCCTCTACTTCTTGAGATTTTTCACTAATAAATAAACAGCCTTTTTTCTTCTCCTTTGTCTAAACTGTGAAGAAGGCACTCCGGTTGTTTTCCACTTTTTTT
Organism: Ibycter americanus; assembly: GCA_035590275.1. NCBI lineage: Eukaryota > Metazoa > Chordata > Aves > Falconiformes > Falconidae > Ibycter > Ibycter americanus. Next base: position 28,774,084 of record JAVJGI010000063.1, read on the forward strand.
TCTACATCTTGAAGATTAGCAAGCTCATCCACTTCAGAAAGAAAAAGGGGCAAAACTTTCAAAATCTTGTGACTTCTACAGGTGGGAACTGATTTATAAAGCCACCACAAACATAAGGGCTTCACTTAACATTTGACAATTAACAGCAATTCCTGTAAGCAGCCCTGACCTCCATCAGCAGCTGAAGTCCATTCCAGTAACACCACTGTCAACCTCATGAGTCAGACTTTCATATTAGCATAATAATCCTTGTTCTGAAGACCTCTCCTACAAAGAAAGGCTGAGAGAGCTGGGGCTGCTCAGCCTGGAGAAGGCTCCAGGGAGACCTTATTGTGGCCTTTCACTGCACAGCAGGGGCTTGTAAGAAAGACTGAGAGAGGCTTTTCACCAGGGCCTACAGTGACAGGACAAGGGGTGATGGTTTTACATTATAGAAGAGTAGATTTAGACTACATATATAGAAGGAAGAAACTCTTTACCGTGAGAGTGGTGAAACGCTGGAAGAGGTTGCCTAGAGAAGCTATGGATGCCCCATCATTGGAAGCGTTCAAGGTCAGGTTGGATGGGGTTTTGAGCAATCAGATCTAGTGAAAACATGTCCTTGCCCAGGGCAAGAGGGGTTGACTAGATTATCTTTAAAGGTCCGTTCCAACCCAAACCATTCTAAGACTGGAGCGCTCTCCCAAAACAAATACCTTCTATGAAGGCTGTGGCTCACAACCAACACAAAACCCACTCCTCTAGCATGCATGTTCTGTGGGCTTCATTAAGACTGCATTAGTAAAACACAAGCAGACGATAGCCCTGTAAATGATCTGGATGCTGCACTCACTATTAGCATGAAACACCATGGCAGTCATTCACAGAACCACTGACTCCAAAGTGTATTTCTACATGCAGTTCACCAAAGGCCTGGGCTTTGGACAGCACTTCAAAACACGCTCTCCTCACTTACCCAAGTGACTCAGGAAAACAGTAAGTGACTTGCCCACAGTCTGTGATGATTGTTTACCTCAGCTGTCCTCAAATATGACCATGCACTTTTGAATAAACTGACAAATTTCACAATACTGTTTGACCAGCTATCTTTTGCACATTTTTGGCTCAACTAGAAGAGGTGGGAGAATGATCCCAGAGTTCCGTAACTTGTTTTCCAACTGCACTCAGAGTTGGTCTTCATTATTTCCCCCTTTCAGTGCAGTAAATATTTCTCACAGAAGCACACTACTTCACACCTAATATGGTGCTATTCTTTCTCCATTCTTTTTCTTCCTCTTTCCTCACGTAGTTTCCTGGTTTTTGTTCCCCCTTTAAGTGGCACATTGTACCTGCAACATAATACATCTGAAAATAATAATCCCTCCTCTGTCTTTCCCCCATGAGAGAAGACTATTTAAATAAGATTTAACTATTTTTTTCTTAGTAAATCAGTTACTTTAATATGTAAAAGGAGGGGAAAAAAAAAAACAGAAGGCTGACAGTTGTTTGTTTTTTACAATGCTATGTCTTTTAAAATGCATTCAAATTAAATGTTCAAATGTTAAGCAAGTCCCTCTTTCCAATACATATTCAGGTTTGTTTTCTGAGTGAGTCTGAGACCAGTGAACATCCTAACTTTTAAGAGAATTATTAGTAACATAAAAAGTGGATAAAAGGAGATATAGTGCATGTCACCATGTATTGCTCCAAGAGCAAAGTCCTAATCAGCTTTTTCAGATGGTGAAGTCTAGGGCTAAGTGTGCTAACATAGAGGAAGTTTAGGCAGGGAAGCCATGGGCACAAGCAAGGAGTGCAACTGATGGTGCTTATGCAGGGGGACCGCCAGCAGGGAATGCTGGAAGGGAGGGAACCTTCTGGCATCCATCACAGGGGCTACAGAAGGTATTTTCAAGTAAGGACAAGGCATCAAATTTAAAACGCATAGCACAGCACCTTGCCTAAAACCACTCCTGCAAGAACAACGAACAAGCTTTACTCTCTTGCTCTCTCTTTACCTCAAAATAGCATACTCACTTAGTACTTCTTTCTTCCTAAATCCAAACCTGATGACTTCTCAATATGCCTACTGAGAGAAAAAAAGAACAGAAAACCACACAGACAACCTTTTTTCTTTTTTTTTTTTTTTTTTGCACAGGCCTACCTTTTCCTTCTTGAAAATGAGGGAACCAAGAAAAAGAGGATCAAAGCCAATGCAAGCAGTTTTTGCGTGACCCAATGTATCAAGCATTCTCACACTGACTTTAACAGGTTTTGCAACATCCTAGATCCCTCATTCTTAAATCTCTTCTAACAACAAGTAACAGTTATTTATGATGCTATCCCATTTTTAGAGATAAAATTGAGACCTAGTTTGTTTTGCTTCTGATGTACAATAAAACAGAATATGAAAGTAAACTTCCAGGACTGACATAAATATTGTGGGCATCAACATCTGAGCTCATCCTCTTTGCCATTCAAAGCAAGAGTGTGTTTGATGTCACTCACATGTAAGTTCCAGACAGTTTACAATCACAGAGAAAACCACCTAACCTAGCATGACTTCTCTAAAGAACTAGAAGTATTTTGTAAAAACAGTGGGGGAAAATATAAGAATAAAAATTCTGGGGAGTAATTTCTACTGAAAAAGGAAACATTTGGACCTCACCCTTCAAAAATGTGAAGCTGTGGCTTAAAGAACGGGTTTTGCTACATGAAAAAATGTTCGAGAAGAAAGATTTTTCTCAAAGGACACTGAAAAGTAACAAAGATGGTCAAAGACTTAAGAAGTCTGCTCAGTGGAAGGAAGATGAGTGATCTCGAGGTTACACTAGCTCTTTCAAAGATGTAGTACAGTATAGTTACACTGTACTAGGTAATTCTCAGCATCTGAATTCCCTGTCATCCAAAACAGACTTTTCACAGTACACTGGATCCAGCCTGTTTCCTATGATCTCTCCACAAATAATTCCATCAGATGAGATTTACCCTCCAAAAGTCTAGCTGACTAGCCATTATCAGCTCATATTTCTCCAGATGTTTTGTGATCTCATCCTTTCTTAATGTCTCTAGCATCTTGCCTACCACCAAGGTCAGATTTATTGGTCTACAATTTCCTGGTTCCTCCCCAATCTCCTTTTCCCAGAACAAGGCAAGCAAAATAAAAGCAACCGAGAGCTAGCATTGCAAAACTATTGCCCCTTGTGTTGAAAAAGAGACACACAAGAAAAACCACAAACTGACACAGCTTATCTTTTGTTTCCAATAAGAAGAACGACAGATTTCCCTGTAAACCCAACTCTTCAGCTCTGGAAGTAGCATCAGTTTCTTTCCCTCTGTTACAAACCTTCCCCCTCCGTTCTTTGTTGAGCCCCTACCTTGTTTCTTACCTTTCCTCTTCCCCCCAGTTTTTCCTCTCAAGCAGCTGTGCCCTCCATAGCTGGCATCCTCAGAGTTCAGATGTGTCTTAGGATCCTTTGTATCAAGTGCCACAGCCACTCCTTTGAAATACCATGAAAGGCAGATGATCCTTGTACTAATCTGAACCTCAAAGGTTCTGGCTACACAGACCATCAAGAAAGTGCACTGCTACATCCCAGGGACACGCGGAAACCATGGTACAAAATAAAAAACACCCCAAAGTAAGAAGTAAGACACACACACACACAAAAAGAGGTAGGGAACATGGTGAGAACAGAAAAGAGAGAAGAAAGAAGAGGTGAAGAAAAACAGCAACATGAGAGACCCGCTGGCTTAAAAAAACCAAAGTTAACTTCTGCTCATGCCTTGTAAGATCCTGTTTTGGTTCATACTAACAGAATACCTAAGTATGAACCTGTGTTCAAAATAACAAAGCTAAAGTTCACAGTCTGTGCATTTCTCCTAGAGAAAGTTGAAAAAGCAACAATTAGCATTAAATTCCTGGCTTGTATTTTACATATGGATCCTGCATTCATTTTATGCAACAAAGCTACAGGAAGACAAATCACAATGGACCACTGGTTATTTATTAGGACGTCTGTATCACTCCATTTAATTACAGAAATAATTCTTTAAACAAAACGAAAGTAGTATTTCCATAAGTGGAATAAGTATCTTTTGTATAATTCCTATAATAAGTATCTTTTGTATAATTTCTCATTTAAGGACCTCTAGTGATTTTCATCATCTTGGAAGCCTGACTCCCAATCAGTCAAACAGCTTTACCTGCCTAAAGTCCACACAAATTGACACTGGTTTCACTGTTAAAATTACTGTGTGGTGTTTATATCCTATTTAAAAACAAAAGCAAAAAGTAGCTCCACATTTGCTGCTAAATATTAATGGATGAATACACAAGTCTCTCCTGCTGCTTATAATTGCTTCAGAGTTCTCTGAGTGAGAAATCGAGATCTCTGTTTCCTTTTTTAAATGTCAGTGTACATTTTTCCCTCCCCCTCTTTCCCTGCCTCCAAAAGGTTCCTTTTTCTATACAAGTTTATGCCCTAATAAGAAAGCCGGACATACTAGGGAAGGCAGAGATGACAGAGTATCAAAATGCACAATCCCCTCTTTGTTAGCCTTGCAGAAAGACTTTTTAAAAAAAAAAAAAAAAAAAAAAAAAAAAAAAAAACACAGGATGAAGCCTGAAGACAATAGAAGGACCTTTATAAACACGGACCAGAGCAGAAAGATGCAAGAAATCCAATGAGATCTTTAAAATGGATCAGTAAAGCAAATAAAGTACACTTGGGCATACCTCTTTTACAACACATGACCAAAACTAAGGATATTCATGACACTTATGCAGAAAATCTATAATCTCAGAACTCAACAAGCAGCAATTTGGGCAGATAATTTTCTCCTTCCTCCCTCATATCCAATCACAATTACAGCACCTCTACATCGACCCATTTCCCCCATCCTTTCTCACTAAGCAAACCTTCAACGTAACACAACCAGCGACTACATATTCCAGACATACACATACACCAACTCCAAGTCTGAGTTTCTTCATATGTGTGTCGGAATACTTCAGCCACGCAGTTATGCAGAGTGGTTAGTATTTTAACTATTGTTTCCGTCTTCACACAAGAGTATCGCCTCGCTGTGTAACAGCACCAAAGCGCTGCCAATGGGGAAAAGGGGAAAAAGAAGTTCATTCATTAATTATTCTATTTCTGCCTGGTTGAGGCTAGACAAGTCACGGAGATGACTCTGGCCCCTGCATAAACAAACATCTGCACTACTGGAAGTACAGCTTCCTTTAAGGGACTGACTTACAGAACTGCCGAGAGCTCTCGGCCAGGCAGCGATGTTTAATTTCATTTCTCCATTTGTATTTTTAATCTTGGAAACAAAAACAGAAACGTACAGCATGCTGACAGAAGAAAACAACCCCACAATTCTAGAAAGCCCTGTTATTTCCCTGCCAGGCCAAAACACCTGCTCCTGCTAATGACTGCTTTATGCTTATATACACCTGCCATCCAGAAGGGCTCCAGAGCACTTTGCAGCCTGATTTACACATACACAAATCATTAAAACCACCAAAATTAAGCCACTGCTGGGGTGAGATGTAGCCAACTGTTTAACTGCACACAGTCATGCTGTTCAATTGCTCAGGACATGAACTAAGAAACACCATATCCAACCAAAGCTATAGGGGAATGTCAGGTAGACGGCATTGTTGCCCAATCTGGATTTTGGCCCGTCACTACTTAAAATACTTGCATGTGGAAAGCCCTAGGATCTTTAAAGAACACATGCAGTGCAACTTTTGGTTTTATAAATGATCCAAAAGGCAAACAATATACATTTCCTATATCTAAAATCCTCCTTTAGCAGTCCCTCCCTGCAGTAATTACTGTTTATGCCTTAACTTCAGAAGCTCACAGTATCAGACATCAGTTTTGGAAACATCCTGTGGTTGAAGCACTTGATCTTGCAGAGCCAGCAAACTGATAGAGTCTGGCAGTGAATATACATGATTAAAAAAAAAAAACCTCTACAAAACACACGCGCGCACAAGTGGATCAGTTGTTCCCCCCCACACCCCCAGCCAAAAGAACTGAATTTGTCAACTGATCCTGAAACAGCTACAAAAACCAACATGAGAGTAACGGAGCAGACATGCTGGCAAGCTGAGGAGAAGAGATAGCACTGCTTTCTAAAACCCTCCTTGCATGGACAATGCCAAATTAACAGCTGCAAAGTCAATGCAGTGGAATGAAATAGGTGTCACCGCACATACCAAGAAGGCAAAAAGGCATTGGGGAACAGGCTGAAAAGATTAGGAAACCTAGCATGCAAAAAATGCCTGCTTAACAGTTTGGGCACAAATTTGTAGTCTCAAATATGCAGAACATGCAGGGTAACATTTTGGAAATGGAAATGGGTTCAGCAGATAATCTCATCATAATATTATCAGCAAACCATCGAAGATCATAATCTGTTTCTCTAAGGTAATTAAAAAAAAAAAAAAAAAAGATCAGGGCATCTTTTACTAAGAGCTCCTCCAGAGGTCTCCTTACTTGAAAGTAGCT
>JAVJGI010000063.1:28789915-28820173 GCA_035590275.1 Ibycter americanus
CCGCCGCAGGGGAGAGGCCCGGCAGCCCCCCGCCCTGCAGCCTGCGGGAAGGGCCAGGCCCCCCTAAACCTCCGGGGGGCCACCAGCGAGCTCCCCGAAAGCGCGGGGTGCCGGCCCGCTCACCCTGCGCTCGGAGCCTTCCCTTGCGCCCCTGAAGCGCCCGTTGATGGAATCCCGCGGTGTCCCGGTGTCGAGGGGGCATTTCAACCCCCCTGTGGGCAGCAGGCGGGCCCTGAGGGGTGGGGAGGGTGGGCGATGGCCCCAGGCCCAGGGGTGGTGGGCCCGGCTGCGGCGCTCCAGGCCATCCTGCTCTCCCAGCAGGAACGGCTCCCACCACCACAAACTACTTGGGCGGTCACTTACAGCACAGCAATATTTTGTGAGATTTTTTTGAAGAGCCGTTCTGCTCTGAAGAACGATGTTGCAGAAATGCCTTCAACAGATTTATTGCTTCTCCGCGCTGCCAGTATCAAAATTTGCCCTCTTTGGTCATTAAGGGATGTTGTTTATTTTCTAATTGACAGTGCCATAAATGCTAACTGGGCTGCGAGAACTGATTGGGTTTCTTCAGAAATGTGCGATCACCGATGATTGCATTTCTACAATCGGAAGCTAGCTGGAATTGAGAGAACAGCACATCTTCCCACAGCTTTGCGCTGTTAATAACGTAAAGGTGCATAAAACGCTTTACAGCGGTAAAGCTGGGGAATACAACTCTGCCTTTACCCTGGTAGGAAGCTTATTTGATATCGTAAGAGGCTTTTCTACCACATCGTTTGAATGATTGTACATGTTCGGTGAAATCACTTTCTTCTTTCATTTTGATCAGCCAGGTCTGCCTAATCGTATCTGTCACGAGGGTTCCTGAGCGTCAAATGGATGGATGGCTTTTGGGTACACCAGTGTGCTACAGGAGCCAACGATGGGAGAGAGGAGAAAAGGCTTCACTCTTCTTCATGGTGGAGGGATAAAGGCTGAGACTGCCCTTCCCACCAAGGAACAGCCCTTCCTGCTACACCAGCATTGTATTTTCTGTGGCTCTCCTTTAGGTTTACTGGGGCATATTTCAGCACAGTTTTAAAAATGTGCCATTCAGGCATTAGCAGAATAAGCAGACCCTGTGGTACAGGCCCAGTTACCTAGTTTAGAGTCAGATCTTCATCTGCTGCAGTCAGTGGAAAGATTTCTGTTGATAGCAGGGCAGAATGAAATGGCTGTGAGAAGTCTCTTAAGATGCAAAGGCAATGGAAAGGAAAAATCTGGGTTTGTGATCGCATTTTGACCTACCGTGCATTATGTACAGAATATTTAGTGTAGATTAAAATGGAGGTAGACATTAAAGATATATTTAAAATTAAATTAACCAGCAGGGTGCAAATCTTGCAGGCAGCTTAGAGGACATGTACCAAACTTAACAAAAACAAGAAGAAAATTCATTTAGGAACCAATTTTGAGTCTTTGGACTGCAGTTACACCTAGCAATAAAGAGCGTGTGTGAGTACAGGAGTTCACTGGCTGTAAGACACTTCTGTCCAGGCAGGGGGATCTCTGGTAATATATCTGATTGCAGGAGAGCTTTCTTGCCTTCCTGCCAAATCCTGTCCTGATTGATAAGTTCCCAGGCGGCGTGGTGAGCAAGGTCATTAGGACTTCCCCTTGCAAATGAAGCAGCAGTTTAAAAAATAAAGTTATACAGTAAACAGTTTTCCATCCTGAAGAGAAGAAAATAAACTTCTGTTGTTTGCTAGAAAGGAAGTACAATTAAAAAACCCCAAAATTTCAACACGAACAGATTGTTTAGATTTGCCGACTGTTGATTTACCATGATGAAAGACAGGCCCAAACTAGAAAGTTTGGATCCCGATCTGGACCTGACATGCCCCAGATTTGAGGGGGAAGTGCAATTCACATTCTGGTGTAAGGGCTTATCTCTCAAACACAGCAAAGTACTGTGGATAAAAATACCCAGGTAAAGTAGGAAGTGCTGGTCTGCAACAACAAAAGTGACTTTGTATTAACAATGAACAAAAGCAGCTTTTTTTTTCCCCTTTGAGAACAATGAAATCACTCAAGAATTGTTACAAATGCAAACAATGTGGGTTTTATCACTTGGTTATCATCAATGGGATTATAGTCTATAAACCCTAATTTTCAGGGAAGTCCCTAGATTTCCCGGAGCGCTTCCTCAAATTTCACATCTGCTGATTCCAGGTTATTAAGTGCTTCAGGATACAGGGCATCAACTGTTCCTTAGATTTATATTACCCGAAAATACTGAACATAGGGGTTTAGTGGCAAAGAATGATTGATTGCCAGACAGTGTATCGATACCACACCAGAAGAGCAGGCACTCCTGTTCTCATCCATTTTTAACATATAGATAGGTAACATGTAAGTCAATGTAACTTCTTGAAGTTTTTTTTAAAACGTTGAAATTCTGCAGCTTTGGATAAAAATGTTCTTTATCCAGTCAAGCATAAGAAGAAAGACTAGCATGTTAAGATGAAGTAGAATTACTGAGTTAAACCCCAGCAGGACAAGTTCTGTTCCATGATTGCAAGTAATGACAGCACCTTTATGGGCCAACTGTGAGTTTGTTCCTCCCTTTTCGAAAGGTGGGCTATACTCAAAGGTACTCAAAGGAAGAGACTATATGACATCCTGTTAGAATTACAGAGCTAGTATCTCAGTCTAGGCATTAATAGCTTTTAAACAAACAACTCAGGTTTGGTCTCAGACAAAAATATAGCTCAATAAAAATACAAATTAAAAGTGCATTTCACAGCACCAAATATAATGAACACAAGTTGTGCTTCTAAAATTCAATGAATCCAATGTTTGAAGGTTTATTTCTCAATAGCAAAACAATAACAGGGTATCTGGAAAAAATAATAAATATAGTCGTACTGAAACATTGTAGGTTTGCTTTTTAGAAATTCATCTTGTGAATAAATAAATGTATGATTTTGTTTGTAATTACCCAATGAATTTCCTACAAGAGTAAGCGTCAGCTAAACTGGTAACGCAAAGAGCAGCGAGCTGAATGATGCCTGTTTGCTGAAGCATTTTTAGGGAGCTCTTCCCGATGGCTTGCTCAAGGCCTTGGGAGAGGTCAGGCAGGAGACCTAGGTTTGGTTTCCAGCTTCTGTTCCTGGTCACCAGGGTGCTAAAGCTGGGCAGCTCTGGGGTGGCAGTGTGCTTTCTGCAGCTGGAGTGGGAGGAAGAAGGCACGCTTCACATGCACAGTTCTGCAAAGAGCTTTTCTGTCCGGGTCACAAATGCTGTTGACAAACTCCACAGTGAGAGCAGTATGGTCCCCTTCCCCAGGAATAAGGATAGCCATGACAAGGGGCAGCAAACACGCTATGGGGAATTTGGTATATAAACAGGAACTGAATTGGTTTGCATAGAAAATGCGCTAGTTAGATATAGAACGTACAAAAATAGCAAATATATCAGTTCTGTCCCATACACCACCGCAGTTGCTTTTGTTGTTACAGTAGTAACCACAAGCCCCAGTCTGAACCAGGCACCATTAGGCGCTGTAGAGACACATCGTAAGACATGGTCTTTGATCTGAAGGACTGAAGTGTGCTTCAAACCGCTGCATTGCTTATAAAGTAACATGTCATGAGTTCTTAGTTCTGGGAAGATACCTGAAAATGCTGCAATTTCAATGATCTGTGTGAGGAAACATCGTGATCTTAACTATAGTCAGAAAGGCAAATCCTCTGAGACTGAAATGCTGAAGGCATAGACACATATTAAAAGAAAAATAAAAACTTGTCAGGTTCCTGTTGCTTTCGCAACTCTCACACACCCAACCCTGATTTTGCTCTTCACCCAAAATTACACAGTTGAACACAATGTGGGCATATTCGCTTGGGTGCAGTTTCAGTGGCTGATCACCCCTGCAGATCCTCACATGGAAACGTGGAAGGAGCAGCAGCCATGCTGCTGGATGTGGGCACTGGCACAGCAATGGATTCTTGGAGCCCTGGTTCTGGCTGCATTGAGCTCCAGGTGAAAGCCAGTGCAGAGCAGCTCATCTTTCTCATGATATGTGCAGTTTTCATAGAGATCCAGAGCTGTAATCGAGCTGTTAAGGTTTTAGGCATCACGGTGACAGGGGCTTCCTAGGTCCTTTAAAATGTGTATACATATGACATTTATCCAGTGGACTGGCAGGGGGTTTTATTGTTTGTACATTAATGCTAGAGAAGGGATTGCTTTTAATTTCTTCAGTGCGTTCTTAATGGCATCTGCATGCACGTGAAAATCTGCTGTCCTTTGAATCACTTCTTCAAAATTGTATCCTTTGGAAACTTTTAAGGGCAGAAGTGATCATTTCAGCATCATTCTGGTCTGACCCTCTGGCTACTGCAGCCATAAAATTGCACTTAGTGATGTCTTCATCTGTATTCACACCTCATAGGTAAGAGATGACACTGCCGTGAATAAAAGCAGGAAAAGAGAGGAAAGAAATTCATATCTTTGGTGCACTCTACTTCAGAGCCCTGCTGTGTACTTGTTTCTGCAGTCATGCTGGTCAGACACCAAACAAAAAGCAACAGCTTACGGAGCAAAAAAAGAGATGAGTTTCTGCTTTATTTATCACACAAGAAGCACTCCTATGAAAGAAGAGTCCTGGTAATATTTTTTATGTTAGATAAATCATTTATGAATTTAAATAAATATATATTACAAATATATTGTTGCTGTTTGAGTATCTCTCTCCTGTAGTTCTTTCATGTCTAACCAAGTTTGAGCTCCTGCTACTGTTTGCCCTCAGTGAAATCACTGAGGTCTCCTTTGCTGCTTGACTTCTTACTGTCACAAAACTTTCAAGTGCTTTTGCTACCCTTTAGCTACATCTAGGCTGGTTTTAGCTGCGCCAACAGATAGGTTTGTGGCTGTTGCACCCTGTGGCCAGAGCGAGTTATGCCCATCCTGTTTTCGGGGACAGGGCTCCCCTCCAAGGCCAAATCCTCTTCCTCTCCCCTCACCCCAGCCTGAAGTTCCCTGTGGGCAGCAAGCCAAGATGCGTTGAGCAGCACTGGCCCTGGAGGAGTGGTTTTCCGGAGTGATCCCGTTGGAGTTGAGGACCCCATCTCCACACCAAAGGTGTTGCAGTGAAGTGGGGGGGCTTTGGGCTAGCTGTAACGGGGTCCCAGGGACTGCATGCCCAGTGATGGCCAGGGTTCATGTGAACTGGTCTGAAGGATCTCACTGGTTTAGGTTGACTGGAAGGAGGCCCAGTTCATGCACTCCCAGACTGGTCCGCGATACAAACCGAAGCACAGTGAATCAGTACGATCACGAGATTTGCTTTAAAAGCACACTCCCGATTCAAACATGCGAATGTAGACGCAGGCATTGAAAACATCGCTGCCACACGAGCTGATGGCATCCAGAAGTTAAGAAGATAGTCAGAAGAGGTAGTAGTTTAAGAAGATATTAGAAATAAGAATCAGGCACGTGCACAAACACTGCAAAATTCAGGCTAAAAAACTTGCATGTGTGCTGATATAACAAGTACCTATTTAGTTGTCCTGTCCACCTCACCCCTCCCCATACTCAGCACATAACTGGTTTTCTTGGGCCTCAAGTTGTCCAACATTGCCTGTCTGCTGAACGTCCCATCCCAGCCTCGAACCCGTTAAGCTGCGTCCACCAAGAGCCTGTGCAAATCAGGATGCGACCATCCCTTTGGGGCTGTGTGGAACAAGACCTACCTCTCGGCATGTCTGTGTCCAGTGCCGAGGGGAGTCTCTGCAGGAGCTTCTTGGTGCTTATCTAACACTAAATATTAAAATAATAAAGGCAACTGTGAAAGAAATCAACCCATTGACCTGCCTTGCGGTCTTCCCTGCCCTCAGCCTTGCCATCTGCATTCAGCTGGAGAAGTGGCTGCTGCTCAGCCAGACACTCATTGCCAGCCTGGAGGGAATCAGGTCCATGGTATTTTGCTGCTGCATCCAGCCTGGCTCTCGCACAGCGTTCCCGCTGCAGCCCCTGAGCCTGCCAGGACAGGCTGGCAGTTGTAGAAAATGATGTCACCGAATGAGCAGGGCTTCTTTGCCACCGATAACATCTCAGCAGATGTCCTCCGAATGTGCTCACAGTTCTTCTCATTATAGCATCTTTATTTGCCGTGTACCTTTCACCATGTCACCTTTTAAGTCAGCAAAGAGGTTACTCTTTCCTAAAGACTGTTTATGTGAAAAAATGAGAAAGAGTTTTGCTGCAGTTAAGTATTTTTGATTTATTCTTGGCCAGGAAAACTTTGCAATTCAGTAAAACACCAGTACTCAGATACTTCGAAGCCTACAGGTACCGGACTCCCACTGAAAAAGTTTATGATTTTCCCTTGTTCGTTTACCCTCTTCAAAAATAAAACAAGCGATCAACAAAGTTGCTACACTGCATACCTTACACAGGCACTCCTGTGATCCCATTACCTATAATCTGTTCCCTATAAATCCTGCAGGTTTATACTCCCGCCTACTGCATCTCATCCCGATTTAGAAAATCAGATCTACCCCAGGGTGTCCTTCTGGACGTGTAGAGTTCCACTGAAATCAGCGGGGATTTGTTTAAGGACATGCCTGCAGAGAGTATCTGTTATTCTATATTTACACAGTACCCAGCATAATAGGACATGAAGCCCAATTAAAGCCTCCAAACACTACTGCCATGGAGATCAGTCTTGTTATTGACTGATGACTCAGCATGTCTGAATTTAGATGGAAGAGGGCTACTCTCAATTCCCAATTCTTTTATAGACTCTCTGCATAACCTAACCGAGCCATTGAATCCGTACCTCAGACACTCCTGTATTTAATGCAGGGAAAGTCAATCACGGATTAATTCCCTTCCCCCAGTCCCTTCTCTGGTTTTTCATTATAGGATCCTTGGGGATAGACATGACCTCTTGCAAGGTGCCAGGACGCTGCATAGCACCGGGGAGCTCTGGCAATCTTATAAATGGTAAAATAACAACCGTGTTCAGAAGCAGCTGTGATTACCCTAATATTTGTCCTCACAGAGTCATTTTTAAATTGAAAGCTCACCTGGGACAATTCAGTTCAACCTGATCCTGGGATGCTGACAACCCCAGAGTAACCTGAGCTACAGCATTGCCTTTAACAAGGTAAGAAAAGGTAAAATGAGGAGAGTCATAGGGGTTTTTTACAAAATGTAAAGCAATATGGATGGGTTCAAACCTTAAATAAAACACCAGCAGCGACACAGCTTTCCCTCTTCACAAGAACAGATGTGGAAAGCTATTATTATAATTTACAAATAATGTTACCCCCCTTATGTGTGTCATCGGGGCTTTTTTATGACAGGGCTTCGGCTAGACAGTTTCTTACATAACACTGTTATTCTGGTTTTGTTTCAGACATAGTTCTTAGGTGATGGTTTTCTGCGTAGAGGTTCTGTTAACAAACAGCCATCAGTTACACAGCTAGTTATCTCTCAAAAAATTCGTATTTTGAAATTGTGAAGATATTTCCTAGGTTAGAATATCTGCTAAAAGTTAAGCCCAGTGGCAAGCACAGATCCCTGCAGGTATGCCATACAACTTGCACAGACGACCATTATTAATACAAATCACTTCAATTAAAATTGACACATGAGCCAATTAATAGTATGTATGTTAATTGATAAACAAGACCTTGCTCATTTTATCCAGGCATTTGTTAAATACCTGCCTGACATTGCAGCTGACCAGTGAGGACACACTCCTGCTCTAGGAACCTTGTGGCTTTTGCGTGTGTTCCAGTTTACCGGTGATTTGCTGTACCTTGAAAACGGCAGTATTTTTGAGTCATGGGATATAAAGTTTTGTGTTTGCGCGCATCACAGCTGGGATACCGTATGCATGACTTCATGCATAATAAGGTAAATATTATCTGCCGTGTGATGCTACTGTAAATTCTCACGTTATTTGCTGACCGTCTATTTTTTCCTTCTCTCCCCTATTTCCCCCCGGCATCTGACAGCACTGGCAGCCTCCACAGCGCTCTGTAACAGCGAGCACACTGCGACACTGTTGCAGGGGTTCCCTACAGCAGAGCCTTCCCAGTGCCATTGATCAAGCCACAAGCACTAGTTAAGTAACGCAAGGTTGCTCTAATTCCCTGACTCATCTCCCGTTCCCCCTGGAAATCCTAAACGTGGTGCTGGAGACCAAACCGCAGTCCCCTGGCTGCAGCAGGATGAAGTAACTTTGATTGCTGAGTCACCACGTTGACCCACACAGCTTGAATTTCTGCTCGTAGTTAGCAAGAGTCGAAAATGCTCATTGTATTCTTATCACAGTCTAGGTACGAACTGCCCATTCCCTGGAAATGCATTCAGCCCAGCTTTCGACTTGGGGCTCAGATTCCCCAGATCACTATTTGCGTAATGTTTACAAAAAACACGTTTCATTTTAAGTAGCCTTAGATTATTATATTCTCAGGGTCCCTTTTTTTTTATGCGTATGTCATCTTAGAGCTAATCAGCATTCTGCTCTGGCATTTACAACTGCTGAGAAAGTCAGATCTTAAAAAGCCATAACTCCCCAACAATTTCTGCCCATCAATAGCTCATACAAGCTGTTTGGGTAGGGTGGGGGAAAACCCGGGATCAAATTATTCTCAGATATGAATTAAACCTATTGCTTTGTAGCCGCTGACACGTCTCTTTGCTCTTCATGACAAAATTCTCCTCGTTATGCACTGCATGCTTTTACAAACGCTGCTGTCCTTCCGAGCATGATATATGTTTCTCCAATAGAAATTTGTGTTTTGCTACAGTGGCATCACTATGCAACGCTTCTGATAATGTTAGCTATGAGTCCCGCTGTTTTAGATGCAAACCTTTTGTTCTGGTCCGTGACGTGACATGGAATGTATTTGACGTGTGTCTGGCTGCAGAGACAAATGGGAGAGTAGAAACACTCGCGTGCTACACTTTGTTTCTAGAACTGATCTTGATCAGTCAGCATAATACGTGTCACGTCAATGTGATTGCCATAATGTTCTTTTGTTAGGAAAAATGATTCCTCTCCGACACAGGGCAAACAGGAGTTGAGTGGGGATGCCTCTGCCACCCCTCCAAACTGGCTGATAGAGAAAAGTCTGCTTGCAATTCAAAGCAAAATATGAAAAGAGACCAATGTAAGTAAAGATGAAGAGGAGACTCACATCAGAGAAGACACAAATGAAAAGGCATGTGACCAGTTTAAAATACGAATAAGCTTCTGTTAAAAAAGCTCTCTTTAGTGACCTTTCCTGCCATGTGACCAAATTCTTCAATCAGGCACTGCAAAGGAATGCTGAAATTGTCTTTGTTTTTATTTCAGATCTGGCCATGTTAGCCTATACTTGCTGTGTTCATTTATTGCCCAAATGATCTCACTTCTGCTGAAGTCAAGGGGAGTTTTTCTTGCAACCCCTCTCCTGGCTGCAGCAGTGGTGCCTGTAACCTTTCACAGTCCCGACGGCCTGGGGCCAGCCAGCTCTGTGCTGTTATCGGGTCCATCTGGGAATGGAGCGAGTCATTTCTAAAGCCAGCAAGTGGCTGTGGAAGAAAGCTGGTCTCTGTGCAAGGTCCTGGGCTGAAGGGCAAACATTTCCGACAGCAGCCAGCGCCGGGGCGGTAGGGGGATGCTCTCTTTGGCATTTACATTGAATCAAGCCAAATGTCCTTACACAGGCATGGAGAGGTAGCAAGGTGGGTACCTGCATCTCTGCAGCCTCTTTAATTTATCAAAATCCCTGCTGAATCACAGACCTGCCGGCAGCATTCACTCGGTTGCAGCCAGTGCCAAATGCAGCAATATGGTAACTCCTGCTCCGCTCCCCCCACTTAGACTTCCAAGGATCACAGAAGAATTTCTGACGTGCTCCAACATTGAACAAAGCAATCTCTGATCTTAAGGAGGGGAAAAAAACAAAAAAAAAAAAAAAGAAAGAGTTCAGTTTAATACAGGCAACTGGCCAAGATTCAAATTGCATCTTATTTTAGCCAAAGCAGTTCACCAATCCTGAGGAGAGATGCGAATTTTCAGCTCTAGTCAGATGCCTAATTATTCATTTCTCTTTATCTTGCTTTTAAAATCTTGCCAAGGCTGCACCCATCCCTATATCTCTAGGCATTTGAATACCACTCAAGAAGCATCTGAACTCCTTGACGGTAAGCCTGTTTTCAAGTCACCATGTAACCTCTCAGAAACCCCTGCAGATGACTCGCACTGGAACGATGCTGCCTCTTACCTGTAGAGGTACCACTCCATCCACCACACCTGGAAGGATCTCTGGGACTGTCAGCCTGGTCTCACCAGACAGGAGCATGCCCTTTGCTGGGGGATGTTTAAGCAGAGCTACTGTGTGTGACAAATAATACCATCTTTTTTGCTCCAGGCAGGGCCCAAGACTGAACCCTCAGTCTGTTACTCATGACACAGTAGGGGCTTCCTCAAACTGCGGAGTTTAAAATGAAAGTGAATGAGAAAGAGGGTAAAACACACAGGTTGTGCAGCATAAAATTAGACTTTTCAGAAATGCCAGTTGTGTTTTCCTCCCACATTTGTGCCCCACTCAACTTCCTCATCTTCCATTCCCTCCCCACCCCTGTTTTCTGCAAAGATCCGTTTCAGAGAGGCGCCGTACACTTGTTTTCTTCAGAGCTTGACTTCAGTCTCACTGAAGTTTGTGTCAGTCCTGAAGAAGGACATGAGAGGATCACGTCTGAGCCCTGGAGGAAGGACACTTTGGCTTCTGGCAGGGCATCAATTATAGAGCCAGGACAGATATTATTTTATGTGCCACTTGCAATTAGAGGAGTGACCTGAGTGATGGGTAACTTTGCACAGGCTTTCCACAGGGGCTGGTTTCACCCAGGGAAGGGTTAGCCCCACTGGGAGGGGCTGGTGGCATCTTGTACGTCCTGGGAGAAGTGCTGCACAAGCCACAGGATTAGTTTCTTAGCATATCATGTAAGAGGACACTATGGTTTCCTATACTGTCTCCTGCTTCTAGATCTGCTCATACTGTGTCACTTACAGAAGCGATTATTGTTCATTACCTTTGGCTTCAAATTGGCCACCTGCCACTTTGCAGTGCGGGACATGTTGAGAACGAAATTTATTTCAGCTCCCTCTCTTTTATTGGTGGCTTTGCGCATGGGCTTCTGGTTTGGGCGAAGAAAGTTTAAACAAAATTGAGACGGCTAATGCAGAACCAAATTGTCTTTTTTAACTTTACAGACCTTTCTAAAACACAGCGTTTTGTGTGATCCCTGGAGAGCGTGTGACACCAAAGCCCCTCTCTGAAGAATCTGGCTGCATTTCTCTTATGCTTTAGACAGAGCAGGCATCAGTGACTGATACATAATTTAGTCACCACCTTCAGGGTACATTAAATTAGCAAATTCTCTAATTTGCTAAGAATTCACATAGATGAATTGATGATTAAATAGCTGATTGAACTGAAGAACCCAAACGGAGCAGTTTGTTGCTAATTTAAACGCCATCTATGTCTAGACCACTCTCCTTGTTACATTCTAATTGACCTAATTATTTCCAAAAACACTCTTTTTGTCATTTCTTTTGCATTTAGGTTCTGTATGGGGGCTGGATGTGGGAGGAGGTCTGTTCTGGTGTATTCCAACAGCAGAGAGTATTTTAAGCAGTGACTTCGGATAGCAGCAGCAGTGAGTGGTTACGAAGCTGGAGAGCTTCGTGTAGACCTGGGGAGAAAATTGTGGGCTACCTGTTTGAACTTTGCTGCCGTATGACCACATCCACTGTTATGATGTCTTAAGAATGAACACATCTCCAAAGAGGTCTTCTCATTTTAAGTGGAGTTTCAATGTTAGTGCTCAGACATTCGATCGAGTTACTGCCATTTGACAAGCTAGCGCTTGTCAGCCCAACCGAGCTGGGCAACTGTTATAACCGTGTACATGCTTCGTCTCTTGTAGAGGCGGTGGAATGGCACTTCTTGTGGTGGGGAAAGCAAAACTGAAATAGCACACAGTTGCTGTAGGGAGCTATTGTTATTGCTTGCAGGAGCAAGTACCTGCAGAGTTACCACATCTCAGCTGACATGAGGTAGCTTGTTTGCTAGCAGTAGCTGCATTGTGCATCTGAGCTCTGCAGAGACCTGGGTTTCCCTCACAGAATAGTATTATCTTTAATTTGTAGTAGTGAGGACATCAGCTGTTAGATGAAGGAAAGCTGAATGTTAAAACACATTTCTGGTCCTCAAGAACCTCTGCCTTTAATGTCAGAAAACCACCCAGGCTGCATGTAGATGTTCTACCTGGAGAACCCACCGCTGTCAATGGTAAGCCATTGCAGTGGTTCATCATCTGCTCTAAAAACATGCTCTGCACATTCAGGCTGGACTGAAAACATGTCACCTCACCTTTGGCTGTTGAACTATCACCAAAAATTACATACAATCATCGATGGAGCCAGAATGGTTGTCACTATGTTTACCTCTTCTAGGCTGCACCGGCAGATGTCAACATGTGTGACCAAAGCAGTCTCTTGTTCCCCTCATTTAGAGAGAGAAAGTGAGGTAAGGGAAAGAAAAATGACTTGCCCAGGATCATACACAAAATCAGCGATGGTGCAGGTAGGGGAACCTGGGTGGCCTGGTTCAGGGATTGTCTCATCAAGCAGGAACATTTTAACCGAAGCTCACACTATCTTTAGCCTGTCCTTCACTGACTTTAGCTGAATTACCCCTGCCTCAGGTCTGGTGGCTGAGAGAAGAGAATGAGGCTTAAGATGCATAAAAACGCATTTTGTTATCCCTGGTGGCTGCTTTGATTTTTCTCAGCTTTCTGTAGCTGGAGACGTGTCAGTCAGATGCCGTGCCAGATGTTTCCCAGAAACTGTCACAGAAATGAAATAGCTGGAGCGAGGTAGGAACGTACCTGATTGCCGACCGGCTGCCAGCGCCTGCTGACTGTGTTTGGCAAACCACGGCTCTGCTCTCCTTCCAGTCAACCTCGGAAGACCTGCCCAGCCCAGAGACCCAGAGCAGATGGTGATGGCCACAATGACCGGGAGTGGCCACCAACTTAAGTGGCCACCTTGGACCAGGCTGCCCCTTTCCCTCACTCCCAGATGTTCAGGACTTGTTGGCAGGGGCTGGTTGGTGTGGGACTCCTTTAGTGGCGGTGCTGAAGACATGGGCAGAAGGGCAGTTGCACAACCGCGGACAAGAAATTGCCCAGAGCTTGGTGGTGTGAATGGTCCTGTTCCAAAAAAACCTTCTGACAACTTTCCCAGTAAAGTTTCTTTTCCAAATCCGGACTGCCAGGTGGGTGTTTCCTTCAGATAGGACTGACTACACCTGGATCTGGGGCTTTATAAGAGGTTTTCAGCTGACAGAGCACTGCATGTTTTGTGTCACGTCAGGCCACCAGAAATTTCTGTTGTGTACTCGTTTCTCAAATTAAGTGCATAAAAAGATGGTGCAGGCAGCCAAGTCTCGCACAGATCCGGCCATGTACTGCCAAATCTTTACACACCGCCATGGACCCAGGCAAGTGGCAGTCAAAAGCAGCTCGCTAAATCCAGCAGGCTCCTCCGGAGGTGGTGCACGATGCGCCGAAGCAGAGCATCCCACCTCCACTGCGTACCACCAGCCAGAGGCTCCCCAGCCAGCCCCCCAGTTTCCTGATGCCACCATGCTACACCAAGAGCAAGGAAATGGGTCTTTTCCTTCCCTCCAGACAGTCTCTCCCTTCCCACCCTTGGATCCCCCAGCTCCTGTGGATTTCATCCAAGAACTAAACTCTTTTTTAGGGAATTCAGAGATACAAATCAGTGTAACAGCAGCTCTGTCCTTCCAGTGCTTTGTGCATTATTATTCAACACACCTTTAGATGTATCTTAGGAAGTCTGTGATTTAGGAAATCAACGGACACCTGAAACCATATCCTACATAAACCCTGTAACTGCACCAGCGATCTCTCCACTGCCCATCACAGACTCCCCTCCCTCGTCTGCTACCTCAGGGAGCTCTTTGGTCTTTTCCAGGTTTTCTGTGTTAGTCCTCTGCTCATTTGCTACGATCAAATGGCAGATAAATTCAAGAGGCATTTGCAGATAACTTTTTTTTTTTCTTACTTATAGCCTGATTTTTCAGTTACGATTTTCCCAAAACGTGGGAACCAAAATTCTTTTCATGCGTGCACAGTATTTTCTCTGAACAATATTTCTGCACGCAATTAAAAAACCCTGATTCTGTACATTTTATAAATAAAGCCTCTAGACTTATATTTAGATTACAATGATCTCTTGGGCATGAACTGTCTTTCCAGTCTCTATTTATGAAGCACACGACACAATAGCAACAATAAAAACAATGTCATCTAGTTGCATTCAGACAGTAAAGATCTATTATCAGCTATATCTGGATATCCTCCTTTCATCAGTGGCATGTGAAAAAAAACTGCAATGAAAATTTCTTACTGAAAAAAAAAATTAATTTCCAACAAAGAGAAATATTCTTGGGAAATTTCAGTTTTATTCGTTTTGTCGTTTTCATTGGGCACCTTAAATCCCTTGCAAAAAGTTCTGGTCAAACAAAATTTAGGGGTTGGGCACGTTGAGGTAAAAAACCTATAATTTTTGGTTTCAGCCCAAAACTACCAACAACAGAGGATGTTTTTTAATTAAAAATCAAAAATTCCTCTTGCTATGCTTTTGTTTTTCAGCAAAAACTGTCGAACAACATTTTCTTGCCAACTCTAGCACAAATAACCTCTCTTCTGGTTTTGACAACTTCCTTGGGATTATGTTGCTCTATTTCAAGTTCTTCCTTGTTTTCTTTCCTCTACCTTAATGCCAGCATTGGCACCAAAGCTTCCCTTAATGATGACATATGTTCCTCGCTCATTCAGAATATGATCTAGCTCTTTATATAGAGCATCTGTTTATTTATCTGTGGGACATGTGGCTAGAACATAAACTTGAATGAGCTGTGGGAAAGGCCAATTTTAAATACGAAAATAGACTAACATTGGTGCACTTACAGACGCTCGCAGCTCCCTTATTTGATTACTAGTCACAGAAAATGCTTAGGCATTCTCATGACAATTAGTATAAACATTATTCTTTCCATTGGAAAAAAATATTATCATAGCTGGACAAATAAACTGACCCACAACTTGAAAATGAATGTCATTTCAAAACTGCCTTTGAAGGCATAATTCAGTATCAGTGCTTAATATTCTCAGCTGTCATCAACCATGCAGTAATTAGTTTCAGTTCTAATGAATATTTATTTATATGAGCAAGGTATAAGCATTGCAAATATCATATGTATTTGACCACAGTTTATGATGATGATATTGTACGATTGCACCTATGTATTCATTATTATTACATGAATATTTCATAGATCAGTGTAAAATGTAATTATACCATAGTATGTTTGCTTAATGCCAGTGTCAACAGTTTGATTGAGATCAGCATAAGACCAAGTCATTTTCTCAATACGGATCCAAGTTTCTCATCTCTGGTATCAGGATCAAGATTTTGGGGATCGTAAATCAGAGCAAGGTGCTCAGGGTACTTGACATTTGCCACAGCTTGAATAGCTTCATAGAAAACTTTTCCTCAACTCAGAGGCGAACATGGGAGAGCGGGGGAAATCATGTTTAATTTTCCTGAATGTTTAATCCTGGAAGAATCAAAGACACAGAGCATCTAGTGATTGAGCGTGATGCAAAGATCTGCAGTCCATTTAAAGACATTTATCCATTGTTCTTGCTAGTTTCAGGAAGAGTCCTAAATCCAAGAAATCTTTGTATCCTGCTGTCAGTAAGAATAAGATATTGTTTCATTGCATGCTACGACCTGAACTCTCTATTACATCAGGGGTTTAAAAATTTCCCATTTGCCTGAAATGTTGGAAGTTCTCCATAATCACAATATCCTGTAAAAATGAAAGATCAGAGAGAAAATAAATGCTTTCTATTTTTGTCAGTGTTTACTTTGTTCCGTTGTTTGCATGTCGTACACAAAGCCGTTTCAGTTTCCTCCATCGAGACAGTTTCTCTTGCAGTTTCAGTGTCTTTCCCGCAAAGCAAGATGGCAGGGAAAATGTTTGAAAAATAGGAAAATATGATTGTGAAATGACAAACTTGTGTTTTGTACAGAGCAGAGGTGAAGATGGTCAGAGAGAGCTACTGCACAGAAATCCCTTTAATCTACGTTTTGAATTGACAAAGTCTTACTAAAGATGAAACTCTTCACTTTTGTACTCACACCAGCCTTGGTATCAGAACCTGGGTACATATGTGCGTGGGAGATGATTTCTTAATATTATTCAGCTACAAAATTTCACTTTTTTTTCTTGTGATTCCCCATTTTCAGCACCTTTCATGTGCTAGTACCGCTGCCCTAAATTGTTGATAATTTCTGAAATACTTCTGCTGAGATCCTAAATCATGAAGATTTCACTTGATTCATCGGTCAGTACCGCAATGCCAAGGCAGCACTCTGGGACCTGGCTCAGGTCCATTGCTGCCTTGGTGCATTTTGATGTTGCCTAAGGTTTGGGAGTTTTTGTAATGATGATGGGCTGGAGGGGAGTGTGAGGTGGGAAAGAAACCCTTTCCATGGACGGGTTCACAAACAGCTTGGTTTTTTGAGCCTCTTAATTGTGAAGTCTGTGCTGACATTTTCTACTAGTTGCTCTTGACAATCTCCGAATGATGTATATGGTTTTGCTTAGAACTTGACATTTACTTGCCTTCCCCATGTGTAAGGCAAACCTCATGCTCTGCAAGGGGCGTATTCCCACCAGGGAAACCTGCTGGTCCTGCCCCAGGTCCCATCCCTCTGAGCATTATGGACCCAGACCACGCATGGATTTCATGAGTGGTTGGTGGCAGAGGTGTGGGAAGGGCTTGTGAGGTTCAGGGTGCTGAGAAACCCTGTGGAGGCAGTAATCTGCTGGGCAGAAATCTCTTTTGAGGCTGAGTAGTGTGCTCCCTTGGAAGAGCTTAGGGGCTTTTGTTGCTTTTGGGAAATTGGTTTGGAAGAGTTCTGGAAGAGGAGACAGGATTTGTCTTTGCCTAAAGTCCTTCTAAGTCACGTTGGTTCACGAGGCTGAGATGGGTCCCAGGTGTTTGGACCGAAACAAGCAGCCGAGGTGACGGTACATGCACCGTTTGTCGCAACATAAGGTGCATAGTGCGTGGCACAGGCTGTGTCACACGTTATGGTAAGAGAGTGCCCAGACCCAGTGTCTCTGACACTTCTCTCTAAAAGGCCACCAGCTACCAAAGCCTTGAAAGATGCTTGGCAGAGCGGTGACAAGAGCCACAAGCTTTCCAGGCACTGCTGGCTTTTGCTTTGTGTAGCACTCTTGGTTTCATCTCACACGGGCTGTTTTTCTTGGCGAAACAGGTTGATTTCAGCACTTTATCTACCTTGCTTCTACCAGCCATTCCCATAACCGGCTGCACAGCCAGTGTTGTTGTAACTTCAGCTGCTAAGCCTCTGGCTCTTCTTGGGTTTAATCTTCCTGTCCTTTTCCCCGTGTCAAATTACAAAGGTCCATCCTCATGAAGAACGGTCCTTTGCTCATGGTGCTACTGCTTGTTCTGCGGCTGAATCTTTCCCTGATGCTTCCCTGGTGCTTTGCATCCAAGGCATAATACAAAGCCATGCAATGCAATGTGCTCCTTCCTTATTATTATAGATTGATGTTGAAAGGATTGCTGGATGTAAGATTTTAATCAAGAAACTGCAGCAAGTTTATGAGCAATATATATCTCCGTTAATTTGGCCAGCAATGAAAATATGGTTGGCAGGGGGAAAAAAGAAAACTCCTTCTCTCTCACCAATGTACTTTCCAACATGAAAAAAAGGATTTTGAATAAAGTGGCAATATGGAGGCATTTGAAACTGCGAAATGTGATTCTTAATTGCTCATGATTGTCTCTCCAACAACTGGTAGGTTAACCACGGCAGGCTGACAGCCTGTACTAACTGACAATCAATATTGTTGAAGCGCAGAACCTTTGCCTGCGAGACACAAAAACATTTCATTTTCAAACACTACAGGACATCTGCTTCTGGAGAGAAAAAGTTGCTTCTTCTCGGCAATATGCACCGACTTGTAACTCATTTTTTCTCCTTGCTCGGAGGAAACAAAAGTCTTCTTTATACCATATCCTTTCCACTAATCTGGCAGCTATCCAGTGTGGGTTTAAACAGATGTTCTGGAAAAAAATATGGCATATACAAATGAGATGGAATCCAGCAACTCAGTCATGGATTATTACAGATATAAAATACGAAGGGCTACATTCTTCCCAGATACACATTCTATATAATATTTGGCACTAGATGTAAGAGCAGTACACAAACAAATCATTAATACCCTCATTATAATAATTATTATATATTTAGCACAAAGACCCCAGGCTGGCTTAAACCCTTCACGTTAAATACTGTACAGATGCACGTTCAGGCTGAGGAGTTTATTCAAATGGCTGCATGTACCAAAGACTTAGATATGTAAGTAACTTTACTTGTGCATGTTTACAGGATTAAGCCCCACATGTGATTATATTATTGGCAACAACAGGCATTGCTTACTTTCCATGCTGCAGCCTTTGAATAAATCACACGATAACAAATGATTTGATGTTAAAAGGAAAGAATTTGAGTCTTGCTGCACGTAAGCCTGCTAAGCGTTGGGGCTGCCACAGAGTTAGGAGCTCAATGGTAGAAATCATACAGACACAGACTTCATAAATATCTATTACACACAAGGCAATGAAACTGATAAAATTAGCTTTTTAAATGCTGAAGTGCATCATACGCTCTCCTGATGTGAAGGGCAACCACCTAAGCCCTGAGCTCTGGTAACACTCCCAGGACGAGCTGTAACAGCAGCTGGGAAGGAGAGCCCGCCCCACGCCACGGGCCAGCTGCGGGCTGGGAAGGGGGGATGCCGGCAGCTTTGGGAAAAGAATAAAGACATTGCTTTCAGCTTTTACTGATATCATAGAGAGAATGTGGTCTGACGGACAGAATAATATCTAAGAGCAAGTCTACTTGCATGGTCTGTGGAGACCCTGGTCTTCCCACGCTTCTGGATGAATCCTTGTCTCCCATATTCAGCCTGAGCTCCTGGCTGGGAGTGTGCCTACCATAACCTGCTTTTCTCCAAAGCTTTTATTTGTAGCTTCTCCCATTTCCCCCCCCGCTCCTCCTTCACCTTATTTCATCTGAATTTGAAATGAATTTGCTTCAGGCAACTCTGCTGTCCTTTCAACTAAATGTGGGCTCCCAAAAAACAACCCCCTTTTCAAATAGTCCTGAGAATGTATGGCAATGAAGCCCAATACTTACAGAAATAAGCTAAAAAAAATCACTTTTTTGAGCAGTCACAAAGGACATTTGATTACTTGATAAATAATTCTGTTTCTTATTGTTGTTATTGCTGAACAAAATAAAATGAAAGATGTTGGGGAGATGCCAGGGTGAGGAGTGGGAGGGGTTCATTTGTCCCCATTTTCCAGACTGCTTTTCCTTTCAGTGTCTAACTTCTCATCATTTCATCAACTTCAGAAAAGTTACAGGGAAATGAAAGTACAGCAAACTCTGGCTTTTCTACCCCTGTACTTTTTGAAACGAGAGCTCACTTGAAGGGTTGCAATGGAGGAATAATGAGAAAATGTAAATGGGGAAGACAGAGAACTGGGCAGGTTTCTTTTTTTCCCCTGCAGCCAAGGTGAATCATTAAACATCAGAAATTTGTGAAATCCAAGGATATCAGAAAATCGCCATCTAAGAAATAGCCCAAACATAACTGGAAAAGGTGCTGCGTTTGAAATGCCATGAACGAAAAACAACCTGCGCTTTTCTTTCCAGGAGTGTGACAAGTCTCTTCTTTCCTTTCCCCGCTGCTGCCTGTTGCTGCTACGTGTATTTTTTGCCCGAGTGCTGCAAAGGGCTGGGCTCACCCCACGAGCAGCACTGCTTGGTGCCGGTGCTCTGTGCCAGGGGCAGATGTTCTGGTGTGGGGAAAGCAGAGGTGCTGGCGCTGCCCGAGCCAGCCCGCATTGCTGCACGCATCCTCCTCGACACACGCAACCGCACAGACCCACCCAGCGCCCACGTGTACCTTCTGCCTCTGCAGAAATGCTGGTGAACAGCCACACAGAGATGGTTTCGTTACATACTCTTCAGCAATTTTCACAATTTTAATTGACAGAGAAGGAGCTGAACTGAACATGCGGGCTGACTGCTGCAAACTGCCTGGTTCTGGTTACAAGCTCAAGAAACCAAGAGAAATAAAGTGTAAAGCTTAGCGTATCCTCTCTAAGCCAGTGAGCAAGTCAGGCTTAGTGGATTATTTGATGATATTTGACTTTCCTTCTATATGAATAACATCTGCAAATACGCTGAGTCTCTTTGGAATTGTTTTTCGTTTAAAAGAATTTGTTATTTAGAGCATTTCAATCAGTCACTTGCTGGCTTGCTGTTTCGGCTGGTCAGAGTGTCAGGTTTGAGCCTTCCCATCCCCTGCCTCCAGAAACATCATTCTCATAATAATCAGGTGTTTGTTACAGAAGCCTCCAAAGGCAACAGGAGAGAGCCCTGATACTATAAGCCTACTGCTGGGGGTTAGAAATGAGGATGATGCTAAAGCAGGGAAAGAAGACAAAATTAAATGAAAAAAAAGATCCAATTTCCGAAACTTCACTGGCTACATTTAGATTTCTCAGCGGCAGCCACCTCAGTGTTAGGCTAGCTCACGCATGTGCCCTGCCCCGTGTCGGTGCATCTACCCCACTGCTGCGACAAGGCCAGTGACACCAGCAGCTTTAAGCATCCCAGCCATCCCAAAGGCTCTTCCTGAACAACGATGTCTGGTCTTTCTAGGAAAAAGCTCAGGAAGAACTGTTTGCCCTTTTCGCAGCAGTCAAGTCACAGGAACGAATTAGGAGGCCACCACACCTACCTCCATCATCTCCACCATACGCCTAGAGGGCTTCTGCAATTGCCACCAGTAGCAGAGCGAAAGCAAGCTTTCCTCCCTGCCTCAAGATAAGAATATACAAAAGGCCATACTGCAGCAGACCAAAGGTACACCCAGCCTAGCGTCTTCTCTCCGACGAGGAACAGCAGTGATATGGAGGGACGAATGTAAGAACAGGGTGAGCCATCAGTGATGCTTCCCCAGAATATTCTTCACAGTGTCAACACCGTGTGGCTTTCTAAGCCCAAACCGGCGCACTGCGTTTAACACCTTTTGGTGAATTTATTGACCATGAAATTTTCTCACGGTCCTCCAAACTCCTGCAGTCTTGGCACCCTGGAGGTGCTGTACCAAGGAGATCTGCACCTTAACTACAATCCCATAAAGAATCACCTCCTTTAATTCATCCTGAACTTGCCATCTTGCCAGGTTTATCTACTGCCCCTGCTTCTTATCATGGAAGGAAGAGGGAAGGGCCGATCTCCCTGTACTGACCTGATCCTGCAGGCTCCTGCCATTCCTCCCTGAGTCACCTCACACCAAGGCTGCAAGAGCTGTCCCTCTGCAACCGCCCTGAGGCAACGCGGGCACATGGTATGACATCCCACCAGCCTGGACAGCAAATTTGGCATTGGGAATGGTCTTGGACACAAGCTCAAAGACAGTCTCCTGTCTGGTAAGACCTTAAGCCTCACCCAGGCGGTGTGGTTTAATTCATCAGCACCCGCAAGGAGCGCAGATAGGTAAGTGCAAGTCACTGCACGAGTGCCAGCAGCGTGGCAGCGGACGGCTCAGCCTGTACCCCAGCCTCTGTATGCGTTTAGACAGACAGCAATGTTTTGCAATCAGAATTTCTCCACAACTTGCCCAACCTTACCTACTCTTTCCTTCCAGACCTTAAGGTAAGCAACCTTAAAAGCAGCTCCAGAAGTGGGCAGAGGCTAAAGAATAAAGTCCCAGAAAAGACATCTGGGCAGAGAAAGGTGGGAGGGAGGCACACGCCCGCACCCACCGTCACCAGGCTGCCTGGAAGAGAACTAATATCATTTGTGTGGGATTTTCCTCCCCCTCCTGCAGATCAAAAGGACAGCAGCAATGCAATCTGCTGTTTGTGTAGGAAATGTGTCAGAAGAGGGAAGGAGGGGATACACATGGGAACATCTGCTCTAAGAAGCCACTTGAAAATTAACCATTTAGGTCCTGATCCAGGGAGCACCTGCTTAGTGCTAAGCCTCAATGACACTGGGGCTGTGCATGTTCACGGCACCTTCTGCGAAGTCCTGGAGGAGGATGAGGGCGATGAGCAATTCTTCTTCCACCTTCCTGGGACTGGGCTTATGTAGGCAGAGTGGAGCCCTTCCTGGCGCTGCTGCGCAGGTATGCACAAGGGTCACTCTGATGGCTGCGCTGAAGATGTGGGAAGAGTCGTGCATGGCCAGAGTCACTCCTCTCCATCCAGGCGCACCTGGACAAGTGCAAGATTTGCAACTTGGCACCCCGAGTCATTGGTGTCAAGAGCAGGGCACGGGGGAGATGGGACTTCTTATCTCATTTGCCTATCAGGCTTTTAGCACCTAAAACCCTGCTGCTCCTGCTCCTGCTTGTTGCTCTCTCCCTCTTTCCGCATCAGCTGGACCTGGCAGCCCACAGCTGAGGAACCCATTGCAGAAAGTTAAGGGTGGGGGCAGCACATCCTGGGGTTTCTCTTTCGTCTGTGGTTATTACAGATGTCCTGGTCACTCACAGCCACCCCCCGCCGTGACCTCTGCATAAAAACCTGTCACCGGAATAAAGTATTTGCTGACCCGGCTTTGTAACACTGCCACAGATAAAGGTAAGTAGAGTGGAGAAAAAGGAAAAAAAAAAGGAAAAAAAAAAGAAAAAAGCTTGCATTTTTTCTTCCTTCTGTGTATAAAATTGAAAATCTCGCATTGTCCCGGTGCAACGGAGTCGAGCACAAAAGGGAAAAAACAGCCCCGTGTTGTTCTAGGCCAGGCGCCAAAACAACTTGTGCGAGTTTGTGCTGGCAGCAGCGCTCTCCGGCAGAGGGTCCGCACTTGGCCACGGCAGAGTCGTAACCACCTCCCAGGTCACTGAGTCACCTTCCTGTTAGCCCCCTGCCACCCTGAACCTCCCACGCACTTAGGCAAAAGGTTGTTTTGGGGCTTTTTTTATTTGGTACGTCTTGTAAAATGTGTCCCATGATTGTCGTTTACTGCCTGGGGTGGCATACGAAAGACTGCTGTCTCTGTGAAAGCATCAGCCTTAACCTGGGTTTGGATGCAGTCCAACAAATCCTTTACCCACAGAAATACTTTTACACAAGTATTTAAGTCAACAGGATTCCTTGCATGAGTAAGGGATTGTGGGATTTAGCCTTTACCCATCTTATTTTTCCAGTAAATAAAATGTACTTTTTTCAGCATCTCTAGAGAACTTCACCATTTTTATCCTTTTGCTGCTCTTCAGGTTTTGCCTATTTCCCCAGAGTTCACTTCAAACACCATTTAATTTGCAATTTCTTTCTTTCCAATCTCTCTTCCATATAAATCTCCCTACATTTGCCCACCTTACCTGCAGACATGAGTTAAATCGACAATCTGATCTCCTAATTAGGAGAGAGAGATTGTTTAGATTTCAGTTTCTGCATCAGAGCCGATCTTCTCAGTATTGATTCTGCATCAAATGCAGCACTGGAAGAGCTGGGAGAGTTCAGGTGTAACTCCCAATAACCAAACAAAAAAACCCAAAATTCCAGGGCTTTTTTTCATCATAACTGATCTTCAAAGGACCTCTACTTTCCTTTCCCTGCCTTCTTACAAGTCTGGTCTAAATGTGTGTAGTCACAGATCCTCTCCCATATTCATCCCTAAGATGCAGCAGAGAGCCTGAGAGTATCCCAGTTACAAAGGTGTAGTTTGAACATTGCTCCGGACTTGAGCTGGAGGCTATCTCTGCTTCACTCAGCTGAAAATAAGTACTTAGCCTTTTGGACTATGGAATTAAAGGCAGACATGAGCAGTCGCACATCACTTTGTATACGCTGCTGGCTACGCAAACTAAGGTCCTACAGTCACCCCAGCCAAATGGATCATCTAGGCACATCCTCAAGTCTGGGTCTTGAAGGTCAGCCATACTAAGGGAGATGTAAAAACCACAGGGTTTTGGCCCACTGCTACTTCTGCAACTCTCCTAGCCCGTTCAGTGTTAGTTTAGTCCATTTTTTGTTTTCTGCAAAGGAACATTTCATCATCGTGCCGACTGCTGCGAAACCCCTTTGTATATCGAACAGAAAATACTGTCACCAGCACCATTTGCATGACAGTGGTCCGCTCATCCCATCCTGCTTTGACCAGGTGACATCCTACCAGTGACACCCACAATCCCTGGCAGGTTATTGCCATTCCGGGTTGTTTCCTCTCACTTATTAACTGTTACAGGCTGATCTCCAGTTGTGTGGTGCCGAGTGTCTTTTGGCAGCCTTTTTTCCAAATGCTCTTTATTAAGCGTCACCAGGCTTGCCAGACAAGACTGACACTTTGCAAAAGCATTAGGAGTACGTCTTAAGGAGCTGGTATTTTTTCCCCAAGGTTCTGTACATTTTCTGACATCTCTACCATCCTATTGTGTTTCCATCAGCAAACTACTAAAAACCTTCTCCTCCACGGGTGCAGGTGGAGCTCAGGCTCTTCGCTGTGTGGCAGGAGGAACTCCTAACACAGCCGCCTGGATCTCAAACTGCCGCCTGAACCTCCGATGCCGTGAAGTCCATCACTTCATTGCGGTGAAGCCGTGATGCAGGAGCAAAGCATTCAGTACACAAGTATGGGCTCTGAAATCAAAACCCTTCCACGGGCAGAGGGGTCTACCTGCTGCTACATTCAAACCTACTCCGGTTTCAGGGAGCCCCCTCCCCCTTACTACACCTTCACCTGGGTGCTAAGCACTCGTCTCCCCGTAGACCCAGCCGGGCGACCAGCTTTCAGTCTCCAACTCTGCAGACATATTCCGAAGCTTAATGATATTCACATATTTCATTGATTCATTAAAACAGAACTTACACTGAGAGTCTAATTAAGACCAAAGTTGCACATTCATTTCCAGAGCAGTAAAAGGCAAGTTATGTAAACTCACAGCAAGTACTTCTTCTTTTACCAGAAGAGCAAGATAAAAGCATAAAACACATCCATAGGCAAAACAGTAAAAGAGGGGAGCGAAGGTTTTGGCAGACAGTACATAAGAGAAGGAAGTCTAGAAAGATATTTTTATTTGCATTTCTTACATGACATTCTCTGGACTTCCCCTCGACCTGGAATACATCAGAGGGAAGTGGAGCGACCAGTGTGATGGCTACTACACAGCCCTGAGACAACACCAGCTCTTTTTAACTAGAAAAATGGTCTGTCTTGCTCTCCTCATCCCCAGCCTCCCATTTCTCTCTCCATCCCTGGGGGCTGGACTGCTCTCGGAGGCGCAGGCTTGGCATCCAGGCTCCCAAAGGAGTCGGGCAGAGGCTGGGAGCACACCGAGCCCAGCTTCTCTCTGCACAGAGCTCCCAGACTCGCTCCCAAATCCTTCTGATCCAGTGCTGCTTCTCCCAAAATCCTCAGCCCAGCTCCTCTGACTAGGCTGGGAATGACACCAAAGAAAGGTTGAGGCATGGCAAAGAGCAAGACAGATGCTCATGCTGAAGGGGCCTGATACGACAGCACAAAAAGGATATAGGGGTGAGGAAGGAAGAAAGCGTCCAGGGAGGGTAGGGAACGGGGTTGGAAGATGATGCCAGTCTAACTACTCCAAATTACAGAGGGTCTTGGAGGTGGGAGCAAGGAGCTTGGTTTTGATTCAGTACCTGATGAAAGGATAAAGAAATAGTAGAGGTGATTGCTGCAGCTATCCGGATGGGTTTGAGAGGGCGTAAGCGGGCATCACTAAGGCCAACAACAAAGAAATTGTAGCAATAACGATGTGAACTGTAGCACAGGAAGGTTTTATTTAGTATGGGGAATGAAGAAAAGTGAGATGTTTGGGATTTTATTATTTTAACTGCCATCTGGGATGCTTGTGCTTGTTTGTATTTGCTCAGGCTGGGTTAATTTGGAAACCCCATTGGAAAAGCAAAAACCAAGAGAAGACCAAGATTACATGCCACACGTGGGAAAAGATAGTCTTCTACGCCCTGAGATTGCAAATTTATCTAATAAGGATCACAACACTTATTCAATGAATATGTTCAGGCAGCCCCACAAGTCCCAAGAGAGGAACGTACCCTGCTTAAGGGACCTTTTACAGGCAGCAGGGTAGGCATGCCAACTCTCCGCCCTACAAAGCTCAGCCTAATAGTTGGAGGTAAAATTGATTTACCCTGGGACAAAACATTTTCTGAGGAACTGCTGTTAAACTGGCACCAGAACATCGCTAGTACGAAGCCCTTTATTCTAGGTTATATTTTTGCTTAGTGAGTATTTCTATTGTGAGATTTCCCAGTCCTAATCTAGCAAAACACTTCTGCAATATTTAGCTCTCTTTCCTTCTGGGAGTTACTAAAATAAAGTGCATTGTTAACACGGTGTATTATTTGCTTACAAATAGAGCAACGCCAATTAAGAACTTCTCCTTTAATAAGGAATTAGTAACTCTGCACTGGACCCTACCAGTGCTGCTCAGCTTATCTGAGAATGCATCAGCTTCTGATTTAAAGACTTTTGTCTGGGCCCGATAAATCTTACGCCTGGTCCCAAAGCAGACACCAGTTTTGTCTCTCACTGTCCACTGGTATTTATGGCCTTGCACTGTCATTCTCTATATATCCTGCCACAAACTTCTATACACCTGTTAATTTATAACACGGGCTCTCAGATTTCCTTCCTGGGGATGGATAAATAAATAAAACAAATATCAAAAAGGAAATAACATGCTTAATTGTATTAGATTTTTAAAGTAAACGCATATTATATTCTGAACGCGCCAACGAAAACCCAAGCAACATTAAAATATGGCTGCCAGGGTGATGAGCAAGGGTGAAAGAGGAAAAAAAAAAAAACCTCTCAAGGAGGAGGATGTGCCTTATCAATGCCATGCAAATTTCCTTCACTGCCGCAAACCAAGAAGAGTGCTCCCTTTACGGTAAAAACCCAATGGATTTTTAAAAAGGCTGAAAAAGTACCTTCATTTGCCACTTTTAGAAATCCAGAACACAGCAGGCTGTAACAAAACCAGGCAGAAGCTGAGGGTTAGGCAGGCTGGATGAAACTATGGCAGGTGAATAACCGAGGAAGCAGTCTCCCGGCCGCTGACAAGGGAGCTGAAGTACAGGTGTGGTGTTAAATGCCTGGCTGCCTCGGACGGGGCTGTTGCAAGCTCTTGCTGCGGAGTCGAATGTGACCTGTGCCGGCAGCACCTCTGCAGAGTCCTTTGCGCTCTGAACGTGCGTCGCTAGATTGGTGTATCCTTATTGATAGCCCTGTTATAGCAAATACAAGTTAATACGGAATTCTATCCGCAGCTTAGCGCTGTGAGCCTCTCCGTTTGGCAGGATGATTTGACAATGGCCCTAGCCGCTACAATATATACTCACAAATACTCCAGCGCACACGGGGTCTCGTTATCAGGGAGAAATCAGCAGGACAGCCATAAAACAAATACGACTCACATAAGCACACTGCTGAGGAGACTGTCTGCAATATATGCTCTGATTAATGTCTGGAATGGCAATAGTGCAAGTTAACGCTTCCTTGAGTCTTAGATGACGTGCTCGAAAAGATCTTCGGGAAGGTCATGCCCACTTTTATGACTTGACTGCAAACTGAGCAACCCCCCGAATGCTGACCTTGGATTTGACTGCAGGGTAGGTACTGGAGTAGATTGCTAATGGGGAAGATTTGTGGACACCACAAATGGCAGCTCCTTCTCTTACCACCACAGGGCTTAGCATCCTTTGGTGTTACATTCCTCTCTGTTTCAGAGGAGGGAACAAAGCATTCAGTCCTTCTAATACCCGCTGCTGTCTACATGGGATAAATCAACCTTTGGAAAAGTTTGGAAGAACTTCTGCAAATAAACCTTGCTATGATAAACGCACTTAAAATATCTTCAGTCCTACAAGTATCAAACAATCCCAGGCCCTGACTCTCCCTCTGAAATGCGACTGGACTACCACAAAGAAGATGCCCTGGGGAAAAAAAAAAAAAAAAAAAAGGAGAAGAAAAAAAAAAAGAACATAAAAGCACTGAAATCATGTAGAAACAAACACAAAGAGGCTCCTGCCCAATGCAGTGAGAGAGAAAACGATTAAATCACATGAAAAACCTGTTACTACCACTTCTGCATTTGGCCAACAAAGAGGGCTAGAGAGGCCCCGCACAGTAAATATATACTCTTGTTGGATCAAAGGGGTAGGGATGGAATCAAGTCCTCAGGCTTCATGGACCTGATCCAGTTGGTTTTTCTACTAATTTCTGTGGGCTTTGGCTGGTGTCCAAGCAGCATAAACAACCAGGAGCAGGGCTAGCCTTGCTTGGCAAGTGAAAGCCCTGCCAGCACCACTGATTTTTACTCTCTCTGCCCTAAACCTGGGCTTTCAGCTCAACTCGAGAAGGCTCCATGCGCAGCACAAGGCTCACTGGCGCCCAGGAGGGTTACAGCCAGACCCAGGAATGCTCGTGGCTCCACAAGGATGCTAAACATGGTGGTCCCCGATGTCTTCCATCAGTCCCCATTCATGTTCAGCCGGCCCCATGTGCGGGGGCGTGATGGTCTTGATCTCCCCCGAGTGTGGATGCTGGTCGGAGAGCTCCGTATCAGCCGAGCAGCTGCTGCCTGGCTCTGTTCCCTCGAGGCAGGACCGACCATGGAACCTCTTCTGGGCTTCGTGGCAGGGGAGCCCTCAGCCTGCAAAGGGCTCAGGGGCCAGCGAGATGAAAGCGGACGGATTCCTTACCATGGGGTAAGGAGGGCCTTCAGAAACGCAGGAGCTCTTGGAATAAAGTTTCTGGGGCAGTTCTTCCTGTTGCCTTGCCTTCAGTAATGACTTCGGGCTTGTTTACATTAGAGAGTTGTACTACCAGTATTTTATACAGCCGTAGTTAAATCAGCACAACACCTGTATTGTATCTATCGCTGCCTTGGTGTGAAGATGAGCATAGTACTTCTGAGTCCTGAAAAAGCAAGCCAACAACAGGCAAAATGGATACCTAAAGAAAAGAGGAATGCCGTTGCGTTTTCTGACATTTCAAACTCAGTAATGACCACAGACTTACTGTGAAATTGTAATTGGTTTACTAAAAATAAGACGCTGCTAGATTGCAGACAATTATTCCTAGCTTACAGCACCCAAACAGGAATTAAAACCTTAGTTCTTTTTTTTTTTTTTTAATCTTATTTTTTCTCCCCTGATTATTAAAGGGGAGAGGGAAGAATGAACAATGAATTAAACAAAATAAGGGATTTCTGCCAAGCAGCATAGTTCATATGAATACAAGAGACTGCCTAGCGTTTCCAATGTACAAAGACAGCGAAACTCCGCAAGTCAACAGATCGACAGAGTAACTTAATGGAAACTGCACTGGCACTTTGGGGAAGAAATTGTTCTGCTTTTGGTAGAGGCTGTATTATCAGGCTGCGACCGTGGGATGATGCTGTCTTTCAAAGGACAGAGAGCTCCCGTTCCCTGATCGCGTCTGCCGTCATGGGCAAACAGATAAAGCTCTCGGCTTCACTGAACGGTGACAGATTTAACCTCAGGACCTTTAACTCTTTCGCTGGAGCTGGGCACCTCCACATTCTGGGCTGGAGTTTCCCAATTTGAACAGTACGGACAACGGCAATGACAATGCGCTTTGTGACAATGCGGTCATTAGTGCTCAGAAACACCCAAACACCCTGGCGTTTGCTGCCAACGGAGTTGAACGGTTGAGGTCCACGAGCGAAAAACGGTGTCAGCCATGCAGACCTTGACTTCTGTGACGGAGTGCCTGAAGAGAAAATATCAAGGTATGGGATTAAACTAGTACCAAACACACCAAGCCATAAACCTGATGTTTTAAGGTGTTAATGCTACCACCGTGCATCAAGAGAAGGTAGATACCATAAAAAAGTTGCTACCCTGCGGATGCTAGCACCGGGGCAAGGCGACCCAGAGGAAGGCAGGGGAAGGGGTTTCCCCGCTGTGCTCCTTGGAGGCTACAGCCGGGCCGGGGGCTCCGCCAGGCCCGCGCAGGGTGCCCGCCGGGGAGCCCGC
>JAVJGI010000063.1:28823872-28836779 GCA_035590275.1 Ibycter americanus
CTCCCCTTTTTATTTTATTTTGGTGATACTCACTTCAGGTATATGATCTTTAAAAGATGCAGAGGTGTACACTCCAGAGGCCTTTTAATGCAATCCTTCCACCTCTCCATCTCCCCCTTTCCTCTGCCACCCTCCCTTTCCAGTACTGTCCTTTAGGTCTTCTCTTGCGCACCCATGTTACATTATTAATGTGAAATGATCTAAGTAATTCTGCAATGATTTAGCATCTGTTTTCATGCTGGAAGTACTTGCTTCGTGGTCAGGCTTTTTTGTTTGGTTGGTTGGGGTTTTTTTTTTGTTTAGTTTGAAAAAAAGATTATCAGCAAATTCCGGAGAAAAATTTGGATTCCATTAAGCTCCCCTAATGCTCTCTGCGTGTTGCATAGAAACATCTGAAGAGATGAACTATGATTTAAATACATTTCAGCGTAGAGAAACTTGTCTGCATATCGCAGAGTAAGCGGATGTACTCTTATTTTATAGAGCTAGACGAGACCTGAAATCGGCCCAAATTATAAGGGGGTTTGAGAATTCCTGGCTGCATCTTTGGTACTGGTCACATTTTATTCTCTTTATTATATTAGACTAGTTCTGTAGTCGCTCCTAAAATCTGAATGAGAAGTTTTTTTGCCTTGGGACTTGACTGAGATTTTCCCCTCCCACCCGTCCTCCTCCCCGGGCTGACCTACTGAAAAGCTGCTTTTGAGCATAAAACGTGGATGGAAAGACTCTTTTCCATCTGCAGCGTATTCACTCCCAAAACGTTGAAGGATGCACGCTAGGACATAAAAAAAAAAAAAATCATACGATGTGCGAAGATTTGCATTCCCATATTGACACCCAGGGGCTGATGGCGTGCCCCCCCGGCGGGACAGCAGCCCTAAAGCAGCTGAATGACCCCCTCGGTGTCAGGCTCCTGGGGTTTCTTAGTTCAAGGCAACTCGTACCGTGTCTGTTAGGAGATGCCCTGCTATCTTGTCCGAAAAGTTTGCTGCTATGCTAAACTCAGCAGCTTGGAATTTTTTACAAAGTCAATGATTCCCTCAGAGCTGAATTCTGTGCAATCGCCGGTGTTTCGAAGGGGCAGTTTGAAGATATTTTTCCCCCATGTCCTACCTTTTTGGGGAGGTGTGTGGGGTATTTTCAGGCGTTTTTTTTTTTTTTTTTCTTCTTTTTAGTTTGTTTGTAAACTGAGGCTGCCTGTAATTATAGCCAGTTTTACTCCAAATAACTCAATTACTTGCCTAATAGAGCATCCTTTGGTCTGTGCATGTCAGTAAATATCAGATGATTCCCTTCCAGTCAAATTACCCATTCAAGGTACATGTATATGGGACTGAAATATAATAATACCTGAGGGTTTTGAATGTTGTTCTGCTGCATTAGCGTTGCTTCACCAGCTTTCCTGACACTCCTGGAGTTGTTTTGTGAAACTTAAGCATTTATGTAAAATTAATTTGAAGCACTGAGTTAGATTATTTCAGAAAGTTGTGCTTAAAATACTGTATTTCATCTTATGAAGAAAAAATTTCCCATTGCCTTCCCCCTCTGGTCCAAAACCTGAGCACTACCTACGTAAATAATATGGGATTGATTTATTTTTTTTTTGGTTGCTTTTTAAATAAGTACTTCCTCTTTTAAAGAAAATCAGGATATACTTGTTACAGCCTCCTATTCATCTCTTAAACTATGAATGTACATGTAATGTGAAATTTTGCTTCTATTTATAGTTTTGGGGTTTGTTTTCAGTCTAATTTCTTGACTGTAAAATATTTTTGCTGAACCTGTTACATATGAAAGTTGTGGGAGAGTACTGTATCTTGAACATAAGTGGCTTTGGTACTGTGGTCTTATCCTACTTAATCATTTTTGGTTTTTGTTTTGTTTTTTTTTGCTGTGATTGGAAATAGCACTGAACAAAATCTACTAAAATTAAGTTATTTTTCTTTCTACTAAAATTAAGTTATTTTTTTTCCTCCTGAAGATACTTGATATAGTATTTATTAGATTTTTTTTTTTTTGAAGTGGAATTATTACTGTTAATCTATTTCAAAACTAGTTAATTTACACTTCACTTTAAATTTCATAACAATGGTTTTTGCATGTGGAACAACATGTAAAGAGTTTAACGTAGAGTCAGCATTACTGAAGCTGGTAATCTTAATTTTGCATTCTTGTGACACTTTTTTTTGCATTTCAGTCTTCAGTTGTTTTTTGTTGTTTGTTGGGTTTTTTTAAGATCATAAAATAGTATGTGCCATAAGAACATCATGAGTGTATGGAGCAGGGAAAAGTTGAAACAAGTTTGTGTCTGATCTTAGTGTAGAAATAATTCATGAAACTGATGCTATGAGCATGCTCTGTACTGCAGTGAATATGGGGCAAAAGTTTTTTTTTAAAAAAAAAAAAAAGAAAAAAAAGACTTTCTCATTCTTGACTACATCACGAACACACTGTTCTCATAGTCTGGTATTTGTGTTCCCACTCCTCATAGCTTGAATTTCTAAAGTAAAAAAAAAAAAAATACGTTTGCACTTATTTTTGTTCTTAAGGTGACTTTTTTTGGCTATCTGTCTGTGTGTGTCTCTTATTTTTAAGTTGCAATAGCTTGGAGCATGTTTTCAAAATGGTTCATGACCCTACAGAGAAGTACTAAAAACATGGCACACTTACGCTTGTCTCTTCATAAACTGTTTCACCGTGGGGTGGTTACTGTCTCTGTAGGGAACAGATCTGCTCCACATTTTAAACACTGGATTTGTCTTCTACAAACAAATACTGTGAAGTTAATGTAAAAAAAAAAAAAAAAATCATTGATATTTTTAATTGTTTTTAATCTTGGTGCAGTTCAGATTAAATATGTATATTTAAAGACACTAATTTTTGTGGGAGAGTTTTATAGTATACAGTATGTAGAAAAGCTATTGGAATGGAATATATTTTATAAAAACGTTCTATCACTGTTTTATAGTGAACTATTTTTTCTTCAGTGTTAGCGTAATACTGTTAGTCTCTAGATACGACAATCGCAGGAAGAGTGATTCAAGCTACTGTTAGCGCTTAGTTTTGCGTGGAGTTCTGTTTGCAACTGTATTGGTATGTGCTGTACAATGTGACAATCGTGACTAGGATTGTTGTCTTTATAAATTTACACAAAATAAAATGTGCTAGAGTTGTAAGCTTGAGCCTCCTCCTCCCCCCTTTAGCGGGAGGGGTGTGGTGTTTGGGTTTGTTATCGTTATTTGTTAATAATGTTTTGTTATTATGGTTGTGCTGCTTTTGTAAAAATTACTATTGGGTGTTCTAATGATTTCTTTTTTCAGGGCCACGTGGAATTTTAGGCGTGTGAGGAGCTGCCGTATCTCAGCCAGACCCTGACCCGGCGTTTCCTTAAGTCACTGGGCAGGGCTAAAGCCAGCACCACTTGTGCATCGGAACGAGAGCATCGGGGCGGTTTGAAGGCGCTCGGCTCTGCCGCCGATGCCCCGAGTGAGCCTTGGATCAGCCCTGCCCTGAGCGCTGCTGCTGGGGACCGGGTGGCAAGCCGGCGAGCGCAGAGGCGATGCGCTGCGTGAGGGCAGCTCGGCCAAGGCGCCAGCGCCCGCCGGCATCCCAGCATCTTTGGGCTGACCGAAGGCGCCTTGGCTACCTTGCGTGAAGGGGTCCTCTGAAGTGCCAAATCTCCCAGGCTTGGGAGGGCTGAGGTCTGACCCAGCTCCTGCTGACGGCTGCCTGAAAACTTCGGCTGACTTCAGCAGGAGCTGGGATTAGGAGGAAGGGGACAGGAGCTGTTCGTGCTAGCTGCTGCTAGGGGGAGGAAAATAAGCTGGTGGCTAGGTTTGCGCCTGTACTGCGTGTCCCACGTCTTGTTTTTCTTAATTATTTGGAGCTGAAGGATCCTGACGGAATCAGACTGCCTCGATGGTGCTGGTTGAAGGATGGGCAAACTATAGTTAATGCTGGAGTGGAGGCACAGCTACCTCTCCCCTCCCGCTATCCTGTAGCTGCTTCTTTGCAATCATCTCAAAATAGGTGGGTATTTCTTGTGTTCAGGCATGTGTCCTGCCTCGCGGTGCTTGTGCCTCCATCCCTGTCTGCAGGGAGGGCAGAAAGCTGCTGGAGATGCACAGGGATCTTACTCCAATGTGGTGAAGTGTTAGAAACTATAAATTTTATATTTTTATTTTTTAATTTCTACCATTGAGGGATGGGTGTCCCTGCAGCTGCTTGTTTGTGGCATGCTCCGTTTTCAGTTTCTGCTGTTGGGAATGTATAGAAGGACATTCAAAGGTGTTTTACTCGCCACCCACCCCCACCCCCAAAAAAATAAGGTGTCCAAATCTGGGTGCTGTCCTAGGGAAGGGGGAAGCAAAAGGCTTTTCTTTGAGGGAGAGAGTGCTGAGAAAGAAGCAAGCTTGCAGCTAAACCTGGGAGGTGGATGGCTTGCAAACAAGCTATAAATAACTATGAGTAGATTGAGGAGAGCAGCCCACATCTACTCTGGCATGGGCATGCTGTGCCCATTTTCTTTGTTGATAGCAATTGCTAATGTGAATTCTGGCACTCCAAATCCTGATGCCTGTTGTTCTGATAACATAATTAAATCTTAGGAATGTGAAATATAAAAAGCTTTGAGAAGAAACCAGGCCACTAAGCGGATACTGGAAAGGGGTGTGTGTGTGTGTGGGTCTGTACGTACTGAATAAGCAATGGGATCCCTCTAGGCAGGGATCCCTGCGTGCCAGCTCATGGGTATGCTGGGAGTGATCCTGCCCTTCCCTACGGGAAAGGGGGTGTCCCCCAGGAGCATCTGATATCCTAACTCCAGGCTGCAAGAGCTGTCATCTTCCAGGATTACAGCACCACGTAACGGGCTCCTTAGGTTGGCAAGGGGCAGTCCTACCAATGCCAGCAGCTTGGGTTCCTGCTGCCCTTGCAGAGCCTGGTTCTCCTTGGAGTGAGTGTTGTGAAACACTTTTATTTATTTTTAGCTTTTGTTTTGAAGTGCTAAGTGCTTTCTGGAGGTGGTCTGGCCTTGGTATGCGCAGGGGTGGCTGTGGATCTCTGGGTGCATCTGGCCATGTGTCACCGAATGCCACTGTGCAGCTGGAGACTGCGGAGGAATGGCTTTTTCCTAGCTTGGGTGGTGGGATGTGGGTTTGGACCGAGTGCCTCCCAACCACTGAGGAGAATTCATGCTGACCAGTGGGGATGTCACCAGGTGAGGTCCCTGGTGCTGTTGGGTCCTGCATTGTGGGAAGCACTGTGCAGATGGACCATATGGATTGCCTAAGTTAGATTCTTGCAGGTGAAATGAGCTTCCAACTCTGTTAATGAGGGATGATCCCCATAAGAAGGAGTTGAGGTAGAGGGATCTTTGTATCGCCCAGCCTGCTGGTAGTACCGTCACCATGCAGCTTCTACTGGTGCTCAGGGTCAGATTGTGCCACCCTGAGTTTTGCTGGCCCGTGAGTGCTTTACTGCGCTGTTCTGCTGAGCAAGGTGCACAGCAGAATGTGAAACAGCAGCTGTTATCTGAGGCAATCAATGGCAGGTGTGACCCAGCAAAACCAGCCTACGTAGGACAAAGCTGGGCTCAAGTGAGATGGAGTCGAGCCTATGGTGCAGTTGGTGTGTGAAAATGCCTTGTCCTGAGGGGAGGAGGAATCGTGAAGGGGGTTGCGACCAACCTGCCTAGAGAACATTTTGTGTCAAATGACTTGATGTTTTGTGCCGGGGAGGGCCTGGCTGGCAGTGCCGCAGGTTGAGCAGCTTTGTGCAGCAAGGTATCTTTCATAACAACTGGACCGATGGATCCTGGTTTCTTACTTTTCCTATGTGGGGCTAAGCTGCTGCAGATGGATGCTGAGCACTTTCCAAGCATGC
The DNA here is from genome assembly GCA_035590275.1 of Ibycter americanus. NCBI lineage: Eukaryota > Metazoa > Chordata > Aves > Falconiformes > Falconidae > Ibycter > Ibycter americanus. The sequence goes on from JAVJGI010000063.1 coordinate 28,829,759, forward strand.
ACCTTCTGTGTGTGTGCCGTAGCTCTCTGCTCTCTTCCTAACTAGCTCTTGTTATCCCAATTAAAAAAAAAAAAAAAAAAAAAAAAAATAATGGCTAATGCTGTTTAACCGGAGGAAAGTGAGCGAACTTGTTAGTTACTGTTACCTGTTTCCTGTTTGTTGTTCCCTCTCATACAGCTGCACGCTTCTGTACACAGCTGGCTCCTCTCCCCTTTCAAAAAACGATCTGTTGCAGAAAAGTAAAGTACTTGCTGATGTGGCTTGAAAAAAAACCCCAAACAAACCAAAAACCAAACCTAAAAAAAACCCCACCCTCCGTTAATATTCTTGGGCCTTGTACGTGCATCAACTGTGTACGTGCCCTGCCCAGCGAGAGGAGCGTGGTGCAGCAGGGACGAAGGCTGGTGCTGCCACCAGCCAAAGCAGCCTGTGCCGGGCAGCGCTGCCAGCGTTTTCCTGCGGCAGAGGGTGGGCTCTGGCATCCCAAGAGGTTTTCAAGGCTCTTCCCAAAGGGTTTTGAAGCAATGTGTGATGTAGACCTCAGAACAGAATTGCTAGGAAAGGGGCGTTAACAGTCTTAATAACATAGGAATTTGGGGAAACAAAAGTGCAAATGATGACCTTATCCACAGGTTACTTATCCCTGGGGATAACAGCCCACACACTAGGTACTCTCTGTTCCCCAACCTTCCTTATCTTTCTCTTTTTTTTTTTTTTTTTTTTTTTCTTTTCTGTGCTATCCAGGTGGTGTTACAAACCATCTGCTGCAGTGATTCAGCAGAATCCATTTAGCGCTTTCCCAGAGAGGCCAGCATCTGCCAGGCAAAGGGGAGACTGTGGGGAAGCCCAGCACATCTGCTGCCATGTCTGCAAGTGAGGTCTGGGGTCAGCCCCTAACGTCCCCCCGGCCACCCCGCAGGGTGCAGGTTGTGTGTGGGAGCACAGTGATCTTCACCTTCATCATCGTGGCTTGTCTGGCTCGATCCAGGTGGTTAATTATCAAATGGCTGTTTTGGCTTTGGTCATGGAAGGGAAGAACCTCCCTTGCACTTTGTGATGTTCTGTGGTGTCTGGCCGGCGCTTGGCAGGCGCTGGGCTTCCTGGCTGGCACAAGACAGGAATGAGACAGTGCCACCTTCGTTCCCAAGGTCATAAGAGAGCTTGGGCTTGAAAGCACAAGTACATAAATACCCAGTCTCCAAGATGAGGGGAAATAAAGGATTGAGTTCCTCTGTGGGGCAATAAGGCAGCTCCAACCCAGCAGGATTTTGCAGAGCACATGCTGTGTGGGGCTGGGCTGGGTGCAAGAGTGGGGCAGAAAAGGTGACGCTAATTCTGCCTTGGGTATCACAAATCCCACTTGTTTGCCATGGGGTGGGTCCTTGAGTGTGAGAATCACTTGAATTCTGCTCCGGGATGCGGGGGGGGAGGATGATCGTACAGATAATACGAGGAATTTCATTAGCAGCGCTGACTTCCCAGCCTATTGGTAAGACTGGAGCTAATGCTTGGCAGCAACTGCCGGCACCTACTGGGTCAGTATAAAAAGTAACTACCTGGCAAGGTGTTTTGAAAGCCTGTACACATTTCAGCCTCTGGCAGGAAACATAATAGATCTTGTTCAAAAATCCATTGCATCTGTGCAATAGGTTATGGAAATGAGCATGGAATGAGGGCCAGGAACGGGTCGCGATATTTCTCATGCACCAGAAGCTATCGTTGCGTTATGGAGGGCCAGTGACATCTGAAAGAGCAGAAGCTTCTATCTCCCTTACTTTGTAAATTAAAAAATTTGCTAGACTAGGAGCAGTTGCAGTGACTAGGATTTCAGCCCTTCTGATGTCTAATCAGCTGTCAGAAGCTGGTTTCCTTTTAATCATTTCCTTAGAGATGTTCTTACACATCTAACGGTTTTGTTTCTGAAAATGTTTTGTAAGCAAACCCGTCCACTCTGTTGCTGTCAAAGAACGTATGCAAAATCCTTGGAAGAGGAGGGGAAGACACCTTGTCTGGGCACCTGGTCTGTCCTTCTGCTCCCAGGCAGAGCCAACTCATTGTTAGTTTTACCTGACAAAAGTGTGTCTAACCCGCTTGTGGGAACCTCCTCTGTCAGTCTGTCATGGTGCCCACCTGCCCCCTTAGCCTGGAAGGCGCTTTTCTCCCCCTAATGTCTGGCCCAGACCATATGCTTTTGTCTTCTCAGGCGGGTGAGGAAGCAGGCTCTGCTGGTGGCGTGATGGCCGAGCTGTAAAAATGGGGTTGTGTGGGGAACTGACCCAACTTACAGACTAGACCTGGATGCAGTACTGGGCAAAGCAGACAGACTGCGGAACAAGTTTCCTCTAAAGCCTCCTGGGTGTTTTTATTTCATGGCCAGCAAGATAGAGGAAGCCCCAGGGCGTAAGCTGCTGCCTGTAGGTGGGCAGCATGAGAAGTGGGCCATTGGGTCAATGCATGCCGAAGTGCCTTCTAGAAAATGTGCAAGGTTAAGACCTCAGCATTACATTTGTTCTTCAGGAAACGGAGGGACCGACCTCTGCTTGGCATTCTTCTGGGGCTTGTCTTAGGCTTTTGCTTAAGGTAGAATTTTGATCTCTTTTTAATGAACACCACTGAAATTTTTAGGGGAAAAAAACCCCAGACGTGATTGCCTTCTCTTTCTTGTAGCCTTCAAGCTAAATCTCCGGTTCTGACTTCAGAAATAACCTCATTGCCCTCTTAATAATGACAGTAATTTCTCTTGCATTAATTTGAAAGAAGGATGTTCAGATACGTCTTGCTAGGGAAATGGGAGCAGGGGGTAGGCTACACCAGGGGTTATTAACCTTGTGAGACGTGTTAGACTGGAGCTGGACCAGCGTAGGACAGTGTAGCCTGTGGTGATGTTGGTAAGTGAATGAGGTAGTGAACGTGACTGACCTTCTGCGTTCTGCCCTGCAAGGTCCGAGTGCTTCAGCTGACATATGTTGAGAGTACGGTGGAGAAACTCATTGCTGGAGGGGAGAGGGTTGGGTGCTGCAGAGGGACCATCAGGAAACACCTGGTCTGCGAGACCTGGTGCTGCAGGTACCTGTACCTCTGCTCTGCTCTGGGTGATGGAAGAGTGAAGTGGCATTAATACCTGCTCACCGTCTTCCCTTGGTCTGGACAGTGCTTTGTCTCCTGGTGCGTCTCCTACACCCGGCAAACAAACATTCAGTTCCATGCCTTGGAGGGAGTGTGGGAAGTTTGCTTAAGCTCAAGTTTACCCAGGGGGTTGAGTTTTGCTCCAGCTGGGAAGCAGGTCGGAGGGAGCTCTGCCCGGCTGCCACCCAGTCCTAGTTTCAATGCCATGAAACTGAAATACTGAATTCTGTTCAGCTCCACGTACCCAGAGGCGGTGCAGTCTCAAGCACCTGATGGTGTCTCATCTGGACCTTCTCAAAGCTGGGGCAGGAAAGGAGCTGGAGTCAGTGATGCTGTTCAGTACAATAAGCCTGGGGTGGCAGCACTTGCCTGGGAGGAATGCAGGCAGAGCTTCAGGCCTTTCACAGCCTTTTGGGACTTGAACTTGCTGCTCTCAACCTTACGTGTGCTTTGTAGCCTAGGGCACAGCCAGCAGCATCTGCAGGTTGTTGGTTTTCCATCCCCTCCTGCAAGACTTGTCCAGAGAGATGGCAAAGATGAGAGCCAGGCTCTGCACCTGGCGGATAAGGACAATTTTGGGGAGTAGGAATCTGGGGTTGCAGGCTTGACCACAAGGGGTGATTGTTTCTTGGAGCAAAGCGTGGGGCTTTGGGCTATGGTCTCACCCTAAAATGATGGTAATGGTGCTGCTGCTCCTTGTTGTTGGGGCTAACTGGGCCAAGGTGCTGTGGCTCCTAGTAGCACCAAGTTCCAGTGGGGCAGAGAAACTGCAATACCTCCCAAGTGCTGCATTTAACTTCTCGCCATCAGCAGAATCAGAAACTCTTGTTACCTCTAAAATTAGGCTAAGAAGTCACCCGAGACTTTCAACAACCGAAGCCACCTGTTTTATTGGGCTTGGGGTTTTTAAGGCTTGCTGCTTGTAAAACTAGAATTTGGAAGATCAGACAACACTTTGTTCTACAGTATTTGCAAACATCAAAAGATGCCAAAACTTACTGAACACCACTCTGAAGTACGGTATGAGCACAGTGACTTTCTTGCAGTGTTTTACTGTGCCTCCAGTAGCATACTGGCAAGTTCTTGCAATGCTTTATTATTCACCTTCAAATCAGAAGTTCTGGGGTTTTGTTTCATTTATTTCAGACCCAACAGAAAATGTCAACTGCTTTCAGAATAAGGAAACATAGGAGATTTATCTTGGACAATGATTTTTCAAACTATGCGTTTTTGTGTGTGTTTTTCTCTGTTTACTGGGTCTTCAGGGTATGTGATGTGGCTGTGTGCAGCTGATGGAGCACAGGGGGGAGTGTGGGGAGGTATCAGGAATGTAACTACAAAACCCAAATTTGTCCCCCAGGATGATCTCATGCACAGTCATGATATCTGGATCTCTTAATTCTCCTTTCACGTTGACATATCTAGAAGCCTCATTGCTAAAATGTCAGTGCTGGGAGTTTCCCCGGGAGAGCCTGTCTCCACATCATGACCTGGCACAAACTCCCTTAGCTTTTACAACTGTGTGGTGTTAAAGAGTTCTGTGGAAGAAAAATAGATGTAGTGAGAGCTCTCACTGCATCGCTGGCTTTCGACACTGCAGCCAAAGCTGGCTTATTCAGTAGGTTTTAAAATATGGGTTTAAAATACGAAATCGTTTTTATGATTATTTTTTTAATCTACTCAGGAAAGCATTAAATTTGCAGCCTTTTAGGTAAAAGTTTTCAGATCTGCCATCCCCATAAATTTTCATGTGCAGAGGTACCGAACTGCAGAAAATACACTGAACTTTTTCTAGCAAGTTGTTAGCCGTGTCTTGCGAAGCTCTGCCCTGGTGGGGCAAACTCCAGCGCAGCGGTGCAGCCTTTTGCCCACGTAAAGGCTGCCCAACGGGCTCTGATGTTGCACAACTTCCAAGCGGGCACAACAGCAGTAGCTACCTGCAAACCTCTCCCTCTTCCTTGTGTACTTTGAAACCCCGAGGGAGGGAGAGTGGAGAATGAGTAAGTCATCAGGAACAGATGTTGCACAGTAGCAGCGAAACAAATATTTTCTGTTTATGCTACTTCCATTCAAGGGTAATGTTAACACCGATGTGTCTGTGTTAACTTGCCCTTTTCTCAACATGCTCCTGCTGCAGAGCCATCAGAGCTGGTTACTAATAAAAGTCTGCTTGGAACTTGGGTTGAGCGCTGAGCTCCTGAATATGTGCGGTTTGGTTCCTAATTCTGCAAAGCGCATTGGTTATTCCCTTGCTTATGTGTCATTTCTTCCCCTGCCTGACCTGTTCGCTATCCCCTGCTGTGAGTGGTGGTTTGCTTTGCATGGGAAGCAAAGGCGCTACCCAGAAGGACTCAGAATTTTTTTTTTTGCAGCTTTTTTGTTTTTTCCCCCAAAGGAGTTTCTGGGTAAGAAGCAGATATCCTAGTGTGTGTGGGGGGGTTCTGCAAAAAGACCTGCCTATGCCTCTTTCTGGGCTTTTTCTTGTAGACATGATAGGCTTGGGGTGCACAGCTGCCCCTCCATCCCCTTGTCCTCGGCTCAGTAGGCTGAGAAGCTCCCGGTTCCCCAGCCCTGGAGGATATTATCCCTGTGGCAGCATCTGGCTCTTGGCAGGCTCTGTGGGCAGCCGCGCTGGCAGGGCTTGGAGTTCCCTTTTAGCTTTGTCGTGTGGTAATCTGTCAGTTGGCTCTTTGGGCTGCCTTGTTCTCCTGCATGCCTTTTCTTCTCGACAAACCTCTTAATTCGGACTTGGTCAATGAGAGCTTTGAGAATGCTCCTTGGAATTGCTCTCCGTGAGGCATTTTTTTTTTGCTTTTCTCCAAAGAGGGACTTTCAGCAAATCTTTATTTTATTATAACAGCAGCAAATAGGGGAAAAAAGCTGATCAAGTTCCTAGTAGCTCAGTGGAGTCTGTTAGTGTCAGCAGACAGGATAATTTACTCAGCTGATTGTTCTGGCTCTGATTATTTACAGTAACCCTAAAAGCGTTGCCTCCCTCCCCAGGAAGGAAGCACTGGTGGTTTTAAACAGCAAGAAAAGACTTTAAACAAACCAAAAGTAAAATATGAAATGCCAGCTCTGCTGCTCCTCTTGAAAGCGAGTGTGTTTGGGGACAGATCCTCAGCTGAAGTAAATCCTGCCTGTCCCCGGGATTGTGTCACTGCGCACCGTTTCAAAACCGTCCCCCAAGGATATTACTATTCTTTTCTATGTGTATGAATAAGCCACTTACAGTGCATAGCTGCTATATTACAATTTCCTAAGAGGTGCTGGCATCTGGAGAGATTACATTCCACTGGCCCCTGGGATGGAAAGAATGAGTTCAAGAACAAAGAATGAAATCCTCACTTCTGCACTCAGAAATCCGATATTCACCAAAGGGCAGGGGCTGGTAAGTGGACCTTGACACTGCTGATGCTCGGTGCAACCTTCCTCTTTTCTGCCGAGAATTGGGCTGCACCGAACCATCCATAAAATTAAACTTAATGCTGCTCAGGCTGAACCTGGGGGGTACGGGGGGTGCGGGGAGGGAAATCTCACCGGTGAACTCTGTGACACTGAAATGTGTAGGATTAACAGCTCTGCAATCCGGCATCTATTTGCAGGGCTGGCACAGTTCACGCCGTGGTCTTGGCAGCCACGACGCAGCCCCAGCACCTTGCTCTGCAGAGACACCTTTCTGGGTGGGAGGAGGATGTTGAACGCCTGGCTGCCCGCCAGCTAGCGTTGAACCGCCACGCAAATTGCAGCGTGGCTGCAAAAAATTGAGATCGCCCACTCCTAGCAGTCTGTGCCATCGGCTGTCTGGCAGGATTGATGGTTGTCACTACCGAACGCTGCTGAGCTGGAGCCAAAATCAAATGAGTGGATGTCCTCGTGAGCCTGCTTGGGGAGG
>JAVJGI010000063.1:28836879-28847030 GCA_035590275.1 Ibycter americanus
CCCCCCCCCCCCCCCCCCCCCCCCCCCCCCCCCCCCCCCCCCCCCCCCCCCCCCCCCCCCCCCCCCCCCCCCACCCGTAAAAAAACCTAAGAACTTCTTTTCAGTTTCGAAACGAAACTAAAGAGGCTTGTTCCACTTTATAATTGCTTAGCTGGGAAGAAAGGCTGGGAAATGTTCCCACTGTGTGCAAAATTGGAAGGTCACAGGTTTTTGGCTGTCTCTGCTTGGTACTGTTTTGGGGTGGAGGAGACCCCTGCTATGGCAGAAAGGAGGGAGCATCTCTTCTTGTGCTAAACTCTCCCTGGGACGCAGAGGGTTGTTTAACCACGGCCAGCCCTGATCTTAACAGCTGTGGTGTAATGCTCGTTGTGGCAACAGGGGACAGGTTGATGTCCTTTAATGTTTTTTCCTCTTCCCACATGGATAACCAGGCCTGGGCATGCTCTAGGTCATGATTGTAGTGGTGGCTGATGCATGATGGCAGTGAAGCAACTGGTTATAACCTCCTTGGTAAAGCATAGAATCGTAGAATAGTTTGGGTTGGAAGGAACCTTTAAAGGTCATCCGGTCCAACTCCCCTGCAAAAGCAGGGACATTTTCAACTAGATCAGGTTGCTCAGAGCCTCATCCAACCTGACCTTGAATGTTTCCAGGAAAAAAAGCAGGGTATAGGTTTCCTGGATCTGAGTGAGGGGTGTAACCAAAAGGGTTTTACAAAACCCTGGTAGGAAGGTAGACTTGGAGCCTGGTTTGGCTGTAATGGCTGAATTGAGCTAGATCTACACCGGCAGCGCAGAGATCAAACCCTAGCCTCCGGTAGCCCTAGCAAGGGGTCTGCTCACCTTTCAGTCTCCAAGTCATTCACAAAACAGACAAGAAGTGTCTGGATCAACATATCCTGAAGGGCGAGAACAACCTGGAGAATGGTGTGTGTTAATCTCTGCTCCTTCACCTCCTTAAAGAGGGACAAAAGGAAGGAAAGCAAGCCAGAAAGGAAAGAGAAGTGCTTCCTTTTCTCCTCTATGTTGAAAAAAAAAAAGCTTATTCTTCTGCCGGCTTCCTCTTTCCTTCCCTTGTGTCCTGTGTGGTAAGACACAGAGAACAGAAAGTGTTTTCCTTGACCGTATGTGTCAAGTCCCTCTCCCAGGATGGGATGCTGTGGTGCTGCTGCTCCGTGGGCTGCAGAGGGCTGGGTCTGGTCCTGCTTAGCCCTTTATTCCCACTGGTACTGATAATATTTTTTGAGGGGCAGATCTGAACCATCCAAACTAAACCCATGGGCCGTGCTAGAAAAATAGTACAACATATTCTTGAGTTATGTCAACAGATGCGATGCCAAAGGGTGCCTTTGAGCCTGCCTGAGCTGAGGAAAAGCCTCCTGCCTGGTGATGTGTCCTCTCCATCATGCATCCTTATGTTTCCTTCTAGCGTGACTTAAGGGGACTGATCCTGACAGTGAAGGTGGGTACTGCTGCGTAGACATCCTAGTGTCTGTGATGGGGAGCCGTGAGGGAACAGGGGCATGCTTCTTACGGTGGCATTAGCAGCACCTACATTGCTTGTTCCTGGAGAGTACCAAGTTGTAAAGCTAAAACGGTATTTACTGGCTTGGCAGGTAGCAAGACTGTAGCTACACATGCTGCAGAAATCCGTGTGTTTGTGATCTCACTAAGATGCCAGGCACCAGCTGCGTAGCCCCTCCTGGTACAAAACAAGTGGAAAAAACAGCCAGAAGGATGCAATGGCAGCAGCAAGGCAGGGACCGTGTCCCCTGCCCTGCAGCCCAGCGCTTCTTCATGGTGACATCCTCCGTGAGACAAATCCCTCCCTGCTCCTTCCCTGCTTGGCCAGCAAACTCTGCTCTTCAGATGGGCTGTAAATATTTGTAGGAGGAAGCACAGGAGCACCATGCCGGACGACACCGCCGTGACTTACAAACCTAAATTAATCACGTGAGTCAAGTTCTCAGTTTGGAGGCTACCTAAACAGCATGTTTGAAACAAACACTTCCTACCTCCCTGAGCAGGCATTTCCTCTCTGTGCTGGCTTCAGGAAGGATGCTCGCCCCGCGCCGCCTCCTTCCTGACTGCAGTCCCAGGTCCAGCCCGGCTTTGCAAGCCCCCGGCCACCTTCAGTCCGAGGGATCTTTCCATCGCTTCTCTACTTTAGAGTAAACCAGGTCCAAGTGTTGCGCCTACCCCTAGGCAGGCAAGTGGAGGAGTAACTGGCCACTTGTTTGTATCCTGTCAAAGATGATACTTGGTTCAGTTCCTTATCCCTCCCTTTTCCCTGCTAGGTTGGATGGTATCTTTATATTAAGTGGTGCAAGAGACGAATGAAGATTTAAACTCATTTAACCTTGAACATAGCCATTAGTTAAGCAATTAAAATTAAAGGGTGAGTTAATGGGCAGTGTCAAACATTCGGAGAAACATCTGTTGTAATAGAAGTCTGCCTTTTAGCTGATGAATAATTGATCTGCCGTTTGTCAGCACCTAAACCCAGCTGAGGCAGTAGTGCCAGCACTGCTGGAGCATCTTCAGTGCCCCCTCCCCAGCTGTGGGCTCCAGGAGAGCAGGGGGACCCGACCACCACCACTTGATACATGAGGAAAACCACCCACGTTGCACCCCCTTGTCTGAGGTTGTCCCTGTTGGGTCTTTTGCTTTCCTGGGACCAGACGTGTTATTTCAGGTCTAGAGAAATCGATGGTCTATTTTTAAGTCTTCATTAATGCATGTGTGGATGGATGCAGTGTCTGTCTCGACACGGATAGCCAGGGATGTAGATGACTTAAACTGCTTTGAATTGTATCACCAAGTTAAATTAACTTGCTTTTTGGCAAGCAGCAGATGTGAGTGAACATCTTTACTAATGCATTGAGGGCAATACAGTAAATATCGATGGGAGTCTGGGGGGTAAATAGCAGAAAGCGCTTGTCTCTTGGCTGTGGTAGAGCCAATAATGCTGAAGTCACTTCTGCAATATTGTCATCCGCCACAGAAAGCCCCCTCTCCCTAGAATAACAAACAGCAAAAGGTATTTGGGTGAAATCTTGGGTCCTGTGGAACGAAGGAGAACTCTGCTATTCCCAGCAGCAGGATGGGATATTGCCCTGGTACCTGGCCCTGCAGACCCACCTGGGAAGCGCTTCCACGTTGTGCAGAAAGTGGCGATGGAGCAAGGCGAGATGGTGTGGATGCACTCCCTGCATGAGCTGAGTTTTGGCCAAACCGGGCTCCGCGCGGGGTTGGGGGTGCCTGAAAGGGGTTGGGTGATAGAGCAGGGTCAGGTCCCTGTGCTGAGCTCCTCCACACACCCCGCTCCTCAGGCTGGGGCTGGGAGAAGTGCCGGAGTGACCCAGAAGCCAAACGGAGGGCATGAAACATTTGTAGCGTGGGATGTGGGAGAAGGAAGCCTGGGTCACAGGTGATTCTTGACACGCTGTTCTCCGTATTATTGCTTGATCCCTTACAAAAATCAAACTAGGCTGGTTGTGCGATTCCTCAAACCTCATGCGTGTGCAAAACTGTACAACAGGCTGAGCTACGCCAGCCCCAGCTCCTCACCCCGGCGCAGCAGGGACAGCTGGTTATCAGCAAGCCCCCTGAGCCCCCTCGCCCCGGTACTGGGTGCCGTCAGCACAGGCTCCTTTGCAGAAGGCGGTTGGGAAAAAGTGGTGGGAAGGCAACAGGAAAAGAAGGCGGAAAATTAATTTGAGGGTATCTTGGAGGCGAATGTTGACAGAACGTGGGTTCTGCCCCAGCATCAAGCCGAGCCTGGCCAAGTTTTTACCCTTTGAGGTACAAGTCAATAACACCCCTTTGGCTACCTGTTAGAGAGAAACCTAACAAAATCACCTCCACGCTCCTAAAGAAACCAGTTGTATTAATATTTGGCTTTCATATACTCATCCCTTTTTTTTTACCCCCTCAAGACTATCTGTAGAACATGAATTTATGCAACAGTTCAGGTTTTGTTTAAAATCATGTTAATCTGTACTTGCATCATAAGCATAAAGAAAGGGAAATAAACTGGGATGGGAAAATTATCTGCGAGTCTTCAGCTTGTTTTAGCTGACAACAAGCAGAACCTGTAGCTCAGTTTCTTCCCTCATCTCCCCCTCTGCATGCAGAGGCTGCCTTAGCATCTGCTTGCACTTCTGCTGCTGCTTCCACTTCTTTCTCTGCTTCTTTAGAGTAGAGCAGCTCTGTCCTCAATATAAAATTGTCCCTGGATTATTGTCAAGTGTTTGATGCTTTGTTCCACTTCTACCTTTCATTAACTCATCAATATTGTCTTTAATGACATGTGAATGCAAACAGACCTTGCTTTGAAGCCTGTGTATGGCAGGCAACAAATTTGGCTTGCTCTGGAGCTCTCTGAGGTGAGTTGTCTTTAAACAAAGTTTTAACTGAGCTTATAAATGTGCACAACTGCCCATCCAAATGTGTGTGGGACGTGTACAGAAAAGACATTCATGTTGAACTTAATGTGGAAATTTTTTTAAAGATAGCTATGAGGATGGGGAGGAATTAGAGATTTTTTTTTTTTATCCTAGAGGAATTTTGGTTGAGGAAATGAGACCAATTAAATAAGATTGCATTCAAAACTAATTCGGCCAGTCCAGCTCCACCCACCCTCAACGAAAAGAGCAATTTTCAAACTTCAATAAAAAATATCCCTTGGAAACAAACAAAAATCTCAGAACTCTAACTTTTGAAAATTACCTACTTGCATGTTTGACTATATTGTAGAGCCAAAAGTGCATTTTTTCACTTTAGCCAAAAAATGCGTATTCATAGCTCCATCTCAACCACAATTTTGGCATTGTCCCTGTGGTGATATGAGTGACGTTGTTTCCATTAAAATAACCGGGTTACATTTTCTTGACCATAAACCTACAAAAATCATAATTGCACTTTCTTTCACCCAAAGATTTTGAATGAAGGATCTGTGAAGAAATCTCTGCTAAGTACTTTAGCCGAGGTTCACGTATATTGGCTTAAATGGAAGCAGATCTGAGCCGCGGGAAGGCTGCTGCCCTTCAGATAACTTTCCCAAGCGCCACTTTTTCACGTGTGGTAGCTGGATATTTTCTGAGCTGACTTATTTTCAGTCCTTCTGTTTACATCGACAGATAATAAAAGGGGATTTACCCCAGAGCTTGCTGGCCTCTGATGAGCATTTGTCCCCTACATGCCACATCTTCTCAGGGAAGGGAGCAAAACAGTGCTGGTTTATCTGAGGATGCAGGTTACAGGAGCAGCTGTTTTAGAAAAGTGGAGTTTCTGCACGTGAATATGGGATAGCTGGGAGCTGCCGACTAATCTGCTGTAAGCTTACCCTGTACATTGTTACAGCAAAGGATTTGGGTGGTAATGCTTAATTTATAATTGCGTTTTTATTAGGATTATCAGCTAGTTATTTTATCCCCACCAGTGGTGGCTGGGCAGGGAGGAAGGTGAGCAGAGCTACAAACACAAGGGCATCCTCTGCCTTGCCTGGTCCTAACAAATGCCATGGCACTCTCCTGTGCGGACAGACTCAGCATCTCTGCTTGAGCTCTGCAGAGCCCAGATACAGGAGCCCTCACCCAAAGGAAGGAAACGTTCCGGGAGCTCTGTGGGGCAGGTTGTGCTGCTTCCTGACCTGCCTGCTGCCCTTTCTGCCCGGCACACGCGGGTCGGTGCCCGGGGCAGGGCTTGGCGTGGGCATGGCCAGGGACACACAACTTGCTGCCCCTGGCACACGTTGGGAAGAAGCAGGTAGAACCGGGAGTGATGGCTTCACTGGCCCCTGTCAGCCACACAAATGAGCTGGGGAAACTGCACTGATCTGACTTACTGGCGTGTTGGTGAGTTTGCCTTTTTTAAAGTTATCCTCTTTCAAAAATGGGAGAAAAACTGTGTTTGGAGGTCTGATACATGGATGCTTGGCATAGCTGGTGCTCTCCTGGCTCTTGGAAAGGCTGAATTCAGGCGCATGACCTCTTCTACAAGGCTGCTTTTGGATTTCTGAAGGAAAAGATGAGTGGGCTTCACCCTGCCCCATCCCTGGAGACCACCTCTGCCACGGCTGAGGGTTGAGCATCTGTAAGGAGGTGGCAGCAGGAAAGGGGGCCTGAGCCTGGACCCCCCTTGCTATGGTGTAGCCACATCCAGGGTGTAGCCACATCCAGGGCCCTCCACCCCCTGTCCACAGGCTGATGCCGGCGTTGAAGCTGCTGTTGTGTTGCCATCCCAGCTTCACTCCCTGGGAGATGGGCCTGAAGCCGTTCGGATCAGATGGGGCTGGTGGGTTTGAACCATCTCTGTCCAGAGCTGCTGCTGCTTCTTAGCAAGAGCTGCCTGCTTTTCCTTTCGTCCCTTGGTCTGGCTTTTTCCAAGGTGCTCTCAGAGCCACCAGCCCCTGCAGATGCTTGGGAGGACAAAGTGAAGTTGGGGAGGGAGGAGAAAACCTCTTCACATTGCAGAGACGTCCTAGAGATGCTACTGGAGAAGGTCAGAATAACTACTGCTTTATTTCAAAATAAAAGAGGAGTGATTTAGCATTTGCTTCTGAAAAGTTGTTTGCAATGTTAATGATTATGCAGGCAAAATAAAGGAGAAAGGTACAACTTCCCAAGCCTTGGGTGTTCTCTCCCTGCCAGCGACTGACAGCTCGGCTCTGCCTGTCATCTGCAAATGAGCTGAATTCCTCACTGTAACAACGGTTGGAAGAATTTGTTTTTATAGCCTAGAAATAGGGGTTTGGCCTTGGCCTTGTTTTGGTAATCCATTTGGAATTCGGTGATGGTGGTGATCAATAGTTGTTTAAAGCTGCTGGCAGCCGGCTGGTCTTCACACAACGGCTCGGTGGTCTTGGGCTCTTTCCAGCTCTGTGCATTAAACATTGCTTTCCCATGATGCAAGGAAAAGGGTGCAGTCAATGCTAAGAGGCAGAAAATTTGAACCTGATGAAAGGAAATGCTTTTCTACACAATTAGCCTTTGGGATTTGTTACCACATGGAGCTGCTTAGGCCAAACATTTCGCACGTCTTTGGGGGAGGAAAGGGTATCTGGAGAGTTATATGGAAAACAGATTTTCCGAGGAAAAAGGTTCAGATTCAAATGAAGGGTCTGAAATCCAGAGCAGGAGTTTCAGCTTCAGTTTGAGTGATTAAGATGCTCTCTGGACTGCAGCAAGGTCTTGAATTGCAGCCTGCGGTCCCAGGTGAGTGCATGACTACGGGTTACACCATTCATCTGCTTTTATAGCGGGTTTTCCTACTGTGGGTTCACTCAGCAGCACAAACTTCCCCAGCAGAGGAGTTTCAGCAGTGGTACAGTTGACGTTACCTTCCTCCTCGGTGCCATCCCAGCACCGTGATGGACTAGGCTTGGTGGTTTTGTGTGTGGGTGGCAAAGGCGTTGGTAGCTTCCCCTGTCGCTCCAGCTGATGGGTGACAATGTGCTGTGGGAGAGGTTGGAATCTACCTTCCCTTCAGACAGGAGCAAAGTACAGAAAGTTTTGTGTATGAAATAAGCTCTGCTGGATGGACTGTCAGGGCTGAAGGCTGGAGCAAGCCTTGATGCTGGGAACAGTTTCTCCTGGCTGCAGCCTCACAGGCGCTGGGATCCTGGAAAACCACCTGAGTTGGAGTTTTAACATAGTTATGAAGGATACAGCATCCTCTAGTCACCTCGTGTTGAAATTAATGTGGCTTTTTACAGTGGGTTTTCCTTTCTCTTTTGTTTTGAGAATGCCAGGACCGTTTTTAAAAATCAAAAAATCCCCCGGTGGGTTTTCCAATTCCCCCTGAAACTGCAAGCCCTTCATTTAAAATCCTGTTTTTATTATTAGTTTGAGCCTCACTTGACAGTCTCAATTTGCATCCAGGTGTTCCGTTACATTGGATTTGTTCCAGTGCGCTGCAACGGGTTTCATCCTGCAAAGTATGGCAGTGAGCTGAAAAGGGGCTTTTACAGAAAAGTCGTTCGAACTGGGAAAATAAAACAACAGCAGAGCAAGACACTGTTGCCATTATAAAAAAGCACTTGGTGCAAGCACAAATCGCTGCAGAAGATCCCTCGTTACTGGTGGGAGGGAAGGCACCGCTGCGTGTCTGTATTATATATGTAGATGGATCCCATTGGATCAATGGGAACACTCGGATGCTGAAGTGTGTGCTTAAACTTTCTGCTGACCTCCATCCTCCAGGGTGTTGTGCGAGGGCGTCTGCCACCCAGAAATGCCCTCGTGATACCCCGAGAGTGGCCAGGAGGACGGGGACCCCGGCTTGCGCCCCGCAGCCTGCGCACAGGGAGCCCCTGAGGCTCAGACTCCGGGGTTTTGCTGAGTTCTGGGAGCTCCTGTCCTGTGGGAGACGGGGGCTGTGTAGGGGTGGGTGCTTCTCCACAGTGCTGCAGAAATTTGCAGCAGCCCCGAATTTTTTCCCTTTCCTTACTTGTTGTCTACGATAATGATTACAGCACGTGAGGATTTAGAAATGTCCTTTATCTGATATTTGCCCCATATTCTCTGTCATAATTATGTCCCCCATCATGTATAATGAATAAGTGATTTAAAATAAAAAAGAAACTATTGGGCTTGTCTAAGTCTCTGCCTGCATGCATGTGTATTTTAAATGCATATTGAGTAGTAACAGCATCGCAAAAGCAGAGGGGAGTAGTTTTTGTCACTACTTTGTCGTTTACATTACGCTTCTGTCCCTATGTGAACATTTTCTTCTTATCTTTTCTAAGCCTTGAAACAATGTCTAAGCCTCGGCTAAGCCTTGGAACACTTTCTGAGCCTTGCAGCCGTGTTGGAGGGTAGAAGCCGGCAGTTCGCCTTTCACTGATGACCCAAGAGCATCCTCTAGTGTGTGTTTAAGGTAATACTTACCCGTCCCCTGCCTGGTTGCCTTAAGAAAAATTATATTGTCAGAGATAAAGAGCAAAAACCCTGCAAGAAGTGCGTGGTACAAGGCAGCACAGTGTGCTGGCTGAGGAAGTAAGTGCCAACACAGGCAGTAAGTGCCGGCTGCATTCCAGGCTGGCTTCAGGAGGCGTTACCAGCACCAAACCCGCCAGGGGCTGAGCCTTTCCCTGGGGCAATTCGGTACCTCTCCTCCGAGACCCAGCCAGTTCATCCCGTTACATGTATTGACGTGGCCAGGTATATTAAAAATGGAAGACTTGCTGCACACAAGCACTTTAAAATGTATTAAAATGTATATTATGTGCTTCAGATGACAGTAATATCTGTAAGGGGAGTGTTTCGATGATAAATGTATTTTGCTAATTAGAAAAGGTAAGTGAAACCACCTTTGAGGTTGTGGGATTTTTTTTTTCTTTTGCTGTGAAAACCTACTTTATGTTTTCAGTAACAGTAAGCAATTTTCCCACACCGGGACATTTTTATTTTCTCTGCACTGTGAAAAACGGTGCATAATGAAGAGTGCAGCTAAAGATTTTTAAATAGCCATTACATGGCTATTATGTGCATTTATGCTATTATGGTATTATATGACACAAATCTAGTGCCTTGTTTTTTCTTCTGTAAAATGGAAAAAAGGCTAATTTTCTTGCCTCAGAAGGGAGTAAACCTATTATCCTGAGTGCTCAGCTAAAAGATGATGGAGAGCTGTATAAATATTACAGGTGGGTGGACACATGGTCAATGACAACATATTACCTTCCAACGTCTGGACAGGAGAAATGATGCCATACTTTACCACCTCACTGTGCCCTACTATTTGGGCTTTCTTCAGGTAGCAAATTACCCCTTTCCCACAAAGTCACGGCCCCTACACAGTTTCCTCTTACTACCTCTTATTGCAGAAAGTCTGCTGCAAGCCTGACTTCGTGCATGCACATGTGCATGTTCATCAAATGGTTTGGGTTGGAAGGAACCTTGAAGATCATCTAGTTCCAACCCCCCTGCTATGGGCAGGGACACCTCCCACTGGACCAGGTTGCCCAAAGCCCCTTCCGACCTGGCCTTGAACACTGCCAAGGATGGGGCATCCACAGGTGCTCTGGGCAACCTGTTCCAGTGCCTCACCACCTGCAGAGGAAATGTAGAGTGTTAATTAACATTGATAATATACAGCTGTGGGCTTGCTTCAGGGGTGGTGGGTTGGCTGATGTGGATAATGTACAGC
>JAVJGI010000063.1:28847130-28864049 GCA_035590275.1 Ibycter americanus
TGTGGGACTGATGGTGGTGCCGAGGCATGAGAGGGCTGGTATGGGATGGTAAAAGCCTTGTTGCAGCCTGCTAGTTTTGTTTGTGCTGTGACAACCACCCACACAGTAAAGAATTTCTTCCTGATACCTATTCTAAATCTACCTTCTTTCAGTTTAAAACCATTACCCCTTGTCCTGTCACTACACTCCCCTATTTAAAGAGTCCCTGCCCGTCTTCCCTGTGGGCCCCCTTTCAGTACTGAAGCCACCTTGCTATCAGAGTGGTTGGGTTTTTGGTTGCTACTGTTACATGCTGAAAGCCTGGGGCAAAACACTCTGAAAACTTCTGCAGGAAAGGAAGGCAGCACATATGCTCTGATTTGGAGAAGCGCAGCTATTAGGACAAGTAACACACTCCATTTGTGTGCAAAATTGAAATGAGTAGAGAGGAAGGGTGAGATCAGGACAGCCACAGGTTAGATTAATCTCACCTCAGTGGGATAAAAGGTTTTGAAAGAAACTTTGAAGGGATAGGCACTTACCAACATGGAAACAAATAGAAAAAGAGATAACATCCGACAGAGCTTACCCAAAGTCAACCATGCCAGCCTAACCTGTTAGCTTGCTTTGATAAAAGAACTGATCTTCCAGATAATATCTAATGCATCCATACATTACCCACCTGCTCTCTCAGAGCAGTTGATAAAGTGCCATTTAGGAAATGATACATTAAGTTGGGAATTAGTAGGAGTGTTTTGGTGGGGTAAGGAACTGGCCGAGGCAATGTGAGTTGTAGGAAAGGCTTTGGAGGAAGGTGCTGGAGCAGTTCGTCCATGAAGGAGACTGGGAAGCCATAGACAATACTGGGTTGCTGGTGTGTCCCAGTGGGGCGCAGATGGAAAGAGTAGAAGGGGATGAAATTCAGTTGCTGTGAGCATGAGCTTATGGAGTAACAATAGAATTTCTGCCATGAAAGAGGTGCTCAAGGCTCAGGAATGACTGGGAAAGAGAACACCTCAGTGCCCTCTCTGAGAACAAGAGGACTAAGTTCCACAATCGTGCCGTGACCCTGACAGTGGTATGTTCGCTCCTAGAATGTAAGGGGTGGGGATGTATTTCCAGTAGATACAAGGTGGCGTAAAGGCCATGGTACAGAGGCTGGTGAGACTTCACCGGGGATGCTTTGCTCAGTCTGGTCCTCTGTGTGAAAGGAAGGCAAATGTAGGAGGAGCCAATGAGAGAGGAGCACTTGAAGGTGGTGTGGCCACTGAAAGGAGCAGTCTGGCCACTGAAAGGAGCAGTCCTGCCATTGAAGACCTGTCCCAAGCTAAAACAATGTGTTTTGTTCTTTTTTTTCTTCATTTTGTTCACGTGTCCAATGTGAATTTTGCACTAGCACAAGCAAGAACTACCCGAGGTGGGAAGCAGCAGCCCCGGTGAGGAAGAGGAAGGACAACTGTTTCCAGGATGGTGTCACACTGCACAGCATGGGACATGCTCTTCTACCATCTCTTCTTACGCAAAAGGTATTGGAGATGGCCAGCGGGGCCCAGTCTAGCAAACTGGAGCTGAAGGGGCCATGGCCACATCTCTGGCCACACTGTTGCAGTGCGGTGTGGTGCAGGGACCATGTGCTGGGGAGAGTGAAGGGACTGGCTTCTGGCTTCAATGCTGGCACCAGGATCAGCAGATCCAGGTTGTCCCGTGAGTAGTTTTGGCTGGAAATGAGCCAGCTTCTAACTCTCAGGGATGGAAGAGTGTCCTTGTGGGAATAAGTATCATGAAGAGAAGCCCAGAGTGATTTTCAAGGTAGAGCCTGATCTGTTTGTATGTGGGGTGTTGTGATGTAGTTGCCTGAGGCTAACAGAGCATCAGGCTCAACCTGGGAGGTAGCTAAGCTTTATAATACATCTAAAGAAGTCTATGCTAGAAAGGAGAAACAGGGAAGGGAAAAGAACATGAAATTTGACAGCATTTGTATTTCAGGGGAGGAACATGAAATACTGAGCAGTAAGAAAGTCAGATCAGACAATTTTGCGTGAGTGCTCTGAAGGGAACTGATGATCTGTGTATCCTACAGCAAGTGTGGATGTCAAAGGAGGGCTCATTTTAAGGCATTCCCTGATGCTGTTTCACCTCTGTATTGCATCCTGGATGCAATCATTCGAGTGCAGAGACAATTTCCATTTCTGTTTCTGCCTCTTTCACTATACTGGCATCAACATGAGAGACAACTCCTCACCCATTTCCCTCCTTCATGCAGGCACAGTTTTCAGTATAAAAGGGATTGTGACAATTCTTTTATTTGTTTTCAGAAGGGAAGATGGATAGACAGGTATAAGCCAGTGTTACACTGGTGGGCTGCATTACAGTAAGTTTATTTAGCTTTCAAAAATACATTCTTAAAGATTCTTTAATTTTGGGATTTTCTTTCGATTAAGCACACACTAATTATACAAATATTTATATATTTGTATTTAAAGCCAATCATTGTGGTATTCATGTGCTGCCTTGTGCAGAATCAGTGTTGAAACAGCTGAAGGAATCACAGCAAAAGCAGGAATTTAGAAAGCCGGTTATACACGAGGGAATCTTAATATCCCTTATTTCATTTAGACAGTCTCCAAATTATTTTATAAATAACCTCTGGATGTGATCAAACATGTGAAGGAATAAGTTCACCACTTATTACAAATCTTGGAGAGGACTGAAACCACAAAATGTTGAGCTCAGTTCACATAATACCTTTTATAGGTGAGGTTGGCAGTGCTATTTTTAACTTCCTCTCATAAACCTGTTTTCACTTAGTTATATGCAGTTTAAGGCTTAGTCATTTGGGTTAAATCCCTCCATCCTCTCTTTGCCTCAGGCCCAGAATGGAAGTCAAGTTTCTATTTAGTTATTTCTAACACTAGAAGGGAAAAGAAATGCTGGCAACCCATTCTCTTTAGAAACTCCAGCAATGTGCTGGTTTTCAACAAGATGGTGAGATGTGGCAGGAGCTTGATCTTCACGCCTGCCTCTCTTCCACTCCTGACCTATCTTCCTCACTCGAACACACTGACATCTAACCCGATGGAGACGGCCAAGTTGCCATTTGTGCCCCTTCAGCTGCCATTTCCCATTGCCTGAGCCTTCAGAACAGACTCAATGATCTTAAGAGTCATTTCCAACCTAAATGATCCTGTGACCTATGATTATAAAGGAGCGAAACAGCACCTGGATGAACCCAGAGCATCTGAACATGGCCTGGTCCTTACACCTCAGGCTTCCTGTCCCCATATACTTTTACACCATTTCAAACCATGACAAAACAAGATTTCCAGAAAGCCATCTTCACTGGCATCAAGGAACTTCAGTAAATTCAATCTAAAGCACATGCTTGGCATGTCAAATTGTAAAATAAATGTTTCTTGTGATAAAAATACAAGTAACTGAGTAAAGCCCAATCCATTGGGAAGCACTGGGCATATCTACTGGGCAAAGCAGGTGGCTCTGGGAGAACATGCATAGCTTTTTGTAGGCAAATATTGCAGCTGGACTAGATAATCATTGTAGATCCCTTCTATCTGGAACTATTCTAGTCTACTCAAATACCTTAAAGAGAACTGCTAGGCATACACCATAATTTTGAGCTTACTTCGTTTGCTGACTTGTGATTTAATCAGGTCATGGAGCTAAACACAAGATGAACAGGTTCAAGCAACACAGATCTTGAAAATCAAAGCAGAAATGTTCATGACACCAAAGCCACTGTGGTTTTTTTTTCCTGTTCAGGATGCTAACTGAATCACAGGTTGCTGAGTTTTGTGGATTGATGTCCTCCCCTCTGCAGCTGGGGTGGATCTGTGCATTGGGAGTGTGTGTGTATTTGCCCGTGGACCTGCAGGGCTGATTGCTCACCTCCTGTCCTGCCTCAGCCCTGTATCCTCCGGGTAACCTACTGCAATCCCACCTTGAGAGCACACACGCAGCATTCAGTTTATACCAGCAGCGGTTTCAGTAGGACAGCATGGATAGCAGAAGCATTGCAACAAACGTATATCATGAATAGACACAGGTGGAGCCAAGGGACATGTCATTTGGTCACTAGAAAGCCTCTATCGGGATTGTAGAGCTGCATAACAGTAGTGAGGGGAGGTATTGCTGGAGTTTTTCATCCAACCTTATGCAAAATCTCATCACCCCATGCCACGGCCCATCATGCCTTGTTGAAAAGAGCGTTGGCTTAGCTGCCAGTTGAAAAGCCCACGGGACTGGGTGCTGGTGAACACCGTATTTTCTTCTACTCTTTAACTGGTAATGCCGCCTGCGGCACTGACTGCCAGTTTTCTCCCTAGATATCAAGTGATGCTGCCTCTGCTGCCTTCTTGATATGTCTCTGCCTTCTGTCTTTCTAACCAGGCTTTACCCATCCACTCAGCCTATGCTATTTGCCCCACGCCTGCTGCAGGAGGGTGGGCTCTGGAGTCACTCCTGTGTTGCTCTTTGGCTCCTTGGCTTCTGTCATTTTTGTGGAAATCCATCCTACCCTCCCAACACCCAGCCCTGTGCCCCAAACCCAGCTTTCTAGCTATGCTGTCTCCCTTCAGGTCTTAGATATCCAGAAGCTGCTTCTCTCCAGAAAAGCAGCTAAGCTTGATTTATAAAGTCGATGGCTGCGATCAGTGCGCACAAGTGTTGAACTTCTTTTAAGCTTCTCCTTTTCCCTAGAAGGTTTAGCAGCTGCAAGATCCTTTGTATTCACCTCACGGACTTGCTGAGCGCAGCGATTGCTGTGGGAAGCCTTCCAGAGCCACGTTGCCTTGTGCATGACTCAACTCAGGTGAATCACTGGCGTTCAGTGCCAAGAAATCACAGTAATTGCATAAAGGCCTGAAGGAAAACTCACTGCAAGCTGATCTATAACAGCCTTCAGATACAATGAGCCCTTCAAATGCAGGTGTCCTAAATCCCCTCTGCCTCCACCCGTACTGGGGAGCCCACAGTAACCTGGTAAAGGAAAGCAAAACGTGACCTCACATGTCTTATATCTCTTTGGTGCAATATTATATTGCGAATGATAAAAATTATCCTGAGTTCAAGGAGAGGCTGGGCAGATTTACAAAAGGCTGTTTAGCAGAGGGAAACCACACAGACCTCAGGAAGCCCCTGAGCTGTGAACAGCTGGCAGCCGGGCAACACCCAGGGCAAGTAGGTATTTTTGCTTTTTTTCGCCAGGAATTCACTTTGGCTGTGGCCAGAGAAGCACTGCTGCCTAGGTGGCCCCTTGCTTGATGGGATACAGCCATTCCCAGGAAAGCCATCACTTCTCAGAGCACGTGTGAGCTCTTGGGTCTATTGCTCATCGTGCACCGGCTCTGCCCGCGGTGGGGGCAGGTCCCCGGGGCATGGGGAGCCTTTGCAGTCTAGACCTTCCTGCCTCATGTTAAGAGCAAAGCGAAAGCTGGTGTGCTGCCCAAAACGCAGCTGGCGGTGCTAATTTTAGGTCAAGAGCTTTAAGTTTCTCTTCAAGTAGCAAAGGCTGCAGTTTTCCCTGAGCGTGGGGTGATGTGTGTCCCTGACAGACAAGGACACAGTAAGAACCTGCCTCACTGAAGGCAGCAGGAGTTTACCCCTTCACTTCAATGAGGGGTTTTTCTGGCCATCCCCTATTTTTCCATTGCAAAGGAGCAGAGAGATGCAGTCCCACGCAGCAGTCTACAGTCAGCAAATCCTCCCATTGGGAGCCGTGAATTTATGAATTTTCATGGTATCCATTAGTAGTAAGCAGAAGTTGCCTTGAGACAGACCTTTTGTTTATTAACCTTCTGAACACGCACTTTCGTTTCTAACTGGTGAATGAATTCAGTGTTCAAAGTCTTTCCCACATGCCCCTGCTTTTTTTCTTTTTCTCTTCCAGGTTAATGGCTTTGTAATCCTTCATGGGTAATAAAATAATTACCAGGAGGCAAGAGCAGTAATTACACAGAGAAGAATAAATGCACGTGGTCGGACCCTCTGCTAATGTAAATAGATTTTAAGGGATCTATTCCTACTAGATGAGGGCGTTCAAAGCCTCTCCTGCCCTTCTTCCTTCCTAAGAAGAGTAAATTGGAACGTAAATTCTCAAGGATGTGAAATCTCGCTGTGTAAGGATGTTAACATCTCCACGTTTACTTCTCGGCTTTTTATTTTTACACTGTCTAGCAAAAGCAGTCAGAGCACAGATGAAGCACTCAGCTGTGCTAAATACTCCCAGCAGGACTGCTTTGGTGGCCAAAAACCAGAATCTCAAATGCTGAGCCTCTTGCACTCCAGTGGGTCCATGAAGCTGGACCGCAGCACGCAAGGCTGGGAGGTTTCCAGGAGCGATGCCTGAGAGGACACGGTCCGTCTCCAGCCAGTGGGCAATCCCCTGATCCAAGAGGGTCAGAGGGCTCTGCATAGGTGCCGAAGTGGAGCGGTTCAGATCGACTTGCTTCTGCATCCAGCCAGCACTCGCTCCTTCTGCCGTGGCTGGGAGAGAGGCCCCAGGGTTGAGCTCCTGCCCCACACACGCTCTAGACCTCGCATACCCAGAGGCACCAGCTGCAGCCCAGTTATACCACGGTAGTTTTTCGTAGCCAGTTGCAAAGGAGGCAGTGCTACAAAACCAGCTTCAGCTGGCACTCCTACAAACCGTCACATCCCCTTTTTTTTTTTTAATTTGAGTCAGTTTTACACAAACTGCACAAACCACTCACCATGGAAAAAGCAGCAGAGTGATGTTGGCTGCAGCATCGGGAGCTGGTTACACTTCTGTTTCTTGCCAAGCCTTTATCAAAGTCTGTATTTTACTTAAGACTTGCCAGTTTGTCAGTTCTTAATTCACTTACCTGGTACTTGAAAGTTAGTAGTTATTGTGTTAATTTATGAGAGTATTGCAAATGATAAAGCAATCTACAAAAGGAAAATATCTTACATCTATTTAGTAGCTGTTATCAACCCAATCAATAATTTAAGGAAAAGAGAAAATCAAGTTTCTTTCACAAGACTTTCTCCCTGTAGATCGTGTTGGCCTCTGTTATTTCCACTGACATTCTTTATTTGCTGACTTCTGAACTTGTATTTCATTACTTAGCCCAGAATTGCTAAGCTGACTGGCTTAGAATGACTTACATTGCCCTAGTGATTTTTTTTTAATTATTTACTCAAAATGCAGCATTTTTCCAGTCCTCTAAAACATTTGCAGTCCCCCAGGATTAAGTGGGTCAGAGATCCCTTGAGCCAATTAATTTCAGTTGTGCGGGTGACAGTTGTCTGGACCTGTTAAGGTAATAATGTTTATCTCTAGTAATTCTGTTTAATTGCCTCCTTGGTTACTAATGGGATGGAAAGTGCATTGGCCTCATGACATCGGTGTATGATTCTTCTTGTTTCCAAATTCAGAACAAAAATATTTATTGAACACCTCAGTCCTCTTCACATCGTCATCAACAGTTTTACCATTTCCATCTAGCGATGCAAGTGCTTTTGAAGTAAGCATCATCTTAAATATAAACTAAAGCTAAATGCCAGCTTAGTTGCCCTGTTCTATTTAATGTACTTGTGACTGATTTAGGACTTGATTGTTCAGGACTGCAGCAATATGAAAATCCCACTGAAATCCTAAAGGATCTTCAGGGGTGAACTGAACCTCCCAGATGTTAGTATCTTTGCTACTGACTGCCAAAATTACTTCAGAGATTGAAATGGGCAATGACTGACACAGCATACGGTCTTATTGATTTTGTTAAAGCTAGAAATGGCTGCAATTCAAGTTTTAAATTAGTCTGAAAGGCAGCACGGTACTTTTCTTAAGCCAATGGCATTCTTAAATTTTTTTTACAACAGCAGGCATCTTTCATACAATGTTTTTAAAAGCTGGTTTCTATGCACCATCCGCTCTAAGTGCTTCTAATGTAAAAAATTAACCAGCTGTAGCTCAGAGACAGAAGAAAATGGCTTAACTCTGATAGCACAGTGCAGAAATGGCACAGAGCTACAGAAATGCACTGTGAAAGTGCCCGACTGCCAACAACATCATCGCTGCTGCCGGTAACATCAACAGTCTATGACCTGATCTTGTGATTAGGGCTCTGAAGGTACTGACATCCCTTCACATGGGTTATGTTACATCAGGTAGATTTCTCTCTTCCTGGGTACTCTTGGGCTCAAGCTTCGTGCTGCTGCGAGCCGGGCAGCGGAGAGGGGGCTGTGTTCCTGCTGCTCAGAGGGCTCCTGCGGTGGGAGCGCCCCAGCCCCAGCGGTGCAGTGCCTCTCCTCCTGTTCACTGTGCATGGGGCTCTGTGGCGTGCTAGGAATGACACTGTTGCTCTCGTCCTCCAACTGCATCCCCTTTTTCTTTATGGAAAAATAAAAAGCCTATTTTAAAAGATAGCTATTTTGGGGGTGTGCATGTGGGGGTTTATTATTCCTTTTTTATTGCTTTAAAGCAAGAAAAGTTATCCCTTTGAAAGCTATTGTGCCCATTTCTGTTTGCAAAGGCAGAGCTGTAGGGGCAAGGAAGCCTGAGCCATACTTCTGCACGACTTTTTATCCTGCAGGGTGGAACAAAGAAACCTGGCAAATAATTGGCCAATGCACTAGTCAGAGCTCAAAATACTTTCAAGTATTAACTGGAAATTTCAAAAGTCCTTTTGTGCCACCAGGACAATATTGTATTGCTGGTTTCCCTCCCTTCAAATACTTGCAAAAGACATTTGCATAAAGTTTGCTGAATTCACTGTGAAAGGGCATAGTGAGCTCTCCGCAGAGCATCGTTAACCTCAGCTCCTCTCCTTGTCCAAACGTGTCCCAAGCAATCAGCTTATAGCTGAACAGCAGATCATAGGACCAGTCAAACTACACACTGCAGAACTTCCTATTCATCTTCCCCTTGTGTTAATAAGGTGGCTTGTAATAAATGTGATCATTTCAGTAAAAGATGTTGCTCAATTTCTTTTTTTCTGCTCAGCTATTACCAGTCCATTAAAGAAAGAAATTACAGACCGCGTCATCAACCTTAACTATATCGCCATCTCTCTCCCCTCCTCACTTTATTGTCTTCATAGTTAAGTTCCTATAACGCATTACTTCCAGTTTACCTAGGGCCTCAAAGGCATCTGATTTTCAGCCTTGCATGGCATACATTAGCTTCTGTTGTATGATTATTTGTATTGGAGGAGTGCTGAGAAGCTCAATGCATAGTACAAGAAATGTATTGAAGACAGCTCCTGATTGAAAATGCTTGCAGTCTACTTGGTTACTAAAGATGACAGGAGGGAAAATAGCTGCAAAGTGGGACAATTCTCATGTCCCATCCGCTGTTGCTACCTCTCAGTCTTGTACAATACCTAGGTGTACAGTCCTCAGCCTTTTTCTTGGGTCTCCTTGCATTTTCTTTCACACTTGTTTTTTCCTGATGATCTAGTCTCAATTGCACCACTTGGAGAATCTTCATGGCATCTGCCTGCTGTGTTGTCTCTTCTTGTCTCCACTATGGTTTGGAGCTGATGCATATGCAGGCCCAGGTACTGAGAAATGTCTGATGTAGAGTGGGGAAAGCAACTCTTGAGAATGAACAAGAAATTAAGATAAAATACAGTGCTAACGAATATCTCTGTATTTAAAGTTAACTCATGGTCAGTGGGCGGAAAACTCTAGGATATTTCTTCAGGATCCCAAGAGAAGAAATTTGACCTGCAGCAGCTAGTGGTGAAGGCAAAATGAGGCTAGACATGACCAAGATGGTGATGTGCCATGGAGAAGGCTCTGCCCTGTGATGTGACGCAGAACCTATTCTGCGTGTCCCAGCAAAAAAGGATGGCTCTAGCCCCTCAGTGAGGTTTAGTAGTGCAATCCATTCTCATCTTCAGGTAGTCAGCTGTTGGGCAGGTGTGATCAGCAGTGACCAGCGTTGCAGTCACTGTTTTTTCCTAGAGGCACTGCTCGCTGGTGTTATCTGCCTCCTTTTCTCTCTGGAACTGGTGCCATGGAGGAGCACAAGTCCTTGAAGAAGAGGAAACCTGCACAAATCTACAGTGCCCCAGGGAAGGGAGAGGCATCAGCCAAAGCTGATGGCTGGACCCTCCCCCGAAAGCTCCTGTGCTCTCTGATGCTAGATCTGGCCAGCAAGCTACAACATGGTCCATCTGTCTGCAGTGGCCAGATGTGATCAGTTCAGAGTTGTTTCTGCTAAAGCTTTTTCTGTAGAAAATGCAATTCATCCCCAGACACTGAAGTGGATTATTAAAAAAGGCAGTGGGATGGTGCTGTTAGGTCCTAGCAGGCATCCATCCTGTAGGTATAGGTATTGAAAGGGCCCAGAATTTTATTATTTTCAAAAAATACTGCAAGGTAGTAAAACTCAGTGGAGGTGAGTGGTATTCTGAGCCTCTTCCAGACAATTTAGACAAAGCAGCCTGTGTAAGAAGTATGCAGTTGCTTTGTGCTTGGCGGATAACCAACACTGTGGTACCTCTGATTTTTCTTCAGATATCACTTTACCTTCCTCTTCTGTCACTTTGCCTTCACTTCTGTCACACATAATTGATTATCTCACCTACTACAACTCATTTTTGGGAGTTAATTTCACCAGCATGGAAATACCCTGGAACTTCAGACCTGCCAGGAGTGTTGAAATGATACTATGATCTGTGCCCAGCTTACCTGAGAGCTTGTTTCAGCAGGGATCGCTCTGTTTACCTGAAATGGATGGAACTTCTACTTGTAAAATCTGTGGTGAGGACAGCCCTAAGCATGTACGTGCAGTTAGCTAACATGCATATTTTGCAGGGTTTTAAGATGATTTAATGAACGTGGAACACATGGGAGTTCATGCACCTGCTGACTAAAGATTATCCCAAAGTATCCTGAAGCTTTTAAGAATCAGCATGTAATGAATCCACTACTACTACATCTCAAAAACACTGTTCTGCTGGTCTCCTTCTGGTGGCTTTTATTCTCCTATGGTGCTGTTAATCCAACTGTTTTCCCCCAAGAAATAAACATTGCTCTGATGAGTTCTTATAAAATGCCTGGCAAGCATCTAAATCTCCAGCTGATGGCTTGTATGCTGTAAATTACTAAAGCTGCCCCTACAGTTGACGCCATCAAAGCAGGCTGGCTTGTCCTGACACTACCGACCTTCTCATCCATATTCATAACTCTCTTCTCTGCCATTCTCAAGTGAAGGAAGAGCACTGCTGAAGATCAACACAGTGGAATATGGTTTTAACTTCACTGGGCAGAATCGAGGTGAATCTCCAAGTGATTTAATAAATTATTCCCTGCAGGCCAGCAAATTATGAACCTTCTCTTCCTGTAAGGTCTTTGCTGCTACATTGGATATTACTGTAGACATATCCTTCAATTTAAAGGGAACTATGATTTTTTTTTTAAATGTATCTGTTAAATATTGCATCAAAGCTTTTAATCTTGCAGGCAAAAATTATAATGCAATAGAATACAAGAAACCGAGAAGATAGCTTCAAGCAGAACTAACATTTTCATTAAACCGGAATGGTATGATCTAGTACTGGTCAGAAGAGCAAACACTGGGCTACAGAGACAGTAGTAACGATTCCTCTCGAAATGCAACTGTCTACTGTAACCTAAAATCTCCCTTCTTTATTTGCCTTATTTATAAAGCCAGCAAAGAAAGTTCAGCAGTCTTGGATTCCCAGTAAAATACATTAATTTGATCAAAGCATACAAGAATGGCTTCTTTTTCGTAAGTTCTCATTCGCCTGTTGCCGAGTCTCTTAAGTCTTGTCTTAATAAGTCTCTCAAGCGAGGAACAACTTTGTGCAGTTCATAAATCAGTGAGCTCCTGTTGAATGACAAGCATCGTTTTCTTCAGTGTAAACTGATGTTTCCATTCAAACTGTGATTTTCATCCTCTTCATGAATATCAATCAAATGGCCCCAGTGAATGAAATATCAAGAGGGTTTTCCTAGAAGGGCGTGAAACTGATCCAATGGGAGAAGTTCTGTAAAACATCTTCTGAACAAGCAGACCCTTGGGACAGGGCAGCAGAGGATCAGCTGCATGGAACAGAGCCTGCAGCAAATGTACTCCCAAAATAAACCTTGGGCTGGGTCTGAAAACGCACAAGCACATGAGAGGAGTATTAGGGGAAAGAAAAAAGAAGAAAAAGAGGTGGTTACCAGAGCAAAACTGCTTAAGGAAATCTTGCATCACTGGTACTCAACCAAATATTCTTGCCTTAGCATTATAAAAACAACAACGGAGGAACAGGAGAAGTAATTTGCTCATGCTTCGGAGGGCAAAGTACAGCCCTCTGGCCATGCGTGTTGCATTGGGTTCTCCAGGCCATGTGAAATCATTTTTCTGTTTAAGTAGGCTTGCAACCTTTCTCATAAGAAATACGCACATTCATGAAAATTAATTGAACGAATAAGAGGAAAAAAACTGAAATAGAGATGATCTCAAGCTGCCCGTTGTTCCCGTTCTCCCACACAGGAGTCCTCAAAACCCTGCTGCTTCTCTTATGAAACCAATCAACTTTCCCCGAGAAGCTATTTCTTTAAATGTAATATTGAAATGGCTCCGATTTGCCATAAGGTGATTCCTATTTAAGATGCTACACCATACAGCCATGTATCATCTGACCTAATCTCATCAGACAGCACGATATCATCATTGCTGAGCTTTCGCTAATTAAAAATGCCAAAAATGAGATCAGTTAAGCTTATGTTTTTAATTCTTTCAGCAAAGTTTTATACCACACAAATCCTAGATGAGACATTCTGACAATGTTCATACTACACCAGTGCCACTTTTTTATTGCATTGATATTTCTTCCTCCCCCTCCCCCCACCCCTACCCCCCAGCTTATGAGGGTCATAAATTAAAAATAGCTGTACGATTTCGGGTACATAATAAAAAGAAAATAATTTTTGTGTCATAGTTGGGGAATAAAAGAGGGTGACTGGAGAAGGCCATACTGCACATTCTGAAAATAAGTGTTAACACATACAGGGTTTTATTTTAGTAAATTCCACAGTAGTAAAATTAAATTTCATGTTGGTACATAGGACTATGTTGTGGGTAAAAAGATACAGGAAAAATCCTCCAGCTTGTATAAAACAAAGATGCCAAACTGAAGCCATTTTGAGTAATGCTACGACGCTCCAGCAAAGAATCTGTCCCTATAGCTGGTTGATAGATGGGTTAAAAATACTAGTATTGTAAAAAGCCATCTTGTAGAACGATCGAAATGACAGAGGCCTGTCCCAGGCAGACTGGATCTCTGCAAACATTTATGCCAGTGAATAACCATGCACATGAATGGTCTTATTGTTTTCCAGTTGACTAGGCAGGGTTGGGGCCTGTTCCCGGCTGTACAGGAGACGGGAATGTTGGCAACCAGCACAACTGACATATCGGGCAGAGCGAAAGATTGATGCTTAGACAGAGAGGAGGGGCAGATTGCTTTTGCTGGTCCAAACTCAGTTCAGCAACATTGTTACACCAGTCTAAAATTAAGATAAACAGCCATACTCTTCACAAATACCTAGCCATTTAAAATATCAAGCCATCAAGAAACAAAAAAACTCAAGGGAAAGATTTTCAAAATGGTACTTAAAAAGCACATATCCAGAAGGGGAATTATTTGCATTTAACGATGATCCAGCTCATGATGATACCCAGAACCAGCGATGAAAAGGTTTGGTCTCAGGCTCTGTAGGAAAGGGCTCGATCCTGCACTTTCTGTTGGCAGGCAACAGCACCATTAGCTGTATGAAGAACACAGGTTCAGACCTGCAGCATCCTCTTGCAAAAGTCCGCAGATCTTTCCCGCTCACATGAAAAATCAAGGCAGAAATCCTGATCTGAAGTGAGAATGCTGCAGGCACGCACCAGGAGTGCATAGCTCCCTGCAGCAGGGCCCAAAGAACTGGCCTGGCTGCAATTTTGGCTTTCTGGGAAAGTAAGTCATTGCTGGGGAGCAGAATCCGTCCGAGTGAAGAAGGGGGTTAAGAAACCCTGCGTGACCTACTTGGGAACCTCTCCCGATGCATTTCAAAGTAAGTTAGCAAAGAGCAAATGAAATAATCTTGGGGAGCAGTGCCTGACAACTACTTCTGCAGTCTCTTTGATGCAAAGCATGCAGGAATTCATGGGCTGCACACGTGCCTGTGAATATATGTGCATGCAGCTGCGCACACCTGTTTTCAGCCAGCCTGTGATGGGTTAATCGGGCAGAGTTCACCTAGCAGTCCTGCACATCTTTACTTAAAAGCTACCCATCATGTCAATATCTAAGCAATAACCAGAATTATTTCTTCCCCTTAGCTCATGCACAGGGAAAATGGCCCTTCGGGGGAAGCCACACGGGATATCTGGATCAGGCTATGATCAGTCTGGAACGGAAGCCTCTCTGCAGCAAGATGCAGCAAGACAGTTCATATCTGGGAACTCTGTCAAAAATCTCCCTTACATCAGAGCCTGGCAGAAAGACCTTGATTTAGTTCAGCTCCTCTGGGGATGATGGGGTATTTGTTTTGAAGCAGGGATCTAAGCTGGCTCTGCTCCAAGTCGTGATAGCTGTGGATTTTCAGGTATTTCAACAAATAGGTATTTCAGTAGCGCAGATGACCTGATTCAACAGCTCTGGATACAGAAATCTGGCTTTCCTTCAGCCCTGTGACCTGCTGTTATTCTTGTGCCCGGACATTTTATTTCACCTTCAGCCTCCTTGTTTACTAGGAATATGAGTGCTTTGGGAAAAGGGACTGGTCCTCACTCTGCATCTGCACCACATAGAGTACAGTGAACCTCCTGCTACCTGGGTCATGCAGGTTAATACAGCCATGGGCACATGCCTTGTAGTTGAAGGTGATGGTGCTGTAGATGAATGTAGAGAGATTTGCATGACAAGCACCTTCTGTTGCAAACTTAGGTCAGCTGCATTGTGCTGCTGCTGCTGCACCCAACTTCTTGAGGTCTTTCCCAGGCCTTCCCTCTTCCCAGCAGGAAGAGGTGGTTTTAAGACACTTCTATAGTATTGTACTTCCAAAGGCAGTTGTGTGTTTGGTCAGCCTGTGTGTTTGAGTAGCCCAAGGGTGGCAGTGGCTGCCAACAGGGCTTGTTCCAGTAGCAAAAAAAATGTAAAAATCAAAATACAGCAGTGCAATATCTTCTCTTCCCCACAGACACACTCTCTGCCTGGGATTTAGACATGACAGTGTAGCTAGCACCAGGCTATTCTGCAGACCCTGGTGCCCACACACTATTTTGGGAGGGGTGAGGAGAGGAGGAAGGACTCCACTTACTAGTTTTTTTATTCCTTGTAGATCAGTGGAATAAAATGAAGAGGCTGTATGGCAGCATTCAGCCAGGCCCAGTGTATTGGCCTAAACTGCATCTTCTGTCAGGTCAGAAGACACACGGTGGGAACAGGGACTATTTTTCTTCACTATGAACAGTGAAGTACTGACTGACTGCTCAGATAAATACACATGTATAAATGAATGGTAAACCAGTCTTAAAGAGACACTAAAGCAAACGCTAACCTTTTTATAGTAACTTATAACAAAGATTTGCCTAGATGGCAGGCTTGTATAAAGAAGTAAATTATCCTGCTTCCTTACAGCAGTATAGAGATGCTAAACAGATCGGCTCATAGAGCAGCCTCTCCAGTAAACAGATGTAGTTCAGGAAGAAGTGAATAATACTTATAAAAACTTAAGCTATAGGTCAGCTAAATCAATAAAAAACCCAACACTGAACAATAGGACAAACTGGCAAATGTGCTGAAAGTCCATTTTTATTTATAAAGGATTTCTATTACTTGATGGCAGCGCTCAATGAAAAAGCCTTTAAAGTGCTCCGGAAGTGGCGGCTGCTCACTCCATCCTCCTGCTGGGCGTCCGAGGGACACGGCACGCTGCAAGGGTGTGGTGCTGCACACCAAGGAGATACCAAAAGCACTCCAATAAAACATAGATGCTGCAGCCTCAGCCAGCTTTGAAGCCTTTGAAGATAATCACACCTTGAAATCACCCTGGGGCATGATGTATTTGCCAGGGAAGAAGGCAGTAATACTATTAATTAAATAACAACAAAGTCCTACTGCTCTTCAGAAAGAGTAGTGTTTTCCTTCCCTCCTCATGGTCCTACTGCAGCTCTCTGTCCTCTCTGGCTCCTCAGCCTTGCAGTAAAGCTGTAAGGCTGGGAGCAAGTGCACGGAGCAACATTGCGGTCAGACTGCCCCCAGTGAGTGGCATACCGGACCTGGGGTTTCCATGCCATCAGACTTTATTAAGGTTACATCCTGAGCCAAAATTCCAAATGACGGCATAGAAGACACAAGGGAAGCTCCTGCAGGTGACTGAGAAATGATACTCAAACCCAAACGTACAGTGTACAAATGCAAAGACACCTTTTCAGCTGTAATACGAGCCTGGGGAAACATTACTACAAATTTGCTGTCTTCCTATGGTCTTCCTTCAGCAGCCTGTGCCAGCTGGGACCAGAGGGCCTGTGTGAAGCTGCTGCTGTTCACAGCTCCACTGACTTCTGCAGGAGCTGGAGGCTCTCTTGAAAAAGCTGTTGGATTGGCCAATAGTTGGATCTGTTACCACGAGTAATACTGAAGTCTTCCTCCCGATGGGAAAAAGAAGTGGTCATTGCTCTCTGCACTTACTGCTCTTTGGGAATTTTCTAGCTAAACACAACTGACAAGTACCCATAAAATGGTGCGTCCTTTCACAGCACCCATCTGGGGCTCCTACTCCCCGGTCAGATCCTCAAGATGGATTCGGTCCTGCCAACCGCCCTTAGGTATCGCCCTGCCAGAGGGCCTGAGGGGTGCCCATGGAGATGGGTGCTGACCTGCCAGAGGGCCTGAGGGGTGCCCATGGAGATGGGTGCTGACCTGCCAGAGGGCCTGAGGGGTGCCCATGGAGAT
>JAVJGI010000063.1:28865281-28914051 GCA_035590275.1 Ibycter americanus
TACAGCTGCCCGGGCGGGGGCAGAGGGGCCGTGCACCCCCGACCCCCCCGCTGTGAGCTGCAGCCGGTGTATCCCGTCCTGGAGCAGCAGCGTGGTTTGGGTTTTGGACCTGTTCATACGGTGAGGGAGGCGGGAAGGGTTTGTGGGCTCCCAGCTTTGTATCAGCGTGGAAGTGGGATGAGCAATAGGGAGGCTGTTCTCCTCCCAGCGCTGGTGTCACCGCTCCTGGGAGTGTGCTGTGAAAGGTTAGAGGACCCAGGTTATGTCACCTTACTGATGTGCTGGTCCTCATCTCTGATGATGGGGGAAGCTCAAGCTGTGATTCGTGCACAGAGCTAGCAACAAGGAAATGTTCTGGAAAAGAGGTTGTCTGTCTTTTTTTTTTTTTTTTTCCTCCACCGTATTTCATAATTTCTTTGATTGGATTCAGCTGCATGCTACATTTTGTTTAAACAATTCTTTTTTCAGACCCTTACTCTCTGCTGTGGCAATATTTTCAGGGCTGCGGAGCTCCTACACGTGGCACATGGACAGCAGATCCTGGCACACATTTCACAACTGCTTGTTGCCATGAGAAATTTAAGACATGAACGCAAAGTGCAAGAGGCAGTGCTGGGTCCCATGGCACAGGGAAATTTGGGATCTGCAGCTGTGCACTGGTGTACTTCCACACTTCATTAATAGCTCACTGTGGTTTTTTGTGTTTAGGATGTGTAAAGATTAAGTGCCAAGCGCCAGAATGAGCGTGACTTCGTGGTTCTTGGTGAGCAGCACTGGCATTCGCCATCGGCTCCCTCGGGAGATGATATTTGTTGGCAGAGATGACTGTGAACTGATGCTCCAGGTAACATGGCTTTTTTGTTGTTATTTCTTCTGAAGATGCAGTAGATGCGAATGTAACGCTGGGAATCTGTAAAGATGTTGCGTGCTTTCTTCAGATGACATCTTTTAAAAGGAACTTCCTTTTTTATGTTGTCTGTGGTTT
This sequence comes from Ibycter americanus, assembly GCA_035590275.1. Lineage (NCBI taxonomy): Eukaryota > Metazoa > Chordata > Aves > Falconiformes > Falconidae > Ibycter > Ibycter americanus. The sequence continues at coordinate 28,866,267 of JAVJGI010000063.1, forward strand.
CCATGAAGACTTAATATGTTTGTGAAAGTGCAAGTGAGGTTTCTTTCAAGTTGCCATGTCATCAGATAGATAGGAGCTATAGTGGTGGGAGACTCATCAAATAGATTAACCAAATAGAGTAACTATCATGATGCTACTAGTAGTAAGCAAAGACAGACCATTTTGCCCTGATCTGTGATTATGCTGTGTTTTTTGTAGCTTTTAATACATGCACTGTTTACTAGTACATGTGATCTGAATGGGGGCAGGGTTTTCTCATTAAATTGTCAGTGCTTGTGGCTCTCACTTATGGTTGTTTTTTTAAATTATGGTAGGAAATACTGATGTTTAGCAGAGAAACTAGCTGTTTTGGTGGGGTGAGTAAGGTGGTGACCTCTTCCCAAAGTAATTGTGTTACTTGGGCAAACTTGCGGTTTCTGTTAGTGCTTCCCATACCAGCATGTGTCTCTGCTGGACCTAGTCCAACGTGTCTGAGGTGTTGACTGTGGTCTGATGTTTGACAGCATCATGTAGTGGATGTCACTCCAGACAAATGGAGCTGGAATCTTGCGGAGCTTTTGACAGCAGCAGTTTAGCTCAGGAATTTGTAGAAGCTCAGAGTTAAATTAGTGTTTCTGCTAGAGCCACCCATGGCATGGGTACTTAAATGCAAAGAAATGTTTGATTGCACCTGCCTGTCCCCCATTTGTCCCTTTACAAAGGTGGCAAATCTGCCTGTTGGTGGCAAAATTAGGAAGCTGCCTGCACAACGGGGACTCCCTCCTCATAACTTCCACTGCTAGCCTGGTCACAGGTATGTCCTAAATGCTTTGCTGATGGTCTACCAAGCAGCATGTGTTTGTAGTCACTGCAGGGATTTTCTATGATATGTTAGCAGGAGGTCTGTTTAGGGTGTAGAAGTTCTTGTACGAGGTGTACTTGGAAGGTAAGATACTGTCATTTCAGCTAATGAAATGTTAGTGCCACAAAAGGAGAGCTTGCAGTGTTTGTGCTGCTCTGCTAGTTGGCAGTGAATGGCATGGCTGTGCTGCAGTGGTACAGTCTGAAGCATATTCCTGTTCAACAGCAGATTGTTTGGGTTTTTCCATGAATCACACTATCTTTTATTTCATGTTTCTACGTGCCTGGCTGGTGAGGCATGTAAAGGTGAGACATTAAAAATGTTCTGATATTTTTTGTAAGTCTGCATTTGACTGCTCAGAAACCTGATGGCTGTGTTCTTTCATGGCTTGAAGGGAGAAAACATACACAGTGGCCTTGGTTTCCAAAACCAGCCTGTGTTTTAGGCTGCCCATCTTAATACCTTTTGAAGGTACTTGAGGATATTTATTTTATTTTTTTTTTACTATCAGGGTTCAGCACTCTGTCACATGTCTTGTGTTGTGCACACTAAAATAAAAGTACCCAAATATCAGTTATGCTTAAAATGCATTGCTTGTTTCTCTGGTTATCTATGGGGTTAGCTGGACAGTATAGGTTGTGAGCCAGTCCATACCACATGGAGTATTTCATGCTTCTTTGCAAGTCTGAGCTGGCTTGTCAATGTTGTGTGTGGACTAGCAACCTTGTGACACTCTACATTTGCCATGCTCTTTTCTACACTGAATTGAGATTCCTGGAGGAGCCAGCAGTATCTGTGGGAGTGAAGTGGTTTTATTTGGGGGTTTATAGGTGGTGGTGACATTAAAGGAGGTTTTCATTATTTCAGCAGAATGAAGGTGCTGGATTGTGCCAGCTGCATATGTTCACGGGGTGAGTTACATGTGATCTTGTATAAACATATTCGTTTACTATCTCTAGTAATAAAGCTTTTTCTAGGATCACATGTAACTCACATGTAAGGTTTTATTTTGAACAGCACAGCACATTGTTTTCCTAGCCATTTGCTTATAAAGATGTTTTCCAGAGCTACCTTGGGCTCTAAATGAGATGACTGTAGTAAGACTCAGTGCAGAAGAGGAACAGTGAACAGAGACTTGATACCCAAGCAAAACTGTGTGTGAGCAGATGGAGGATGAGATCTAAAAATAGATTTTTTTTCCTACTGTGACTGGCCATGTCACAAAATCATTGTGCAGACTGGCACAGTCATTTGTCTTGGGGAAAGCTTAAGAAGCAGGGCAGTTATCAGAGCAGATGGACGGAGCTCTTGTGACAGTGTTTGCACCTGTAGTATTTCTGTGGTACCGACACTGAAACTGTACATTCACCACACAGTTATTTTGCTTATATATTTCAAAATATTGGCATTTAATCCCTTAAAGTGCACAACTGGGATCAGACTGACAGTGTCTGGGGAATGGACTGGATGACCTGGTTGGTGTTTCTTTGTCTCTAGAACTGTTACTGCTTAGTGATTTCATTGTGATAAGGTTTGTGGTTCCCTGTTGAGACTGTGTGCATTAGACGGCGTGCAAACATATGACACAGAGATAACCCTTGTCCTGGAGGTCTTGCAGTCTTGCCTTTCTCATTTTTCTGTTTTAGGAGTGTCTTGTCTTTTCACCTTTTCTTAGAACTGTTGTCTCAGGGTGTCAGGTCCCTAAACAGCAAAAAATGATGGCTTTGTCACCAGACAATCCAGCTTTAGTTTTGCCCGTGTTTACTTATTTCGTACAGGTTAACTTAGATTTGCTTTCTGGTTAACAAAGAGGTGAAGAAAACCAGAGTCTTTAAGCTTAAAATTAAGTAGGTTTGATGGTGGGGAAACATAATCTACCTTGAAATCTTCTATACCTACTAAGAGGATTAGAAATACTTTAAATGTTTTTGCAGCACTGTAAAGCTTCTAGTACAAATAAATGCAAGATTTACGTTGGGTTTGAATGTTAATGCATGGGTGAAAATGCCATGTAGTGTAGCTTGGCATGCACAGTGTTGTTTCGCAGAGTTATGGACTCAGTTCTGCCCTTTTTCTGAGGAATAGTGCTTGATTTCTTCAGCAGTCTCACTGGCTCCCTTCAGGTGACAGTCAACAAACAGCAGCAGTGTGGTAATCTAGACCTTCATTAACTTGTGCCACCGTGTTTTGTTTCTGTGAAGCTTGGTGGTGGTAGGAAGTAATTCTCTGAAAAGTCTTACTTTTTTCTAAACCAGAAGTAAGACGGGTTTTGGACAGCCTTGAACAAAGAAATTCCCCCCCTCCCCCTTGGGAAATATAGTTGCCATTTTTATCAGCTTTGATCATTTGTTTAATGTGATGGATGTTTACTCAGGGGACAAACGTTTTGCAAACTTAAAATTTTCACTTAACTATTAAAACCTTCCCCATTGCCCCTAAACAAAGCATCTTTTGCATTTTTGCTAAATGTAAATATTTAACAGAAGGGAAAGCAGGTCATGATTTCCCGGGTTTTGTTTGAGAGAGAAACGTTTACTGGAAAATCTGGGAAAGCAAAATGTTTAACCAGCGCTCCTTTGAGTATTTCCCTCTCTTTAGAGCAGTGGTTTGGGCATGCTGTTGTCCTGTGCTGAGTGAGTTTGTACATGTGAGCGTGAGTTACAGCAGCAGTAGGTACAGATGGCATGATTCTTTTGTGTTTTATGCCTTTGTCCTGTGTGCCTTTTAAGACAGCTTGACACTTCCTATCAGGAGACACTGTTTTCAATTGCTTGTAACTCCACTAAACATTGTAACTCTTTGGGGTGAGAGTTTATTTTCCAGTCATCTGTTTTGGGGAGTGTGTTCCGGATGCGATCAGCTCCCTTCTTCGATCTTTGCTGTGAGCAACTGTGAGAAAAATGCCATTTTCTTCATGTAAACTATTTAAAAGTATGTTTAACATGTTCTTGGAAGTTCTGGTGCTGTAGAGCTGGGGGGTGATGCTTTTGATGGTTTTCAAGAGTGAATGCCTAGGTTAGAGGTGATTTCCCTCCCCCCCATCCCCACCTCCCCAGTCAATAATCTAAATGTGTTTGACCAAATTCCAAGTCTTTGAAAAAAGTTGGGAGTTTGCATGTGGTTTGCAGGGGCTTGTTTGATACTATTGTCTTAAGTCATATTTCATATGGGAGAGAAGTTGGTGAGGGGATCGACTGGAGGACAGAACTGTCGCAGGTCAGGTAAAGAGGAACTAGGTGAAGGGATGCACAAGGCTGGGGTTTAGATGTAAGAGCAACTGCACTAGATTAGATCAAGGTGCATCTAGCCCAGTATCCCTGACTCAGACAGTGGTCAAAGCAGCTGTCAAGGAAAGTGCGAGGGCAAGCCAAGAGTATAGTGATACTTCCAGAGTACTTGCTCAACCTCTTGACCTGTGTTTCAGGAAGCTAGAGGCCAGAACTTTGCATCTGTTTGTTGGATTTCCACTCTGTAAAGTCTCACCAGGAGATAAAGATTTGGCTGAACAGAGAGGCACAGCGAGGAGTTGTGTCATTTGTGAAGAGTGAGAGGAGGAGCAGTAGAACGTGAAGAAGTGGAGGGTGGTGCATATAGGGCAGAAGCTATTCAGTGTGGGGAAAGAGGTCATTACAGGACGTGAGCATCTCCCTTAGGCCTGGGATGGGTCAAGACTTGCTTTTATTCTAGTATCAGCAGATAGCTGTGAAAGCTACTAGCCAAGCATCTGTCACTGGTCCATATGGGACATTGTATGCTGCTTATGGTATCAGTTAGTCAGTTAAGTGGTAGAGACTTGTGAGCTGAACATACAAGTTCATTCTGCTGGTGAATCAGATAAATGAATAGATGTTTTCCTCTTTTTTTTTTTAGCTTGCTTTGGTAAAAAGCTAGGGAATTACAAGCATTCTAGGCACTGAAGGAACATTCTTACGGCTGCTAAGTCAACTGTTTATAACTGCAGAGCAGTTACAACGTACCAGTGTGAAGACTGCCTGTGTAATCCTGCTTCTGCCTGTGTGTACATAGGCATGAAGAAGAAGTCTGTTATTGTGTCATTACTGGATATTTTTTCCCCGCAGGATCTGTTCAGTGTTTGGTACGCAGGGTGCATGGCGCACACTGCAAATAATACAGTGCAATGGTGAATGCTGTGTGTATGTGACATCTAATCACAATCAGATTTCATTGACCTGATGTATCCTACCTTTCCCAGGCTGTACTTGAGAATACGATGTCTCTCCTATGTAGTTTAGCAAGTGTATACATAAATAAGCGCAGATAGGTGTGGTGTAGTTTGTCTACACCATTATGCTGGGAGGAAGCAGCTGGTGTTAACTTGGTAGATTATCTTTTTCCTGGTACTTCTTGGTGAACTTGCTGTGGTGCAGAAATCATCTCTCTCCACCACTCAGGTATGTGCTGCATTGGGAGCTCCCGGTAGAAGCCACGGGGAATCTCTGCTGCCTTTTGTGCCCTGACCTCCTTCCCCATGGAAGTGCGGGGCTGGAGTGGGAAGCTGTAGTTGTGACGGGGCAGTGCCCTGCTTGTGCTGTTTTGCTGCAGTTATCCAGGGGGTGTAAACCAGCACCTAAGTTAGTCCCTGGGTGTTGGGAACTGCTGAGAGTCATTCATTAGGTGCCACAAGGGAAGTAGGTGTCTTGCAGGCAGAAGGGAAAGGATCTAGCCTTGGGAATGTTCTGTGTTTTGACAGGTAATGTTTCTAGGTGTTTGGGCAGCAGCTGTGGGAGGAAGGGTGCACATCCCGTATTTCCAGGCCTAGAGTTGTTTTTTTGGCTCTTGCCTCTCCCATTGTTTTCTGTTAATGTGCAGTTGATGGGAGTATTATGATGACTGATGAAATGTGGGTTGAGGAGGCTGGAGGCATGGCAGGACTGGCAAACCTGGGAGGGTTCATTGCTGGAGGCAGGGTAGGGAGAGAGGTGATGGTGGCACTGCAGGCAGGTGGTTATTAGGAGTGAGAGGGCTGCAAGTGGCTAGCAAGGTGCTGGGAGCCTGGCCTGTGGAGGGAGGGTTTGTCCTTCTCGGGAGCAGGCAGAGAAAAAGGGGACGCCTTCCACATCTGAAATCCTGATCCAGGCACTAACATGCAGCTCGGCTGCACTGTAGGAATTCAGGCTTCTGTCCCACCTAAGACGATGCTTTTCCATGCCTCCTGTGTGGCCACGTAAAACAAAGGGAAAGCCTGCGGTTAGGATCTGACCCTGGGTCAGTTGAACTGATGCTCTACTTTGGGAAAGGGGAACCAGCAAGGAAAAACACATTTTACCCCAAAATGACGGCTTAAGTTTTTATAGGAACTATGCCAGCCTCCAAATCCCTTTGCCAAGCTGTGGAGATTACAGTTTCATTTTCCTGGGGGATTTCTCTCTTTTGTTCAGTGCCTTAATTTTTGCATGAATACTTGGGCCTTGATCGTGCCACAGATCTGCTAAGCCCATGATCTTGACGCCAGCAAAGCTGAAAGCAGGAGCCTGTGCAGCTTGGGAGCTGTACAGTGAGACCAGCCCCGGGATGAGGTGGCTGCACTTGCTGAAGAGACATTTGTCTGCTTAGGCAGTCTCATTTAGAAATGGGCAGCGCACGCCCCTGGGAGCGATCAGGCTGCCTCTTGTGGGGGTGTCACACTTGCAACTAGCCTGCGGCAGGACGGTGCATTCACCAAGATTCCGGAAAAATACTGAAGTGGCCAGTATACACAACTCTGTGAAATGCATTGTGGTGAAAGAGGGAAACCCAGTGTTCTTATCTGCCGTTAAATGTTGTGTGGGGTTTTACTTTTGAGGAGCAAAAATCATATTTCAGGCCAGAATGCAAGGGATTTTGGGTTTTTTTTTGTGGTTTTGTTTTGTTTTGGGTTTTTTTGTTGGTTTTATTTAAATTCGGCTTTCTGTGTCTCCCTTCTAAACTGGGACACTAAGAGAGGTTTGTATTTCCTTACTGGGACACTTGTGCAGCGCACAGTACTGGCAGAAGTGTAACCTGTTCACTATGGAAAGTATTTGAGCAAATGTTTATTGCGTGTTGCCACCAGAATGCTGCAGTTATCTTGTGCCAGACATGCACAACAGACTGCAGTGAGGAATAGGGAAACTGCTCTCATTTGTTTATTTTATCTCCAATACCATAATGCCTTGTGGTACTGGTAGGCTGAGGTCCAAATCTCAACCCCGAGCAGTAGGTTTCTGCCCATGGTAATTCTCCTGGGGAAGAAGCAGCAGCATCTGTATCTATGTAGACAGCTGAGCTGCGTCTGCTTCCCGGCCCTGTGGGGAAACGCAGGCTGTCTGGCTGTATTTCTTTTCCTGCCTTCCTAAGCAGGTCTTGTTTCCTTGTGGGTTTTGCTTGGCATCGCTGCAGCTTGTGCTTTCATCCTGAGTGCCCTGTTATCAAGTATCAGACCTTTCACCAAACAAAAAGCTGTAGGGTATCTGCAGCACATGTAGCCAGTGCAGTATGTACCTTGATGGAGAGTCCTGTGCGCTTCTGAAGCTGCTTTTGTTGCTCCTATGCTAAGCAGGGGCTTTTGCTGATTTGATGCGTGGTTTTGAGAATCACAAGCGAGCTGCCTGGCTGCATGACTGATTGGAGACTGATGATCCAAGATGTTGGTGCTGGTATGGGACTGGCAGACCCAGGGGTACCGTTCCTATCTGTGATTTGGGCTATCTACTTAATATGATCTTGGAAAAAAGAAAAGCTGTAAAATACCTCTGTCTTCAGATATATGCTGCATGTGCATTTTGTCTACTAGGTATTTAAAATATGATGCATTGTAGATAGTATGATGAAGAACTAGGACAGGCTTATATTAGGAAGTGATTTGAATGTCTGGAAATGCAAGCCCTGGGTGAGCTTAGTGTAGTAACAAGTCAGTGTCCATGTTTTCCCTTTGGAGAAGTGTAAATGTTGTTAGCTACAAAAGCATACATTATGTTTTCCCAAGAGTTGTTTTCTTTTGGCAACGGGTCCAGTGTTGAGACATGATGAGAGTGCGGTGTTCTTCCTTCATTCCCAGCCTGGTGGGAGTGTAACCTTATTTCTTACCTGCAGATCGCTAGTGCTTAGGGGGATACTTCCCTTCCTTGCCTTCTTTTCCTCTTCTCAGTCTCATCTGAGGTGTTCCAGCTCTGGTTTTGTTGTTTGGATCCAAGCAGAATCTCAGTGATCCTTGCCATAGCTCAGGAGTGCTGATCACCCCGTCACAAGTGCTTTTCTGGTGAAAAAGATTGACTGCTAGGGTGTACTGGTTATTTTCTGCTTTTGACGTCTGGATATAGGCACTTCAGGTTTTTTAACACTTTATTGGAAATTCATGTGTTTTTCCGCTTGTGCCCCTGTGTCCCCTCCCGATAAATGGATCAGTTGTGCCTTTTGGTGTGATGGTTGTGACTGATCATAAGCAAGGCTCAGTATTTGGTGCAAGTGTGCATTTAAGCTAGGGAGCCCTCTTATATTTGTGATTCAGTCAGCTTAATTGCAGCTTTTCAATTTATAGATGCCTAAGGTCTTCACAGCAGAGTTGCAGACAGTTGGGAGCTCTGCACCCGTGGGCTGCTCTGTAATATGTGTCGACTCAGGCTTAAATCACTTTCTGTGACTCGGTGGGTTATGCATTGGAAACCACTGGGCTGAAGTGACTTCTGCAGGACTGTTCTCGGGCTCTTGGCTGCTACCAGTCTGGAAACTGGTTAGTCATTTCTTTGGAAGTGGGATCGAGTCAGTCTGCTTCTCTCTGAGAACAAAAGCACAGTCGGCCGCTGAGTTGCTGCTGTCACTGCACACAAGAGCGGTTTATATTAAATGTGACCGATGTTGAAATAAACCACACCTCTGTTCTCAAGTAAGAGTGACCTTTGGCAAGTCTACATCAAAATAAATAAGGTGTGATTTTAGTTATTTTGAGTTTCCTTGGAGACAGGCCCTTAGGAACTCTTGCTGCCAGTTTCTGTGATGTTTGCTGGTTTAACATAAACAAAACTAAGAAAATTCCTCTCTTCTCCACAAAAGCATAAAATTTCACAGAAGTAGGATCTGTGTAACAGTTTGCTATGTTCCTGGTGTGCTCGTTAAATTGATTCTGAGAAGTTATATCAAGATTGTGGGTGAGATTTTGCATGTTGTTTTGACTCCTTTTGAGAGCTGTCTCGAACACAGCTGAAACTTCCTTGGAAGATGGGAAGTTTTGGCATAAATTAGTTCCTTTGGTGACCTCTTCCTGCTTTTTTGTATCGTGCTGCGGGAATGTATCTCTACTCCCCTGTGATGACCCTTGTGTGGTTTGGAACCCCTGAGTGGCTGTAGTCAGCTGTTGTAAAATACAGCAGCCCAAAGGCTGTGCTGACTTACATCAGGGTCAGATGCAGGGCAAATTGAATTTCTGGGAGACAGCTGGTTCCCAGAAATAAACCCTTTTTAAAATGACCTGTGATACATTTAAAATCAGATACCAGATAAAATGTACCCTAATTTTTTGTCTGGATGAGCCTTTTGGGGTGGAAGCCTTTCTGACTTTGGAACAGGGCTAGAGGGATTGTTCTGCCTTTACAACCTGTTAATCTTTAAATCAGTGTCTATGACATGCTTTAAAAAGCTGAAGCAAACACTGCTGCACCAGTTAATCAATATTCCCTCACATCCCATTGGGAACAGTGATGCCCACAAATTTGGGTAGCAGAGGTATGGAGGAAGATCTTGCATCTGTGCGGTGCAGGCAGGACCCCTGTGTGAAGTTGCCCTTGAGTCCAGCAGGCTGAAATGTAGTTATCTAAATGCCCGTGGATGGGGAAAGGGGATTTCTACCCGTGCTGTGAGCAGGGACTTTCTCCCCCCTCTGCTTTGTTGGCAGGGTGCAGTGAGCCCTCTAGGAACCCCAGCCCAGGTGCAGTGCCCACACAGCCCCGTTGTGGGGATGGACCTGAGCAGGGAGGGCGGTGGAAGGAGACCATTTCGCATCTTCCCAAAGGGTGTGAGGGACCATCTGGTGGGTCAGGTACAACCTCAGCTTGTGTGGCATCAGCTGCTGCAATACACGAGGCAGCGGCTGGAGATGTTCCCATCCTCAGGGCCCTGTGCTGAGGTGCAGGTCCTGGGCAGCGTCCATCAACCATCCTTACCTGGACCATCTTTACCTTACACTGCGCATACCTGCCACAGCCACTTGGGCAATTGCACATTGGACTGAGGAGCTGTATCTAATGTGCATAGGAACAGAGAGAAGCGGCAGCTTTGCACTGCAAACGCTTAAGACCTGCCCTACCTTGAGGTCGACATCAGACACTAAGCATGGGCATCTGTATGAGGGTGAGAGGTTTGTGTGTGCCCCTTCTGGGAGGGAATTGCTGTGCGCCACTTCCCACGTTCAGGGCTCAGCATAGCAGGAGATACAAGTGGAGTGTCCCCAACTGCGTTGTCTCTACCCGTTGTTTGGTTTTTTCAGCAGCATTTGCTGTCCGAGCAGCACCAGTTGGGCAGCAAAACATTAAGTGCTGCCTCGTTTTTCATCTGGGACTCATGTGAGCTGACAACTTACAAGTTCAGCAGTGTATGGATAACTGTATTAGTGAGACAGCTAGAGGCTTGGAGTTACCTGCCCCCTCTCCTGACTGCCTCTGCCTGCAGTGGCATGTCGTGAATGGTGTGAGGGACATCACAAGGTGGAAGGGCAGCCTTCTGACCAAGTATGTGCTTGCTTCATATTGGTACTTCAGGGTTATTCTGGAGGACAGGTCTCCTCGGCTGACAGATGCTCTGCAGGGGGAGGAGGTACCATTTATCAGCTGTTAGGATATTACCAATGTGCTTCACATTGGCAGGGGCAGGAGAAATTCTTGCAAATGGTAGCAGTTTTTTCTGGAAACAGCTTCTGTATTTTCACCAAGGAATTCCCCTGAAACAATCTTTGCCTCTGCATGCTTGCAAGGAAGTAGACAGTGGCTTGCTGAGAGCAGTGCTGTGGAAACCAGTGTGTTGATAGTTTGGAAAAGGGAAGGGCTTTTCACCAAGAACTTGTTGGTCAATGCCCAGGAAAAGGAGGATTAGCTGATTTAGTCTGGCTTGCCTCCTTACTCTGGTAGCATGTCCTACCCTCCCCTGGCCTGAGATACCAGAGAGGTTTCAGTGTCATGTGCATGTGCTGATGCATGCTGTTCCAGTGACCGGTTGAGGTCCGCTACAGCAAGAATTAAAGTTACGAAAGGCAGTAGGTTTAAATACAGACAATCTGGTGTCATTATAGCTGTAACATGTCATATTTCAAAATTACTCAGATTTTTATCTAACACTTCTTCCTCAGAAGTCTGACACTATTCCTACTGAAGTGTCGTACTCTGTTTTGAAGATAAAGTGTATTTGGTACTTGTGCACTGTGGCAAAGCCAGTGGCACCAAATCACTGTCCAGTTCAGTGTTCTCCAACCTAGCTTTAAATTTGAATCTTCCTGAAATTGCTTTCTTTCTCATCCCAAGTTTACTAACCTCCCTCCAACTTGGAAAACATCCTAGAATTTAATCAACTCCAGGACCTAATGCTGGGAACAGTCTATATTGTTGTGAATATGTTTGGTTTGTAACTTTAAAAAATGATTTCTTTCTGTTTTCGAAGAGAAAAAAATCATCCCAAATAGGAATGTCCCTAGTGATGAGGCCTCTGGCTTCAGCTGGTGAAACGTGGAGCTCTTCTAGTTAGCACTGGCTGAGATCCTGCCCCCCAGGCTTTCGGTTTGACTGGTTTTGTTTTCAGTGTGTATTGATATAACTTATTGAAATTATGGTGTAGTCTTGACAGCCTGCAGTGATTCCACCCACCCCTCCCCCCCAATAGAGTATTGTCTTTAGCGAGCTGTTTAAACAACGATGGAACCACTTACTGTTTAGCCTTTGGTTATTTATAGCAGTAAATAATATTTAAATGCTTCTTGCTTTTCCCCTCTCTCTCCTTACCCTATATCAAGTTAGTTTAATGTCTAAATGTTGCTTTGATCAACAGTGTCTCTTATGCCTGACCGGTCTCACATTCATTGTGCTTTCATTGCCAGTCCCGCAGTGTCGATAAGCAGCATGCTGTAATCAACTATGACAAGGAGAAAGATGAGCACTGGGTGAAGGATCTTGGGAGCTTAAACGGCGTAAGTAGCAAACCTCCTGGCTGATGCAGGTGAACACACGACGTGCTGAGTCTGCAAGCGCTTGTGCACTTACTTAAGTCTACTGTTAAACCTTTTTGGATCACTGCAACTGTTGGCATGAGTTAAGCTAAACATATGTAATTATTTGCAAGACCTGAGATGGAGGTCATGTAGCATCTCATCTTTGAAGAGGAAAGCTTTGGTAAATATTGTATTTCTTTTTCCTTTTCTTCTGATGTCCTTGCAGATTGCTTCAGGGCTCGCAAAATCATAGAGCCTCTTGCAAAAGAGAAGGAAATAAATTGAGTCTCATTTTGGGGGATGTTAACATTAAACTGGTGAAGATTCTGGAGCAGCTGTTCAGCATGAGTAGGGTGACCTTTTGGCAATTCAGTTGTCAGTGCATGGAGTGATTTATGGGATGATGAGACATTTACTTTCTTTGGGGAGAAACTATTTAAAACCACCTCTTTTTTAATAATAAAAATTGCTCTTTTGCCTGCCTTGAGCCTGGTTTGTATGAAGACTGAGGGATAATGTGAACCCAGAACAGGGAGCTGAGCCTGCCACAATCTTAACCCTTGCCGTGGTTCCAATTCCCGCAGTGGTAGTAGGCAGCTCGGTGAGGGCTTTGTCTGCCCGCCTGAATTCAGTGATTTTTAAATACACCATTGTAGTTAAAACTATCCTAATGCCATAGCATGCCTCTTTTTTGGCTGTTTCTCCATACCAGTGGAGCTATTCCTCTGCTGGAGCAGGTCTGAGCTAGATTGGCATAATTGTCTTCCCAGTAGAGGTTTTACTGCGGTCATTGTTTTGGGCTTGGAAACAGAAGCCTTTCACCTTCACAACCACAAAAGCACAAGATGAACCCAGAAACTTGTACAAAACCAGCAGCTAAAGCAGACCTCAATTGTTCTGCCTTTTCTGGTGTCTGAAAAGAGCAAGAATGAGTGTTAATCCTTCTCAGCCTAACAGCTGAAGACACAGAGCCCTGCTGAAATGGGAGTATTTCTAGTAAGTAGTCTGGGCTCTAGCTGGATCCCTGGTTCAAAACCTGTGGTATTTGACTCATGGTGGCAAAGTAGCAGCTAAAAATTCTGGTTGCAAGAGAGGGAAGGCTTGTACCACTAATTCTCTTCTACTTTCACATGCTAAAGCATATGAATTTACAACGTCTTAATAATAGGCATGCTCGGAGAGAGTCAGTGGAGTAAAAGGAGTTGTAGCAGTGCCTGTCTTCTGCAGCTGGTCAAACACACTTCTGTTGGAGGAGACTGTTGTGGCCAAACTGAATTTATTTTGCATGAAAGGAACATAGGTCCTTATTTGAAAATTTTCATGAAAACTTGTTTTCCCCCCTGAAACTAAGAAAGTAACTTCTGAGGGCCTTGATTTTAATTCCATTTTCAGGATTTGCTTTTAGTTTGTATTTACTTCATAGCTTGTCAACAATGCATTATGTGGCTTTGCTGAATAATCTGGTTCATATTAATTGTCAAAATGTTTTGTATTGTTTTTATTATAATGTTCAGCTGATTCTGCAGTCTATTAAGGGTCGTTTGGTTTTGAAGGTAGTGTTTCTGTCTGCAATAAGCAATTTCCTTGGGTAATTTCACTTGAAGTAACCATAGATGAATAAGTAACGTCATCAAAAAGGGTTTTCTTGCAGGCTTTTGTTTTGCAGAAGAGTCAGCAAATAATTATTCCTGTTTCAGATCTCACTGTTGTGGGATTTTTAAATATTAAAAAATTTCATGCAAATAGGAATTCCATGCCTTTTAACCAGCTTCACTGCTTTTATTCTGAAATTACAGGCCTGTTTCCCAGCTCTTCTGTAAATTGCCAGGAAACTGGGGGCTGTTGTCTGCTGAGGTTCTAGCTTCCTGCTCTAGTGTTTATTTTTTCCCCTGTGGTTAATACTTGTTTTTATCATGCTTGTTTGCCTTGGCTGAGGTGAGAAGCCAGAAGGAGAAGACTGTGCTTCATTGGTGAAAGCATGTAAATTCATTTCCTAGCATAATTTTGATTTCATCAGAGCCTAGCTGCATTTGTATTGAGGCTACAAAGACTTAGCAGCAAGTTCCTGGTCTGTGAGGCTGGGTGAATCCCACCTTGTGAGGCAGGGTAACTCCTCGTGTCTGTGACTGCCCCAGATGTAGCTGAGTGCCTAATACCCATCAGCATGCTGGTACTTCTTCGACTGAGCTCCTGATTTCTTTTTATTTGGCCCAGATTTTTACAAACGTACATGGTTTATTTGCGAAAGATGTCCATGAGTGCTTGATTTGTTCCTCCATTGTTGTGCAAGAATTGTTCCTTAGGGGGGTCCCCTTGGAAAGCAGGCATGCGAGACGTCCAAGATGTTTGTTCACAGCTATGAAGTACATTTCTTGCACCTTTATAAGGGTAACTTTGTTTCTTTGGGCCTCAGTTAACTGCCTGGAGCACAGGAAAAATGAGTATGGGAATCCTTTGTGCGAGAGGCTTGTTGTACTGATAATATGGTGTCTTGGACAATGTATCATCAGACATCACAGTGATGCTACTGCAAATGCTTGTTTTCCTATGCATTTTCATTTCCCCCTTTGTGATAGGCTTTGCTTGTTAAGTTATCAGGCCTTGGGGCTGACACTAGTCTTGCTTGACATCCAGCGGAAAGCTGATTCCAGCTCAGTAATTAGAGTATGAGTTGCACCGTTTGCTGCTCTTGCTGGTTGTGAAGGGTGGAAGAAAGCCGAGAGCGTCTGAAGTTCCTAACTTCAGGCACCTCATTTACGTGTTCAAGTTGGGGACTAAAATTTCATTTGCAGTTGATGGAAAGGTAAATCTTCCTAGAGGTCCCTTCAGCACCTTGCTTTGAAGCATAATTGGGGTGCTCTAACTTGCCCATGGGAGCTACTTGCCAGTGTTGATTTTTCTAGGGAACTTAGCTCCTCGCCTGGCTGACTTTGTGCTAGTGCACCCTCAGTGTGCAGTGCCATTGTCAGATGGGCTTGGTTGCCCTTCAGGAGCCCAGTCCGTCTGAGATGCATCACCTTGATATCATCGGTCAAAAAACATTCCTGTGCTTCTTTCCTGCAGACGTTCGTCAATGATGTGAGGATTCCTGACCAGAAGTACATCACCCTAAAACTGAATGATGTCATTCGTTTCGGCTATGATATCCTTCTCGTCTGAAGAGGGAGTGGGATGTGGTCTTTGATTGGGTTTTGTGCTGTTCGCTACATGGAGAATTAACAGTGCTGGTTGTGACTAATGAGTAAGGGTGTTTGTTTTGCCTCCTGGAGCCTTTGGATGGCTCATAAGTTTTTGTTTCTCCACCATGGACCTGATTCAGAGCATATTAGGCATGATGCCTGCTACCTTCATTGGACTTTGAATCAGGCCCTTCACTGACAGTACTGACTGTGGAGGTAGTGACTGTGAAGGTGCCTCCTCAGTCTCTTTCTAGGAAAGGGTTGAGGGTTTTTCTTGTTATTTGTATGGTAACTGTAGCTGGTACGAGCTGGGGAGCAAACATATTTCATATGCTTTTGTATGAACTGACATATTTCTATTTTTTTTTCATCCAACTTGTGTGTTTTTGTTAATCATTTCACCCAAATGCTTGTTTTCAGACAATTTGCAGGTCTTCAGCCTTAGACATTTAGCTCTAGGGCTTGTGGTCAGACCCTTGACTCTGTATCGATTGAAGTTTGCCCGTGCAAATTGCTTTGCCACAAAATGCAAGAGTAAATCTGTCTTCAGCAATAGCAAATTTCACCTCTATTGAGGGAGGCTAGGCTGCAGTTACTGCTTTGTTTACAGAGTCACAAATCCTGCTAGTGTCTGCTAAAACACCTTTGCCTTCATCCCTTTCCTTTATATCCTGATGTGGCTGTGTGACTGGCTATAAGCATAGATGTTGGAATGCCTTTCAGAGCCTGCAGAGCAACAGCGGTAAGAAGGGGTTCCTATTGCTGCCTTTTCATGTGATCTAATCCTTTTTTTCACTTTTTTTCAGTTGCTTCTATCTGCCAAACTTTACCCACTCAGGCTTAATTTAGAAGTAGCAAGCGTCTTCACCAGGTTTCTTGTTTGTTTTGTGGGGAAGTTTCAGTTAAAACAGTCCAGACATTTCTGAGACGAGGCAAAGACTACATTTTACCACTGGCGGGGAGGAAGTGTTTGGCTGGAAAACTCTTGTGCATCCTTGACCCCAAGGCCACGTTCTTGTGCCTTTTGTTGTCCCCATGATAATCTGTTTGTGCTTGGCCATGCTGTAGCCTTTGAAATACTCAAAACCTTGCTGGAGCCCAAAGAGCTGAAGCAGTGAGGAGAGGTTGAGCTTCCCTGGTCTTTTAGGGGTCTGGGTACCTCTGCTCTAAGTAGTGACAGTGCAGGAGCACTCACTGTTGCAACAGGGATGCTTAAACTGATGCGTGTGCGATCCTGGATCTGCTGGAAAAGATGGTTTTCTAGACCTTGTGTTACATCATACTTCTGGTCTTGGTCTTGCGCTGTCTTTTTTCATTTTAAAAATAACAAATCCTTGCTTCACAGTGGTATTTCTTTTTTCTTAAAGGGAGGTAGTTGCTGAATCTTAAAAAAAAATAAAAAAAGCAGATTATTTGCCTTCAGATCAGTATTTGAACGGGGTGCGGTTGAGTGTTCAGGCATACATGGTGGGGAGAGATACTGAGTAGCCCCTTGGTGACTGCTGCCCAATAAAAGAGCACAGTGTTCTGGGATCGTGTCATTAAAGGTGACGTCTCAGTGCACATGTGATGAAGCCTGTTACAGTCCCATAAGCAGCCTCCGTTCTAGCTTTTCTTGACTTTGCAGTTTTGCAAATGTATTTTTGATGTAGCTGGTCATGTGTCTTCTGGTCTCTAGATGTGTGGGGAAACTTGTAGAAGATTTGCTGTGAACCCCAGTCTAGCGAAGGCATAAACTAGTGCCCTAGAGCATGGGTAGGTTTTAATGGCTGCAATACAGGTTTAAACTTTTTATATAGAAAGCAATTCTGAGCACTAAGCAGCTGAGTTGGAAGTGCTTAGTCCTGCAGCCCTTACATGGATATTCATGTGCAATGAATGATTGCATTTATGAATTAATGGAATTTATTGCCCTCAACAGGAAAACTTCAAAGAATGTAGGTTTTAGAGTTATCTCTTTACTTCTGCACAGTTGCCATGGCAGTTACAATCTCTTCCGCTCCTTTGCTGCTTCAGTGCCAGTCCTTTTAGCAGCGCTTTGTGTACCACGCTAAGCTCGGTGTGGATGACAGCATCTCCTGAGGTCTCAGTCCGCTCTGCGCTGTTGCATAAGAGCGTTTGTCTCTTTTCCATTTACAGTTTCACTTACAGACTGTGCGGAGTTTCCCTGCTATGCCAGTATCACTTGGTTTATTTTTAGTCTAACATTTTCCATCTTTCCTTTTTCCTCCCCTTTGCTCTGATTGGGTTGTTGATGATGACATTGCCAGATGCTTCTTTTTTTTTTTTTTTTTTTTTTTTTTACGCAGTGTTGCTGAGGATTATTGCTTAGGCTCAACCATGCTGAACTCCTCCCTTCCTAATAGGTCACAGCAGCTCATGACCTGATTCACTTTTCATCCCAGAAGCTGCAGTGGCTGAACGGCCTTGGCAGGGCAAGAGAGCACCATAGTCCCAGGCATCCCTGCAGGGAGCTGAACTCTGCCGTTCACTTGTCCAGGGCGTGCAAGACTGCTCCATCTTGGCCAGGATACTATGGGAAGAGAGTGATTTGCCTGGAGCTGCCAGCCAGGTGGAGACGAACGGGGTGTGCATTGAGTCAGGGGTCTGGTTTCTCCCCTGGGTCTTGCATGGAGCTGCTGGTGCTGCCCCAGGCTTCTCCTGCCCTGCTCCCCTTGTCTGCTGCCCTTCAGTTGGTGTGGGTCTGGGCAGCAGATGTGATTGCGTGCTGTCTTGCAAAACATGCATGACAAAGGCCACGGTGGGATACAGTGCAGGCAACTTTTAGTATGTATTTTAAGCTTCTCTGGTTTTGTGATCTTGTTTTCTTTCCGTGATTAAATGCTAGATTTTCTGTCCATCTCCAATTCCTTTGCCATTTCCTTAATGAGTTCTGTACATTCGAACATGTACGTCCTGGAACAAATTCAACACAAAGTCCCAGAAGAAGCATTAAAGGTAAGGGTATCTGCATGCAGGTGCATTCTTTTAAAAAACATTTTCTAAGTGCTCTAGTAATGGTCAAGCAAACAGAATTATTAAAATACTCTTGACAGCAGTGAAATGTTCTATAGTGTGAGGCTGTCTTTGGACTGGGACTTAATAAAACCTTACTTTGAAGAGAGATACATTTCCCAGTTATCTCAGCTCTGATCTCTGTTATCCCTGTGCTAATAGGTAATAAAGTTATTTATGATTTTATGACTGCCAACAAAAAAAATTTACTGAAGCTGTAACGTATTAACAGCCAGCACATTAGCTTGTGGGTGAAGCACAGCAGAACTTGTTCCCTCCAAGAAGTGGAGTGAAAATGTCTTTTTCTGAGCATGGTGACTTAGGCCAGCTCCATCACACTTCCTCCAGCAGGCTAAAGTTTTCTTAATTTATTCCTGTATATCATGTAATTTTTGCCTTCAAGCTTCCAGTGTTTTTACTTACTGAATAGTCCTCTTATAAGTGAGGTCTTTTTTTAAACAGAGTTCAGTAACAGGTATGAGCATCTGCTTAGCTAAGGCCGAAAAGCAACTCCCTCTAGGCAAGAAACCTGTCATGTTCAGCTGAGGGACTTGGGCTATCAGTGCCAAGCATCACCTACCTCCTGGCTAGCAGATAAGGTCGTTTTAGCCCTGGTTCCACATTTAAGACTTGGAGAGAATTGGAAATGTAACAGCTAGAATTGGGCACATGATTCATTGAATTTACTCAGGGGTAATCTGGATGGGTACGCCCTTTTATTAATTTACTTGTAATAAACCCACTTTTAAATAGCTCATTTACTATGTTAATGTGAAGCCTGTTTTAAGGCAGAATCACTTTCCTAGCTGGAGAGAGCATTTGGAGAGAAATAATTAAAATATATTTTAATTGTCTCTGCTGAAAAACTGAGATAATGCAAATGAGCGCCCTGAAAGAATTTATAATGTTGCTTTAAGAACAAAGGGGATTTTAGGATTTGAATCCTGAATGGAAAATGGCCTAAGTCCTGTTTCTTCTTGGTTTGTTCTTTAAAGGGTTTCCTAATTAGCTGTTTTGCAGAACTAAGTCACAGTGACCTTCTCATGAACTAGAATTGTCACTTAGTCTTCCAAACGGGGTACTTGCAAACCTCTCAGCTGGCCTTTCTGCTGTTCTGTAGCCTCTACTCAGGTCTGCTTTTTTTTGTTGTTGTGGCAGAAGATAGCTGCACTGTTTGTCTTTGTGTGATTTGTGTGATCTGTTTGCGGGGAAGGGTGGTTTATCTTTTACATGGGCTAGCATACAGATCACAGGGGCACACTGCAACTGTTGCTCCTGTTTCTGCAGCATGAGAAGTACACCAGCCAACTTCAGATGAATTACAAAGGCACAGCAATGAAGAGGGCGGAGCAGCCCATGGAGCACAGTGTCTATACTGAGTCCCCACAAGCAAAGCTGGAGAAAGGAGAGAGGAAAGCAATTACAGGTACTTGCTCTGGAACCAGTTAATCAAGATTGAGAACAAAGTGCAACTTGAGCCCTGCACTGGGTCATGATTCTGACAGTACAGTGTTGTGGGTTGCATCTAGGAGCAGTTCCAGAAGGCTCCTCTTTCTAATCCTCTGAGTATTCCAGAGTCTCAGTTTTTGGAGATTCAGCCTCCAAAAAGGAAGTATCAGCTGGTATGATGGCTCAAGCATGCCTTGTCAGTGTGTGTGTGCTGGAGAACCTGTGGGCTGAGCAGGTTTGGTAAGTTCTTTGGCACCTGTCTGGTCTATTTTTAATTTCCTAATCGTGAGCTGGTGTTTGAACAGAGATGGTGACTCAGAGGAAAGCGTGTGGCTGCTGTGGTATGGTGCTGACAGGCAGGGGAAGAAGCAACAAGCCTTTTTTTAAAAAAAAGCTCTGTATGGTCTTGAATGACTATTTCCTAATGTGCCAAGATGTGGGATTGAAACTGACTGCCAAAATGGGAGACATTTGCTTCAGGTTCACTGTTCCCCAGCTGCAAACCTTTTCCATTTGAAAAATTCTTACTGTTCTCCATTTCTTTACCCACGGTTGCCTTTCTTTAAAGACCCTTTGTCAAACTTGCTTCCTCCCTGTTCCCTGTCGTGGTGGGCCAAGACCTCCCCAGAAGTCTTGTCTCACCCAGCTTCCTATCTCCTGTATGTACACTGCCCTGGCAGGTCTCTCCTTGGTTCTGGTCAGTTATCAGTTGGTGGCCTTCTAGAGCTTGATGATGCATGGGAGGAACAAATACAGTTTTAAAGCATCCCAGTGATGAATGTCTGCCAGAGGTGGTCTTGTAGCACCAGAATGGCAAAGTGATTGGAAAGCTTTAGGGTTAGCAGAGAGACTGCCACTGGGTCTCTTGGAGGAAAGAGCAGGAAGGTGAATGGAAGGAAGAAGATGGGCAAGTAAAAGAGTGAGGCAGCATCTTGTGTCAGGTGACCTAGAGATAGATACAGCGGCTTTCTGGAAAAGGGTACACCTTGGGTAAAAGCTGTTAAGGCTTCGTGACAGCTAATTGGAGTGAGTTGGCTGACCTTAATCTCCCATGTATTGTCTCTATTAAAATCCTTCTAAGCTGACATAGCGTACTAAAACAGTGTAATTTTTCTCTCTGGTTTCGTTGTTGCCTCCAGCTCTGCATGGAAGCACATGCACACGCACCCCTGTGCCCAACTACCATTTTCTGTACCATAAAACCTTTTTTTGTGTTGCTTTAGCTGTGTCTGTGTGTTACCTTTCCCCATGGATGTGACATTTGTGACTTTGCCTCACAAGCGTGCAGTTAAAGGGATGAAGCTGGTGATGATTAACCATGATACCGTGGAGGGTGAGAAGAGGGAAACCTCACTGAGGGGAGAGCTCTCCAGCTGCCTTCCAAGGGTCGTAGGATTCTTGAAAAGCATTGCCAGTAACTGGGCCAGTTTGCCAGTAAATGGAGCCAGTTTGCATTTGCTGCTGCCTGGTTGCATGAACGTTCTAATTTTTATTCTTGCCACCTTCCAAAATACACACTGGTTGATTTTAACCTACATAGCATAAGCGGTTGATATTTGGAACACCTTCAAAGTCAGGACGTTGCCTCTTCAGCAAGGTGACCCATTTCTCTAGCAGGTGATTTGCAGACCTGCATTATGTTTCTGTCACTGGTGGGCACAGACCATAGGTCTGAGGCAAAAAGGACTGTGAGTACTTATTGGGGGCCAGTGCTGAAGTATGTCACATGCAGTGGGACTGACTAACAGATACATAAAAATCTGTAAAGTGCTGCTAACCCCACTGAACGATGAAGGAATTAAGGGCTTTTTGTTGAAAGTATTTTGCTGGAGTGGACTGAAGCCTGTGGAAGCAAGAGAAGGTAGCCTGAGCATTAAATCAGTGCCTCCCTCCAAAAAGCATCTGTCACATGAGCAGAATGATCAGTGAGTCCCTTTTTCATCTGCGATGTGACTAATTCACCTTGTCTTCAGCTGCACACATGCACAGTTTCTCCTTGGTTGCTTGGAGGAGTGGCAGCAATTTAAAATGATTAGTGGAAAGAAGAATGTAGGTTTTCTTACAGGGAGTGGGCTTGCTTAGTGGCAGCAGTAAGAGGCTTTGGGGAAAGAGCTGTTTTGCTAAGCCTGTAGGTATTTAGGAATTTGCATTGACTAATTAAAGCAAGGTCTGGGGTGACAAAAGCCTTTAGAAGGATCGCTTCCCAGGGCCTGGGTGGAAAAGAGGGAGAGGGAATGCAAGCTTTCAGGGAAGAGGTTTAACAAAACAATGTGAACAATTAGAGCTGCTTAGAAATGGGAGGAGGTGAGGGGCTGAGGATAAAGAGATCCAGTGGAGTGAATGGGAAACAGCCATTTAGTCTTTATGCTGTTGAACTTGCCAGCTTTTGGGTGTATGTTGCCTGTAAGCAGAAAATCATCAGTCTTTGTGAAATACTTGAAGCAAGAAGCTTGGTAAGCCCTATGGGTTCGACATGGATATGAATAAGAAAAGTGCCCACAGTTCAGCTAGTTAATGCTAAAAATAGCCATCAGCTCTTATGTTGAAAGCCTGAAGTGATCAGGCCAGGTACAGCCTTGAACTGAACAGATTTTCAGACTGTCACGATCCCCATCTGTTGCTACCTGAGTTGAGGTACTGGATGAGATAAGCTACTTTGTGGTCTTCTGTTCTCAACACAGTTAATCCTCAGGCTGATCTTAATTTACTTTTTTTTTTCTTTTTTTTTTTTTTTTAAAGCCCTCACAGGCTGATGGGACTAGATAATGCTGAATCTGATGACTAATCTCTGAATAACTGCTGCAGGCCTGAGTTGCCAGGGGTGGAGGGTGCCTGCAGTGTCCAGCTGAAGTGGGCATCACCTGCAGGAGCAGGACTTGAGCTTCTCCTGGGATCTGTGAAATAGATTTGCTCACCGGGTTAGCGTCTGTGTCATTAGGGAGTCCTCTCAACATTGTGGCCAACTTGAAAGTCTTGTTGGTGTGTGGGGCTGAGGTCAGCTGGCAGCATGGACAGAGGCAGTGGGAGTTGTGCCCAGTTGTGAAGTGGTTTCCATGGTCTTTGGCTGCTTTCCACATGAGATCATGGTAATAGCTATTTAGACGCACAGCTCTACCGTAGCCTTTAATTTAGGGGAGTGGTGATGGTGTATCTGTTTTGCTTCTGAGCTAGGATGGTGGTACCTGCAGCATGTTAAAGATTTGACCGTGTAATTAATATAAATAAATCTGTGATTATCGGTCTGATTTGAAAGCCTGTGGGGTCTGTGTATGTTGACAGCAGGTACAAAAGACCAGGGCTTAGGTTTGCCATGCACATATGAAATAAATACTGCAGCAAAGAGTCAGAGAATTGCTTTATGGTTATTCCTACTATGTCTGAATTCTCTATTTTGGAGATGTAAAAAAGATGTAAGGAATTAATTTTAAAATATTATAGCTAGATCATCTGTTTTTCCCCCAAGGCCTCTGCTGTAAGAAGCCTGCTCTGCATCTTCTGAAGATGGACATTATTGTTATTAATAATGAATCAAAAACGGTTTGACTTGAAGCAAGCTGGATTTCTCATGCTTTTGTTATGACTTGCTGTGGACAGCTTCAAAGCTGTGTGTGCTTCTGTCAGCAAAGAAATTTGCTGTTGCTGCCTGTCTCACGACAGTTTGAAGCTTTGTGAGGACCTGGGCGAAGTGCAGCCCTCAGTCCTGACTACAGGGGACACCTTCAAGGGGAATTGGACCCCTCTGCAGTGGGAGCTGCGTGCTTGTCATGAAAGCTCTTCTGCCCACATGCTGATAGAAAGCAGCATTAACACAGGCTTCCTCCTTTCCTTTTCATTACGTGGACTGTATTTTTGGTTCTGCCCTTGTGGTGTTCTGTCCAATTCACTTCTCCAGACGTACATCCTTTGTATTGACACGTCTCATTTTCTCTTATTGTGGTGCCTCTCCTTCAGGTGATCAATAGTTCTGTATTAATTTAACAGGCCATGTTCTTGTCAGACTTGTTAAACAAATGGACCTCCCTTGTTCTGTGCTAAAACAGCCTTCATTTTTTCATTTGAGTGGCTGCCCCAAAGACTGAAATCCAGGAGCAGAACATGTGTATCAGTTGTCTTCCCTGTATTACACCGTCACCAGTAGCTCAGTATTTATCTAGCTGAGTGCTTGTGCTGACCTCAATTCAGTTATCTAAAAGGATGGTTTTCGGGCTGTCTGCCTGAATTGGTGAGCCAAGAAATATGTCTAAATGAATTGGCACCATCTGGGCAGCCTGGCACGGAGTGCAGAGAGGTGGTAACGAGCTGCCATCAATTGGAGTAAGTCTCACGTCATTAAAATGACTGAGCAGTTAGTTTTCATTGGTGTTTCTTGCTTCACCGCTGACTTGGGCAAGCCCCGAGTCTCTGCTCTTGCAAAAGCTTCCATCTTACACTAAAATATAACAGATAGGTGGTGGCTTGGGGCGATAGGTGTGTCTCAGGACACAGGCAGATGCAGTGCTCTGGATGCTGCAGGTCCAGGTTGAGGTCACTACCCAAAATGCATCCCAGCTGGTGAAAAGCAAAGCCCCTTGGCACAATTGCATATGTAGCTGCTCCCTGGCCTGCTTCTGTCACAGCCATCTGGTTTAGCTGCCTTCCTATCATGCTTCCCCCAGCCCCCCTCCCGCCCTCCCCTTTTTATACAATATTGTCGTGTTAGAGCTGGAGCAGGGAGAGGCATCAAGTTGGTTGTGCTGGCTAATTAGAAGGGACAGAAGCGTCTGACATGACCAGGGCAGCAAATTTGTGTAGCTCTTCTGAAATCGGGGAAATTTTACTCTGGCTCAGGATCAGGCCACTTTCAGCAGTAGCTGAGAATGAGGGTGTCTGTGTCACTTGATAATGTTATTGAAAATATAAACTAATATGAAGGCTCAGTGGAAACACTAATTGCTCTTAAAATATTGAAACTGTCCCCAGATAGTAAGATACTGACTCCTTGGCTTTCCATCTGTGCTTTTTGCAGTCTTTAAAATGAAGTTCCAGTTTATTGTGGAGGCTGGGAGAGGGAAGGAATGAAGAAAAAAAAAAAAACCCAACAACCACCAAACCCCACAGAAGTGAGCAGGTGTGTTACACACAGTGTAACAGAGGGTTGCAGGTGGAGCCGTGTGGGCTCTGTGTGTGTCATGGGGCAGGGAAGGACCTTCTGCTGCTGTGCTGTGAGTGCAGCGGCGTGGCTCCCACCCCGGTGGCCCCACGTCTCTGCGCTCTGGCCAACCTGATGCGCTCTCTGTAGGTGCTCCTTGACATACCCTGGGGTTTTGGCTTTGTGCTAGCTTTTGTCAGAAGGGGAATTTGGGGAATTCCCAAGCGCCTATTGAGGGCTCTTTAGGGTGGAGGGAAAAATTTGAGAAGACAGAAGGAGCTGGCTCATTATTCTTTATAAATCCTCTTGTTTTTTTCCTTCAGCTTTCCTTGCAATCCCGAAGTTCCTCACCAATAGAAAAAGTCTGACCAAGGCTGACTTGCTCCCCTAGCTGCCTTTTCCCTGTAGTAGAAAAGCTCCTTAGAGCCAAAGGCAGTAGCTCCTGTGTTGGGTGCGCAAGTGGGACACAGTTCTTAGGAATGCAGCAGCTTCTGGGAAGAAGTCTGTCATACAGGACAGATGTGAGCTCTCTTAGCTCACTTCTGCCCCTTTGGAAACAAAATTTTCTTGGAATAGGTAACTAGAGTTTTCCAGACTAAGGGGCCTTTGGGATCCTGTGAGGGGCTGGGATGTGCTGGAGAGACAAGCTGTAATGAGGCAACTCCTTGCAAGGTGCAAGTGGTAACAGCACCCGTGCTTGGGAAAGGTGCTGCTTGTATAAGAGTCAAGTGCAAGATGGTCTTTGCATTTCATCTGTAGGGTAGTATGCTCAGGGTTTGTTCCACCAGCAATGTAAAATAAACCACTGATGAGCTTTCATAATTGATCGCATTAATCTGAGACAAGTATCCAAAATATCCTGTGTTTCTTCAGGGTTGAGCCCTTCATGGTGCCCCGTTGATCTTTAGGCATGAGTTACCCCAGACATAGCTGGCTGTTGTTAATAGATTTGTCTATCACCCCAGAGTGTTTTTCTCCTTTTCATGGCCCTGACTGCCTCTTGGCCATTAATATTGATCAATAAGATAAATACTGCAATTCAGAGGGTGATAATCCATTGTAGTGTGTACCCAAAAGAAGTGCCTGATGTTGTTAGAGCAGATCCTGCATGGTTGGGGTGGGGGTCTAGTGGGTCAGTCATGGCATGAAGAGAGGGATGGTAGGTTTCTTCTAGGTTGTGTGACAGGAGGTCTCAGCCTAGCAGAGACCAAATCCTATGTTTCGGTGCCTCTGTTCACTGACAAGCTTGTGAATAGGACACTCTCTCTCCCCACCCCCACGCCACCCCTCTCCCTTGAGTGGTTTACCCATCCTCAGTTATGAAACATATTGCTTGGCAATTCCAATTTATTCACAGTAAGAAATGCTTCCTCCTTTGAACTTTCAAAGGCCGCCTACATAATGGGAACACAGTTTATCTTCCATGCACTCTAGGCAGAAAGGAGAGTAACGCTTTCAGCCTCTTTTGATCCTCGGTGTGAAGGGAGGCAGTGTGGTTAATTTTGAAACAGGAAGAAGATCTCTGGAAAAGGGCCTGTGGGCTGCATCTATAAAGCAAAATTTTTGTCTATGGACTGCCGGTGTATGAGCTTGTATCTCTGGAACTATTGTAGAAAAAAGTAGCGGCCGTTGGGTCTGTGTAGGTTAGAAACAGCAGCATAAAATCAGTCTTCTTTTTTTCTTTGACTGACTTAATTCTTCCTCACTTGACTTCTTGTATATTAACGACTGATTTCTGTCATCTCCCTGTTAAAAGCAGGGAATGGGAAATTGCAGGGCTGTTTGAGGCTTGCTTTATACAGAGCAGCGTGTGGTTTTAAAACCACAGTCGGAGCAGTAGCTGGCAGTAGAAGCCCAGCTATGGCTCTGTAGCTGGAGCCAGGGTTTAAGACGTGGCTGGTAAAGCGTGTGCTCATGGCTGTTAACAGGTAGAGGCAGAAGCAGCTAACTAAGCCGGAGCTTGACCTCAGCCCCTGACCTATCCGTGTGTTTCTATCACCTCTAGATGAAAGAACAAGTTACTTTATTTCCTTCTTTGAAACTGTTACAAAAACATAATAATAATGACTATACCACAGGTAAATTGAGGTGTATTCTTTTTAGTTACTGCATAAACAGCAACAGCCCAAGGCATTGCCAAAACACAATCTTGTTTTTTATGGGAGATAAACGAGAAGCAGTAGATCAGCTCCTTTGGGTACCAGTTGTTGCAGCGAAGCCTTGATCTTCCAGTGAGTGCTCGCTGATAATGATGGAAGCCTGGCTCTTCTAGGGGAAGCTTCTCCGTGAGAAAAACCTCTCCTGCAGTGACTTGGGAATCCACTTAGTTTATTTTAAGCTTTAGAGCAAGAGTTTACTTCTTTATGTATGTGTAAGGAGGTGGTTTTACCATTTTTCCTAAGTTTGTAACACTTCAAGAATTTCCTGTTGTGGGATGTGTGTCACCTAGAGTGGGAGTGGTGAATAGCTGGAAAAAATCCCTGGCCTCACAGCATCCAAGGACATGGTGGAGCAAGAACAGGCAAAGCTAAAGTCTTCCCAGTTAAGAACAGGAAAAAAGTTATTTTCACCTGAATTGCGGGTGAGTTGCAGACAATTTTGCAGGTAGTGTCTTGTCGCCTGTCCTGTCAAAAATCTTCCATTTTCTGTGAACAATGAGGCTAGAAAGGGAGAAAAGTCAGTATCTGGGAAATGCAACTAAGAAAGACAGGGAAGGGAGGTGGAGTCAACATCTCATAGCAGAATGTAAAAAAGAAAAATGGGGTGGGGGGTGGCAGTGGGAAGAAAAGCCTGAACATACTCATTACTATGTGTAACTTGCTGTTGTTATAACTGCAGTGTAACAGGCACCTGATCTCACCTGACCCCGCTGTTTTTTCCTTTTTGGCATATGGTTGACTTCAGTGAACCTGGTAAATGATATTTTCTGTATCAAAGTATTTGCTTATCCTCTTCCTAGAAACCAGTACTTACCGCACCCCTCTTTATGGGCAGCCCTCCTGGTGGGGGGAAGATGATGCAAATAACAAGGAGGACAGAAGGCAAGAGGAACATTACTCAGGTAATGGAGGTGATTTGGGGTAGGAGAAGATGGGGGGACAAAATTTCTGCACAGTTTTGAGCTTTACTGTGTGAAGCCATCCTGCTTCAAGGCTTTAATTACCACTTTTTTTGTGCTTGCATTTGCACATTCTTATGTGTGGATTGCTGATGATGAAACCAGAATAAGGGAAAATTAAAATGTTTCCACTGAAATATTTGAACATTAGAAACAGCATTTGTGGAATAATTCAGCATGGATGAAAAAGGCCTCACTAAGCTTATTTGACACATAGTTATACAGCAGTGCTTTATCTGTGATTGTATGCAGCCCACCTGAATAAACCATCCACTGTGTCTCCCAGGAGTTTGCTAAGAGGCACTTTAAGAGCTGATGCATTGACTGAATTTGATTAATGTGGGAGCAATCTGTTCCTCACCTCATCATCCTTAGAAGCCATTTAGTCTTACCACTCCTGTTGTGAATCTGTATGTGTGAAAGATGCGTCTTTTTTCGCTTGTTCAGTAAACCTGATGTTTCTATCAAGCATATCCTTTACTGCACAAACAAGTGTTTTATTTGAATGCATATGCCACGTATCTGTTCTCTAGCGGTGAGGGCTTGTGATTAGCAGCCCTCCCAAGAGGCTGAAATAAGTAAGTGACTCTCTAGTCAAGAAGTTTGGGTACTACTGAAAATATGTGATTTTATCCTTGGTGATGTTATAGAATTAGGTGTTGATCCAGCAAAACCATGCCTGTGATTAGGTTTGCACACTCAGGCTTTTCCTTTGAACTGTGGAAAGTTGGAGTAAGCGTGTAGGTAAGTGAATTCAGCAAAGTGAAACAGGATCTTCCTTCGACATCAGCCCAGGCGTACAGAAACCTTGAAATGCCATCAGCTACGTGGGTTCTGTCAAAACACAGAACTCTGTGTGTGTGTGTATATGCTCAGCTCTCTCTGTGGGGAGCAATGGAAGAAAGGACGAAGTGAAGATAACGAATGTTGGTCAGACTGCAGCAGTGCAGTAAGCACTGATTTCAGCGATGAGGCCAGAGTATAAAGCTATCTAAACCAGAACTTGTATTTTTTCTTTAATCCATTTCAGTTAATGTTTGTGAATTTAAGGTTTTCTTGTCTTTTTTTTTTCCCTTTTGTAGAAAGGCCAAAAGAAATAACCCAACATGAAGAGGAACTGAATGGTAATATTTCTGCTTATAGAGATGCCCAAGAACAGTCTGTGTTTGCCTTCCGGAGAGAGCCAAGTTACTTTGAGATTCCAACGAAAGAATTTCAGCAGCCATCAAAATCTCCAGAAACACAGGTCCATGAGATCCCAACAAAGGATGTTGATGCTGTGGTAGCCCCTGTTGTGCAGAGTCATGCCTCTTTCACCATTGAATTTGATGACGGTACCCCTGGTAAAATAAAGATAAAAGACCATGTAACTAAATTTTCACTCAGACAGAGAAGACTGTACAGTAAAGAACCAGCTCATACAGAAGTGATGTCAGCGGAGAGCAAAGTGGCTGACTGGCTTGTCCAGAATGACCCAAGCTTGATGAGACGGCAGTCTCCAGGAGATGATGTGTACAGTACAAAGAGTGACCTGCCAGTTCATGTGAGGACACTTAAAGGTGAGTGAATACTTTGTCATGTGGACATAGTTCTCTGTTGGCTGTGCAAATGCAGCATAATAAAGGGGGAAAGCCCTACTCCTGACAAGGAGAACTGAACTTAATTATCTCAGCCCAAATTTGCAAGGTTAAGAATATTTCTTTAATGACTGTTAATGGTTTTGAATCTGGTTAGCAGGCTCTTCACCTGGCCCTCAAGTCATGTGTGATGCTGTCCTGGGGGCACTCTAATCTGGTTCCTCTATGTCTATAATGCCAGCTCAGCAGTAACAGTGATTGAAAAAAGGATTTTGATTTGTAAATGTCTAAAATAATTTGCATGTGGTCAGGCAGGCTGGTAAATGCAGATATTTCAGTGGATTTTCTTCTCTTGGCTTCTCCTAGCTGAAGGAATGACTTTTCTTTTTTGCTGTAGTCCAGAAGAGGTTAAAAGTGTGATCATCCTGATGGCTGTAGTGACCAGAGCCACTTGGTTGCATGACAGAAGGACCTGGCATAGAGACTGGTGATAGATTTGAGATATAAATGGTCACCAATGGAGGAAATTGTTGTGCTTGTAGAAGGAAGGTTTCTTTTAAACTAAAGCTTCTCTGAGACCCTGCTGTGTTCAAAACCTTCAGGTTTTGTGGACCTGTGTCCTGTTAAGTGTGTCACTGTGGAGATTTTCGAAGGTCTGAAGAGTAGTTTTAAGCCCAGGTCTTAGTGCAGCTGGTGGGACATGCATGGTTGTCGTGTGATTTTGAGTGTATTTTTGCAACATTTGAGCTTACTTGAATATCTGTCTTGGGCCATGCACTGAATAGCTAGGAGGAAACCACTGGTTCCTGCCTTCTCACTCCCTTGCAGGCCTATGGAAAAGCTATTGTTTTGAACTGCAGCTTTAACTGATGGAGTAATATTGAAGGTTACCAGACCCACTTATACTTGAGGTCCTTCTTAAATGAGAGCAATACTTTGCTTTCTCTTAAAGGAGTACTTGCTTGGTCCTTGCTGGAAAAAAACTCCTCATAATATGAGGACCTTTACCTGTTACACCTCCAACTTGCTGTTTTGTTTACAGTTTTTTGAAAAGTGCCTGTGGTCAGAAAGATATCACATATCCAGCCCTGGGGTTTCTTGTGGCCTGGAAATTGAACTGTTCTGTTGTCATTGCTTGTTTCTAGTCCTTCTCAATAAGGGACAGAGTTGAGGTGCCCTGCTTGATTATTTAGGGTCTTACTTTCAGTCTGCTGTGTCTGTGTGATAGAGGGGTTTGAGTTTGGGGTTTTTTTGTTACTGCGATAGTGGATTTTGTTGACTTACTGGAGAACATATTCAGGGATACATATGTGTTTCAGTAATTTTTCTCTTTCCTCTTGGAGAAAACTATGGAGAGCTAGGCAGCTGCTGCTCATCCTAGGATTTTCCTGAGTGATGCAAAGGAATACTAGACTGACTGTACTTGGCTCTTTAGAGTCCATAACACATGAAAAGAAGCTGAGGTAATTTAATGCATAATTTGCATATCAAGAAATCAACTCTTTGGACATTTGATTAAAATATACAGTGTTGGTGGCCTGAGGAGTTTATCCACCTCTGCTTTGGCGGAGGACAGGGTGTTACTTATCTGCGATAGCTGTGTAACATGTTCTTCTGGCAGGGCTAATTTTGAAGATGTCTTGGAGGCTACTGCTGGCTGCCTACCAGGTTTGGGTCTTCAGAATCAGAGATGCCCACCGTCGGGGTTCATGAGTAACATTTGTTCACTTTCAGGAACAGTGTGGTGAATGTAAAGCCTGATATCAAGACTAGAGAGTTTAGGTCTTAGCAGCTTGAGGGGATGTGCATGGTGTTCTGCTGGGGCATCCATGGGCGCGATGAGTGTTTTTCTTTGTGTCCTCACCGTTTTGCATTCAGCAGTGTTCTTAGCCAAGACCCTTTAATTTAAGAACTTTCCCTTCCAAAAACGAAGCTTATCAGCCCTCAGGGCACGATGCAAAGTTTGCTGGCTTCCTTCATGAGTATTAGGAAACTCTTCAGAGGACTGACTCCTGGGTTGAATGGATCTTGTATTAAATTCTAATCTTTCATAGCTAACTTGCAGTAATAAATGGTCTTCACCCATGTGTCTGGAGAACTTGCAAAGTAGGTTTGAGCAGTTTTCCTTTCAAACACGTGGTATTTTAGCCAGTATATCTTGCTGCATATTACAGTCTAGAGCGCAGAGACCTCTTTCCCCCTTCTCCCGATGACAGGTTCCTGGTCGTTGACTGAATCGTGTTGTGTGCCTTCACACCCGTTTCCTTCTTCAAAAAAAGGTTTGTTTTTTATTTTATTTTTAACTTACTTTCTAGGAGTCCTGAACTGAGGTGCTGAACGGCAGGCATCACTGATACTCAGAGCGGGTTGTAAAGACAGTTGTTGCTAACATGAGCAAAAAATAATTATAAACTTACTTTAAGCTCAGTGAACTCTGAAGTAATGATTTAACTTTGCTTGGCTGGTGATAGGATGGTGTAACTCATGGGGCTGTCATGGTGTGATTCTTAAATCTTCAGGAAAAGTAAAGAATCCTGTAAATTCAGTGTTAGCCTCTGGTTTATTTCCCTCTTGTTAAGAGGGGTAATGTGGATGCTCAGAGGTGCATACACTTGTAACGCACTGATCTGGTCTTTCATTGTGGGGATTTCATGGGAGGCAGTGTGCAGGGCTTATTTACTGATCCTGCAGAGAGATTTCTGCTCTGTAAGAGGGAACCTAATGAGGTGATCTTGGACTACAGTAATTGAGCAGAACAGCAAAATAATGTCATTTTTATTTAAATGGAAAAAAAGAAACCCTCAAAACATTAGTTACCTAAAACAATCAGCGCTACAAAGTCAGAAATCTTTGGGGTTGTAATGATTTACTGAATTGTTTTTTCATGACTTGATAGCCAACTGGTTGTGAAAAGTGGGGTCAGGAGATAGCTGCCTTCTCTTTTATTTCCTCTGATGGGGTGCAATCCCTGTACCACAGCAGGTGTCTTTGGAGTTGTTTAATCCTATTGGATTTTTTTCTTTTAACTGAAATGATAAAGTTCGACTGGGAGGTAATGACAAGGCCACAGCAACTGAGTATATGAAAGTCAAATCTACATACCTTGTCTCCAGGCAATAGGCACGAGGACGGGACTCAGAGTGACTCCGAAGACCCCGTGGCACCCAAGGCAGAGAAGGAGACAACAACGGGCAGCGAACGTGCGACAGAGCAAACCAGGCTGCAGCGCCAGATGAGGCGTGATCCCCACGAGATGCTGCACAACAAGCAGGCCTTCGTCATCGAGTTCTTTGAGGACACGCCACGGAAGAAGCGGTCACAGTCCTTCACACACAGTGCTCACTCCTCCCAGAGCGACACCGATCCAGGACTGAAGACCAAGGCTGAAAAGCGCAAGAATGCAGTGCCAGCAGAGAAGCTGGGAAATGTGGTGCCACTGTCCCACCTTGGGGCCCAAGCAGGCAAACCTAGTAACAGCTCCTCTGGGACCCAAAGAACTAGCTCCTTCAAGAGGGAGAAGACTGAGGACAGAATCAACACTGTGTCCTCCTGTCCTTCCAGAGCATCAGCCAAAAGTTATGGGAGCATTGGGAGGAAGTCTAAAATGGCTCAGGATTTTATGGCCGAGTATTTGCGTGAGACTGCTCAGTCTGGAAAGCCAAGCACTGAGAAATCAGGACCTCTGCCCATGCCGGTAGCTCCACGTGTGGTTATATCTTCAGAACCAGAGCCTGCCTCTGCTCCACCTCCTGAGGTAAAGTCTGCCCAGGGCAGGAGGAATGATGAGGAAGACAGTGTAAGCGAGACAGGCACATACACCATTGAGACGGAGTCGCAGGATAAAGAGGTGGAGGAAGCACGAAAAATGATAGATCAGGTAAATGCTGCTTTTCTGTGCTTGGCCAGTGAGCTGAGGGCTGAAGAGTCTAACTTCAGTAGTTGTTGCCATGAGGGACTGCTCCTTTTTGAATTGGTTGTAGCAGGGGTTTATGTTTAGGAGTGGGAAATCATGCTGGGTGACCCGTGTTAAGGATAGGCCCCAACAAACTGTAAGACTGGTCTTTAAAAACCCCAGCAAAAACCAAAATTACAAACAAACAAAAAATCGCAGAGTGCAAGGCAAGGTAAGCCCACAGCAAAGAGCTGCCTCGCTTTCAAAATGGGATTTGGAGATGCAAAAGTGCAAGAGCGGGCTTGCAATCTGTTTAGAGGAAAGGCAACAACAGAATAAAGATGAGGCTGATCATGCTGAGAGCCATGGCTGGGAGCCGCTCTGGTCTCCAGGACTGCTCCCAAGCCTCTGCCTTGGCGTTGCATCACCTCCTGCCCACTGTTAGGAAGACAGGAGCTGCAGCCCATCACTAATGCAGTATCCTGTGCTAGGCCAAAGGAAATGCAGACCAAGGGCTGGTGCTCTTGATCCTTCCCAAGCCTTAGTGGTAGGTGGTTCTGTATTTAGCTGTGCCTGGTTAGAAAGGGAGTGCTTGCTGGCAGGGCAAGTGGCAGCTAGTTGAGATAGTGAAGGGTGTGGTCTAGGGCAGAGGCAATCCTAGGTGGATCTATTCTTGTTTGGATTTTGCAAAGTGAATGATAGCCTAAAAACGAAACCCCAGAGATGAGGGAGAGGCTTAAAAAAATCCACCCAACTAAGCAACCACAGGGCAAACCAAAGGTTGGCTTATTTTCAGGTTTAACTTTCATCTGCGGTCTATTATAAAAACAAAACTGGCAAGTTGCTGTGAAGATTTAGTGAATTGTAGGCAGGAGAATGGTGAGGTTCAAAGGAAGCCTTAATTGAACCTGGCCTTAGAGCTTTGTATACAGTGTTCTGTGAGCCTGGATCTAGCTTCCCTCTTTTGTTTATTTATTACATTTTTTCTTTACATCTTGGTTTGAAATGTGATCGGAAGCTTTCAGGACAGGATGTTTAAGCCGCAGCAAGGCCCTAGTCCTGACGTTAGATGGTTAATTGTTCCGGTAGGGAAATATGAAGAAAAATGCCACAAAAATACAATTATTTCTGGGGAGTAGTCTTGGCAGCTGTGTGACTCAGGTAGGCAAGCTGGCCGAGTTCTGCTCCTGGTTCTGCCGTAGACTTGGTGCAGTGCAGATCTGACACTCGGGAAATAACTAATAACTGGACCTCAGTGTTTCTGTCCAGGAAGAAAGATGATCTGAATTCTGGACTTGCTGAGGTTTTGAGGTGACTTTGCTGTTTATTCCACCATTGTGCACACACTTTTTTTAATAAAAGTGGGAGCAGAGAACTTCATGGCTATCTCTGCCGAGCCTGGGTACCCTCCACAGTAGCATCTTTCTCTGAACTACTTGTAGTCAGGAAAGAGAAACGACCTCTTCTGAGGCGTGGATCTTGGTCACCCTCCTAGGAAGGCCTGTTTATCTTCAGAGGGAATCTGGCCAACTAACTCAAACACTCACCCGTCTCAGAGGTGCATCCTTTCCCGGGTTCTCACATGGCAGTGCAAGGCTGCTTTACTCAGCCCACTCTCTGCTACAGTCTGTGAAAGTCCCTGGAGATGGAGCTTTCCCGTTTTGTTTCTAATTCTCCATGAATGAGCTGGTAAATAGCTTTCCTGACACTCATCCTAAATTTCTCAGGGCTGAAAAGGGACTCCTTTTTAGTGAAAGTTACTACGGTTAAAGGCAACATACTGAAATAATAAAGAAGAGAGGAAAGGTGGGTATGAGTGGGATTCTATGAATGAGTGTATTTAAAGCTGCTATTTTGGAGTACAGAAGAAAATTATTTACATAGTTAGTACGAAAGCATTGGCAAGTGTTTCTGGCCCTTTGGGTTATGATTTGTGTGTGGCTAATGCTTCGTGGATTTGGATTTTTGGGCTAATATTTTTCTATTTTCTTGGGTTTTAAACTTTCCCATGCAAATACCTTTTCAGGTTTTTGGTGTTCTTGAGTCACCTGAATTTTCCAGAATCTCTTCAGCCTTTAGACCAATAATTAAAGGTGAAAAAGATGACTCCGGTTCTCATCAGCATCTAATCAGTGAAAATGGCACTAGTCAGAAGTCGCCCCTGCTCCAGGCACTTGCCTCAAAAGCTGTGAGTGGGTCTCAGGCTGATGCGCAGGTATGGCCAGTCCAGGTGGATTTGCTGGGATTGTAGAGGTGTAGATGGGTTTTCTGTCTGGATGGAAATGTGATGTGTAGATTGATTTCCATTTTGAGGACACTGAGTGATGTATGTATGAAAGGAGAGATTTTGTAGCTAGGAATTGATTTATAAACCCTTTTTCTGACACCACCTTCCCCACATTGTTGTAGATGTCTGCAGCATCTCAAGGGAGTCAGAAGTGGGTGTCTAGGTGGGCGAGCCTTGCGGACAGTTACTCTGACTCTGGATCTGTCTCTGTACAGGGTGATGGAGGTGCAGGTAAGTCTCATCCTGACATTACTGTTTGAAGGTGGCTGAATCTAAGCCATGATAATATGAAAGGCAGAAATTAAGGGCTTCTGTGCATCTGGCTGTGGCTGATTTTCTGTTTTAGCTAATGTATTTGAGGATGGGAAAGACAGAGAGAATCATTCCCAGTGGAGTGGAGATGGAGAGAGCCTCTGGTTTGCCTTTCAGAGTCATCCAAAAAGTTCTTAAATGTTAAGTTTGACATGACTGAAGGGCACCTGGGAAGGAGGAAGATTGTAAGGGCCTTGGCTGTTCAGTAGCCCTGAGCAGTGATTCTTTAGACTGCCTTATAATGCCAGATGAAAGCCCTTTGCAACTTGCCTTGGACTTCATTGCTGACTTGAGCTTTTTTTGTGTGTTTCTCCTGTGTCTGGCTGTGGTGGGGTTTGCTGTCAGGTGTCAGGTTTGAAGTGTGGAGGTTAGCATAGAGAACTGGGTATGGAGGGGAGAAGGGAAGCGGGAGGAGATCAGGCTCTCCTTGTAACTGGGAAGACAGCTTACAGACCCCGTGGTCCTGTTGGTATGTGAGAAAGGGAGAAGAGCACTTGTTGGCTTTTGTACGCATTTTCAACCTTTTTGGTTGGAGATATTTGTCATTACCTTCTTGCCATCAACAGCTATAGATAGCTTCAGTAAGGATTACAAGAAACCTTTGTTTCGGAGGTTTATTGTCAGTTTTCGCACTGTGTGAGAACCTGACTCCTGGAGTGTTTGAAATATTACTGTCATCAAATAACCAGTTATCCTGGTATTTAAAAGTAGTATCAGATACGAAGTCCTGGCCAGCAGCATGGGAGAAATAAGGGTGCACTTTCTATGAAGTGTGTCCATACTGATAAGCCCACCCACGCTGGGGTGGTGAGCTCTAATTCAGAGCCTCTTAATTGTTATAGGGTCTTTCTCCTGAGACTTTGCT
The DNA here is from genome assembly GCA_035590275.1 of Ibycter americanus. NCBI lineage: Eukaryota > Metazoa > Chordata > Aves > Falconiformes > Falconidae > Ibycter > Ibycter americanus. The sequence goes on from JAVJGI010000063.1 coordinate 28,903,094, forward strand.
GTGGGATATGATTGTGTGAGAACTTGTACTGTGAAAAACACTATCTACTTAGTCAAATGGGTTATGTTGTGTAGAATCATACTCAAACCACTGCAGCAGTGCAGTGGTTTATTGGCTTTTCATCTCATTCCTGTGCCCTGATTTATGGTAGATAGATGCCAGCAATGCTGTTAGCCCCTAAGGTACGTGCTTTTACTGAGAGGAATATTATGGGAGAATGGAAGTCCTGCCTTGAGAGACGGAAGGTGTTGAGCACTCTGAATCAGCCAAGGAATTAGGTATAGTGCCTGTATTGATAAACCTGAGGGAGTGAGCACCAGCCAGGCCCTGTTGATGTTCATATTACATAAAAGCTTAGTTCTGAGCACACTCCTTGTGAGTGCTTTTGTGGACTTGCACTTTGCAGGATCAAGCTTTTCCTAAATAAATAAATAAGTGGTATAGTTGTACAGCAGTTGATTCTTGTCCACTTCACTCTCTTCAGAAAGCAGTGTAGCCCCAAAACCTGGGGAACCAGAGAACGCTGCACCCTTGAGAACAAGGCGCCTTCTTCCCCAGCTCCCACCAAGTGACAAATCGGACAGCCCCACACCCACGGTCCTGGTTTGCCAAGAGTCCTATTCTGAGGTTACCAAGAGAACCATCGTGAAGGACCACTGTGTGGAAGCTTATGGTGATCCCAGCAGCCGCCTCTTCATCCAGGAAGACTTGGATCCAGATAGCCTCAGCGATGCCAGCAGATCTGATGATGGCTTCAGCATAGAAAAAGGCAAGAAATTTAAAGAGAACAATAAAATGCTAGAGCAGATGGGGGAAGACACAAGATCGGAGAGCCGGCAGCCAGGAGCCTCCCGAGTCTCAAACACGAGAGCTGTGAGCGAGACAGTTTCTACTTCATTCTACATTGGTGATGACAGCAATGATGCGGGGATTCCCTCCAAGCTCTCTCTAAGCATGTCCCATGCTCGAGCAGACAAAGATGGCAAGGATCAGGAGTTTTCCTTCAAGGCTGCTGGCACACCAGTTCCTGGAAAGCCACCAGTCAAAGATGTTAGCGCTTACGTAAATGCAGCTGGAAAAGTCGTTATTTCCCTTCATCAGAGTCTTCCTCAAGATCAAGAAAACATGGCAGGAAAGGAAGCATCATCTTTTGTTAGACAAGAAAGTTTTACCAAAGATAAATCAAGCAGTGGTGTTCCTCAAAATAAACTCCCGCATATTTCAAGTCACCCTCTGCTTAAAGATTTAGAGGCTGTTCGGTCAACTCGTATGGACTTTGGTCAGGAGACTCATCTTCTCCTTAAAGACACTGAAACTGCCTTGGCAGCACTGGAAGCCAAATTACTTGGTCAAAGCCAACAGCTGGAGCCCTCAGAAACTGCTGGTCAGCTGGAGGACTCCTTGTCAGGGGACTCAGATGTGGACACTGCCAGCACGGTCAGCTTGGTGAGTGGCAAAAATGTCCCAACAAGTGCCCCGAAGCGCAAAGCGGTCGCGAGCTTGCAGAAGGAGAAATCTTCCTCCACGCCTTCCATCCAGGACCAGTGCGGGCAGCCCAGCGCTCGGGACAGGCTGACAGAGAAGCGGAAAACGCAAGCACCAGAAGCATCAAACCGTGTGGAGACCACCAAACGCTTCCAGATGAAGCGGAGTGCTGGGACTCGAGGGTCGCTTGACTTCACGGATGACGAGAAGAGCTCGAGCTTGCCCTACTTGCCAGTCCCCGACGCAGTCGTGTCTGACCACGAGCACCAAGTAACCCGGCCAGTTCCCAGAAGGAAACCTTTTACTCAATCCCCCAAGGAGGATCACAGCAAAACAACATCAAATGTGCAGAAAATCCAGCAAGTTCTCACCCGTTCCAATAGTTTATCCACCCCGCGGCCCACAAGGGCCTCAAAGCTACGTCGTGCCCGGCTGGGAGATGCTTCAGACAATGAGTGCATCGATACTGAGAAAACGGCCTCCAACTCTGAAGCCACTGCTCCGGGCCCCAAGCAGTCCATGGAGACGAAGAAGCTCTCTCGGCTGGACATCCTTGCCATGCCGAGGAAACGGGCAGGTTCGTTTACGGTGCCCAGTGACTCCGAGACGGCGCAGTCGAGGACAGGGTTTTCGGGCCGGAGTGTGGAGTCCTATCGGAAAACGGGTGTTTCAGAGGTTAGAGCCGCAGCGAGGAAAATAGCAGCCGCTGCCTCCGCAAAGCAGCCTTTCAGCAGGACCCGTTCAAGCAGTGTCAAGTATTCCTCCTCATCCAGTAAGTGCTTGTGCTTTATGTTTCTCTCTTATTCCCCTCTTTCTGATCTATAGGCTGTGCATGGTTGCCAAGGATTGATATCTCAGTAATACAAGTGCTGCATCGGTGAGTACAAAAGTCTGCATTAATGAGCAGTATGGAGGTTGAGATTTCCTGTGGCTCTAGAGACAGCAGAGCATCGCTCATACCCAGTGAGATAGTATTGTGGCATTGGCTGTAAGGATATTGCAAATGGCTATTTTTCTTTCCCTTTTCCTGCCCCCCTCCAACCCTCATTACTGTGTTCTTTGAACAGCCAGTTGCCATTTGATAGAAGCATCTTAGCCATTTTTCTGTTAAAAATGTAGAATTTAGTGCCTTTCCAGTGCCACAAGGAATTCTGTTCTGTTTTTCTTTGACTTCTAAGATTCAAAGTTTGCTCCCAGAGAGCTTATAATGGTGTTGATGACAGCTGATGTCCAAGGTGGCAGGTTTTAAGGCATCTGAAACAGGAGAACAAGAAAGGAATGTCCCTGTGTTGTGAAGGCTGTTCCTTCGTTCTTCCTGTAAATACAAATGTGGAGCTGGACACCACACGTTGATTGCCCCAAGAGATTCCTGCTACTGTGTAGTTTCATTCACTTTTGCTATAGGTAAGGCAGGTGCACAGTTGTGTTTCCCATGAGAGGGAGGATTGGGGACTATCCTGCCCTATAGCTGTGCACTCAGCAGACCCTTGCAATATCAACATTTGTTATATTGAAATCAACCTTTGATTAAGAGGTGGGGACAATGCAGATGACAGCTCTAAGGTGTTAATTGGTAGTTAGAGATTGTCCCTGACACCTTTGGTCCAAGTCCCAGTCTATGCCCGTAGTCCTTGACCTGCCATGGATGTGGCAAAGTGGATCTGTCTGCTTAGGTTTTTAGGAATGACGGGGGGCCAAAGGGACAGGAAGAACCCCTTTGGCTGCATTTCTCAGGCCCATTGAGAGGGATGCTATTTTCAGCAGATCTGTGTTTTTGGAAGGGGTCTTAGAGTTCTGGATGTGTCCTTTTTGTGTATTTTCATGCAGTTGAAATAATTATCCTTCTTGCAGTATTCATTTTTATTGCATGCTAAAAATGTTATTTTCTGCTAGTTTTGATTTGAATTGTTTTAGTGCATCCAGCTTCCCTTTCATTTTAATGATTTTTTTCTTACACGTTTAAATATGCATGTAAATCAGAATGTGAATAAGCTAAAAAAGTATGTACAGTCTCTTCTCTTGCCTTTTTTGAGATAATGCTATTATTGACTTCTTGTTAAACAATAACCAAATTAAAGCAAAATAATGTGGTCAGAGTTTTCCGAACAGGAGGCACTCTTTGCGCTCCATCTGCCTTTGGACCACAGACTTCAAATCATTTGGAGAAAAATGATAAGTGTTGGCCAGTTCTTGCTTTAAATGAATTGGTTTTTGATTTCCAGAGCTCTGTAGCAGCATGCTAATACCTTTCCTTGTCCGTAGTTGCAGCAGATTATGCTAATCCTTTCTCTGAGATAGTTGCTTTTATAATACTAACCTCCTAATGCCTTGATAGGATTGTGGACCTTGCACAAGCTCCAAGTATACTAGTGTACTTCATGCTTCATTGTGCCGTACCAAGTGTGTGATGCATGTTCCTCTACTAATGCTATTATAAATACAGTGAATCAACACCTAGCACCCTGTTCCTGGAACAAAAGTGAAATGCTGATAAACTGACCTATTGCACTGTGCCATCAAGACATTTTTTTAGCATGATACAATAACCTTTGAAAGCACTTGAGTGTCAAGCCTTGGTAGTAAGGAGGCAGATGTGGCTGATTCATTCAAGGATTTCTTAAAGTGTTTAGCTAACCACAATAGTTTCCAACCCTCCCAGTGGGAGAAAGTTAATCTTGCTGACAGAGGAACAGAGTGAACTATCTGTCCATGAGACAAAAAAATGCCAGTAGATTGTCAGACCATCTGAAGTAACTAATGCGAAATAATCCAAGTTACCTATTCTGAAAGCTAAGAGCCTGTCTCCCCTGCTCCTCTGTGTACACGATTTGTTTACCCAGTGTAACTTGAATGATACTGAGGGAGCTGATTCTGATTTCTCTTTGCGTACAAGGATGGAAAATGAGGCTCTTCTTTTTAAAATTGCTGTTCAGTAACAGGGTGACCTCTTGATTCTAAACCTGTGTTAAAAGAAAAAAAAAAATCTCTGTTGATGGAATATGAGCAAATCTGTTTTTTTCTGTGTGTATATGTATTTTAAGCCAAGGTATTTATATAGCTGTAGCTGAGATTGCAAAGTCTAGGAATACTTTTTTCACTATACAGTAATTATCTATAGTTTCTGCATCTTATATGCCAAATTTGTTATTTTTGTTTGTATGATCTATGATGCTTAATTTGCTTGCAGTGTTTCAGTGTTACAGTAATCTTGGTAACACATTGAAGCTTTTAGGTGTTGTAATTTTAAGTAACTTGGCTGGTTCTGTGTTTGGTGGGTCTTCATTCTCCAGGGAAGGACAGAAGGGAATGATGCGGTATCCGTAGAGAGTGTAGTGAGGCAGCGCACACCGGGAGCCCAGTTTTCAAATAAGGACATCTTGATGCATCCCATGCATGGAGGACCCGGGTGTCTACACATCTGCAGAACCAGTTGGGATAAGTGGGCAGCTTCCACTTGGCTCCAGGGGTTGGAGCTGGTCCTGACTGCGTGAACACTCTTTCTTGTAGTGTCATTAATGGTGAATTGCGAGGCAGGAGGTGAACGTGGGGGTGTGGACTCTTGCAAATAACACCAAGCACCATAGTCTGTTCTTCACTCAAAAAACCCTTTGCTTGTACTCGCAGCTAATTGGAAAGGTGTCTGCAGGCTTGAAAATTGGGCTCTTTTAAGGAAAGGACTTCTGTGGGACTACGAGGAGTCTGAAATGTGTGCTGCTTACACACAGAGTTTCTGTGCATGGAAAGCCAAGTCTGTGGTAATAATTTACTACATTGGAGTTGTTAACACAGCCATTTTGCTTTTCCATTGGAATTTCCCCACTCCAAATTTGTATAGTGAATGGGAGCCATAGAAGTGCTCAACTTTGAAATAAGCTTTCAAAATGTGCTGTTCAATTTAAAATCTGCACAGAAACTCTCCTTTCCTTGTGCTCTTGGGCTAGTTTTGTGTTAACCTTTTTGCGCTTTTGTAGTTATTTACTACTTTCCTTGGTCTGAAACCAATTCATTTTTTATAAGCATCAAGGCGGAGACCACAGGGTTCAGATTACACTTCTACTTCGGAGGAGGAATATGGCTCAAATCACAGCTCCCCTAAACACAAACGCTCCCATACTTCAACAGCCACACAAACACCAAGGATGCGTGGCTCTGGGCTGAGCAAGCAGAAGCACAATGGCAGAGAAACAGATGATGATGAAGATTTCGATGACCACCCTGACCCCTACAACTTCATGGCGCAAACAGCAGAGATAGCAGAAATAGCCAGGTGAGGTGGGGCTTTTAGGTATTGACTCACGTGTTGAAAATGGGTTGAGTTTTCCCTGGTGTTCAAACCAAACCCAGGTGTGGAGGCAGAAGGAGAGGCATTCTCTCCTGTTGTTGCGTGTCCCCCATCTCCTTCATATCTGATCATTGATTAGTTCAGACTTGGAAGGCTTTCATGAAGTTTTACAGCCTTGAATGTACCTTCTTGGTTGTAGAAAATCTTCTCTTTAGAAAATGCCAGAGTGCAGGGTATTGTATCTTGGTTTGTTTCTTGTGCAAGCCGTGCATGGGTCTCCTCTTCTACCTCAAAGTGGCAAAGGTTGTAACTGTTATACCAGCCTACCTGCTTTCTGCTGGAAGTCAGCGGGTGAGTGGTTGGTGTGAACTGTCCTCATTCTCTGCAGAGGAAGTCAGATGGATTAGTAAAGACTGAATATGTAAACTGTCAAAGCTGCTTTGCCTGAAGCCAGTGAGGGAGCAGTAGGCAGTTGCTGCAGGACAGAACCCTCTTTGCTTGGTACAATTGAATCTAGATCTGTCTAGGCCCTGTGCATAAATGAGTTGTTGCTTAGCTTCATGTCCCTGGATACTGGGACCTATTGTATACTGGTGGTCTGATGGTTGCCTGGAGGACCTTGGCGGTAAAGCAAATAGATTCTTTTTTTAAACAGTGGCATTTGAGGTTTGACATGTCTAATATGCAACTGTGTTATGCCAACTTTCCAGAAATACTGGTCTTCCATTGTACTGGCCATACTTGAAATACTTTTGACTGAGGAAACTGTCTTCTCTCTGCTTTTGGTCAGCATTTCCATGTCACCCGTATTGCTTGCCACACTGATCTCGAAAGGGCTTTTCTTGCCTGAACGTTGCTGTCAGGCTGCTAGAAATGTGTCAGCCTTCAAACCGGGCTGCATTACCGGTGCCGTGCAAAGCGTGCATGTGGGAGACGCTGGCTTCCCTCCTAGCAGCGTTCCTAGCATGGGAGAGCGCTTCGGGTTGCAGCAGCTGTAAATAAAAGGTTGCGTCAGACTTGTCTGGCGCTGCGTGTTGCAGGGCTCGGTCACAGAGTCTGCTTCGTAATTGCAGCTCTGATTTCCGTTGCTGCTCCCAAATTAACTGGGAGGGGTTTACAGGAGTCAGACAGAGTTAAAAGGGAAAATGCCACTTGTTTACAGTAAGTGAATCACATAATGGATTGCCTTCCGTGACAGCTCTATACAAACCAGCAGGGAGAGGGGGCACCTTAGGCAGGCAGATCAAACTGCTTTTTATTAGTTCAATTATGCGTTTTCTTCCCGAGGAGAAGTTTTGATGAACTGACAGTTTTATCACATTGGTTGGGTTTTTTCATTTGAAGAAAGTGTCTTTCAGATGAAGCAGGTTAGCTGTAAGATTGTTTCTTCTCTGAGAAGCTTTTCTTTAAAATTACCACAACAGCTGCTTTTGGTCTGAAGGAGTTGGGTTTTTTTAAGCTCTGCTAGCAACGGTGCAGAGACAGAAACTGTTTTGGGATCTAGAGCAAGTAGAGCAGAGTGCTGCAGTTGCTGAGTGTTAACTGGACACTGGTCAAGGGACTTGAGGTTTCAAGACTTGGTTTCTGAAAACCAGATCCCTCTAAGGTATGCCATGCTTACCCTGGTAATCCCTTGGCCCTTCTGGAGAACAGGGAAGCAGATTTTGCTTTACAGTCTACAAACCACAAGAAAGAAGGAAAGAGAATTTGAATTTTTATTATTTAAGTAACAAAGCAAAAAGGGTTTTTTTCTTGTATGGGCTTCTTAAGAGAAAACAAAGAAGTCCCAAGAAGAAAAACTGTGTTCTACCAAACACTCCCCCCGCCCCCCCCCAAAAAAAAACTAACCCCCTGAAGGAAGTAGAGTGGATGGGTGGGACAGCAATAACACTAAAGCTTCTTTGTGGGTTGTCTCCAATACTTTCTGGTAGTGTGGAGTCACTGGAATTTGCTTTTTATCAAATCTCTACTTTGAAGCACAGTTCGGGAGGGGAGGGGATTTGTTTTGTATGCAGCCAGAGTGTTTCTCGGCACCCTGCGAAGGCACCCCAAAATAACCAGCTTTCCCTAGCCTCTGCAAAGGTTATAGTTCCCACAAATGTTTTATGGCTTCTCTTTTTATATTTTATGAATATGAGGCTTGTATCATGTGTCCTAATGGCTCTGCTGCATGCCCCGTGCTTTAGACTCAGCCAAACCTTGGTGAAGGATGTGGCCATACTTGCCCGAGAGATTCATGATGTTGCTGGAGATGGGGACTCACAGAGTTCATCAGGGACGGGACCAAGTACCTCCCTCAGCTCTGTGCCCAACACTCCTGCTTCCACCATATCGGCCAGAGAAGAGGTAAGATCCCGAATGACAGAAATCTCTGCCTTCGAATGCTCGTAAGTATGTGGGGCACAATTGCGGTGGGAGACCAGGGCAGCATCCCCAGTTGCTGCAGCACTGAAAACCGCTCATCCCCTGTCCTCCTAAAAAACACCACCAGAAAGATTGACTGCAACCTATTTAGGATGCTCTTTATTTTGCCCTCCTCTATACTACAGCCGGCCTTGCAAGAGGGATTCAGATTCCCTAAAGATCTCATGGCCTCACATTGGACTTTGGTCCCTGAAGTTTGCATCTGAGGAACAGGATGGAGTGTGCTCTTATGCCAGGGAGCCAGAGCCTCTCTCCTTGTTCAGACAAGGCGCTGACCATGTGCTATGGCTACATGCTCTGTATCAGCTGTGTATTTTGTACCTCTGCATTGTCCTTTCTGCCGGGGCTGTTGAAATGCGTGCAGGTGTTACCTGAATCCATTCCCTCCATCTTTGTATCGTTGGGTGAGGCCAGGGAATCTGCTCTGCTCTCCAGCCAGTGAGTTGAGCAAGGAGAGCAGTTAGCTGGGGAAGTGTTGTCCTCCAGCTCTTCAGTGAACTGTGGTATCCTCCTGAACTGTGTAGCACAGTTTATATGCACTGGAGTGGGGAGGAGAGGTGATTTCTTAATTTGGCTCACCAGTGCTGCGGCACAGGCACTCAGCTCAGACTTGGCTCCAGGGTCATCAGGAGGCTTCTGCTGCTAAATGCTGCTGCTTAAATCCAGATTCCCTCCTGTCTACCACCATCGTGGGCTTAAAAAAATACCCAGCTCGGTCTGTCTGCTGTTCAGGTGGGCCTTTTGTTGTCTTCGACTGTTGTAAGCATTGCAGGCCTGTCCTAAGCAGGCTTCAGAGCTGAGGACCAAACCTGTTGCCCTGTGAGAGAGTACGTGGAGGCCCTGTGACCCTGCTGTGATCATCACTGAAGGTGCAAAACAAAAATTTAGGGAGATACCCAGAAGATCAGGGGAGTGTGGCTGTGTTAAGCCGAGGTCAGCTGCAGCCTGCTCAGCGAGGGGTTTTTTTCCTGGGACTGTTTGGAGCCACAGTGCACAAATGTTTCACAATAACATCAGGCTTCGAGATAAAGTGTTCTGTTGCTTTGTTTCCTTGCAAGCGCCACACCCACAAAACTGCCTGTTGTATTATTCTTTTCCGAGCAGTTAAGGTGACAAATCTACCTTACTTCTGACTTGCAAATGAAAGTTTGCTGTGAGTTGATAATGACCAGTACTCGGCACTTGCTTCCTGCCAGAAAAGCTGCGTACCTACTTTTTTGTGGAGTGCCACTGAAGGGTACCGCCAGAAGTCAGGTCATACCGAGGACTATGTCCTCTGCTGGTAGAGGAAGAACCTCCTGTGAAACGTGGCGTTTCTGCTCTGTACAGAATGATGGGCTCCAAAGTGCATGGTTGTGATGCTGAATGGCAGGATCACAAAGCCAGGATTGCTTGGACCCAGGCGAACTGAGGGTTTCTCTGCGACGTGGCTTTGCGGTGCTGCTGCGTGGGATGTGCCAGTCAGCCCCTTCACAATAGTCAGGAGAGCAAATGTAGGGCTGTGTTGCGCTGTAGGTAATGCTTGTGGCAGTACCTGCTGCTAGAGCAGTTTTTGAGATCTTACAGTGGTGTAAAGGAAGAAGCAGTGGCAGGAGCCATGAAGACAGATAACCTTTGCTGTGTTCAGCCAGTGGTGGCTGAAACCGCCGTAAAGGCTTTTAACTAGACTCACTCCAAATAAGGTTGGGTAGCACTGTGATTTCGGCAGGGCCAGGTGCTGGGGGCATTTGAGTTACACCCAAAATGTCACCATTCATCAGTGAAGCTGCCTTATGTTAGTGATAATCAGGAACAGGTTAAATCAGCAGGATTTCTACTGGCTATGCTGAGATGTGGAATTGAATCCCAAATAGCTTGGGATCCTGAATGATGCATCCTAGGGGTCAAGTTATGAATGGGAGCAATTAAAGAAATACGGGTTTAATAAATGCGCATCTCGTACATCTCATCTTTGGAACTGGACTAGAATCAGCAGACATGCTTCCCTCAGTCTAGGTGCTGCTGAATCTGTGCTAACATGATTATTTTGGTTTAATGCAGGGAGGTTGCTAGGAAATATCTGAAGATCAGTGTGTGTAATGCTAAGCGGTGTGAATTTTGTGTTTATTAAACAAATTTATATAAAATATTCTAAGAAATGACAGTGATGAGAGATAGGTACTATAGTTATAATAAAAGTGTATTGAAACACCTGATGAAAGGAAGTGTGTGAATAACTGTTTGCTTTGTGTGACTGTTTCTTATACTGCTCTGGCTCCTGCAGTGTTGTATGCCATTCTGCTAGCTCTTGATTTTCTACTACTATTTATGCCTATTCTAATAAAGTGGGGAAGAATAAGTACTGATGCTGGAATAATTTTTTTAGTGTTTAATGTACCAGAAGCTTCACTTTGGACCAGTGTGTGGGACAGCATTTCTCAGCCTCAAATAAATTGCTTTTTATATTACTTTTATTATGAAGTGTCCTGGTTTCAGCTGGGATAGAATTAATTTTCTTTATAGCAGCTGGTATAGTGCTGTGTTTTGGGTTTAGGATCAGAGTACTGTTGATAACACACTGATGTTTCAGTTGTTGCTGAGCAGTACTTACACGAAGTCAAGGACTTTTCAGCTTCTCACCCCACCCCAGCGTTGAGCAGGCTGGGGGGCACAAGGAGCTGGGAGGAGACAGACCTGGAACAGCTGATCCGAACTGGCCAAAGGAGATGCTGTACCATATGGCATCATGCTCAGTATATAAACTAGGGGGAAAGCTGGCTGGGGGCCG
>JAVJGI010000063.1:28914151-28955354 GCA_035590275.1 Ibycter americanus
CTGAGCGTCAGTTGGTGGGTGGTGAGCAATTGCATTGTGCATCACTGGTTTTATATATTCTAATTCTATTATTACTATTATTATTCCTTCCTTTTCTGCGTTATTAAACTGTCTTTATCTCAACCAACAAATTTTACTTTTTTTCCTAATTGTTTCCTCCATCCCACTGAGTAGAGTGGAGTCAGTGAGCGGCTGTGTGGTGTTTAACTGCCTGCTGCGTTAAACCATGACACAAAGCTTGGTTAAAGGTTAAAATAGTCAGTTCTCTTAAAAGTTAAGATGGAGCCTTAGATAAACCTTATTCTTCATGTTCTGTCCTTTCAGGTCGTGTTGGCGTGGATGTTTGCCAGGGAGGTTTTCAGTTTCCCCAATGCATGTTTGGGGTAGTTTTGTTTGGTTTTGTATCTTCAACTGTATAGTTTATAATAACCTAAATTCTTGACATATTGAGCTAAGTACTGCTACAAATTAAGCAAAACCTCCCCAACCAACCAAAACAAAACAAACCAGAGTTCAGCAAGGGTGAAATCTTCATGATTCCTGTTTACCAAAGCTACAGGTTGTTTGGGATGCCTTGGGTTGTTGGTGTGTAGGTTTTACGGGATCCAGTTTTCTGCAGAGCTGAGCAGTCAGGAAGTGCAGATGCTGCAAGTGTAGTCAGGTGGGTCATTCCAAATCACTGGCCACTCTGCAGATTTTAGCCCTGTGTGAAATTCTTTTAGTTGATCTTTTTTTAAAGTTGATAATGATGTATAGCAAAAACTTAAGAGCCCAATTTAGTTTCTTAGGTTGTTTAACTTAGTACTAGTGTTGGTATGACAAGAGGAAATGTTTATGGTGTGACAGAACAGAAAGCATGACAAGAGACCAGGTCACGTGTGAAAATCTCCTGCTGGTGGTGGAGCCGGTGCTGTCCTCACTGTGTTTTCAACTGGTTGTGCTGAGAACTGCTGGACTGTAGGAATATCTCATTCCTTCCTGATGCTATTTCACTGCTGTAAGCAGCCTAACTTACTGGTTCTGTGCTTCATGAAAGGATGCCTAAAGAAGAGAAGCTTATTAGCTAAGCGTTTTGGCTTTTATGCCCCTGTACCGTAATATTTCATACCTTCCGCCTGTGTATAACCCAAGTGCTATTGCATAGAGTGTGGGGAGCCTGGACCTTGGATGGCACATGGTTTCCTCGCAAGAGCTGTGTGCTTTGCCAACCAAAGAGCCTCCTGGGCTGTATGTTTAGCCCATTCTTTGTGCTCAGAGGGCTGCTGGATTTCACTCGGCACAGTCCGTTTCGAAGTAACTGGGGAGCTGCCTGAGACCGCCTCTGCAGAACTGGTTGGTGACCAGAACATGAGCTTCAGTGCATGCCGGGGGTGGGCATTGAGTGCTGGTCCTCAGGAATGTGCTTTTGGGAATGTCAACCCAAAATAACCCCAAACCATGTGTTCTCTGGTACTTGCTGTCACAGTCACTCACTAGCATTGATCTCTTTGTTTCTGTTTTAACACAGATTGCTCGTAGATCTTTTCGGCTGGCATATCCATCTCAGGTGCACTTTCCATCCCATTATTTTTGTGTATCTGTCTTGTCATTGTCACTTTCCTCCCCTTCTTTTAGAGTTTTTGTCTGTCAGTCAATCAAACAGGAATAGCTGTCTTTTCTGTTCTTCCTGTTAATTAATTTGCATTATCAGTGGTTTTGTATTGCTTTTTCATCTCTTCCATGTGTTACTAAATAGTTTCTGATTAATTTTAGTGTGACTTTAATGTTGCATTGATAAATTAAAACATGAGATATGGGAATACAGGGCCTTTTTGAGTTTTAGCTAAATTCAAAAAAGGCAAAGATGTACTTTTCAAATACACGCTCAAGAGTCAGAATTATAAAGTAGAATAGCCCCACTGAGTTCAGTAGGATGACTCCAGTGGGTAGACATGCTAGCAGGATTGGGGTCTAGTAATTTGCTTAGGAACCCATACCTGTCTGAACAAGACTTAAATGAATCAGTGTTCCTCTGGGGCTTGCCTGAAAATCTGCAATACCTGCAGTGAGTGCCTGTGTGCCTCCTTCCCTACTAATTTTTAATGACTCATTACTCATTATTTCCAAGTTGGTGCAGCACATTCCAGAAGCAAGTCTGAACTACCAGAAAGTGCCTCCAGGATCAGTGGAACTGAAGGATTTTGACCAAAATATGAACGATAATAGAGAAGAGGATCCCTCAAGAAAAACGAGGACAAGAAACCGTGAGGAGGCAGGCCACCTTTTTCTTTACTTTATATATGACATTGCTTTAAGCTGCAGTATGTATACCTGTTCTTTCTAAGCTGCCAAAAGAGGCTACTCAAAAAAAAAAAAAAAAAAAAAAATGCACCTCTCAAGAACCCTGACTTGTAGGTATAGAAACAGTGTTTAAAAAACAAAACAAAGAAAAGAGGAACAGATTCACTCTTCTTGCCAACCCTGACTGGAAGTTTCCTCTTCTGTGTAAAACTCCACTAAAACCTGAGGCTTGGTCACTTGTTGTTTGGGAGGAGGCATTCAGCGTGGGAGCCCACTTAGGCTATTTTACTTCTATTTTAAAGAAAAACACAAAAACCTTAGCTTTGAAATCTGCAGCACTGATAGTTTAATGGCACCTTTTCTGCTGCTGGCATCCTGGTTGGAGCTGCCCATGGAGCAGCAGTGGCAGAATCTGGACCTTAGGAGGAGTTTCTGCAGCTGGGCTTGAGTGCTGTAGCACATCTGGCTTGCTGTGCCATGCCGTGCAGACAGCAAGCCACTTGTTCAGATTTGCTCCCTCCAACATATGCAATTTGATGCGATTCTTCTGGGCTGAGAGAGCAGTGTAACTTGGAAATCACTGAGATGATGCTAAAGGGTGAGGAAGACTGGCCTGAAACTTGAGGCTGGGGATGGCGTTGGGCTGAGGGGTGTAGCGGGGTGATGGTGCCGGAGAGTGGAGGAGCAGGCTGCTAATGCAACACTCGGCTGTTGCTTCTGCTTGCTTTCTGCCTGCTGGCTCTGGTTGGGAAGGAAAAGCTGGGGCAGAGGCTCCAGGGATGCAGAGCAGGCAGAAGGGGAGAGCTGGACTTCAGCACAGTCACTTCAGTGCTCTGGAGGAGGAGGAGTGTGACTGAGCCAGGCTAATGAAGGGGGAAATTGGGCTGAGCCACTGGTACTGATCCTGCCCTGTCACTGACTTCAAGCAATCCCTTGCTTTCCTGTGGAGAGGTGCCAAGACTGAATAAAAGGTGCAGGTTCAAAGTGCCACCAGATGATGTGGGTTTTCCTGGCAGAAGCCTGGGGGCTCTGCTGAGCCACAGGACTTGAATATTTGGGGTTTGGTGAGGTTTTGGTGTGTTTATTAAAAGAGCAGAATGTAACATGGTGGGATACCTGGCTGTGAAGGTGGCTTGAACCCATGTAAATAACATTAGATTGTTTCAGTGAGACTGCTTGTGGGACTTTTTGCATTGTAATTTGGCTTTTGAGGGCTTTTGGTGGGGGGAGGTGCCTGTGAGGCTTGGAAACTCTTAAGCTTTTTCTTTCAGAAATGCTTAAGTAGTTATCTGACTGCAGACAACTCTGTCTATAGAAAAAAAAAAAAAACTGAACAAGTTAGTATTAATCTTTTTGCCAAAGCGCTGCAACAAAGCCGCACATCATCTTAATCTCCTTTGAGCTTCAAGTATCGTCCACATAGACAAAGACATTTCAGTGGAGATGGTTTGTGGTAAAAAATTTCCAGTTTTGTAATATGCCACTTTTGCTGAAAGTTCTCTGATTTGCCCCTATATTTTAGGTAATCTTTGACAATCTCATGTTGAACCCAGTGTCCCAGTTATCACATACAATCCGTGAAAATACAGAAAACCTAGCTGAAAAAATGAAGTAAGTAACTTTTTGTCCCTGGCTTGAAATGTTGACTTGCTGCTAAGTTTGTTGACTTACTACTTGTGGAAGATAGTACATTGCCTCCTTGGAAAGCAGGGAATCTAGATGTAGGAAACTGTGTGTGTGAATGAGGGGTAATATGATTATTTGCCATGTCTTTTCCTCATGTGTTTGGCCTTTGGAGTTTTAATGATGGATTTGTAATGCTTGTTTATGCCTTAACTTTTAAATGTTGCCTGTTCAAAGCTACAGCAGAAGGTGGGTGAATTCTCTCCTCTTTCCTTTTCTGTCCCAAGGCTCTCAGAAAGCCTGCAGGTCACCAAATTTGTGAAATCTCTTCATAGCTTGTTGTTGCTCTAGAAGACATCAGTTAGGGAAGGACTTTAGATTGTTTCTAAATCAGCTAAAAGGTGCTTTGTCCAGTTGCTAATCCACTAATCTCCTTTGTTGCCACATGTTGTGATAATTAAGTCTTTTAAACAAGCAGCTTTTGAATGGCAACTTTAAGACCTGCTCCGCTTCTTGTGCTACAGGATTCTGTTTCAAAACTCGGAAAGGACCTGGGAGGAGATGGAGGCCAAAATTAAATCAGAAACTGAAGTGCCAATTCTGAAGACATCAAACAAGGTAAGACCATGCAAACAAGTGAAATACTGAAGGCTTTTGTCCATGAAAGCTTTGTAAGAGACCAAAACAACAACCTCTGGCCCTTCTCAAATCTGTTTCTGAAATTACTAGTCCATTTGCATGTGTTGAACTGCTGTGTTTTGTTGCTGTTTGAAATATGACAAAGTGAATTCCTTCAGCTGTTGTGTTTCACCAGCTCTTACCCTCTCCCTTCTGTGATTCATCTTCAAAGACCCAGTCCCTTAACAGATGTTCAAGTTCAGGGTCATTAGGCCTCATTTCTACATCTACCAAAGTATCACCTACCATGTGGTTGCCACAGCTTCAGTTATAGACAGGTGGTTATCATGAATGTTTGTTTACTTCACCTGTAACAGTTTGATAATAGGGCAATAAAAAAGCTTCAGCCCTAGGGTGGTGTTTGTGCTCTTGTGACCTCCCGTTGTCATTGATGGGGACTGCCAGTAAGGATTTAAATACAGTAGTGGACCCAACAAATACGGTTAATGCTAGGTGTACGTGTAACACTGTGCAGGACCTGTGTAGCTTGGTGCTACAACAGTATATATGTGGCCAGTTGCTTTGTGTGGTCTAGGAGTTGAGTTTACAAGTAATCTTCCAATATTTAGTATTAAAGAGGATGTGGGGGAGCCTTTTTACAGTTAATCTGGCTAACATCACAAACCTAAAAAATCACAGCTACTATGAACCGGGTGGTGTGGTAGCGCATGGTGAAATGATGCAGAGCAGAGGTCCCTGTGTACTGACCAGATGCACCTCAATACAGATACTAGCTTTGCCTTTTCTGTTAAACAAGCAAGGTTGGAATGGACTTTGAATCTTCTTCATCAGATAAGGCAGAAGGAGTAAGACTAGATTCCTTCGACAGTTAAGTACTTTGCTTAATTTCCCATTCTGATGCTTTTCTTTCTAGGAAATCAGTTCTATCCTGAAGGAGCTGAGGAGAGTTCAAAAACAGCTTGAAGGTTGGTCATTTAAAATGTTCTTTTTGTCTCTCAAATGTCAGTAAGTTGCACAAAATAAAATAATGTGACTTGATTTGCCAGCGAAAGCTGGGAAAGGATGCAGAAGTTTAGTTTGTTAGCACAGTGCTCTCTGTTGAGTGTGCATATGGAATGAACAGTAGATTTATCTTGTGCTGCCAATTTTTAAGAAAATTGTTGACTTCTGAAATGTGGAAGCTGTTGCTGTGGAAATGCTTTGTTTGTGGTAATTAGCATATTCCCATAACATGAACTGGCAAAGGTCTGTTCTGCTGAAATAATATTTAGCAGCTCTTTCAGCCAATAAGCTGTGCTGTGCTTTTTGGACTTGACTTTTGCACATAGATCTGTGCAGTAGAAAAGGCAAGACAAGCTCTTGCATCATCTAGAAGCTTAATAAGGACATACAGGTGTCATTTTGGGTCCTGCTAAAAGCTTGCCCTTTGGCTGCCTTAGTTTGCCTTCTCCAATTTAACCAGAAAAGTTGAGTGTACTCGTAGCTTCAGTTTGGGAGAAGTTTTGCTTGTTAAAGCTGCTTAGGCCTGAAGGTACTAATGAAGAAAATACTGTGACTAAAATGAACACGAGTACTGCCTGCAGTTCTGCTGGCTTCATTGTATTTAGAAACTCTGCTGAGTGCTGCTAATATGTCTGTGTATGTCTCTTTTCTTCCTCCCCAGTCATAAATGCTATCATTGACCCTACTGGAAACTTGGATGTAGTTGCCAGTAACAAAGCATCTTCTGCTGCTAAGCAATCTACAGCCACTAAAGTCAGGACTGCTAATGCTTCTGGGTCCACACTGGAGACTTTGTCCCCAGCACAGATGAGAAACTACACACAGAAATCGAACTGTGGGTCTTCTAGCTTACAAGATTCGAATTTCATTCCAGATGGAGAGAAATATGTGATCTGATACAATATTTTGTATTGCTATCATATTGCAATCTACTGTCGCATTAGTATTGTGTATGAGTGGTTTGTGGACAGTTTGTGTGGAGCAGTTGTTTAGATTGCTAACACGTTGCACAAAAAAAAATAAATCTATGCTGTGAGGGTGAATGGAAAGTCTGTGTATGCCTTTTAAACAAGACTAGCACTGTGGAGCAGCACATATTCAGCATAGAGGCAAACTGATTTTTAGAAAACTACTCACTCTTGCAGTGTGCCATAAGAAAACAGGCTTTGCATATGCTCCATTCAATACTGCCGAAGCTAAAGTGTTCTTGCATTGGCCTGTTTATAATTATTCAGTTGTAATGAGGCGCAATTTAAAAAAAACCACACTTTTTTGGTACTATGTTTGGTTTGGTTTTATTTGTTTGATTGGATTTTTTTAAGTGTATAGGTGAAGCATTACAACTCTGTTGGAATCAATGTGCAAATCCAACAGAATGATCGTGCAATATCGTGGGTTTCTAGGAGAAACTCTTACTACAGTTGTGTGAGAAGTCCTTTTTGGCAATCATAAAAAGGCAACCACACTGAAGTTGTGAATCCTTCTTTTTCAGTCCAAAAACCAAAACGAGACAGAATAAACCCTTTGTTTTTCTCTTGGGAAAGTGTAAAATTTAATAATGGTATGAATGTAAAGACTACTAATACAGTTACTATTTTTGATGATGTTTCAGGCCCAAAGTTTGGGTAGGTACAAAAAGTCAGATTTTACAGTTTAGCTTGCCAAATTTTCATGATTTTGGTACAAATGCTGTCTTGAAGCTGCCTTTTTTTTTTTTTTTTTTTTAAATATACAGACTTTTTACAATGAGCTAGCTACAAATGCTCTCGGCTGGGCCAAAGACGAAGATGTTTGCGATTAGCTAATTGCTAAGAAAAACATCTGTTCCAATGGCTCATGTAATAAACGTAATTGCACAGTTGCTGTGAACTAGTGTTCACTTGACAGCACTGAAACTATCATGGCTTAAATGTAGCTCCACCTTTACGGCTAGTTCTGTTACAAAGTTTTTTTCAATGCAGAAGTGCTTGAAGACCACCATTCTGTGGTATTCTTCAGAAACTATTCAACAGTGTCAAGCACTTGGTACATTTGGGATTTTTGTCTGGATTTTATTTTTGGTCTGTTATAATCCTAGAAACACTAAGGATTGTGTGCAGTTGCACTGAGCAATTTCTTGTTTAAAGTTGTTTTTTTGTATTCTGTCTTTCTGTTAAACTGCAAAACACTAAGCAATTTTTGTTACTTTAAGAACAAAAGTTTTGCTTTTGAGGGGACCTCTTCCAGACGTGTTTGCTCCCAGTTTTCTCTGTCTTGTATCGATTCCTTTTTCATTCTTCCTGGTCAATAAACAGTAATCAGGTAAAGAATTTTTTTTGTAGCCATGGAGGATATGTTTACTGGGAAAGGTGAGCAGATGAGTTCCACTTTGCCCTCATACTGTGTGTAGTTTAATCAGTGAAAATGGTTTCCCAAGCTTGACTGCTTCTTGTGTGCTGACTTTATATTTTGGGGTGGGTAGTGGATTCCTTAGTTAGCTTCAGTAGTTACCTGAGCTTTTCTGCTAGAATATTGTAACAGTGAGAACCTGGTAAAATAATTTAAATAAATAGGGATGCTCACAAAGTGTTTAATCTTACTAGTGAAGACCATGATTGCTTTCCTGGGGAAGCCAGTGGGAGCTTTCTATTAATTTCAGCAGAAACAGAATCGTTCCCAAAATGGGAGTATGCCATCAGGCCATTAGTTTCTTTTGAGCGTGCAAGATTGCTGGCTGGTAAACAATAGGTGCAATTATCCTTCCAAGATTTCCAGTAGGTTTTAAGACTCATCTGCTTGTGTGGAGATGCTCTTTCTTGAAGAAATCTGCTGGATTTCACGTAGATGAATGCAGCATAAGAAAAGAACTTGCCCTTGATGTTCTTCTGCCTGTAATATATGCACTATCTGAATGTGTTCATTCGGTCATTTATTCTGATCTGTCTTTTCTTGAGATACCTGACTGTGTCCTTGATGAATATCGTAAGTGGTGGTATTGTTCCTGATATATGAGACACAATTTTTCAAGCCCTTGGTTAGGGTTTGAACCGACCAGGTGCTACCCTAACTCACTAGGAGTTGCAGGACCTTCACAGATAAGGTGGTGGTGTTAGTTTCAGTTTTGCTGTAGGAAGAAGTGAATTACTCAGACATCTTTTAGTATTATATGTTAACAACATTTCCGCATCTTCATGGCTATGCTCTTGTGGATTTTTTTTTTTTTCTCTACATCTTGATGGGAGTTCTGTTTACTTTCACTTAAAAATTGCTTGATTCTTCTTTCATTGATGAACACATCAGGGGTGGATTTTCGTCCTTGGTTGCTCTGTTCTGAACTTGAGGCAGCGCCCACAGACACCTTACATGAATTAAATCAACCCGCAAAATATGGTACCTCTTCAAGTGACTAAAGATGCAACAGTAGGTGTCTGTTTATAATTTGGAAATGTGTGTGTGAAGGGGGGGAGGATGCCTAGCTTGATTTATTTGTGAATCAGCCAAACTATAAAATGTTTCTGTGTCCTGACACAATGTTCATCCTTGGATCTTTGCAGTTAAAACCGTTTGCTAGTCAACGATGAAATGCAGCATATTTTTTCTTGCATTCACTGCTTCTGAAGTACACCCCATTTGCACTTGCCTGCTCCAGATAAGCCAAAGAGCTAGCCACCTGACTATTACTCCTTCGCTGATTGTTCATTCTTACAAGCAGTACTGTATGCAACCATGCAAACATGCCTCAGTGCGACTCCAGTGTGAATCTAACGGGTGTGTAGTGGTGTATCAGGGTGGCCCAGGGTCAGTCCACAAGATACCTGTTGGCTTCCGTGAGCTATGGATGGGCCTTGCATTGAGCTTGATAGGGGTGACGCTGACCATACCATATTGCTTTCATGTGTTTTGTGTCTGACTAAAGAAATGTAACAAAGGGTGGGATTTTCAAAGTCTTAGGGAGCTCAGGTCCTTTTGGGTTTCCATACGCTTCGGGTGCCTGATGCCATGAGCACCTTTCAAAATCCCAGCCCTCAGCTCTTCCACTATACTTGAAAACCGTGTTCTCAGTTCGATGCTTTCAGATGTAAAAACCTTACTCTGTTCTGATTGTGTGAATGTAAATTCCTGGGAGAATGTGTACAAGCTTTGTGAGCGAGGACCTAACTGTATCTATGGTGATGTCATGTCATGGTCATGCTCCAAGAGAAAAGAACGTCTGCATCATCCTTGAGTATTTTAGTAAAGGTACAACTAGTGGAATGTTTACATACAGCCTACTGAAAAAAAAAGAGGAGACAGAAAAAAAAAAAAAAGATAAAAAAGTGTAAAGTATTTAAGTGCAAGATTCTACTAGTTTTTTCTCGTTTTGCAGATCACAGTAGCTATTTTTGAAGTTCCGTAAATGTGTATAACTTTTGCAAAGACCAGACAGAACTACCTGTTCACTTTCGATGTGCCCTGTGCTGAATTGTGCCTATTTCACTCTCTGCTGTTGTTATGCTGCTGATTCTGCTGTTCTGAACTGTTCACTGGATCATTCCATTTGCATGCAACACAAATGCAAGCTGAGCTGTCTGAGAGTAAAGCTGAAACACGTTTGTATAACTTGAATCGATCAATGACTTTCTCTTTTCCACACCCTCCTGAAATACTGTGTATAATTTTGATTTGTTTCTCTTGCCCTGATTTTTTTTCTGCTTTTGTTTTTTTGAATGGTAATTTATTTTTGTTTGGATTATAGGCAGTATCTGTACATTTTGTTTCAAGGTGATATTGTGGATGTCTTTAAAAAACCAAATTGTTATTTTATATAATTTTATCATAAAGTTGCTCTAATAAATCATTCTTTTATCATGTGAAAATGGTTCTGGATTTCATGTGTTAATCTGGGGGGGAGTATGTATTGGGTGGACTAAATTTTTCAACTGCCTGTTTACATTGGTGTTAAGTACAGTGTAATGGAAGAATTGTCAGCAACAGAAGACAGACAGTGCAGCTGGATCCATCCTGGTGATGCCTACAGCTGGGGCAGATCCCTCTCCAATAGCACAGGGGTCCCTTTCCCTGCACCTGTACTTGCAGGATTGATGTCCCCATCACTTGAGTGTGGTCATACTGCTGAGTATGGTATGGTGATATTTGATTTAGTTTTTAGTACTGTTTTATTTCATTGCTGTCCTTAACAATGGAAGTTTAATCCAGCTTGGATATGATCATTTCCCAGCAGGTATGTGATTACAGAAAGACATCTTTAGACTCACTCTTTAGCTCTCACCTTATATATATATATATATATATTATTTTTTATATATATACATAGGTATCTATATTGAAGTTTATGTGTCTGTGAAATTCTTTTGATTTTTCCCTTCATTCCATCACTATCCTCCTTCCCTCCTGCAGTTCTTTCTGACCTTCGCATCCTTCCTGGCAATTCTGAAATAACGTTAATTCCTCCTTCCCCTCTGCACAGCCTTCAGCTGCCTCCAGCCTCCCCTAGCCTGCTCAGTGCCACATGGGATTCTGCCTCCATATCCACTGCATTAGCACAGCTTCTGTAGGAAGTAGAACGTGCATAGCTGATAAAAACACTGCATTGATTGCCAGCAATAACTAAAACATCAAGGGGGGTGGGGGTGGGGGGGGGTGTAGATATTAGTACCTAACCAGGATCAGTGGGAGACTTCCAATCCCCTGGTGACATTTGCATTAGATCCTTGAACATGAGACCTTTTATGCTTAAAGTTTTAGGGAGGTATTTTGTGTTAAAAAAAAATAATAATTAAAATTTTTTAAATTCTTCTGCCTTTCTTAAGGAGGCTTCCTTATGCTTAGTTTGTGTGTGCTGTGTCTGCAGAGAAGGGTTTCTGTGTTCTCTAAAATACAGGGCTGGGTTACACACTATATTGCCTCTCCACAGGCTTCCCCAGCAGTACTGAGTGGTATTTGAGTTGGGATGCTATGTGAAGTGCCCTTTTGAAATCAATAGTACACCCACTTTATTAATTTTTAGCAGTCTGACTGAATAAACAGAAGAGGTAGTGGAACTGTGGCCAAAACTATTTGCAGTGTAATGAAAGCTGCGATCTGGCAGAATTTAAAAATAAAGGATAGATGGCAAAAGTAGTGTGTGTCTTCCTGTTGAGTGTTCAGCTACAATCCTGCCTGGCTCTTCAACGTCCTCATCTGCCTTGGGAAATAGTCTGGCTTTCCACGTGTGTATAGAAGGGAACACCAGAAAGTGTTGCCTTGAGCAGGGTTTGCAGGATCCTTCCTTAGAGCAAAACTTTAAGGTCATTGGAGAGACAAGTTCTCATTTTTGGGTGTTGTGTGAAGATCTATCAATAGACGTCATCTATTGTGTCCTGCCTACGTGGTAGCGTAAGAGGACCATGCCTTTTTCAGCAGAGGCATTTGTGGACTGCTCAAGAGCAAAGCCCTGCTGGTCTCAGCTTTTCCTGGTAAGATGGGATTGGAGTTGGACAACAGTGGGTGGTTAGGCTGTGGGGTGTGTTCCTTTCCTTAGGAGAGGTACAACCATTTGGACGCAGCCCTGCAGAGCCTTAGGGCGCCTGCACGCAGGAGCGGACTGATGCAGTTATCGAGAAAGAGTGTTTTATTTTAACAGGTTGGCTGCTTAGGTCTCTGCATTATGTGAGTTGAGCAAGGGAAGCTAAGAAAAACCAACGCAAGAAAACAGTGCTCGCTAGGACTCTACCCTGTTTAAGCTTTTTTTTTTTTTCCTTCTCTGAACAGAAATTACTGAAAATACTGTACTTGCCAAAACAATTGGTGCCAGAAAAGGCTTATTCAGCAGCAATGCTTCTGTCTCTGTCAACATCCAACTTGTAGGAACCACAGGGAGAAAAATAAGCCACAAACCCAAAACGTGACATCCACCTGACACCTGGGGACACTTCGTAGACAAGGAAAGATCCAGAGGCACGGGTGAAGTTCAGTTTCGGTAAGAGGACCTGTGGCTTTAGCAGAGCAGTAACCATAGATAGCAGATCACTCTTTTGGGTGGTATGTGTCTCCCAGGGAATGGATCTTCCTCCTAGCCACCGACAGCTGGGCAGGCTCAGAGAGGATGGATTATAACCCAGCCCGTAACACACCTTCACCACAGGCTAAGCAACGTCTGCGTAAGCAAGAGAAATGTTTATCTTGAGGAGGACATGAGGACAGCAGTTGCATCGGGCCAGCAGTGTCCTGGATTGCCAGGTACTTTGCAAATCGAACAGGAGGAGTGTAACTTTTGGAATACAGCGCCAGATGTATTCAAGGCAGACAGCACATACTGAAGCTTTTTCTAACACCTGTAGTCACCCTTCCTGGGTGTGACTGGAGGGTGAGTGCCACACAGGAGTGATGAGACTGAGACAGCAAAGGACTCTGCAATTAGTTGGGATATGCAAATCCCTGATATTTTTTTTTTCTTTTTTTCAGTTAAAAAATTTTTATAACAAAATACAGCTGAGAAGCATATAATTTTAGGTTGAACAAAATTATTCCAAGTAAGTGTTAAATATTTCAAGTTAAATGTTTCAAGTCCATGGTTAGATATTTTAGTGAATTTATTGGTTGGTGGTTTTGTTTGCATTTTTTTAATGGAATTTGAGTAAATCTTTAGAAGTATTTCCAAACAAAAGAACCACAATTTTATTTAGACTTTCAAATTTTCTCTAGGCTTATCAGCTGAATCACTTCCCAGTTCTTGACCTGAAATGACTTTTTCTCTTTCTTCCCCACCCACCCCCACCCCCACCCCCAGCTCATTTGAGTATACAATCTTTTGGCACAAAGTATAAATAGAGCATTTTTCTTTGCAAGTATAAGGACCCTGGCTGTTCCTGCCTCCCATCCTTCTGTCGACTGTTGGTGTTTGGAGCCCAGCTGCCTAGTCCTCGTGAAATGGAAAACATAGTTTTGTAGTAATCTCTGCAGCGGTAGCAATGTTTTTGTCTATTATTAGCTCTCGGAGATGAGAACGTGTTAAACTGGCAGTTTCTTCTTAGCAAACCTCCCACACAGGCATTAGAAGATCGTTCAGCGTATCTTTTAACGCACCCTTCTAACAAACTGGAGCCCAAGCATGCTTTTTAGAGGGAGTACGTTAACCACAGTGTGACATCCAACTGTACAGTGAGAGATGTGTTTACTCTGTGCGTGGGATGGTGGCAAGTCAACCAGAGCAACTGGTAGAAGGAACCTTGTCTGAGAGACGGGGAAGAGGAGGAGTAAAAAAAGATTGCTTGTTTGCCTTGAAACTTGCCAGTCTCTCTTTCCTCCCTCCGATTGCATCCGTTGGTCAAATAAATCATGTTTCCCCCACAAACCCACTTCCATCCATAAACCGTCAGAGCTGCAATGCTGCTAGTGAGATCAGAAATGCATAATTGACGTGAGGTCAGGTAAGCAGAAGGAAACCAGGCTTTTGCAAGCTGGAGAGGAGGAGGAGGATGGGATTAATCAGTGCTGTAAGTGGTTAGAGAGCTGCCAAGGAGGAGGAGAAATACGGGTACTTTTTCTGGAAGCTGCTTTTCCCCCTGACGTAACCCAGGCTCTCCCAGTTTAAACTAAACCGGTTATATTGGAGCAATAAATGATTAAGTCCTGAACTTCATCCGAATGTGCTGCTGCTTGTGTGGTATGATCTTGAACCCACTGAAGTCAGTGGGAGCTTTTGTGATTTATGTTGGCGTAGTTCACGCCAGGATTTCAGTCCTGCACACAAACAGAGCACGGTGGCTCGTTGCTAAGCTCGCTGACGGGTACAACGCGCTGACGTGAGCTCAGGAGGCGCTTGGCTGAAACACTCAGTTTAGATGTTCAGCCTCTGAAGTCAGTGGAGGGTCAGGGACACTTCCCAGGGCTGTCTGGACCTTTAGCACATTGGCTCGCTGGAGCTGCCTCTTTTCCCTGACTGCAGGTGAAGCTTCAGTCAAGCAGGATCCTGTCTTCAGCTTTCTGGTAGCCTGAGTCTAACGGGACAGTGGTAGCCTCTGCCTTGTTTCTAAGCCCTGTTTTAGCAGAGATTTGGGATGGCCGCGTCTGTAACAGGTGATGTGCGCACAGCAGTAAATTCAGGAGAGAGCTGGCTGGTCAGACAAGTGTCCCGTCTGCTCCACCATCTCCTTTCACTTTTGGCTCTCTCTGAGTTACTGCTTGTGTTTTGGTCCCAGGGGAAGGAGAGGATTTATGACATCTTCAGCTTCCCTGAGGAAGGCCTCTTTAGGCCGTAACTGACGTATCCTCTGGCTCCTCTGAGCTTTTCCATCTCCAGCAGCTTAACGCAAGGTATGATAAAGCCTTGTTAGTCCTCATTTGTCTCTCCATTGTTTCCCCCTACAGCAGCCTTCCTTAGGTACTGAACTGCATCCTTCCATTCAATAGGATCGAGGGACTGCCTGGAGAATAACAGCAGCATTGCCACGTTGAGCTGCGTCAGCTGAGGGTGCAGACTTTGGGTTTTTACAGAAGACATAATTTCTTAGAAGTTGCCTCAAACTTGGAACCGAAAAACGAGCAAGAAGAAAACCCTCTAGACTTCATTTTGTAGGTCTAGAAGGCAGGCACGCTTTATTGCAGCGTTGGGCACATGGAGATTAGCATCTCAAAGGCACACCTATCTGACCAGCGTTCCTCATTTTATTACAACAAAGCGTACATATGCATCATATTTCCCCAAAATCTGTACACATTATAACCACTAACTACTTTCCCGAAATGAGTTACATACGCATAAGGCCCTGGGGGTCTTTCTTGGGGTCTTTTGAGACCCCTGGTTGTTGACAAGTTGGTGAACTTCAGCTGAACTTTCTCAGGGAACACGTGCGCTACTTGTTCTTACATAACTTCATCTGTTCTCTGCGCTATATGGTGTTGACTGCAATGCTCCATTACCCCACTTCTCTTGTCTATTGTTATATCCCAGGTGTCCCAGAAAGCTCACTACATCTTAGTGAGCTTATTCAATAGGTCGGGTTAATCATTACTTTAGTTTCAGCCTCTGTTAGTGATTATAGCTTAATTATATCAAACTCAACATTGCATGTAACCTGCTCCCTCGACAATGTCACTGCAAATTCCAAATACCATGTGTTTAAGGTGAAAGCTGTATTATTTCAAAGGAGCTAGTTTGTTCCCTTATGTTTGTCCAAGGATGAGCAGGAGAGCGCCTGGGAGAAGAACTGGGTAGAGAGGTGGTTTTGGAGGGTTTGTTTGTCTGTTTAGAATGAAGCTTCTGGTGCGTTGAGAATGAAGCAGTGAGAATACTGCCATGTCTGGGATGCAAACTGCACTGAAGCTGAGCAGTCATTTCAGCCGGTATCTTCTGTGTTGTTGCCTATTCTGGATCAGTCTAGTGCTGATCTAGACTCTGATCTTACACCTCTGAGGGCAGTGGGAACTTAACTGTTCAACTGACCTTGAGCCAGGTCAGGCACTGTAGAAAGTTACGCCAAACAGGTGAAGATCAGGACCTGGAGTCTAAGAACTGGGTCGTAACAACTAGATGGTCACTTGGGACTCTGTCAGTGCATGTTGTGAAACTCTGTGTTTAAGAGGAAGTAATCTGCAGCAGGAGGAGGAAAAAGACAGAAGAACCTGAAACAAATCCCCTGGCAAGAAGCATGTGTGCTGCCTCTTGTAAGTAGAGTTGGGAGTAACATCAGACCACAGCAGGATATCCACACAGGAGAAGGTCTTCCAGGATGGTAAGTACATTTGCTGTCATCTTGAGAGTGCTGGGGGGTGGTCGCGGAGAGCGTGCTTTGTTCATCTGAGGAGCTTCAACCAGCTTCCTGGGAGGACTTTGTACGGTGAAAAATCTCATCCTTGTGTTTGAAATCCAAAATCTGAAACAGTTTGATGCTGATGGAGAGAAGCAGTACCAAGAGCTATTTTGGGGGCAGGGAGAAAACAGCCTTAACATTATAAACAACAGTCTCCTGCGTGTGCTCAGCAGATTGTAGTATTAGCTTGCGTTGCAGTCTGTGAAGCAATGCTAAGTAGTGCTTGTATTTATTGCTCTTGGTTGAACTTTATTCATGGAAATTGGCAGCTGGTAAAGCCCTGAAAGCTTCGAGGGAGCCATAGTTAATTACTGACTGGCTACAATATTGTTCTTCAGAATTCTGGTTGCGTCTCTGATGTTTTCTTTCTAGAAAATTTAAACTGCATATTTTAGTGCAGTTCTCATGGCTTCTGTGTAGCAGTTGGGAATCTAACCCATCACCAGTCAAAGATATCAAGAAGAACTTTGTTTGAACTAAATGGTAGGTGACTCCATTATGGCACGTAGGAGATCTGTTTGCTCTTGTATATTAAGAGAAATGCTGCTTTTTGAAGCCATTTTGTGACTGTTGCTGAGAAAGAGAACTGAAACAAGTTGTTTGGTAAGCTCCATCCTCCTGAAGTCATGACATGCTGTAAGTGCACCTACAGCTGCAGCTCCTTACCGAGACACTGCCTGGGTCACCGAATGTGTTGTGGGGAGCACTTCAGCTTTGGGGGCCAGAGGGAGAAGATGACACCTCTCAGGCTCGGGTTCTGTGCTGAGAACCACCCGGGGCTCTTTGTTACTGGGTAGCCCAGCTGGCTGGGACAGCTGCGGCGTGTGACCTGCAGCCTCACCGGGCTCTCCTGCCCCAGGCTGAAGGGCTGCTGGTGGTTTTCAGCTGCCTTTCTCCTGCTTTAAAATCTCTTTGCCTCAGTTTCCTACCAAAACTCTTAGGATCTTTTCTCTTGCTCTTCTATTCCTCTTCTTCCCGCTAAGATGTCTGGGTTGGTATTTGACCACTTCTCTCAAGGTGGGGGAATGATGAGCGTTGCACTCACACAGCTTGCTCTGCGTGGTGTGTTATACCCCCCTGCCCCTGCTGGGGCTGTCTTTGGGGTGAGACACCGTATCTTTGTACTGTGCTTAAAACACGAACTGGGATTTCAGGGCCATGCTGACCTGACATTCACCAGGGAACGGCCAGCTGGCTTTTGCTGCTAGCAGCACCTCAGTTTCTCCAGAGTTGGGAGAATGGGTGTTTACCTGCCAGCACTTGTGTGTATACCTAGTGTAAAAGCTTGCATCTGAATCTGGGGGTAGTAAAGGGAAGTGAGTGCCAGTAAAGTGTGAGTAAAACTGCCTTGGAAAGTAGGCACTGCGGCAGTGATTACAGCTGGGAATAACAACAAGTAGACCTGGAAACGGACACGTAGCTCTTGCTTCTGTAGCTCTAGTATGCTCTGAAGCATGACTGTTGATAACTTTTCTTCCCTCTCCACCTTTCTCATTCTCCCTTGTCTGGTCTTTTACCTTGGGTCCTCTCTTTTCACGTCCCTCACCACATTCCCCAAGTCACTGTTTCAGACCCACCTCCCTTGTCTCCCAAGACATCCTCCACCTCTTTGGTTCAGCCCCACTAGTTCTTGTGAGTTGTGTCCCACAAGGAGCCTTTGGGGCTGTGTCCATGCTGTGTCTAACTCCCGCCTGTTCCATGTGGTCACAGCATCCGTACAGAAAGGTGGAGTGGGCAGGGGCTGGCCACAGCATGGACATGTCTGGCCTTGCTGCCTTACTGGTGTGGGAGGGCAGACTCCATGAGCCCATGCAGTTCAGGTGACACTAGCTGTGAACATACGGCAAGATGGATGGGACAAGATTGGCAGGATCCTTCCTATCTAAAATTTGTTTGAGTGTGGCCACCCACAGAGCAACTGCATATCTGAAACCAGTACAGCACGTTCATCCTCCAGGGTACAGTGCCCAGTGGCTCAGGGGTAGGAAGCAGTAGTTTGGGGACTGGACAGGTGGTGATATCATCTGGTAGCACTTTCTGAAATCTGAAATCCACACCCCAGGATGTACTGCTTGCTTCTGAGCATGAAAAACGACAGCTGACTCTTATGGGGTGAATTCACCCCTGGCAATGCAGGGCTGATTGGACATGTGTGAAGTTTTTGATTTGACCTTTTGAGAAGGCGAGGCAGGCAAGCGGCCAGCTACCCCTGCCCTACCATATGCTCTGAGTTTTGGTATATTTTGGTATTTGCTCTTGTGGTGGCCTCTGCTGGTGATAACACAAGATTGGAGCAATACTGTCAGAGGGAGAAAAGAAGTTAACTTATTTTCTAGCATCACGGTTGCAACAGGGGAGGAGCAGAGTTTATATTTCAGCCTGGTCTCCATCACCTTAACAGAGTCCATTCTGGAAGAGACACCGCCGGCACTGAAGGCAACTCAAAGGCATAGGAAGAGCAGAGCAGGAGCCTAACAGAATCACACACAGGATGGCATTGATGCTGTACACTATCAGCCATGACTTCTGTGCTTAATTATTGCTTGTTGGCACAATGTGTTAGCTTGCAACAGGCCAAAGTGGGTGTTGAAGGATAACTTGAAGAGGCAGCGATGCAGTTGTTTACACATTAATTACTGCAGTGATTTTTGTGTGTAAACAGCACCAGGGACAAACTGCAGGGACCTGTCTCCCTCTCACTTCGTAATCTGTTAATGTCACTCAAGTCCCATAATACAGTGAGGATGTTGCACAGATGTGTGCTTAAATCCCAGAGCACTAGATAAAGCAATGGCAGTAACCTGCATTTTTAGTCTGTAACCAGCTTTATACAAATGTTGCCATAAAGCTTTATTTTTCCCCCTGCATACATTTCTGTTTTTCAGATTGTGAAAAAAGCATTAAAAACCTCCCTGATGTTTAATGAGTCCTCCAACATGAAATTAACCGTGAACAATCAAAAAGACGTCAAAATGGTAATTATTGAGATACACTACATTTGCTTACAAGAGCTGAGATTACACTGACATATCTGAGAAGAAATAACAGATTAAGAAGAATGATATTATTGCCCATTTTAGAAATCCGCGGAGGTTTCAATCCTATTTGTAAACAAGTGAGTGACAAAACCCTCACTGATTTATCCAGTAGGCTGATCAAACCTTGCCAAGAGAGTGATGTGGAGCCTAATCCTGCAGCCCTGGCTCAGGACAGTAAACCTTGCTCATGCAAATAGCCTCGCTTTCACCATTAGCCCAGCATTTATTTATTTATTCACCATGCCTAGAGCACCTGGACATCGCAGTGTACAGCATGGTGACAGTCAACATGTGACTTCAAAATAGATCTCTTACCTCAGAAATGTCTTCTAAAACCTGCGCGATGTTTAAGTCTTGCCAATGTGTTCACAGGGTGAAATGCAGAACCGTTAAAAATTGGTGGGATTTTTTTTTTGCCCTCCATGAGAGGGAGGACAAACCAGAGGACCAAAATTTAAGTTGATAATCAGTTTAAAAACATTTTTTTCTCATTCAAATCACTGCCTGAAATTGATGGCAGCACTGTAGATATTGAGAAAAGTAGAGAAAAATGAAAGGTAAGAAACTTTATCCACATAGAAACTGAAATAGATACTTTCAGAAGTAACTGGTTTCTTCAACTGGTACAAATTTTCATATGTACACTTTCAGGAACTTACATTTATAGCTACAGCCTTACAACCACTCCTAGACTTGGTTCTCCTGCCTGGAGGTTCAAGAGCTCAACTCTGAAGTGCACATTGCCTATCACAGGGTGGCGGATGGTCCCAGCTCCCAGGAATTGCCATCGGGAGCCAGACATGATAATTGTTGGGGCAAGTGGATCTGCACTGGTGGCTGTCTTTTCCTCCTCAGTATAGGGCAACATAGAGAGCCTGGTGCTACGCATTTCAGCGGGTGACTGGCTGGCCTCCAGATCTGCATGTACCAGGTGGCCAGGCTATTTCCACCCCCCACCCCCCCCATCTATGTTCAGGGGAAAAAAGGAAGCACAGAAAAAGGGAAATGAAGCTAACTCACTACACGAGAACAAGGAAATACTTGCCACATGGATAAATGAAATTTGTATAATTTCACTTAAGTGAGGTTTAAGTTAGAAAATAAAACCAGAATGTGTTCAGAAACCATAAAATGTCCTTCTGCTTCTGACATTTTCAGACCTGTTTTTTCTCCCCTGACTTCATGAACTTATTCTTTATAGTAGTGCTGGTCTTGATCCCACAGCTAATCTTGTGTTATGGATTTTCCTGTTTTGATTTTGGTGGATTTTTTTTTTTTAAATGGGTTTTTGAACACCCATTTGTCTAGTGCTAAATTAAAGCTAATCAATGTCAAACTAATAAGGTTGGGGGAAAAAACAGGTTTTTGATATGTTGGCACAGGAAAAATTAAACCAAAACTAAAAAGATGGTCCTCACATAAACCAACCCATATGTATCTTGTGGTCCTCACTTTCAGTAGTTTATTTAAGAATACTGTCTTCCAGTAGCTGAAAGAAGAAGCACTATGCAAAGGTTGTGATTTACTCACCTGCAACAGGTAGTCAGTCATCCATCAGCTGGTGTATCAATGACTTGGTGATTGCTTAAATCTTCACCTTTTTGGATTCTGTTCTAGTTTCAAATCTTAGGGGGAGTTCTGATGCTTGGTCTTGTTGCCCTGATGGCTGTTTACTTCATGAGAGTGGACAGCGTAGTTGATTCTAACAGAGAAAAAGCAGCTGTCAGCATTTACGAAGAGTTGGAGGAGGAAGAAGGACTTTACGGAGATCTCCCAGGAGCCACAATAGTTGAGAAGGACACCAGTAGATCCAATGACTCCTGCAGGTAAGCCAGGCCTGATGTCACATGGAGAAGTAACCACCAGGTGGAGAAATATTTACAATGCTGGCAATATCAGCGTGGCTTTTTTTCTCTTCCCATTGTATAGTAAGTGATAAAGTATCACTAATTTGGGAAGAGTGGGGGTGTTGTTTAGGCATTGAGTCATCAGTAGTTGCCCATTACAGGGGGCAGTATCACTGCCCCACTACTGGTCCTGTTCACCTATGTTCAGCACAGCTCTGTTGCTACTCCACCACGTCCAGCCACCCTCCCTCTGTGGCAGTGGTGGGAGGCAGCAGAGTGAGCAGAGGGCAAAGCAGCCTTTGCCGAGCTCACCTTCTTTCAGAGGCTGGAGAGGGCAGTGGATGTTTGTTCTGGCAGAGGGTGGAAAGGGTACCAAAGCAGCATCTAGACCCAGGGGGGTACTTTTCTCCTTGTCTTTAGGATGGTAAAATAAAAAGCTCAGAACCCATTCTGCTGGATTTGGGAGGACAACGTCCGATATATGTTTGGCTACAAAACTAAAGAGTACTCCCAGCTTGTTTGTCCAGCTCAGCTTGTTTGCTTTTGAGGTTGATGTCCAGAATGGCCAGCTGTACGGCCTGACAGGTGCTTGGTTTCCTGTTTGAGTCACAGTTGCTTGCTTCACCATATACAATTGCCATTGCAGCTTTGAACTTGTGGAAAATGTTCCTTATGACTTAGCTTTTGAGATAAATAGCACTGCAGCCAAACCCTTGTACCAAGCCTGGATGAGACTCCTCAATATAGCCCAGGAAAAAATTCATGTGGCTTCTTACTATTGGTCTCTTACGGGGAAGGATATCAACGTCAATGACTCATCTTCCAAGCAGGTAGGAGAAAATCAATGACAAGCACATCTATGGTTGTATGTCTCATGTACACGTACATGGCAGATGGCAGATTGCCTGTGTGTTCTGCCTCCCAGAGACATTGCTTGACTCTTCCTGCAAACCCAGAAAGGTTTTCCATACTGGTCTGAAGCAGCACACCAGCTTTCCTCTTCCAGTTAAGTTAGATTCCATGTGGGCAACATCCACGTCTCTGAATATTTCTATGCTGTGTTTTAAGAGCAGCCAGAGGCCAGCCCCAAAACAACCCTCGCTTACCCTGCAGATGGTCAGTCTGTGGTAGCGGCAGCCAGTGGCATGGCTGAAAGGCCTACAGGATCCCACGTACACAAGTGAACATGCTGGTTCCCACTGGCTAACTGGAAGAATCGGGAAGCAAATTCTGCTGGACTTTTGGATGCTTCAGAGGCTGCTTTTTCGCCACTTACAGACACAGCATCTGCATTTGCACATTTTGCAGGTGTCCCTGAACTGTGTCATTGGATGGCAGCTTAGGACATTCATTCTCCTTTGCTGGGCTGTCCTCCTGGGTACCCTGTGCAGCCAGACTTCCTATGGGACCTCTCTGGCTCCACCACCAAAAGTCAATGACAGAAGCCATGGTACAGGCTCACCTTGTGACCATCCATCATGTTTAATTGTCCCTTGGCTCTCCTCTGGCCTGTGGCAGCTAGCAACCTCCCAGGCAATCCTGAGCAGGGTCTGGGGGACTCTTCTGAAAAGCAGATGGGACAAGGTCACCTTATTTCAGGCAGGTACGGAGTCAGTCAAGTGTGGGGGGAATTCTGCTGTTTGCTCGTTGACCAGATGCTGGCTGGTTTATTACTGTGGGCTGAGACTCTGCCTGCCTCCTGGCACACCTTCCTAATTGTCCTCCTGGGCTCTCTGGGACTGCTGCCCTTGTCTACCTCCCCAGGTGGCTCTGGTGTTGTAAGATGACTCATTTTCTCCACACAAGAAGAAGTAGAAGTGACAGATATAAAGGGGCAACTCAGTGTAGGACAGTGTCTTTTATCTTCAGGGAGGAATGACACAGTGTATCTAGTGAGCATCCAGCAGTTGACCTTTTCTGGGGCATTCACCTTTGAAGTTTGGGATGTCTGTGGTCATACTTTTAAACCTTATATCTAACAGCATTAAATGACAGAAAATAAACTTTTATTCATACAGTACATCAGGATCTTGATGAAACACTCCTGAAATAGGTGAAATTTCTGACCTTCCTTGTGTTGGGGTTCTTCAAAGGAAGCATTAATTAGTAAGACTGTACTTGCGTATATCTTACTGAATGTTCTATAACAAAATATAAAAAGTAACAATCAATCTACCATGCAGGGTGAAGATATTCTGAAGAGGTTTGAGACGCTACTTGCAGAGAACATCTCTGTGTATGTTGCAGCAAGTATGCCAACTTTGGCTACAAATTCAACTGACCTTGAGCTTTTAGAGGGCAAAGGTAATTATCTCCTCATTGATGCACTCGGAATTTCAGTACTGCAAAAAAGGCATCTGAGAGAAACTGATCTCCCAGGCCTGTTCTGGCATGGTGCTTACATGGGTTCACAGGACAAGCAGTGTTCACTAGTTTGTGATTTCTCTGTGTGTTGTCAAGCCCTTAAGGATTTTTCTGGAAGTTCACATTTTGTATATTTTTGCAAGTTACTGTATTCCCAGGAAAGAGTACATGTGAATTTTGGTAGTTATTACTGACTGCAAGCATTAGACATCAGACAGGTTCTGGCTGTCAAGGGAGCAGTATAGATTACCATCTCCATGCAGTATCTAAACCCTTTCTTCCCCTCCTCATCTTTCTTCAGGGGCTCATGTAAAAAAGATTGATTTTGGACATTTGACAGGAGGAGTGTTGCATAGCAAGTTCTGGATAGTAGACATGAAACACATATATATTGGTAGTGCGAATATGGACTGGCGATCTTTATCTCAGGTAAGCTCTCCTGCTGCATATTCAAAAATCTGGGGGGAAACACATGTTCTAACACATAACAGAGAAAAATCGTAATGATGTAGAATATTGACTGAGGGAGAAACAGCAAAGAAACTCCTGGAGATGGAAGTGGCTCTTGCTGGGGCTGTGACACAGCTGGCTCTCTTTGCAGGTGAAAGAGTTTGGTGCTGTGATATACAACTGCAGCTGCTTAGCCAAAGACCTCTGGAAAACGTTTAGTACTTACTGGGATCTTGGACACGCTAATGCTACCATCCCATTCCCTTGGCCTCTTAATTATTCTACCCACATTAACAAGCATCAGCCTCTGGAAGTAGAACTTAATGGAATCTTGACAAAAGCCTATTTTTCTGTAAGTATGTTTTAAAATGACAAGATAGACTGTAAACTATGTTTAAACGTTGGCCAGAGAAGTTTCTTCAGCAGTCCTCAGTTACTTGTGTTCCAGTTGGATAATAATTCATTCAACAGGTTTCTCTGGAACTACTCAAGGAATAAGGGTTGACCCAGCTTCGGCTGTCAGGTAGTATGTCAAGACCGGAGTGCACGTCTCCTTTAATCACCCGTGGGCTCGATATATCAATAAGTATCTCACCCATGAGGGCATGGAAGGCATGAGGAACAATAGTAGTCAACCTCAAGTGCTTTGTGCTATTGTAATGAAAACTGGACAGATCCGAATATAAATGAATCAGTCTGACAGAAGAAAGGATGAAATCACTGACCTGCGTGTTTTCTTCTTTACAGGCTTCTCCTCCAGCATTTTGTCCAGAAGGTCGCACCCATGACCTCTTTGCTATAATCAGTACTATCAATGAGGCACAGAAATTTGTCTACATTTCTGTTATGGACTATTTCCCTACCAGCCGTTTCATTCATCCAGAGAGGTACAGTTCTAATCCTGAGCAAATCAGTTGACTGCACTATTTAAAGGATAGATGTACTATTCACCTCTTCTGCAATGAAAATATTCAGAGTGGAGAGAATTGAGGTTTTGCTCTGCATTCATGACCTCCTTGTGAACTGTGCAAATACTGACGCTACAGAAAGGATGGTATATAGTATTGCCCGTGTGCTTCACTAGCATTTTAAAGCAGCCTCCTGTGCTCTTCACACAGTAAGAGAACTGTGAAGTGCCAGACTAGGGACAGTCAGGTACAGCTCCCTTCAAAATACAACACAGCAGCTTTAGGAATAGAGGAATGGGAACAGCAGAAATATATCTGACATCAGACTTTTCAGAGAAAATATTGCTTGCTCCCCTCTTCTGCTCCTGTTTCTCTCTTTCTGTTCTTTACTTCTGAAGATTCTTGACGTCTGGCTCTGCTGCCTGTTTGACGTTCTTCACCTATAGTTTAGAGGGGGATTCTTAACTGTCCTTGCCAACCTCTGCAATGATAGACAAAAGCCTCTAGAAGAAATTTTTAGGCTTCCATTTTCCTTTTTTTATAATTCCATCTAAGGACATCCAAGTTCCTGAAGAGTGCTGGCTGCATGCAGCAGCATCAGCTCTCAGGGAGGAGGTGGTAGTGGTGATCTGGAGTGATCAAACTGTGTGTGGTGGACCACTGCCATGGTCCCAGTGGGCTGCCCAAGGTCACAGCAGAATTATGAAGACTCTGCACATCAACTCAGATCTGAGTAACACAGAAAGTTAGTCAGTCATGGGGCAACCACTAAGACTCCAAATCCTCTTAGATGTGCTCGAATTAGGATGTTTACATGCAGCCAAGTGCTCTGAGTATTATCTGCTTATAACATTTCTGAATTTTCCAGTCATCTGAATAACCTGACTGAGAAAGAAGTTCAAGCAAAATAATTACATACAGCATGGCTTGTAAAGAATAGGGTGAGCTCTGGGTTGCCATTTAGCCAGAATTATGCCGTGCATCATGTCCTGTGACATGACTGTGTGGAGCCTCTGTTGTTCAGCCGGGCGTGTGTGTGTTAGCAGGAAGAACACAGGGTAACAGATAGACAGAGATAATTCCACTGGCCTTGACACAAAATCTCAAAGGCTAGCTTCCACTTGGAGGATATTTTTTTATAAATCAAACCGCTTAGAGGATTTTTGGTTTCTGTGTTGTATGGTCCAGTCTCTGGGTTTCTCATCTCCTGTTTTTAGCTAAGAATAGGTTCACAGAAAGTCTCTTTTCCCCCTTAGGAATGAGTGTGTAAATACTCCTCATTCTTCATCTGAAGCCTTAATCCACCATTTGTGACATCTAGGGTCTGATCAGATGCAAACAAGAGTTTGAAAGGCCTAGGGAAAACGGTGCAGGGCCTCGGGCTATCTCCACAGCAACCAGCTGTAGCGCCATGAATTGAGGCTGATTAGTTCAGGTTAGGTTCCTCCAGCAGCTGAGGCAGAGGGAACAAAGCTGCTGACTTAATGCCGGCGTGTTAATCAACTAGAAACTGATATATTTAAAAAATGGAAACTGTTCAAAAATAGCATTTCTAAATAGCGGGTTTTCCAGAGTTTTTCAGGATCTACAAGTCAGCCTGAGCCTGAGAGCATGTGGCCAGTCCATTGATCAGGATAGGACAATGTGCAAGGGAGGATTAGAGAATTGAGGCCTTTGTACATAAAACCGAAAGGAATAACTTAGGCAAATTAATCCATCATTGCTCATGGGACTGTGAGTGAGTGCTGGACCTCTGTCTGTATCTGTCCTCCAATCTGTACTAAAGATGCCTGTCGTCCTCCATGCAGCACTTGTTAGGAACTACAGAATTAAAATGCTACATGGGTGTTTGGAGTTACTAGTCCTGGGATGTACATTGTCCAGCTCTTAGTGTTGTGTAGTTGGGTGAAGGATGTTAAAAATTTCCCCCTAGGCTACTGCCAACAGAAGTGTCAGGAAAACAGGCTCTTGTGTTCACAAGAGCACAGCTGTGTTTGTTACCTCGGGGGCACAGGGCTTGCTAAAGAGGGCAAGGAGGGATGGGGAGGGATAGAACCTGTCCACACCGGCTGATGGCACAGGACCACTGCGGACTAGTGTTTCTAGTGCACTAGAAACAATCTTCAGGATCCTGAAATGGCCTTGTTCTGCAAAATGGCTCTTAGCCTTTCCTCTGGGCTCTGTGCTGTATGATCTGGCTTTACATTGGAGTTGCTATCATTATTTTTAGTTTCCTACGGAGATGAGCATGATGGCACCATGCTGTGTGTGTATCTGTGTACATTCACTTTACTAAGCTTTAAACTTTTTGATCAATTTCAACCCAATTTGGCAAAGTCTGCAGGTCTCAAAACTCTGTGAAAAGAACTGGCTGGTTAGGAGACAGAAATTTTATTTATAACGCCAGCGAAGGCACAAGTGTTCCTTTTACCAGACATCAGAGATCCCATCTGTGCATGGCATCACTTGTATTCTCAGTTTATTGTCACAGCTTTCTACTGAACCGTTTCAAAAATACCCCTTTTTCCACCCACCTACTTTTCTCTAGATACTGGCCAGCCATTGACAACGCTCTGAGACGTGCAGCTTTCAACTACAGAGTACAAATCCGGCTCCTGGTCAGCTGCTGGACCCACTCTGACCCAGCCATGTTCTACTATCTGAGGTCCCTGCGTGCTCTCAACAACCCAAATGCCCACATCAGTGTCGACGTGGTATGTATAAGAAACCTGGTTTTGGAAAGACAGCTTGAGGACATGGGTCCTACACTGATCTATGAGTCTAAGTTGCCAGTTGCGTGTGCAGGTAGCAGGTTTTAGAGAAGCAGATTGTCCAGTGTTGCAGTGACTGTTTCAGGTCCTTGAGAAAATAAGGCCCAAGAGGTAATCTTTGAGGAAGCAGCTATTGCAAGCTACGAGTGACATTAAGCGATGTGCCTAGCTGCAGCACTTACGACATTATCCAAGTAGTTGCTTTTGCTGAGCACCATGACAATAACGGTTTATATGACAACTTAGTGCTCTTCTCACAGACCTTTTCCTGTATAGAGTATCTTAAATGGGTCTACTTACTCTCAGTTTTTTAGGATTGAGAGCTCTGCTGACTGTCTATACAAATGGACCCATTTTTGAACACCAAATATTACATACAGGCTATAGGCACTAGGCTGGAATGTGTCAAGTGGAGTGGGGATGGTGTGGAAGCTGCTAACATGATGCAGTTATCACAACAGAGAAAAGTCACAGAAGTATGGAGGAATGGTTTTGAGGGGGGTGAGGGGTGGGGTGGGAGGGAGGGAGAGAGAGAGGAACAGAAATCTAGATTTTAGTAAGAGTTAACACAAAAAGTTAGGCATTATTTTTGCCTGCAGTACTCCTTGTGTCTGTGATCAGCCCATTCTAGCACAAAATAAGAGCAGCAATCAGTGGTAAATGCAGATCTATTAAACAGCTGCCTAAAACTGCATTTAATTGTCTGCCCTGTAATGATAATAGCTGTGCCACTAATGGAACATTGTGAAGCAAACACTATCCTTATCTGATCTCAATTGCTTATCCAATTTTATGTATAGTGGAAGTACTATTTGTTAGTTTTCTTGGATAAGAGTAACTTCTCTTTTATGGTATATTTAATAACAGTGTGTGGAATATTCTCTTCTGTTCTTTCTGTACTATTCCGTTCTTTGAAAATATAGAAAATCTGTGTTGTCCAATTATGCAATCTGCTTCTCACTGTGGTGTTTCTATTTATATATTTAATTTCTCTCCCTGCAGAAACTCTTCATTGTTCCAGTTCTGAATCACACAAATATTCCTCATGGGAGAGTGAATCACAACAAATATATGGTCACTGATAAAGTAGCCTATATTGGTATGTATTCCATTATTCCAAATACTTACAGCATCTTCAGATCCGTAGGACTGAGACTGAGATAGGATGAGCTGCAGTATCAAAAAAAGACCTCATTTTGCTATGTGAAGCAGTCTGCCTTGGGTAAAGAAGTAGAGATGTGAAGGAGAGACAATAATGTAGGTCAAGTTCAGTAAGAGATTATTTCATATGATTGTGACCCATTAAGAACAGAGCATGACAAGCCTGAGTGCACAGCCTGTGACAAGCACAGTAGGAATTTCACAGACTGTGTGCTCAGAATGATGCAGTGATAGCTGATAGTCTAGTATATAACATTATCGTGCTTTAATAAAAAGAAATTGCTGGGAGGAATTAATTCCACGCACTGTTTGTTGAACAGAACTCTAGGAAAGGAAATGGGAAAACTGTAATGTCAATTGCTGCTCCATTCCTGAAAGTCAGGATGGTGTTTGTTTTTTGCTCTTTTGTTAGAATCCCTCAAAACCAGGAATGTGAAAGGGCTCTGTCACCTCAGCCAGCTCATCCTCTGAGCAATGCGAACCAGCAAATAGCCCAATCTTACAGTGGGCTGAGGACTTGCAGCTCCAACTGCCTTTAATAGAATTTGTTTCATACTGAGTTGCCTTTTGAAGACAGATACGCAGATAATTTGTTTTCATGCCTAAGCACCTTCTGGAATTGACAGTAGATTTTTCTGGCTAAGGTGAACACCAGGACAAGTGTTAAGTGATAAAGTGTGTATTTTTTCACAGTGTTTGATTTTCTGAATTGTGGTAGCTTTGGAGAGAGCCCTGGACAATGTCTACAGCTGGATTTCCAGCTTTGCCTGGTTTAGAAGTGGGCATTGCATGCTGAGCTCAGAACGGCTCCTGAGGATTTGTTGATCAAGGGTCCAGTTTCTCCTCTTGTTTTCCTTTAACAACTAAAGAGAATTAATTTTTTTCTTTAAACACAGAAACCCATATAAAACACTGGCTTTTACCCCTCTTAATACCCAAATGTTGCATTCTGTTCCCATATTTATAATGAGTAGATTTGTGCATCTCTGTCACAGGCTGTAAGGAATCAGAAGGTTATGAAGCTTCAGGGTTGCAGTTAATACTGACTTTCTGAAACTTGAGGTCTGGAGTAAGAAGGAGGTGACCTGATTTTTACTGCTGCATTGGTCCGAATGAGATTTGCAGTTGTACAACAAACAAGCAAAGCCGGACAATGTGCACTTAACAAGTATTGAGATCAAACAGAACGCTGGGGAATTAATGTTTTCTAATTAGCTTCTTTTCCATTGCATAGGGACTTCCAATTGGTCAGAAGACTACTTCGTTAATACAGCTGGCGTGGGACTAATTGTCAAACAGAACTTGACCAACCCGCAAAGAAAGCAACTGCCCATCCAGGAACAATTAAAAAAACTTTTTGAGCGAGACTGGAATTCCAAATACGCAGTGAGTCTGGAGAATATTCAGGGACAGAAAGACTGTAACTGGAGAGGCAGACTCTGAAGTGCACTGAAATATACATTTTAAATAGAAACAAAAAATATGTTTGAATCTTGTTCCCTGTGCAAAACAAGGAGCTTTCTTCTTTGTGCTTTTGTCAGAGAAGTTGCTTCCTTGTGGTGTCCACATTGTTTGATGATGTGAGAACTTCTCATAGTTGACTCTGCCTGCAAAACCAATAGGCAGGGTGTGATGCTCCTTTTTTGTGTGTAATTACCTCATTCTAGAATTAATGAAATGCATACAGTGTTATATGACAGGCTGATATTAAAGCAAACACGGAAGATACAACCAGATCTCAATATATCAGAGACGCAGATCATTATTGCCATGGTATTTTATCTTAGGAAGCTATATATTTCAATGTTAATATTCCATTAATTCCAGAGTTTACTTACATGTGTTTAAGCATATTTTTAATAAACTCCGAGCCACTTTAAGATTTGAGCCATGTAAGTAATCACCTACAATAGCAAGGGCAGATTTAAAAAAAGCATTTAGGAATTAGAGGTACAGGGAAATACCTGTATTTAAGTGCTGAGGCTAGTTGCCAGAGTTAAATGCGTGGGATTTAAATTTTGGGGCCAGCTTTCAGCTCAGCTGCCCTGGACCTTGAGTGTTTGGGGATGTTTGGATGTCTGTGTGTTGGCCTCATGAAGCAAATAGGATGGGGGGAATAGGGTGAAGTTGCTTCAAGAGTGCTGGTGTGGCAAATGCATCTTACCTGCACTGTGGGCAGCGCTTGGATGAGTGTCCTTGCTCTTTTAGGGCTGTTCTGGTGCTGGCCTTGACCAGCGTTGTGTCTCTGGGCTGCCTGTCCTTCTGCAGTCACACACAGACCATAAATCTGACCCTTGTGTCCACATTCACCACTGCATGGTGGCTCTGCCCTGAGTGGCTCTCAGAAGTGACAGGAATGGAA
Source organism: Ibycter americanus (assembly GCA_035590275.1). Classification (NCBI taxonomy): domain Eukaryota; kingdom Metazoa; phylum Chordata; class Aves; order Falconiformes; family Falconidae; genus Ibycter; species Ibycter americanus. Next base: position 28,945,366 of record JAVJGI010000063.1, read on the forward strand.
AACAGGGCATGTGCTCCAGCTGTGGAGCAGTGTGACACTGGGCTGGGGTTCTGTGAACCTCACCAAGGTTGTGCACCTTTGCCTGACACTGGAAGTGGAGTTGCAAGGTGAGGTTTTTGCTTTGGGATTAATGTACAGTGGAGGTGAGAGAGCCCAAAGTGAAAGCCGAGAGCATGGCTCCAGAGAATGGCTGGGCAAACTCCCTGTCCTGGCACTCCATCTCTGAGCTGTCAACCTCTCCAGCCCTGGAAGGTATATGGCAGCTCGTGGCTTCACTCCGGTCCTGGCAGAGCCTCCTCAGTTGCATTTTGGCTCAGAGGCCATCTCTCTCGCCACAGGCACAGCACTGGGTAGCAGGAGTACAGGCTTCTCCATTGTGGTGCAAACTCCTCACCCTCCAGAGGAAGTGTTCTGGTGCTTTTGAATCCCTGCCCTGTGCTGAGAATGGCAAAGGGACCTGCTATGATCATCTACGTGTGGACTGATTTACATCTTTATGAATATACACAAATTCCCATATAAATAAGACCCCTTCCCCATAAGATCTTTTGGAGATGATCCCAACCAATTTTCCATTTTTTGGTTTCCAGGCTGCTCCTTAGCTATCTCTTCCAGACATTTCCAAGATTCCTTGCATTGTTTTATCCATCATTACAAATCAATCCTTGTTGTTATTAAGGCAGATTTTCAAGACATGTAGTTATATTTACGAATAACACTGGAATTTTGTGAGTATTCACATATGTGCAAACATACTGAGGAAGGCGCAGGTGCTTTCAGCGCTCTCGTCCCCTCGTTCCTTTCTAGAGGCTGCTTAATATTTTGAGATTTCCATTCACTAATTAAAATTTCTGGTGAAGTAGAACTTCCCCGGTTGGTTTTCACTAGCTCCACGCTCTGTATTAATACTTGCATGCAAGAACGACATCAGACGCATTTTTCCCAGTGCAATGAGCACATGTGAATGGTGGGTCAGTTTGAAAATCTTTTGAGAAGTTACATCTTCAATCAACAGAACTATTTTCTACAGAGGAGTGCGCTCCTCTAGATGGCACTCGAAGCTATGTTTTCCCTGTTCTGAGGGGGCTAGATACTACAGGAATGAGAAAACTTTCTCCTCTACTTGTGAGCACAAATCTGCCAGTGCTGGATAAGTTGTTCAGTGGGACAGAGTTTCTGGGCAAGCTGGGACACTTTTCTGCTAATATAAGACTTGTGTGGGGTAAGGTCCAGCTCATAAAGGAAAAATTGATGCTTATGAGAGTGCTCTTATTTTCTTTACTGGCATCGTGTGTGTTGTTTTTCCTCCACGTATGAAGGAGGGGTTTATGATTGAGACAGAGAACTGGATCTAAAAGGAACTTGCGATGCTTTCCCTTGTTTCCTGTGAGACTTTTTAGGCCCCTTCATAGCTTGATTCTAATTTACTCGTTCTCTATTACAAAGGTAGAAATGGCGTAAATCGTAACCAGGCTTTGAATTTCTTAGTACCTTTCCATTTATGAAACAGGGTTAATAATAGCCCTTATCCATCCACATGTTGCTTTTTTCTTTTATTTAAATTATGATTTCTTCAAGATAAGGACTGTACCAAGTGTAAGGTGGGGCCTCCAGTTAGTATTCATTAGCATCTCTTTATTATCTTTGGATGTATTTTCTAGTATGGTTGCAGGCAGTTCAGATTTTCCTCAGTATTAGTTTATTCATGTCTAGAAAAAATTGTTGGTTTGGATCTTCAGTGTGGATGCTCTCTTCTGATCCGCCCTGCTTTACCAGAGTGGCTTTCACGCGGAGCTGCTGCACTGCTCTCCCAGCAGTCTCATCCCTGAGAACGCCTGGTTCGGTGCAGTGCCTTGCAGCTCCAGCACTGCTGACAGCAATGTAGGTGACAGCAAGACAGCACCTAGCTGGCTTCATAGGTTTATGAGCTCTGACAGGACTACAAAGTCACCTGGCTTGACACATTAGACACCAGCTTCTTCCAAAAGTTTTAGTATGACCTGGTTTCAATTTTTTCCTCCATTACCCAGGATTTTCCTTTCCCAGTTGTTCCAGATAAATCATACCTTCGTTGCTTTCATCCAGGTACCAAGAAAACTTTTCATCTACTGTGTATGCTATATCAATGTACACTTAATTTTTTGACAGTCATGAATATCTCCATAATCCCTGGAAGACATGGACACGCTCACAAACCTCTGCTCTCTGCAGCTTCCTGAGGAGGGGAAGTGGAGAGGGAGGTGTTGACCTCTTCTCCCTGGTATCCAGAGATGGAATGAGTGGAAATGGTTCGAAGTTGCACCAGGGGAGGTTGAGACTGGACATTAGGAAGCATTTCTTTACCAAGAGGGTCGTCAAACACTGGAACAGGCTTCCTCAAGAGGTGGTTGATGCCCCAAGCCTGTCCATGTTTAAGAGGCATTTGGACAGTGCCTTTAATAACATCCTTTAACTTTTGGTCAGCCCTGAAGTGGTCAGGCAGTTGGATTTGATGATGTTGTAGATCCCTTCCAAGTGAAGTATTCCTCTCCTCCCCTCTCCTCTCCCCTCCTGAGCCCCCCACCCCTTGCTTCCCCTCCTTCTTCGTATGTATTATCTCATTCAGGATTAAATTTGGCTGTCTTGCCTTTGGGATAAGTGAGAGGTCCTGCTTCCCATATAACAACAAAATAGCCAACCAATAGAGAGGTATTCATGTCTTAACAATGCAAGAAATTACAGGGGTGGCAGTGTCTGTGTTTTTGATGTGTTTATACTTTCTTTTGCATGTCAAATCACAGTTGTAGGTTTGTTTGGCTGGAGACTACAAAGATGTTTTGCTAAGGAGCCCACTTTTTCCGATGTTAAAAAATAAGGAGCAGTGATCAAGGGAACCTACCACAGTTAAAAGAACAACCTGAGCATCTCAAACCAGGTATGCAGGTAGGGTCAGAATCAGCCTGTTGATAAAATATCTGTGTTCTGCAGGTTTGGGTCTGTGCGCCTTGCATCCTTTTGAGCTCTGTTCTTCGCTATTCCTGAGGTCAGACCCTTGGGTCATACCTTGTAACCAGGTTGCTTTTTTGCTGACCTTCACCTTTCCCAAAGCTGACAGTAGGCTATCTGGATGAAGGTTTTATTGCTGCTTCTTTTCTCCTCTTCCCTTAACTATTTAATTCATCTTTTAGAAACATCATAGTGATTATTGCTCTGCGGTCACTGCTGTCTCAGAGCTCAATTTTACTTGACTTGATCCTCTCACGTTTGCAACAGACTCTTACATTGACTGCTGTCTAGGTGGATTCCTATTTGTGGGCATAAGTAAATGGACATTATCCAAGAAACATTTTATGTGAAGGCTGCTTTGCAGGCAGATGCCAGCTGCTGTTAGAATGGGATGCCCTTTACTATATATGTTACCTTTTTCTGGACTCAATTTTTCTGTCTTGATCACGGCGTTTTCCTCAGTCCTGGTATATGCTGTTGCTGTCTGATGTAGTAATTTTGGGTCTATTGAACAATGATTTTTATACTTAGGGAAATTTTGTATGATCCAAATACATGATACACGCCTAACACTTATGTGAACTTTCTCTTCAGAGACAGAGTTCTCTTTAGAACAACTGTCAGCAATTCTCTTTAGAATATTTAAGCCTACCACAACGATACAGAAATGAAGAACTTCTCAAGCTACAGATGGTTAGACAACCAAGTACGCTTCCTTTACGATTCAGTTGCTAAATGTTTTGCTGTGTCTGCTTTCCCTGTACTAAGTGGAATATAGAAAAAGAAAATAAAGGGTGAGAAAACTACCATAAGGAAGCATGTCTGTACATGTCATTCTATAGAATTTGGGATTGTAATGAGTGAAAAGTCTGAATTACCACCCTGTTTAGAAACTGTGCTGTCATTAAGCAGCCATTTCAGCAAATAGTGGGGTATACTCAAACCTTTTTCAAATTTAAGCTGGGATTTTCAGAATCAGAATATGCTAACACTACTATCAGCAACTCACACTACTCAAGTTATTATTCATATGGTGAGTTTATTGTGAATTAAGATACAGACAGTGTTTTAATGATACATGTGAAGGCTGTCACATATGCACTCTAGTTTTCATTGTGCACTTGAGAGAAGCATTAATATAAACAAAGAAGCAAATAATTATATACATCTCCTTTCCCAGAAAATCTTTGAAGCAATTCCACCAGTGTGGCAGATCATTCTGTGCATTTAACTATCTGGTAAATATATACATTAAAATTTATTTATCCACATTTTAATAATTATTCTTTTTCAGCATGTTTTGTTTTGGTATCTTAAACATGCGAATTAGTTATACAGTCTTTGGTATTGAATTTATTCTGCTGATTTTTTTTTAAATCCTTTTAAGGCTAGATATGACCCACCACAATAATAAAAAAATGAGAAGAGAGGAAGAGGTAAAGTGCTAGTCTCTCTACACTAGTATTTTGGTTTTATTTTGCATTTTAAAATGTTTGTGGAATATACATATTACTTTAGCTGAAATAAAGAAAAATGCTTTAATAAGAAAGCAAAAGTAGGTCAGAAAGGTCCAAAATCTAAACAGGTAAGTATAGTTCTCATAGTACTCGTTTATACTCTGTTCTGGAAATAATCTATAATCTAAACATAATCAGTGTGTTTTGAGAAGCATATTTAACAAGTCTTTTTGCTGTTGTTGAGCCTTTCAATGGTTTACTTTCATGGATGGGCTCCTCTGTACTTGTAGTAATTGTTGCCTTTGGGGCAGATCTGAAGAAATCAGTGTTTTTATCAGTGCACATTATAGCACATCCATGTACTTGAAAATTTGAATGTAGTAAATTATGTTGAAATGTTTTCATGAATATTTTGGGTTTTGTTTAATTTTCAGTTACTAGAAAATTAAGAAAACATTCTTTTCTGTACATGTAGATTATTTCATTTTCATTGAGAGTTGAGAAAAGACAACCTTCATTTGGTTGTCTCCCCTGGAATATCAGACTGATGATCTTTATCTTCCTCCAATAAGATTAGTTCAGTTCTTGCTGAAGATGTCACGATAGTTCGAGAAACTGGAACATTCGATGAGGCACCATCAATTTCAACTTTTCCACCCTCTGTTGTTTCTTTAGGTGATAAGCTTTCTTGTGCATCAAAAAATACATCAGGTTTATCTGATGGGCTGTCTTCATCTGAGATTCTTCCCTCTTTATGACCCATCTCTTCTTTGTCAACAGTCTTAGCCTTTTTGGAAGGAGATGTGAAACCAAGCTTGGGAAATCTAAACCATCCAGTTTTTTCAGCTTGCTTAGAAGAATCAATATCTGATGTGTCTGCAGGTTTTACATCTTCTGGAAGTGATTTTTTTACTTCTGTTTTTGAATCTGTGCTGGTTTCATCACCAGAAGATGAAAAGCCAATACTTGGAAGCCAAAATTTGAATCTTCCAGGAGATCTTTTACTATCAGTCTTTTCTTTTTCATTGGTTACATCTTTTTCTCCATCTTCTAGTGCTTCAGCTGCATCCTCATCTTTAGGGAGAGGACCTGCAGTTACTTCTTCTGGTGACTTCTCAGGAAGACTCTCTTCAAATTTACTGGAAGGCTTTACTTCAACAGCAAATGTTTTTAACTTTGGCAATCTTACTTCTCCACTAGATTCTTCAGTCTCACTGTGTGGTTTGTCAGATAATTTAAGCTCAGTAGTGCCAGTCCTCTGTGCTGCTACTCCAAAGCTTTCATCAGCACATTTAGGTTTGCTCACTGATGCACCTTCTGTAAAAGATGGCTGCTGGACTAGCACTTCTAAGTTACTGTGTGATTCAGGCAACTTCACCTTGAGCAATGAGAATCCCAAAGTAGGAGTTTTGACTTCTGATGAGAGAATCTCTGATTCTTTCAGTATTTCAGTAGTGTAAATCTCACACCTTTCAATAGCAACATGTTCAGGTTCTACTTTCTCACTCACTTCTTGGCCCTCTACATACGACCAATGAATGTCTTGCCCTGCGTTTGAAAGGGCGGACTCTATGGTGGTAGTCATCTGTGCTGTTTTAATGTCAGGTTCAGTCAGTGTTAGAATTTTGCTTTTTGCTTTTTGAATACTACCGTCTACAGCCACTGGTGTTTCTTCAGGGATAGCAGAGCTTGCTTGCAGTTGCACTACTTCAATGTCAGTACTAGATCCCTTTGGATCCATTACCACTTTTGACACTGAAACATCAGCTTCAGTTGGAAGAGCTTTGAAAGTGAATTTTGGTATTTTTAGTTTGGGAATTCTTATATTGACTTCTGGCCCACCTTGTGATTTTTCCATTGTTTCCACTGGTGTTCTGGTAGATGCTTCCATATGATCTAGAGCTGGACTTTTCAGGCCAATAGATCCATCTGATTTTTGAAACTGCATTTCTGCTGTGCCTGTTTCAGTTTTAGATGCTGAATCAGCTTCTGACTTTGGCAAATTGATGTCCTCTTCAAACCCCTTGATTTCTGAATGCAACACTCCAAACTTTGGAATCCCAAACTTGTATGGTTTAATTTTACTTGTTTCTGCTCTGTCTTCTACTTGCACTTCCACCCCTGCAGACGTGTCCTTTTCAACACCTTTCACTTGAAATTTCATTTCAGGATCTAGTCTAGCAATTTTCACATCCATCTTCACTCTTGGAACTTCTACTTTTAGATCTTCCAGCTTAGCTATAACATAAGCACCATCTTCTGATCCCTTTGTTGTAGACCATGCACACGTAGGCCTTTTTAATTTACTTCCTTCACTGTCTTCTCCCATAATTTTCATCTCACCCTTTATCTTTTCTTTTTTAATTACTGCCTCTTGGTTCTGAATATCTAGCTCTTCCTTTGGAAAACTAACATCTATTTTCTCCTGTATTGCATCCAGAGTAATTTCAGCTGATGATGGTTTCAATCCTACTCCTGAAGTCTCTAACTTAGTGGAACTTTCTATCTTTGGGACTTCTATATCCTGTGATTTGACTTTATGCTCTTGAAGAGTCACAGTACATGTAGGAAATTTATTTGTTAAACTGTCATCTTTGACAATTTCTGAAGCACTTAGGTATGATTTAGACAATTCTGCTGAAGACACTGTGAATTCTGAAGTATGCATTTTGTGTCCTTCAGCACCGTGCTTAACTATGTCTGCGTAAGTTTCAGGTTTTGGAATATTCCCTCTACTGTCTGTTCTTTCTGTGGATAATACAATATCTCCTTCCATCTTTGGCAAGCTAACATCAGAACTTTTCATAGAATCTTCTAATTTTTGAATCCCTTCTTTTCCAATAGTAATTTCAGCGACTGCGTGTGGTAATGAGAAGGTATTTTCAGGAACACTTATTTCAGTTTGTACTTTGGCAGAGGAAACGCCTGCTTGAGCTTTTTCCATACTTCTTTCAGTGTCAGCATCACCTTTTTTTTCCTTTAAGGATGTCCTGCCAAATGCAGGTATTCTGAATTTTGGCATTTTAAACCATCCCTGATGTTCTTCAGTTGGAACTTCTTCAACTTTTATTTCATGTTCTTTCAACTTGCTTTCTTTCTCTTCAAGGCTTTCAATAGCTCCCTTTGCCACTGGTTTATACACTGACTGGGGGCTTACGTCTACCTTTGGAGCTTCAGTGTCAGCTGTCAGAACTTGGGGTGTTTTTATCTTACAAACACCTACTCCAGCATCTGACATATCAGATGTAAGTTCTGATGCTGGAACTCCCACAGCAATGTCAGCAATTTCATTTGTCATTTTTAGCTGGGGTAGCTCAGATTCTATTTTTGGAGAGGTAATCTCTGTCTCTGGGCCCTTCTCTTTTGTTAGGGAGATTCCAAATTTTGGCTTCTGAAATTTGGGCATTTTAATTTTCCCTTCAGGACCTTCCAATTTCATGTTTCTTCCATCTACAACTGATGATCTTTCTGTTACTGTTTCAGGGCTCCTCAGTTCAACTGAAGCTTCTCCTTTGGGGAACTTAATACCTGTTTTTTGAATGGTATCTTCATCAGTAGAACCTGATTTTAGGACAACCTGTTGAAAACTCCCCTCTGAGGGAGGCATAGTATCACCAGTCTTTGCTGAGCTGACTCCTGTTTCAGTTTGGGAGGCTCCAGTTTCTATTTTAGAAAACTCCAGAGTGGGGATCTTAACATCAGCCAGTTTTATGCTTATTTGTGTCCCTCCTTCTGTCCTTTCGGAATGACTTCTTTCTATATCAGGTATCTGTATTGAATCATCACCTTCTCTTTCTGTTTTAGGAACAGTAGCATCAGCTTCAACTTTTGGTGAATGGGTCTGAGATTTGGGAACCTTGATCTTGGAAAGTGAAATTTTAGGCATGGCAAATTGAGGCTTTTTAATCGGACTTTTTTGTTCAACTTTCCCTGCAGATATTTCCAGATCAAGGACTGGCCCAGTACCTTGATCATCAGTTGCAGTTCTTCTCACTTCTGTGTCTGTTCTGCTTGACGTTACAGCAAGTTTCTGATCTTCCAAACTTGCTCCAGAATCCAGTTTAACACTTGCTTCCTTCTTTGGTGACCAACTGAAGGATGGAAGTTTGAATTTTGGCATTTTGAAATGTCCTTCTTTCTCTTCTCCATCTCCATCTTGCTTTATTTCCCCTTTGATTTTTAGTGCTACATCTGAATCATGAATATTGCTGTCTGTTTTTGGAATAGAAATGTCAGCTGATGGGAGGTGAACATCAGCCTCTGATGCCTTATTGTCAGCTTTGGTCATTTTGACTTCAGAGCTGTAAGTTTGTGTTCCTGTACGACATACCATATCCAAATTTGGGGCTTCAACAGCAATATCAGCTATTTCTACTGTTGCTTTTAGCTGGGGAACCTGGACTTCTGATTTGGATTGGCTGACCTCCTTTTCTGACCCTTTCCCTTTAGAATGTGCGATTCCAAACTTTGGCATTTGGAATTTCGACATTTTTGTTTTCCCTTCAGGACCTTCAATTTTCATTTCTACATCGCCCACAGCAATTTCACTTGATGTTCTTTCAACACTTGTGTCAGGACTCTTCACCTCAAGGGAGCCTTCAGTTATCATCTTAATATCTGTGGTGGAGAGGCTAGCATTAGCAGCAGCTGATTTCAGTGTCATTGATGGGACACTGACATCCAACGTTGATGCATCTAGAACAACTTCAGGTGAAGGCTTGTGCATCTTTACACCTAATTCAGCATCAGAGATCTTAGTTGGTATTTCAGCATCAGCATCAGTCATATCAGATGTTATCCTACCCTTGGAAATTTCAGATTCAGCTTTGGAACTAATGTCACTTTCTGATGGTTTTCCCTTAGACCAAGAAATTCCAAATTTTGGTTTTCGGAATTTAGGAATTTTAACTGTAAATGCTGTGTCACCCACAGACATTTCAGCAGCTGTTGTTTTCCCTCCGGGCTTCAGACTCCCTTGCTCCAAAGAATCATCTTCATTTAAAATCTGAAAATCTGTTTCTGAAAGATTTTCATCACCAAGAGATGATATTTTTGCTTCAGATTCTGCTAGATTAATTTGATATTTAGTAAGAGTAATATCCCCTTTTGGTAAAGAAGAATCCTGTTCAATTTTAGAAGAAACAATATCAACTTTGGAGAAACCCAGGCTAGGAATTCTGAATTTCGTATTTTTAGACATACTATCCCCCTTACTATCAGGGAGAAGTTTAGATCCAGCACTACTTGTAAGAACAGCAGGGGTTGTATCTGTTACAGAATAACAAAGAGCTTCTGCACCAGAAACTTCACCAGCGGATTTACCCTGTCCGTGAGGTTTAAAACTTTTAGAAAGAGAAACCTTAGGCATTTTAAATAGGGAACTTTTAGACTTAACAATCTCATCCTCCTTTAAAGGGGAGGAATCTATGGTGAGTTCAAAAGCAGGTTCTTGGATGTCGGCCCTGGGCATGGTCACCTCGACCTCGGCGGTTCCCGAGGGCACCGTCACTTGGGGCTCCTTGAGGCTGACGTCCACATCAGCGGCCA
>JAVJGI010000063.1:28955454-29042249 GCA_035590275.1 Ibycter americanus
CTTGAACTTGCCGTCCTTGGTCTTCGCGGCCTCCTTCTCCGGGGCTTTGGCTTCCCCTTCGAGGGTGAGGGCCGCCTTGGGCGCCTGCACGTCGACGCTGGCCTTTGGAAGGGTGACGTCGACGGACGGGAGGCTGATGTCCACCTCGAGAGCATTGATATCAGTCTTTGTATATTGGGATTTTTCTTTATTTTTCTCTGGTGATGTACTGAATTCTCCTTTTTTTATGTCAATATCACTTTTGCGAATTAGTATTTCTTTTTCTGTCTCTTCCAAAATATTCTGTGTTTCGCACGGTTTTACAGTTAGAGTTTTTATTCTTGCCATCTGGCCTTGAGATATCTGTCTTATATCCTTGGCATTTATTTTTCCTTTGGAGGTCCCTATTTCAATTTCATCACTTGTAACATTATGTTCTTCTGGTAATTCACTCCTTTCTTGTTTTGCACTTGCTTCTGGAGCTGGCACTTTTCCTTCTCTCTCACTTTCCTGATCTTCAGTTTGCCCTGTCTGATCCTTTGTTGTTGTCCAGGTAAATGTAGGTAGTTTAAACTTTGGAAGTCTGAATTTGTTTTCTTTTCCCTCCATATCTCTTTCTCCTGTCTTTATGCCAATATCCATTTTAAAGGTTTTATCACTTGTGGACGTACTACCTTCTTCTATCTGTGCCTTTTTTACAGTATCTACAGATTCAGCTGTGCTTTCCTCTGTTGATATTTCCAGTTCAGCTTTAGGTGTTTTGTCCATTTTGAATGATGGCATTTGTATTTTCCAAGTAGATACTTCTGATTCTTCATCAGGCATGTGAGATTTCACATCCAAATTCTTGCCATCCTCTGAAATCATATCAGCTGTTTTTTCTGGTACAGAATGTGGAACCTCACTTTCCATTTTGGTGTTTTCAGTCTCTGTCTCTTTTCTTTTGGGCATTGAAATCCCGAATTTTGTTTTCTGAATCATTAGTATTTGTGTATCTTCTTTCGTTTGTTTTTCTCCTGTTTCCAGTCTGTCAGGTGTTGTATGTAACTCTGCTTTAGCCGTGCCAATTTCTAGACCTTTTACCTGTATAGATCCTTGTGCTGTGTGACTCGTCATGTCTATGTTAATTCCACTTTCTCCTTCTGTTTTATCTGCTGTTCCTTTCTGTTTCTTTTTTCGGGATTTTAATGAGACTTGTGGTGTTTGTTTAGTTGGGCTTTCTTTCACATCAGTAGTTTCCATACTGGGCTTTGACACCTTTGCTGTTATAGCTGGTATGTCAGGTACAGTCATTTTTGATGTCGATTCCATGTCTTTTTCTTTTTTAATTCTTATTTCAACTTCAGGGCATTTTTTGGTATGAGATGGAATGCCATTTTTTATATCTTTTAAGTCTTTTGTTAAAGTTTCCTGTACCTCCCCTGTTCTAATTTCATAAGCTGGAGATGTGGTATATTCAACAGTCAGGATTTCAGGATTTTCCAGGCTGATATCTTCTTTATGTATTTTCTCTCTTTCAGATAACAGTGTAGTTTTTATTTCTTTTTTTTGCTTGTCTTGTGGTTCTGGTTTGGATCTGTGCATTTTGAATCCAATGCTAGGGAACTTCAGTTTCTTTTGGCTTCCTTTTTTTTCTTTAATATGGACTTCTTGTTGAAACTGAGACTCTGTGTCTGTGCTTGTAGGGGAAATATCCTGTATAGCGGGCTCATATGCATCTGATGTACTATGAGATCTTCTGTGGCCCAGTATCTTTTTATTTTTAATTGACTGGAATTTTGGCCATGATAATCTATCTTTTTTAGGTCTCTTGCTTCTTCCAGCCCTTTGACTTACAATTAATGTTTCCCTGTCTTCTTCTGAAATGGCTTTTCCTGAATCATGCAGTGTTTCTTCAGGAATGCTCTCACTGAGTTCTTTTTCCTAAAAGAACAAATAGTAGTCAGAACATTAAAAATAAACTAAATACATGTGCAAACCAAAATAAAATACATACTATAAAATATGTAGAAAAAAAGTGCTTTTATTCACTGTATCAACTTGTTATGCAAAAAATGCCTCAAAATGGTGTATATAATTCAAGCAGAAATTACATAAAACAAATGAGTTGTATGACTGTAACATATGAATTTCTGAAGGTTTACATTCTTTGCAAAGCATTGCAGTAAATCCATGTTTCCATATGTATGTCTCTCTATATATATGCCTGGATATATACATATAAAAGATATATATATATATATAAAAGGTATATGAAGAGAAAAATAATTCTGAATGTGATGGAGACCTATGAGCAGATCATGTCTGTGGAGATATCAGTGATTAAACACATGTTTTTAAGATAAACTTTCATTGACGAGCTTTTTAGAAAAATATTTACTGATACTTTACATTTTGGAAATTATTGAGTATAAATACTGCAGAGCTCATCTGAGCCTGTTCTATCAGTGGATACTTAACAACAAAACAAAACGAAAAAGCAGACTCACTAGAGACTATTCTATCCTAACACAAGAATGTAGCTTTATCCAAAATCTATAGTCTAGCTGAGGTTGTTTAAAAAGCTGCAAATATCACACGGAATTTTTTTCCTGTCATGAATATTCATGCTAGTAAGTTGAAACACATGCCCAAAAGTCTTAAGAAGACTCAAATGTGTATTTTCTGATGTATTTCCACACCGCACATTACAGTGTTATCCAAACTTTGTAAACTAATCAAATATCTACCTGACTTCTTTCCTTCTTGTACTGGACTGTAGAGTCAATATGTTCTAGCTCTTCTTTCCCAGCAATTTTCCTTTTGAGGCTGAACTGGACTCTGTATGGCTCAGAATATTGGAGAATCTTAAGCGCATCTTCATACTTGATATTATCAAAAAATATTGTAGCACTTAGAAGCTGATCACCTGTGAGTAGAATCAGACATGATTTTAATTGGTTTGTGTTTTCTTGCAGTTTTTCAAACTGCTGAAATAACACCCACAAAAAAAACCCCAACCACCTTATCACATCCTATTTATTTAAAATATGAAATTATGTTCACATAATAGAATCACAGAGTAGTTAAAGCTGGATAAGACCTCTGGAGATCATCTGGTCCAACCACCCTGCTCAGGGAAGGGTCAGCTACAGCCAGTTGCTCAGGTCTGTGTGCGTCAGGTTTTGAAGATTTTCAAGGATCATGACTGCATAACCTCTCTGGAAAATTTATTATCTATTATTTTCCATTCCATTATATATTGGCTATTTATTATATTCTAGTGTCTGACCACCCTGACAGTAACAAAGATTTTTCTTACATCTTTCAGTATTTAGGCTTTGGGGTTTTGTTCCTGTTTAAAACATTATTTATTGTAGTTTTGTGGCATACTATTTTGTGAAAGAATCAAAGGCAGGTTCTTCATAAATGTTATGAGTCAGGGATTTTTTTCATTTTAATTGTGTATATACTACTTTCTATGTATCTTTTTCACTGTTCCAATGAAAATTAGATGTTTTTTTAATGGTATACAAAAGAATCACATTTCATTATTGTTTAAGAAACTGATCTTTGAAATTACTAATATGCAAAGGTTAAGGTCACACATAACATTGCTTGGTTTGGGATCTACTATTTCTATTACCTAAAGAGATGACAGATCAGGTAGGTATCTATATGCACACACAGCTCCATACCTGTTTATTTCAAGCTATAAAAACCCCTCAAAACAAAACAAAAAATCAGACTGTACCTTCTCTCAGACTAAATATTTTTGAAGCAGGAGATTCCTTAAGTACTTTTTTAATAAATATTCCTTCATTTCCTCCACCCATCACACTAAAACCACTAGCACCAGCTTCCACTTCTGTTTTCAGGGTCACTTCCATTGTCTCCTAGATACAGAAAAAGGTGTGAAATTGTAATTTTTATTTATTTGTATCAAAGTGTTCTACATTATTCTACAATAAAAATTGACTCTCCTCAGGTATATTTTCAGTAGCTCAAGAAAGATTATCTGAAACAGAGAATGTACTTGTTCAGCGTGGGTTTGATTCTGTTCTAAATTAGAATTAAGCACATGTATTAGGGTTATGCTAAATCAAGACCATAGGGAAAATAGGTTATAATTTTAAAATGTGAACTATTTGGAAACTTTTAGGGCTGAAAGATTGTATTTTCTGTGATGTTAAGTACATGAGTTAGAGTCAATGGGCCAGAAAAGTCAGACTAATAGCTAATGCTGTACTGTACTCAAACCAGAGAAGTCTAAAGAATGCTGAAAAAAATTATGGAAAGACTCCACACAGGGCAACGTAAGTGTTCATGCCTGGGACACAAATAGGCTATTTGTGAAGTTTCTGGTCAAAACAAGTCTAAGGTGACTCTTTGCCCATTTGTCACTCCCTCCGTCCACCCATCCATGTCTGCGTGTTGTAATAGACTACTATTTTGCCAGCCACATGCTAAAAACTACAGAGTGCTTTTATACCAACCTGTGGATGACTCTGTTTTGATTTGTCTGTAGAATATTTTTTGTTTTCTTCTTGAAGCTGAAAAATAATTTGCAATTATTTAGTGTTCAGAAATCATGCTGTTGTAAAGTACAACAAAAGTCCTACACCGGTTAAAATCCCTGGTTTAGACTAAGAACTGAGACTGACTTTAATGGCAACAGAGCCAAATTAGGATCTACAAGTGCAATGTACAACGTGAATGATTTAACTATGTTATTCTCTGTAGTAAATTAGATGCCAAGGCCTCGCTGTATTGTACCAAAATTTACATGAAATGAGCGCCAGAGACCAATTGTATTAAGACATCGGGAGCTTTTCTGTGTGTTACTCATGTAGGACATTTCTCTTGCTTTCATCTTCATGAGTATACGTTTCATTTATTCGACTTCAGCATGAATTTCAAACTGCTGCCTACTTACCTTACATGACTGTACTAATTAAATCTTCAACATTGAATAGCTAAGAGGTAATTTTGAAATACATATTAGATTCAAGCCAGCATAAATATTCTAATAGGAAAAGCACCAAGATTTCTTGACACTCTCTGCCCCAGGTCTTTTAAGGAATGAAGTAAAATGTATTTTTGCCGAGAAACAAGAACATGGCCAAAACCAAGTCCAGTACAATATAAAGCCACCAATGAACATGGCCCTGATTTTGGTGGGGACAGGAAGACAATATGGCTGCAACAACATCCTGTTACATGACACATGAGCCTCAGCTAGCTGTAGGAGCTAAAGCATCTTGAATCAATTTGGTAAAGCCACGTCTGCGTGAAAACTCAGTGTCTTGCCTTTAAATATTCTTCTTCTACGGAATATTCATAAACTGGGGAGGATCCTTGTGGCCTTGGACGGATGTCTTCTACTGCCACTTCATTAACCTGTGGAAAAGAAATGAGTGGTGGGAAAGGAACATGCACCATTAAACAGTGGATGAGGGTTTTCTTCGGAGAGTTTTTCTACTTAGGTATAGTCTCCTTCTGTGTACAAATCTTTCATCAGTAATGGTGGATGCAGAATAACCAGTAACTCTTTCCTTAGGTCAAGAACAAATACTGTTCTCATTTAAGGATGTTACTCAAGAACAGACACCTGAGAGACAAAAGCAATGGTATGCTGATTTTTTGGTTTTTTATGTACTGCATGCATCTATGGGCTGAACAGACTGAAAATACTGACAGATCAATTGGTAATAATAGAAGAAGGCAATAAATATTCCCTCCTCTGCTTTATTTGCACATCTAACCTTTGCATCCTGCATCAAACTTTATTGTCCTCTATAGCCAAGCAAACTATGGAAGAGTCCCAGCAGGAATTTCTGCTGACAAGGACTTAGCATGCTTCCTTCTGGAGCCAAATGTTAGGGAACATAAACTGGCTAAAGCTTTAAAGAAGTTACTGAAGTCAACAACCATGTAATATTTTGCTAAGTCTTGGTATTAAACTTATGCTGGTGAATCATGGCAAAGAGCAGATCACTTTATATTGAAGCATCATTCTGGCTTTTGAGCTGGCAGGAGAATCCCAAGCAGAAATACATTTTTGATGGGGAGAAAAATCACCAGCAAGGCCCAGCTATAAATAAAATGTTTTAGATCCGATTTTAACAAGTCAACTGCCAAACCTCCACCCCAAAGAAACCCAACTCTAAAAAAACTCACAGAATCTTCGTCTTCTCTATCCTCATCAGCATCAGCATCTCCCGGAGGCTCAGCCGGTCTCAGCTGTCGTCCAGAACCTGAAAACAACATTGAGGTTGTTGGTGCTGCAGGAGCCACACAGAGCACAGGACAGTCAGCTTGCCAGCTGAAGCCCTCTGGCACAGCACACCTGAGGGACATGCATGGGCCAGCTACAGAAAGGCCTGCTTTTCTTTAGATTCATAGAATCATTGAATAGTTTGGGTTGGAAGGGACCCTAAAGATCACCTAGTTCCAACCCCTCTGCCATGGGTAGGGACCCCTTCCGCTAGCCCAGGTTGTTCAAAGCCCCATCCAACCTGGCCTTGAACAGTTCCAGGGATGGGGCATCCGCAGCTTCTCTAGGCATCCTGTGCCAGTGTCTCACTACCCTCCTTATCTCAGAACTCATGAGGCCAATCTTTCCAAAGATACCAGAAATATTCATATCCAGAAATGTAAAGACATTTGTGAAGGACAAAAGTCCTCAGATTGGAGAAAACAAAACTAGAAGTTGTCCTGATTTTTTTATTTATTTTTTTGTTACAAAGGAGGGCTTGAGGTGTGTATTGGGCACAATTGGCAGGGTTTTGGCAGTGGTGTGCCTGTGGGGTGGTCTCTGTGGGAAGAGGTCATGGACCACCCTGTGCCAGATGCAGACTCTTGTAGCCAGCTCCACCTACAATGCTGAACCGATCAGAGGGGTTTCTGGCACCTCTGTGAAAATGCATGTAAGAAAGAGTGGCAAATGCTGAGAAAAAGAGACACCACCACTAGAGGAGAAAGACAAAGACAGAGAAGACCACACCAGAGCAAGAGGAGAGATGGCAGAGCAGGAAAGACGCTGGAGCAAAATAGGATCTCAATCAGGGGCCAAAGGAAGAAAAACTGCCTGAGCAATGGCAGAAAGGAGGCTCAACTCTGGTGGTCCAGCAGCTAGTGAAGGAACCCACCTTGGGGCAACTGAGCATGAAGCAAAGAGTGGAAAAACAGAAGCAGCCACCATCTGCTGACCCCCTTCTGTTGCAGCAGCCCTCACCTCCCCAAAGAGACTGAGTGTAGCCCACAGTGAGGGGATTGGAGACCAGAAAGAGGGGAGGAGAGGTGTACAGAGGGGAGCTGAGGTGTTTTTCCCTAAGTGGTTTTATATATTTTTTTTAAACATCTGACTCAGTAACCAAAAGTTCTTTAACTGACAATACATTAAATTGATTTAAATTCCCCATCCTGAAACTCTTCCTTGCTTCTGACAGAGGTCTTAAGACAGGAGCCGGAGAGTATACATCATGAAGCTTTGAGAGTCGTAAAGACTCTGCTTTCCTGTTTTTTGAAAGTATGAGGGCAGAGAGAGATGAGCTGAAGAAGATGGATTGTTTGAAAGTTTGATACTGTTGAAATGCCTGAAATCAGGCGCTGAAGAATGAAAGTGGTACGAATACATCATCATTTTCAGAGATCCAAGCTTAGCCAGTAGAGGACAGTGTGGCTGAATGACACATTCCCTGATGCACAGGCTATTCTAATACACGCACAAATTCTTGTCCTGATAACTATGTCTCTTTCCTGTATTCATGCTCCATATTTTTTTTCAAGCCATCAGACTGTCTAGCTCTCTCACACCCAGTTCTGCAACTGTCACTAGTATACATAGTTTTGGCTCTCCTAAGCACATCCTCTGGCTTTAAAATATGCTTGAACACTAGAGAATAGAACCACAAGCAGAACTGTGCAACTCCTTCATTGTCTACTTTAAATGAAGAATCCTTGGGCTGGAACACAATATTTCTGGATGTGGATATTGCATGCTGTGCGTGCAGGCAGGCTGGCACAACTTAATGCATGTATGCAGTCATTAACTTACACAAATTGCCAAGCTCTTGTTAAAATCGCTGTGATTTTGCTAGCCTTTCTTCACAGTTTTCTGATATCCTACATTTATTTTTTCCTTGGCTTTTTTGAAAATGAAATTATTTAGTACAGGCAGGATTTTGAAAGGGTTATGCCATGTTATCAGTGATGGACCACTTTCTTAAGATGGATGGAATTAGTGTGCTTCCAGTGGGAATATCCCATTTCAGTCTGTGGGCCAAGTTTCCAAATTTGATACAATAGAAGGCATCCTCATTAGCCATAGGTACATCATCTTAATCAGCTCTCCTGTGGTATTTTAGCTCCTGCAGACCACGCCTTCAGAGGACTAGTCCTGATGCCTACAACAGACAATTCTAGAAAATGGTCTTAATGCAGACCCTAATTCAGATTAAAGAACTGTGTAAATTGGCTTCTTTTTTTTTTCCCCCCCCAAAAGTTCTAGCATTTGCAATTTTCAGAAGCTCAAGAAAATTGGAAAATAAGCATAACTTTGTTAAAAAAACTAGATGTGGATTTAGGAACCTGATTTTAGGCATTTCTGCTTGAAAATTCTGGAATACCTTCATGAAGCTCTTCACCACATGTATTTTAATAAGCATCATATGAGAAGAGCTGCAGGACTGAGGCTTGATTATTTAATTTGTTTAGGGCTTCTAAAGATTCAGATGCCAACAGCAAATTTTATGGCTATTACTAAAATTCCAAGAAACGGTAAGGACTTAGCCTTGCGGCATTGCTGTATTTTTCACTTGCAAGAATCCCACCCACAAGCCCTGCAGTCCAGCAGAATGACTGAACAGAATATTGCTTGGATTGCTAGAATGTTTGCTCTTCAGTGCAACACTTCAAGGGTAATTACAGCATTGATCCCTGGTGGCTGCCAATAATTTTGCTAGTGGAAAAGAAAAAGAGTTATTGGGGAGAATTCTTGGGTCAGTTCACTGCTGCTTCTCTTGCTTTATTCTGGTGTAACTTCAGTGACATTTTAGTTGTCTAAAACTGGAGCAATGCAAGTATGGGGTACTCCTTTCTCAGGACTTGCATGGTCCTGTGTAGTTTGTGCTGTTGATTTTTCACCATCTAGCGGGGCATATCCTTTGAGTCTAGGGTACTGCAGCTACCCTACAGGTTCTAACAGAGGTGAAAATTTTAAAACTAGATGTTTTAAACAAAGGATTCTTAGAATGATTAGGTGACCAACACCTTCAAAATCTTCCTGTTGCTAAGACCAGACTACTCATAAAATCCAAGAGAATTCGATCACTTCCTGCAGTGAGACCTGAACACATATTTCCCATCAGGATGCCGTTTTAAAGCAACAGATGGCACTGCCAAGTCTTGTTCATCATGGATGTAGAAAGATAGACCTGCCCTGGAAGACATCTCATCTGGGCTTGGGCCAGGAGAGAATTTTCTTATTTTTCATCAGCTGCTGATCAGGCAAAGCAGTGGTGTATGAGGCACAAGGGTGGATTCACATGCTTGGCCAAGTATTGGCAGGCAATTGCTCTCCTTGCCCTTGCTAGAGGGGCTGCAGATCAAGGTTTGACAAAATGTTGCCAGAAAAATTCCCTGCTGTTAAGAAGAAAATCTGTCAGCATAAACGGCCTCTTTCACCCACCTCACGATGGGTAGGAAGGGACAGAGTCCTACTGTGAAAGCCTTTAGTAAACTGTTACCTCTCCTAAATGGTGATAGTAGAACTCTTTCCTACAAAACGGAGGAACAGATTACTGTTGCCAGGGCTAACAGAGATGTGGCTGAGATGGCATGGAGGGACATCAGCGACACAAATGACCTTCCCTCCCGAAACTTCACACTGAGGCCTTTCCATCCACCCTTATTTCCCCGAAGTCTGCTTACTGTGCCCCTCTACCATAGCTAATTCATGTCATAAAAGACTTCTTGTGCCCCTGATTCCTACTGTAGACGAAGATTTGCTTCAGATTTTTTCACAGTTCAGAATACTTCATAAAACCAATCTATAAAAGAGAGGAATTATAGTACATCGCTGAATTCCTTTTTCAGCAATGGCTTCTTTCTGTGTATAAAAGACTGTGCCAATGAACTGTGATTTATATGCATGTCATTCTCATGCCCCAAATAGTAGCAATGCCAACATTTTATAGGTTTTAACTTTTTTTATAAACCCTGGACAATCAATGCTTTGTTCAAAATATTTTCATAAACAAGATGGAATTTACATCAGCGACTACTTCTAATAGCCACTGAACTGACTTCAGAACAAGGGAATTTTTTGAACGTAGGCAGTAGGAGTTATATAGGCTGGAATATTTTCATATCATATGACTGAAAAGTGTATTTGCTTTTTTAAATGCAATTTAAAAAAACATTATTTTATCTTTAATCTAGCAACCCAGCTGGACTGTTTTAGGTAACACCACAAAAATGTAAAACCAGGTTATTATTTTTTTGGTATTCACATTCAGTGGGTAACAGTCTCCAAAACCGTATTTGAGACATTATAATCATTTTCAAGTATGACAGTGTCATTGAATTCAAATCAGTTGTGCTTTAATGTATTGTATAAACTGAAGAGAAACCTAGCTTTAATTGGGACACTGGTGTATAAAATCACCATAGTCCGTATACTTTAAAATCAAATAAAACAGCAAATAAGAATACTGGAGATGTTATTAAAAAATAAAAATCACCAACAATAATGTCCTTTGCTGATCATCTTAGCTTCCTTGCTTCCAAATTATATCCCTTTCTCTGCAATTCTTGGATTTGAGCTTTCTGCTTTTTAAGATTTTATACTAAAGTAATGTTTGCGTATCAATGTAGTGAATTTAAGGTTATAACTTTTCCTTGCATCAACTTCTTGGGCATTATCTTTCCTGCTAAAAGTGGCTTTGTCTTTTTTTTATTTTATTTAATTCTAATCTGGCTTTTGCCAGAGAGAACTAAAATGCTCTTGTTGTGTTGTTTTCCCTGGGATTTTAATGTAGATCAGTTAAAACTGACAAGAGTTGCAATGCACATATTTCTTACAAAGATGCAGGTTAAATATTGCTCATTCTCAAGTAATATCTTCACCAGGAGAAGAGGTTCCTTCTTGCCATGTACTGACTGGTATGAGTTATCTAACTTCACTTCAACAAATAATTTCTCTTAAAAGGCAGAAACCTGATCTGTGGTAAACCTTTGTTCACAGGTGCAAGCTTGTATGATTTGCTCACTCTATTATTATTATTCATTAATATATGAAGGTCACAACCTGTGTCTTTACCAGGATTTTGGCATTTGCTAGTTGCCATTACTTAGCTGTGATCAGAAATCTGATTGTGCAGAAATGATGTGTGCAGAAAAGCTGTGATCAGAAATCTGCTGTGATTGTGCAGTGTTGTGGAAATCAATCGCTTTGAGTCCACAGCCAGCTAGAAGACTCATGCCTTGACGTGTGAGGAAGGCTGGGACGTCTTTAGATCAGGACTTTCCTGACAGTGCAAAGCTCACTCTGAGCACATAACCTGATTTGTATTATTGATAAGGAGAAGGAGGAGCAAGACAAACAACAATAATAATAATTTAATATTATTGTCATTGTTGGCACTGTGTTTGACCCAGCTAAGAATTCATACATGTAGGTCAGCAGTTTTCACAGTGCTCCCTCATCTGCTTTTGTCTTGTTGTAAATAAGGTTGTGCATTGCTCCTGTCATGGACACCTTCAGCTGGCTCCTGTATCAGACCTTTCCTCCTGGAACCACCAGTCCCTGTACCTGCCGAACTGTCCGTCCCTGTGTCCTCAGGCACCCTGTTATGGGTCTGTTACTTCTCTAGTCACTGCTAATGCATCACTTCAGAATTCCTCCTTATTTTCAAAATTAAATCCCTTTCTCAAAATGGGTAGTGTGTCTGGGTTTTTTTCGCACAGCTTGTTCTCCTTCTCTTGCAGGTATCGCAATTACTGGGATTCCTTTTCTTCCCTCAGAGCTCTCACAGCCGCCTGAGCAGTGTTGCTGCAAAGCCTCGCAGCCGCTTCTTATTCACTTCTTATATTTGAAATAAGGAATATCTAGAATAGTTAGAATACTTAAAATCGTAGGTTCCAGTTCAGGAAAGCACTTGATAACAGGAACGCTATGCACATGCCTGGCATTCATCTTGGCCTCTCAAGAGCACTTTTTCACATAGGTAAGTTCACCTGACGGTAGTTTACTAAGAGAAATTTTTCACTTCAGGGTTGTGGGCAAAAGGGCAGCAATTTGAACACTGCATTTTTTCTTTGGCAACCTCAGTGCTCCAGTTTCCAGGTGTGCTTCTTTTTTATACCCGTCCCAATCCACTGCCTCTACTATTTTGGTAAGTTATTAGATTAATGCACCTTGCAGTGCGTTCTTTGTGTTTTCCAGGATATCCCAGAAGGCTAGAGACTGATGAATAAATGTAGCTCAACCAGCTAATTAAAATGTCACTTCAGCTAGGCAGTGTCAACAAGCATATAAGCTATTCCATTCTTGGTTTGGTTTCCTTAAAGCTCCCATGACTGAAAAATGGCTTAAATCAGATTTTCTTTAAAAGCCCTCACAGACAGCATTACAATGACAGCAAAAAAACACCTTTTCCATCTCAGCTACCATTTTCTGCATATAAACATGAGATTTTGGCACTTTAAAAGAACTGTTTTCACCACTTTCCAAAATCAACTGCGCTAAAGATCTCTGAACCCACAAGCAGATCTTTGTGTTCTGCTAACTGCATCAATCGGCTTGGCAAGCTGGGATTTGCCAATCCCTGTGCTAAAAATGGTGTGCAAATGATACGTGCAAGCACAAAAATAGTTACTCACTATCAGCAGTGGCCTGAAATGTTTCATTATTTGTTTCCCCTGAGTTTTTTTCTTCAGCTCCAGTTACCAATGGAAGTGGTAACCTAGCGCTACCTTAAAGAGGACTGAAAGCCTAGTGATACTGTCATGCTTCAAGGTCTGTTGTTAAAGAGAAACAAACCATGGCAGGCAGATTCCTTGTCTCTAGGCTACGTGGCAAAGAGCATCTTCTCTAACACGGCACCTTGGGTCCTGCTGTGAATTAGCTTAAGGGTAAATGCCAGCGTTAAGTGTAAAGACCATGACCAAGGACAACCAGGAACACATGAGTGTAGCGGGGCTGCTCAGTGCGAGGGGGCTTGGCTGTGGCAGTTCAGAGCAATCACCCCCACCACCCAAATCCTCCTATGCAATTTGGTGGAGGAGTCATGTCCTTCCAAGCAAGCAATGCTGGAGGAAAATGATCCTGCAAGCATCAGCTGGCAAACATAAGAATCTGAACATGTCGAAGGAACTCTTATGCATGCATGGTGTTCCTTGAGGGAGCTGCCACAGGCTTTAAAGCACAGCTCATGGCACAGGCTCTTGCACAGTCTGTGTGGCCTTGACCATGAGCTCCAGCGGGCCCATGGCATTCCCAGTAAGCAGCTCCAGCTATGCTGGGGAAAAACATGAGCGAAAAATCAAGACATTCATCTTCTACAGAGATTTCCTAGCACATTCCTGAGACCTAGATTCATTCCATTGTCCTGCAAGATCCCACGGACTGAGTTACAACAACTGCTGGGCAGGGCTCTGGGGCATGGCAGGACTGCAATGGGAATGCCGCGGCTGTCACTCTATCTGGGCAGGATACATGGCAATGGGGAGGTACGGGTGCAATGTCACAGGGAAGGCTGCCTCTCCCAGCCCTCCATCGCAGGAATGTAATGTTACTTCACTTGAACCGCTGCCAGCAAGGCAGCAGGGGCACCCGGTAGCTCCACCTAGACAAACCAGCTTGTCAACTCAGAAATGAACGATTGCCACAGTGGAAAGAACAGCTGCTGTGCCTCCAAAAAAGTGATAAAGTGAGGAATAGCACCTCCCCTTTAGTGTTTCCCCTCTGCCTGGGGAGTAGGACCCACCGCACCAAGCCTTGAAATCGTGATGTCCCTAACTGTTTCTGTGGGATGAAGATAAGATTTTGCTGCCAAAGGGGTTGAACAGGCCTTATTATCTGCGGGATGCTATCAGG
The DNA here is from genome assembly GCA_035590275.1 of Ibycter americanus. NCBI lineage: Eukaryota > Metazoa > Chordata > Aves > Falconiformes > Falconidae > Ibycter > Ibycter americanus. The sequence continues at coordinate 28,969,514 of JAVJGI010000063.1, forward strand.
ACCAGCTAGTCCTGTGTTGAAGCTATACTCCTGCCTTTGTTTTGCATTTGTTTTGGTAATGCCCCCCGGCTGCGCTCTGTCACTGCGCTGCATACCTGTACTGTGATGAATGTAGCTCAGACTTTGGAGCCGAAAGCAGGGGCTTGTAGCACAGCAAAGCTAAAGGAGCAGCTACTCCCAAATAACCAGCGTGTGAATAGTTTCCTTCCATTCAAGGCATGAACAAGACGTTTTGATTCAGTGCCATGGCATGTTAAGCTGCCCTTGTCGGCAGTTAGAGTACTTCATTAAAAGCTTTCAAATCATCTCATGTCAAAACCTTCCAAAAGCAGAAAATATATGTGACAATCCTCAGTCTCCTTGCCTGGCCGGAGACCTGTTCATGAAGTTAGCTCCTACTTTTATCAAAGGCAATGGCACTGTGCTCTGCAAAGTACATCCAAGTAGAGAAATGTCTAGGGAACTAAGGTTTCTTATAGACCATACCGAGCTCTGCAGGATTTTATAGAGCGTTTTCTACAGGTTGACTAATATCAGGGAAGAAGTGGAAGAGCACTGGCAATGAAGAACAGATACAAACACTACCATAAAAAGAGAAACTAACAACCCCTAGATGAAAAGGAGAGCGAATGGCTTTCCTGTGAGTGGGTGTTTATTGATAAGCTCTGCCCACAGATTCAAAACTATTAAAAGCATGCCTGCTCGCACTTCACATTAGGAGCAAAACCTTTAGTGATACTGGTCAGAAAGGAGCTCTTTATTCTTACAGTAGTCCATCTTTCCTCTGATGGTACAGATAACCTTAATAGAATCCATAGGACATTTCAGAGCATGAAAACAAATCACTCTGGTGGGTCTCTGCACAGACTTTCCAGGCTTAAGTCCTATTGAAACATGAGAAGCACAGGGGACTTTTTTTTTTTTTTTTTCTTTTTTACAGTTGTCAAATTGAAATTTCCCAGATCCTAGGTTAATGAGTTTCATCCAGCCATCACCATTTTTTTGGTTACTTGGCTATACCTGAAATGTAATTTGGCCAGATCCACATAACTCTTCTGGTACAAGAATAAAATATTTACTGAAGTATTTTATTAGTCCAATATTTCACCTGTTTCTAAAAAAAAATAATGTTTCATAGAAGTAACATAGTGTTTGAAAACAAGCTCTCAGCCGAAGTTTGTTGTGAGACCATGACTAGGATGATGTCCAAAAGAGACAGAAGAAGCAGGAATCCATGGCTGATACCTGAATTTCTCCTCCTGGTCCATCCCTCCTCTCGCTAGCTAAAATGCAGCTGCAAGTGACAGGGTGAAAAAGGCAGCTGGAGAAATGCTCACAGCACCCACCAGATGAGCAAAGGTTTGGTGCCACTTCCCCTACCTAATGGTCTGTCTCAGAAGTACAAGTCCTGCATTATCTCTGTAGTTTTAGTCTAACAATTGCCTAGAGGCTAGGCACAGTGTCCTGCCCTTCGTCTGTGGGTTTGCTTGTCTTAGGCAGGAATTTTCCTCTCTCAGGTTTTACGTGACAGAATGAGTTTCGAACGTGTGTTTTACTTCCTGCATGAATTCCCATGGTGTTCTGGTGTATAATTATTGTGATGATGGTGTGACATTAGGACCCTCTCTGATAATTATCAGTTATGATTTTTCCTAGACTGCAGGGTCTCTATTCTCACAAAGTCAGTAGAAGAGAATCACTTTTTAGCAATTGTTATGTATGTCCTAGCCCTGGGACTGAACCAAAATTGCTTACCATGATTTTGGACACTGCAAGTCAGCTGGAGATTCACAGCCAGATAAAGCAATAAAGACTTGTCTAATCCACTGTAATCCTCATCAGTTTTACCTCCTGGGACTCTCAACAATTTTATCTCTTGGGATATACTGCTTTTACTTGTGATTGAGTCTCTACCAGTGCTGTAAATAGTTGCACAAATACCCAGCTAAAATCACCCAGGGTGTCACTGTTCATCTGGATGGTCTGGATTTTAAGAAGGGCTGCAGGGCCATGTTGCAAGTAAAGTACTCTCACTTGTTCATCACCATACCAGCTTCAGAAACCCTAGTAGGAACTACTCTGCAGTTATTTGGATATCCAATATATTGATTAGACATGTTGCAGCTTTTTTCCCTTGGAAAGAAACCCCTTCACTGATATAACAAACTAGACTTGGAAAGTGAATGTCAAGCTGCCTTGCTCTCAGAGCAAGGGGCAGCTGATTCATACTGTCCTCCCTGTCGGATAGCTGTGAACTCAGCTCTTATCACAACTTGCCTAGAAGCAGAGGCAGGTGGGTGCCTATTGTAGATAAGACCCATAAAGCTTACACAAATTAACTTTCCCACATTCCTTCTCCTTGCTGATTCACATCCCCAAGAATCCAGGCTTCTCCCAGAGCAGATTGCCTGTTCCACTGCCAAAGCACAGCCCTGCTCAAATTTAGAGATGAATCAAATTAATATATGTATTAAAAAGAATCATTCTGATCATGTAGGCTTGATTGGCAGCCCTGGAGACTCCATTTCTCTGGGCACAGGGTCAGTATTGCTCCAGAAGCAGTGGCCACAGCCCCAAGCTGTCTCTTAAGGCAGCCCAGTACTGCCCCAGGGAGGTAGCAAGGGACCTTGACTACTCTTTGTCTGTTCTCTGATGCATTAAAGGAGGATGATAATTCTTGGTGGTTTTCATAAAGAGCACAACTGTCTGCTAAGAATAGGTCTTAAGATAAGAATAAGAATAAAGGATCTACTAACATCATGCAAAAAGCCCAAAGCAACTGATAGAGGCTTTATATGAAGGGCACATACTGCTCCAAATTAGAAACAGACTTTTCAGCTCAAACTCCTCTTCAGAACTACTGCTTGTAAAATTTCCTCACCCGAATCAATGCACAATAAATTTTTTTCTATTTATATATAAACATATACATACATACACGTAGAGAGATGGTTCACATTAAAGATCCTTATGGTCTAGGAAGACTTATTTCTCTTTACTTCACTGATAAAATTCAGTGCAAAATTAAGTGCCTAGATGCAGCAATGTTAATGGAGTGATGTTACTTTGGCTGCCTCTCTGGTATGCTGGGCATAGCCCCTCTCAAAACAGGAATGCAACAAAAACCTTGTAGTTTTTCCACAACCTTTTATGGGGGGTTTTATATAAATATCTGCCCTTGGAAACAGGTTTTCAGTTTGAGAGAAAATTCCCTGGGCAACTTGTTTGGATGTAAATCACCACAGAAGAAAATATCATTTAAGCTTTTAAATTCCTTAATGTATACGTAATACAAGAGATATGGGATAAAGGTGACAGAAAATTATTATGGGAAAATGTTTTACATCAAAGATAAAGTTAGCAGTTCCCTCGCTTTGTTAAGATAAAAATCTTTTTTGTCAACAAATAGTGATGGTAGCAAAACAGTATTTGGCACAGCTCACTTACTCTTGGTTTTGTGTGGTGTAGGAGAGTGCCTTCAAAATTAGAGAGAATTTCTGGATGCAGACTGTGGGTTTACGAAAAACACAAAAGCTCATTTACAGATAAACTAATCCATTGAGTCAGATAGATATATTAATTAGTATAGTTCTGTTCGCATCAGTGTAATTCAAATCTGAATAAATGGACTATAAACTTGTCTTTCAGTCAAAAAAAGGTCAGATTTCAAAAGAATTCAACAGGTGACCTACCAAGTTGTTTTAAAAAATGTTGTCTCCCTATTTTAATTCATCGGTTTTAACCTCTTTTTTGAAGTTTTTTCCCTAGCAGATGTATACCTTTTCCTAGCATTTTCCAAACTTGCCATTTGAGAACTGTCATCTTTTACAAATTAAATCTGTGAACTTAATCTTTATTGTTTGATATTCGAAATAATTAGATATGTAAGACTGAAAAGCATTGGCATTTTAAGTGTATGTTAAGTTATAGAAGGAAAAACTGAAAATGACAAACTTTCATTGCATTATGTTTTTGCAAAAAAAAAAAAAATCACTTAAATCTTTGCATGTGGTTTTTAAATGATTCAGTACTCATTTTCCCTCTCTGCTTTCTAGCCAGTACTGAGGCACCCAAAAATAACAAACCAGCATGCTCGCCTAATAGATTAGAGGAAAATACAGTTTAGTTAAGGAAATAGATTTCAGTTTTTCACGGAAGCTAGTATAAATGGTGGGGAGAAGCCATTTTTTAGAGTCATTATTATAGTTCTGGATTTCTTTTTCATTAAAAACTCAAATAGTAAGAAAGTACCTATACCGCAGTTCGTCCATGTAGTAACTAGTGAATGAATTGAGATGGGTGGAGTTGTTTGAATGCACTAAGAGGACTATTTCTTGGATTTGATTATCAACCCTAAGGCTGATTCACATTTCCAAACATTCACAGCCTCTCTGCAATAAGAAAATAATGATATCTTATGGAAATAATTAACTATTTCTTTATCATAATGGTCTATTCACACACAGGTTAAATATTTTTTAACTCCATTAAAACGGGATGCATCCTTTCTGAAGGCACATGGTAATATTTTTCTCAATGATCAGCTCTGCTAGATTCAGACTAATGTATAAGGGAGAGTAGATTACAATTTTCCCTTTAGCTAGATGAGGAATCTACTGAAATCAACAGCCTTGTACCAATACAAAGCTAGTTTAAGGGAAAGGAAGACCCCAGGACTTCAGTTACTCTCTGTGAGATCTACTGCAAGTAGGTGGATCTGATTCTTCTCTCAAGTGGCTTATTCAGAGTGATTAAAATCTGTGCAACAGGAGGACAATCCAGCGGCTTGCCCCTGCTTTGAAGAAGGGCAATGACCGCCTTGATGTGTGGAGCTATGGAGAGTTTGAGTGCAAGAGGATAGAATGGGAGGCACCTGGAGATACCTCTTGTCCATCTGTAGGTTCTCCTGCACATCCTTGCAAAGAGTATTTTAAAACTAATGGTGTTTTACTACTTATGCTCTCTTGCATGCTGCCTCATCCAATGGCCCCAGTGAGGACTCTCTGCTTTCTGTCTGTGATGTGTTCATCATGTGCAGCAGAGAGACTGTTGCTCTCTCCTAAGGAAGGTGTGTTTGTGTTCCTTGCCCCACCACCATACATAGCTTACAGTCAATAATACCAGAAAAGGAGAATGACTGCTACTGTAAAATTATCCTGTCTACAGTTTACAAGATGGAAAAATTGTTCATTTTACCATCAACAAACAAAAAGCTCCACCATCATCTTACTGCAACACTTTTAAATACTGCAGCCCCAAAGTCCTCCATGAACTGAGATGTCAATAACATTTTAGCAATGACTGAAATATTTGCTTTATATACTGCTGTTTGGGTCAGTTTTGACAGCATTCTGCAACTACACTGAGGGCAGAATTTACGTTTTCTTCATTGCAAGTACTTTGAACACTACTTAATCAGACTTTGAACTTATTGGGAAGTTCTGTCCCCATTTGACCAAAAGGGAGTAAAGGAAACAGAAAAGCACTGAGATGTTCTTTGCGAAGAAGACTGCCAGCCAGAGCTCTCCTGTTTTCAGAGAAATCAAGTGTTTGACATCTTTCAAAGCAGGGCTTGATGTAACTGGGCGCAGATGGGAAAAGAGTAAAGACATCCCACATGTAGCCCAGAGTAAGTCCTACTTCAGGAGCTGCTAACTGAAAAACAGGTCCTTTTACACTCCTACGCCAGGTAAACCTACCATGGTAAGATCATCTAAAAAGGTTTTGAAAAGACACCAGGGCCAGGGTCTCAGATGCGTAGGACCCAGAATCAACAACACCAAGCAAAGCACAGTGAATAGGGCCAGGGCTGAAATGTAGGATCTCCTGGGGCATGTTCTTCTGCTTATGGGTTTGGTTTGGAAAAAGAGCTCTTTGTTTTTGGAACACAGCTTGACCAACGCTTGGTGCTAGATCTTGTTCATGATCCCTGGACTTTGAAGGCCAATTCTCAGAGGGGCCTCTGCACACATGTGCAAACTATATGTTGCTGTGGGATTATCCTCTGCAGCTGGAACCACTGACCCAGTCAAAAACTTCTGGACTGGTAGGTACAAAGGCGGCTTTGAGGGTTTTACTACTCTTATCGCTTGGACACATGTGGATACTACTTATGTTACTCTACACACCTCTGCAGCAGGGAAGGTCACGAACACTTCACAGCTATATGTCTGAAGAGAGGGGTCTGAAAATGTATCTGAACAATTTCTAGGGAAGTTTAAGCTCTCCTTGCTGAGCAGTGCCAGCTCAGGGATACTGGAAAACACATTTTTCATGCATGTGTTTTTTATTAAATGCAGCTGTCAAAAAAGAGGAGGGCTAGTGTTCCTGAAAAGGTGCAGTGAAGAGAAGACAAATGGTTGGAATAAAGCATTAACAGGAATGTGCCTGTTCTGCCTAGGCAAAAATCACCACTTCTATGGAGCCTTCCAGGCAACCTTTAAACTAGCTGGTTCGGGGACTAGTAGCTGTCTAGCTGTGGGATTTCAGTGAACACTGCGCAAACCCACCCAACCCCCCAGGGACATCAGTACGTGCTGCACAAGCCACTCCTGCCTGTCCCCAGGCCGGCTGGATAGGCAACGGCTCTGCACGAGCTGCACCTTCCCAGTGCTGCGTAGGCACCACTGGAGAGGGACGGTCTTGAACGAAGCCTCGCTCTCCCTGCCATGCTGCGGATAATGTTTTCCAAGTGTGTTGGCAGTGAACTTAAACCATCTACTGCAATCTGATAACGCTTACCTCTAATCATTTTGCTGAGTAAAATTATGGAGGTGAAAACAGCAAAGGCAAAGTGAGTGTTTATTTTCTTGATGACAATTTTCCTCTTATTCAGTAGATACAGATTCAGATTTTGTCCTCTGATCTAAGCATGTATTCTGAAGAGCTCAGCTGGATTTATACCAGTGCAACAGCAGAATTTGGCTTGTGATCTTCAGATGACAACATCAGTTAACAGACTTGCTTATTTCTTTGCATTATACTCTCTGGGTTTTCTGTGAAGTTCCTATTCAACATGCATAGTAGCCTAACTACGATGCAGTTGTGTGGCAACAATGTACCGCATAAACTAAGCTAACTCTGGGTAATATCACAAAAAAATATGTGTTTATAGCTTCATGCCAGTTTCTGACTAATGCTTTTGTTTGTTGCTATAGCAAACCACACATGAATCTGATAGCCAAAAGCATGTTTATGACTAACCTTAGCTCTCTGGGGATTGAAAATATGGAATAAAAAAAAAAAAAAACAAACCACAAAACAACAAAGCACCACAATACACAATGTGAGCAGAACATGATAGGAAACACCTTTTTTGGCACAAGTTACTATGAACATTAAAAGAGAAGAACATCATGAGTGGAAAACATTAGGAAATGGGAACTGTGGGAATAACCAGTTTTAACCCACAATGATTCGACTACGGCTTTCATTTCACATCGCAAAGTTGTGTGTGCAGGATTAAAGTACATTGCAGGAAGCCCTGGCTGCGTGTTAAGGGATGGATTTAAGCCTCTGAAGTCTAGAGAAGCTTTGGATCACACTTCAAAACATCCAGATCACTCTACGTGAGATCATTTTTACATTCTGCCCTGACGCCTAGGACACTGGCATTCACTTAAATAATTCCTGTTACAATTTATACTTCGGTAGTTCCCAAGAGCCTGTCCCAATACCCCCACCTCGTTATGCTGTACAAACACAGAACGGAGAACAATGCCGGCCCCGGAGAGCCAAAGGTTGAGGAGGACGGACAGAGGGAGAGTGGGAGGCAGAGACAGAGAGGTGATGTGGCTGCACCATCCACCAAATCAGAGGTTGAACCCAGGGGTCTCGCAATCAGTTCAGGTGACTGGTTCAGGTTGCCAAATGGGTTACTGTGGGAAGAAGAATACATGATGTGCCCTGCAGAGGGGGAAAATCAATACAGCCAAAGTGATTTCTAAACTAGGATAGCTTACAACAAAGCTATATTATGTCAGGTGAAATCTATACTAGTGTTGTCCTGGTATTCTTAATTACCCCTTTCCTTCATGAGTTAAACAAAATAAAGGGGAGCATTGCTGTATAGCGTATAGATACAGATCAGTTTCAGCGTTTCCTGTTGATACTAATTACTCTGGCTCTAGACTGCATATTGCACCTTTATTCACAGATTCGTACTGTGCATAAAGGCATATGATTATCACAATAGACGGTGAGTTCTTACATCATCTATCCCAACACTCAGCAGAGAGTCTTGAGATCACATACAGCTTTGTGGAGAGGTAGGTCTGCCCAAGCTCTAGTGTTCTAGGTATTTCCAAGCTGGTGTTCGTGAAAGACGTCTTGACCTGTCAAGTAGGATAAACATGACAGTGCCATAAATAGAAGCTTACAAAAATCTGTAGGAGCCCAGTGATACCTGCTGGTCATTTAGTGCCACAGGATCAAACTTTGAAGTATTGAGATTTCATTCTGTGCTTACTCAAGCAAGACATCCATTGGCCTTGATGAAACTGATATACGACATGCTACATCACGTTTGTCTTGTAATTCAGACTGTGATAAGGGCTGAGATCAGCTTTGATTCCATCTTGTAAAACTCAGCGGAGCAAACAGCACCACACACAGTAATCATGTCAGCATCCTTGTAAGAGTAAATACTTTTAGAAAAAAAATGCAAGCATTTTGTAGAATAGCCAAGAATTTAACTGATGTATACAGCAAGTAGCATTGAGAACATCTGTGTTGTATGAAGTGAAAAACAAAGACAAATAAGATATAGGCAGATATTTTCCAGCTATAGCCTAAATATCACTTCTGGACTACAGAGCAATTGCTGGTGACATGCAGAAGGCCATATATGAGTCTCTCTTTGCTTTCATATGCTTTTTTGATTCTTCACATTTGGCAGAAAATGCATCTTACAGAAAAAGAAAGAAAATTAAAAAAGAGATGCCAGGCTTCTTTCCTCCACACTGAGAATCTGAAAACAGCTTTGGGTACTGGAAGCACCATACAGAGACCACTTCAAAATAGCTACTTCATTCCCTGTGATTTACCCCAAAAGTAACTCTTCCCTGGGAGTCGCGTAGTAAATAGAGTAAGAGATCCTAAGCATAGGTGAAAGAGGTTGCCAACCCAACTCCTGCCCTGAGTGACCTTCTGATCTGTAGTAGCAAAAGGCACTGGATTCTAGTACTTATGGATACGTATTAATGCAGGTGCAGTGCTACTTAATGAGCATCTTTCTCTTCAGGGGTCTCAAAGGGCATAGCTACCCCTTGCACCCTCTGGGGTATCGATCACCCAGACAGCACTACCTGGCACACATGAATATGCCAGCTTGGCAACTGCAGCATTTGGTGATGGCCACCAATAAAATCCCTACACCTGCCCAGAGCATCATGAGAAAGCAGGTGAGCTCTCCCTGCCTCACAGAAAGTAAGGTAGCAAAGCAAAAAAAAATTACTTGCTCAAAGTCACAAAGCAAGTTGGCAGCAGAGCCAGCAACAAATGCAACGCAGATGTCCTGGATTCCACCTCCTCCCTGCACCATGCTGCCTCTCTTAGCTCAACGCTGGAAGGAAACGTTTTACATTTACTCATCCCTCCTTTTCCTTTGTCAATAGAAATTAAAGCAGGCATCTGACTGCCTAAGCCTTGAATACTCTGATGGTTTCCAAGGCTTGCAGTAAGTCAGCCAATATTTCTATTGCATTCAGCCCTAACAGACGACTAAAAGTAATTTCTTTGCCAACTAACCTATCAGTGCAAAACTTGGCTAAGCATATACTACTTTTATAAAGATATGCATTGTATATATATGTATAATTTCATGACTTTACGAAGAACCACTAATTAAAAAAATACTATTTTTGCAACTGTGCTGGTTTTGGCTGGGGTGGAGTTAATTTTCTTCATAGTAGCTAGTATGGGGCTATGTTTTGGAATTGTGCTGGAAACAGTGTTGATAATTTAGGGATGTTTTAGTTATTGCTGAGCAGTGTTTACACAGAGTCAAGCCTTTTCTGCTCCTCACCCCACCCCACCAGTGAGCAGGCTAGGAGTGCACTAGAAGTTGGGAGGGGACACAGCTGGGACAGCTGACCGCAACTGACCAAAGGGATATTCCACATCATATGACATCATGCTCAGCATATAGAGCTGGGGGAAGGAGGAAGGAGGGGATATTCAGAGTTAAAGCATTTGTCTTCCCAAGTAACCATACGCATGATGGAGCCCTGCTTTCCTGGAGATGGCTGAGCACCTGCCTGCCAATGGGAAGTGGTGAATGAATTCCTTGTTTTGCTTTGCTTTGCTTGTGTGTGTGTATTTCGATTTACCTATTAAACTGCCTTTATGTCAACCCACAAGTTTTACCTTTTTTTTCCCCTGCCCAATTCTCTTCCCCATCCCACTGGGAGGAAGGGAGTGAGCAGCTGTGTGGTGCTTAGTTGCTGCCTGGGGTTAAACCTCAACAGCAACTCAGACGAGCAGTGAATAGACTTATCTACTACTATTAAAAAAAAATAGAATACTGCATCATGATTTTTGTAAGTATAAATTTAAAACAAGCCTTTATACCTTTTTGCTTTGTTGAAAGGTAGGAAGGTCTGTCAGGATGGTTCTTGCATTGAGCACACTCGGGTCTGATTAAAGACTGATGGCTAATTAATATTAATTTTCCATTATTTTGTGAACAGAATGTCCAAATATTTAAAATTAAGCGATCTATGGTGTCTGTGTGGAAGGCCACATCCATGTATTTTCTAAAAGCAATGTAAATCTCATTTCCATGGGAATACATCGTGTCCTGTCAGCAAAATATCCTTACTGCTGTCAGCCCAAGGTGAGTCCATGTCACAAGCGGTTGAACACACTCTTACTTGCTTCTTTTTTTCACCCTCGAGGTGAAAGCCGCTCCATTTTTCCTGCCTGTCACCATAAAAATCTAGCTGGGAGTTGTAGGTGTCATGCTGCTGTTGCTATAACTCCGCTGCCAATGTGTTGCTCTGGCTACCGAAGGGTCCTTCAGGGGACCTGGACAGAAATTAAGAAGAAATGCAGCATCGCTCACTGTATCCTTCTCTCCCCCAAACACCTGAGGGGCATGACATTGGGAACACAAACTTCAGCAGTTGCAGGTTGCCTAAAATACTTAACGCTTTTTTGCAGAACTCCCTCATTTTTCTGGTCTAGAAAACAAATGTACACAAGATTTTTCATTCAGGTCTCCAAGCAAAGGTCTCTGCCCCTCCGCAGGACAGCAGCAGGAGATCCCACACACGGCAAGATCACAGTGCTCATGCTCAGAGGTACTATGCGTCTCCACCATGAGCACTCTGCACAAACCCACATGCTGGGTAACTGCATCCACTTCTTTGCTCCAGCCAGCAGGGATTTATTACGACTGAGAATTTCTGAGATCTTCTAGACAATGAAATAAACCAAAACGCAACCCAAAAAAGCCTTCCTTCTTTCTCTGTAAAACTGTTTCCACTATTTCCTCATTACTGCCACCTCTGATTTGCTCAACTTGTTTGACACAAAGCTCGTAAGTCCTCCAAGGCACATCCAGGCTATATATCAACATGGCGGGGACCTTACCCTGCCATCAGACTGCAGCAGCAATAAATGACAAGAATCAGTCTTGACGAACATGGCTGGATGGTGCCATTTTTGTGCAACAATAGTAAGTCTGACAGATTCGAGTCTGCCTTCATGCCAGAGTCATTGCCTTCTGCTAAGTCTCTGCAAAGCAGGAAACTCTCACTCCTCCTCAAAGCTATTGCAGCCAGGTCAAGGATATTGCTCCTTGCTGCAATTTGTCAGTGCCGACTTAGAAAGTCCCAGCTCCATTCCCCTGAGCACACAGGCTCTCACTAACCTTGCACGTAGTTCCAACTGTGTCAGAGAGCCAAAACCTTATCACAGTCCATCTCTGTCTCCTCACAAGAGCAGAGTTAGTGGAGGAATTAGCGTGGTCTGTTTGTGCTGGTGTGACAGCCAGCTCCTGTTTTGGATTAGAGGATGATGGTTTTCCCTCCCTCTCCACCCCTTATCAGGCATTTAAAAGAGAAGGATTTGTGGGAAGAAGAAAATGCTCATGGCTTTTTATGTCTCTTTTGCCCTCCCTTTGCTCTGGTGCAAATGAAAGCCCCAGGCCCAGGCTCGTGGGCTGGATCTGTCTGTGCTGCCCAGGGGCCTGACTTCTGTCAGCCCAGACCATGAAATGGCAGCGTGACAGGGCAGAGGTGTTCACACAGCACCTGAATTTAGCTGCAGTCCCCCCCACAGAGCACTGCTGGCAGAGGACCAGTTTTGTATGTCACAACTTGCTAGAGCGTTGCAAAAGTGCTGCTTCCCTATCACAAGGCAGGGTGAAGATCTACTGATGCCAATCCTCATTTTTCAAAGCAGGGCGGAAACTGAACGTGAACCAGCAATGAGCCCCAAACACAAAGGAGTGCAAATAAATTAATAAACACAGTTGAGAATGGCGGGGATGGCAGTCAGCAAAACCACCCCAACTACCCTGACCGCTGCGTGGTCTGCTGTGCGCCTCACCGCTTACGTGTCACTACAGCTCCGTGGCACCTGGGTGTGACACAACTCCTACAAGGTGTTTCCCCTGGGCTGGAAAGGCTGTGGTAGCCCATGGGGGTAAGGAGAGGGGGTGGCTGCTTGGAGTTGTCTCACCCACACCGGTTTTCACTGTTTTGTGGCTGGATGTGTGTGCGTGTGGTCCTGCTGGCTGCTCTCACAACGCCCTTGAGAAATCAACCAAAATCATTGGTTTTCTTTCCCTGCCATTTGCTTCTGTCCCTGCTGTGGGGTTGTCTTTGACTATCGCTGCGGCACGAGGGTTTGCAGGCAGCTTTAGGCAGCCTTGCTGAGGCAGCGGGCTGTGGCAGTGGGGCGTGCTGTGGGCTCCCCTGCTCCCACACCTGTCTTTGTGCCGGTGTATCTTCTCTCAGCACTGCCTCTGCCAGGCAGATTGATCCCAGAGACACCAGCCTGCAAAGGGCTTCGAGGTGGGCCTGTCAAAGCTTCCTTCATGGGTGCTGTATGAATTTAAACTTTTCTTCAGAAAAAAAACCCCAGAAACTGAATATACGAAATCAGACTTTTTCCACCGGTTTTTCCTACCTAAGCCTTGCAATCAGCTATGGTCCACACCCAGCAAGTCAATCTGACCAAGCCACTTCATCTTCTTTCAGAGCACCTTGCAGCCCTCCGGTGATGACTGCCCTGAATTCCCCTGCCAGCATCGTGCTGCAGGGCTGAGCACCATTTGCCTGCATGCAAACACCCCACCCGCTGAACCACCAACTCATCTCCTCTGCCATCTGCCTGCCACAAGCCTTCCCTGCTGCTGCACTGTGCAGTTGTCTTCTGGGCAAGCCATGGTCCTGTGCTGAAAGACGGAGATCGCATCATTTTTTAAAATCAAGAGAGAGAGAGATTTCTGCCTTTGAATGGCAATGTGCTCAAGAGCCTGTAGGTTGACTGGGACGTCATTTGGCCAGGAACTGACTGGATATACCATAGAAGCTGCTGACACATGTAGCTATGCATGCTGGCTCCAAAATGACAAAACACTGTTGCCCTGCAAACCACATTTGTGCTACCTGATTCCTCCTACCTACAGCTCCTGAGATCCTGCCACTCTAGGACGTTGTATTTTCTAATACTCTCCGAGCAGCCTGGCCTCTGAACGGCATACCCCACGTGTCCACGTACCAGCCCACGCTCCCAGTGCTGCTGTGCTCATCAGCAGCAAGAGGGGAACGATGGTCCAGGTCTCCACGAGGAGCCCCAAGGGGTGTGAGCAGTTCTGCAGGACCAGGACTGTTTATCCATAGTAGCAAAGCAGAAAAAGGGATAAAGGAAGAGAAGGATAGGGAAGCACAGGGCAGTGCTCCTAGAAAAATGGGCTGTGTGCAATTTGCTTGGGCTCCTTGGAGACTCCTGATGGCTGTTCTGATCTCCTCACCAATAAGACCCAGGGATGATTTGCTGCCACATGCACTGAGCACCCTGCTTTCTTTCTAAGAAACAAGCTGGTATATTTAGAAAAGATTACATTCATTCTTGAGCTTATCTGCAAGTGCTAGGCTTATTCTCTAGGCTTTAAGATTTATTTAGAATAAATAAGGTTTATATATTTGGTTGGTGAAGCATGCAATGTATACATTATAAATATGTAATTAATGCTCTAATCTCTGTGATGAGCTTTCCTGGCATAACCCTGTCCAGTTATCCAAAAGATTCTTTTTAATCTCTGAGGAAGGATAATTTTAAAAAGAAAAATATGATTTCTCCTGCTATCTCTAGCCAAACCATTTCATTCACAGATTCCCGTTAGACTGACTGAAGCAGTTGTTAAATCCACTGTGGACATATAATCCAAATATAGATGTAAGATCACAGTGCCATTACTAAATGTATTCCTTTCATAACAGTTTTGTGGGGGTCCTGCCTCTATCCAGCTCTGTAAATCACTGAAATGTCCCCTTATAAATAGCTGTGTGTTAAATAACTTTCAAAAGTCTGCTTTACACCACTTAGTCAATAATTTTCTAGTCAACAAATGCTCCAAGAGAACGATAACAGAGCCTAAGAACGTATTACGCTTCATGACCACTCTAGAATTGTTTGTTCATAGTTCAATTGATTAATAAGTTAGCATCACAACTGCACGCATCATTGCCTTTATAGCCATCCATCACCGTGAGTACAAATGCTGCATGTAGTCATTCTCATGTGAAAATGCCCAGTTTGCCTCCAAAATGGGCTCTAACTGGTTACTTTAATTAGGCACTGAGTTGTCTGAGCTATTCATCGCGCAAATATTTTTTTTTTTCTCATAATCACACCCATTACATGAAAAAGTCAACCTTAAGGAGTGTGAGGACACAGTTCATATAAAAATCAATGCAACTTTTCACTAAAGCATAAATCAGATCAGCTCTGACCTATATGAAAATATTTGGGGAATGCTTAATAACATTTTTGTGTTCTTGTAAATTATTTGCTTTTGACTGATTTTAGAAGCAGGAATAGGGAAAGTTCAGCTCACATGAGAAAACAGCAACGATCGAAACCACTAGCTTTCTCGTGATAGTTTCACAGATCTTCAGCTCATACACCTTCCAATAAACCCACACATATTTCAAACAAAAAAACCACTACCCAGCCTCTTGGATGTTTACCTGATCTAAGGGAGAGCTGATAACCTCTCTGAGGTTCACCAAAAGCTGATTTCTATTTTTCAAAATAGTGATGCCTAATGCCACTTAGATATTTTTATGCAGAAATAATGCAAACGTCAGTTAAAGCAGTTCTTGCTGTATAGAAAAGTTATTATCCAATTTGCTACCAAAGTCGAACGTTTGTTCCTGCATGCATGTCCTTTGCATTTCTTCTTCATGCTAAAATTTCCATTTTGGAATTCACACCTTCAAATAATTCTTCTAAGGCTGGTTCTTTGGATTTAAATGAGAATGACATGAGGCAAGGGGAAGTTCCTGCATATACTTATTTTGAGGGCAAAGTAAAACGTTGTGCGTGGCTGGCAGTCAAAGGGCTGGGTGCTGGAGCAAATCACACCGCACGTAAATGAAGAGATGACTAGTGGAAAGCTGAATGACATGAGCTTTCTAGGGATGGTACAGAGTATGGGATACTTAGGGAAGACAGGGATGGTTGGACTAAGAAAATGTGTGAGCTTTCAGGAGTCACTGCAAGGTGGATGATGTTATATCTATAGTACTTTATTAGACTATTTAGCTAGGACTTGTAGAAATGGGAAGAAATACGTGCAGCTTGAAATCTTTGCTTTTCAGTGCTGGTTGGCTGAGGCCACAAACATACCAATCTTTAAGGGGGGAGAGCGGAGAGGTCAGTTTGCAGGTATTTAAATTCAGATGGCTGCATGGATAACAGCTGCTCCCCTGACTCCGCGAATGTCAGGCACAGCCCACCGCTATCAAAATCAAGTGGTGTTTGTTCTCTTAACTACAGAGAAGAAATAACATTTGCCCAACAGTGAAGAACAGTTACTACGCCTCTGGAGTCTCGAGCATTTTTCAGCAGGCTTGGAAATCATATAAACCTTATCTCCTTGTTTGTGTTTTTGAGAAACAGATAACTTTGCCCTCTGAAGACACTGCTATCTTCATTGGGCAGATGAAGTGGGCTTGGTGCCTGCTTTTCTTCAGGCACTCGCATTCCTGCTCCGTGGAATTTTGCTGGGATTTGGGCTGTTACCGTGGCCTGAGACTCGCTCCCTGGAGAGCTGCTGCCCCTATGCCATGGTAGCAGATGGGTCCCCTGCCAGTTACCTTGGCTTATTTCTTACATGCCATAATAACTTTAACATATTTTGACTTGTTCCAGCTACTCTGGACTACACGTTTGGTCAGATTTGGATGGTGAACCCACGGGTTCCCCTTCTCTGATAGAAAACTGTAGACCCATTCTCTGCAATGAGTCAGCAGTTACTCCCACATATGTGGCTACCTATAGCCTCCTTTCAGGAAGTAAACATGTTGGTAGGAAATATTTAGCATGTGAAAGGTCCTCCCTTAGCCTGAACTTTTGTTTTCCTATATAAAATATTGAATTCCAGCCCTGACTTTAAAATCCAGAATGAGATGAGCAAATGCATGGATTTAGCAAGTTTCCCTAGGTGCAGCCGTAATCCTCCTGCACTGGGACTAGGCACAGCTGCAGGTCATCCAAAGGATCTTTCCTGCCACGAGTGTGTTGTCTTGGTCTCTGTCACATGTGGGGAGATGGCAACCTAGTCTTGGTAGGGTTTACACTTAGCTCCATCAGGAGCTGAATCTTCTGCATTGCTCAGCGCTGTTCCACCACTTGGCTTTGGAGGGAAAAGGCTGCTAGACAGCTTGGAAGTTACAGCTAAGGGAAGCAGAAAAGGCAGTAGCTGTTAGATGATGTTGTTAGGAAAACAGGTTTTTAGCGCACTAGGACTCAGGGGCATGGCAAACTGCCTGAAAGCAAAAGCTCGCCCTTGCCTGGTCTGCCGGTGCCGGTGCAGAGGGTCAGGTCCCCCCTCGTTCAGAGCAGGGCTAACGCTGAGGCCTTTCGCAGGTTTGGACTGAACCTGCAACACGGAGCCCAGAAACACAGTGAGATGTTCTTCCAGAGGTGGAAACCCTGATTTTGCCAGTGCATATTTTGCTGCTTCCTGATGTGAGTGACATTATGGAATGTAAAAATAGCTGGATGCAAAAAATAGATTTAATCTATTTATTCAAATATTTACTCAGAATGTAAGCCAGTAACTTTCATGCCTTCCAGATACACTGCCTTATATTCTGACTATTTAGGTCTCCAGATGTGAGGAATCCGGGGAAAAAATCTTACTGAAATCCCACAGCATTTTACATTTGCATGGGATGAACTGACTTCTCTGCCCTAGAAGAAAACTTGAGGAAAACAGCAACGCAAAGCTCTATGCATCTTTAGAGGTTCAGCCAAGGGAATATACATTCCTGTGGCTTCATACAAGACGTATCACTTCAGGAAGACCTTGATGCTGCACATCCTACTCCCTCCACCCACAGTGACAAGATTCAGTGAGGTGCCTGCGAAGTTCCTAGAGTGGCTTCCTGGAGAAGGGTGCCTCTGAGCACGGGGCACCGAACCCACTGAAGCCAGCAGGAGGTTAACTCAGATCATAGCTGTTCCCCTGAGCATGTATTACAGACTGTTGGATTTTGTTTCAGTGAGGAGCTTCAAGTACAGCCAAAAGTGAATAGAGGCACGTTGACCTCATAGTTGTGAATAACAGTCCAAGACAATTAAAAGCAGAAAATTCGTGCCATCTTCAAACCCCTGGCGAATCGGTGTGAGAAGTTACCGCTGCCCCGTCCGACTGAAAAGATGTTAACACCCGCTTTAGAAGAGGTTGGAAGGCAGCCACCCTCGATGGACTGCTTACGAGCACTGACTAGAGTCAAACTGACTTCAGCTGGAGATTTACACAAGCCTCATAATCTAATAGTAGAGTTTACTTTAGGAGAGTGCCACACCAAAGATAGTAAAATGCGATTTTAGCTAACAAATCTACGTGCTTCCACAGAAAAGCTACAGCCATCACAGAACATGTCAGCACTGCAGAGCGCCTCGCACAGATTTATAGTTTTCAGTTTATTGCTGAAGAGTTATTGTTAACTCCATTGTTATAGAGTTACTGCAATTAGAAGTTCTAGTCACACTTATAATTTTTAAACGTACCTAATAAAACCCAATGAATTTTCAGACGTTCTATGTTTTTCTGTGCTGTTAAACATCTGAAACTTTTTAACGCTGGATTTTTGACCTATGTTAGGATAGATTTTGGAAGTAAATTGGCTGTCGTAAGCTGCTTTTCGCCTAATTTGCTTGGATCTGCAAAGTCCCTTACAGTTAGTCCTCATTATAGTAAGAGATATAGCAAGGCAACACTTAGAAGTTTTAGCTCATGCATGCAACAGGTGATCATAAGCTAAGTACTGTATCTCTTAAGAGTCACCTTCCAACTTTCTGTGTTTCTTGTTTCATAAATTATAAAGAACAGTCATTTTTGTTGTAGAGGGGTAGATATTTGGTGTTCTCTCTCACGTAAGCAATGCTTTTTCTCTTTTCTAGCAAAGCTTTAAGAACACGTACGTTTCATTTTCTCTACAGGTGCCAACAGATACAAATCCTACTTCTGATCATCTGTATTCATGTGTTCAGAAACACATCAAGGTACATGGATGAGGCAAAGAACCTAGACAGCGGGACAGGATAATTTTACCCAGCATGTTTCCTAGCACTTTGCAAACTAGCCTCAGCAGCCTCGCAGTGAACAGACACAGGATCCCACTTCTGCTGACAGGGTTATGGATCTGTCTTTTTAAATGCTTCAAGGTTAATCTTAGTCTCAAATACCACTAACATACACAGATCATAGTGCCAAGGCAGTGTATTATTTTTTATATATATATATTGCAAATGGTATCTGTTGAGACATAATATCCACACAGAATTCCTCTTGTAGTAGCAGAGACCCTATAAAAATCCAAACATATTTATGGGGAAAACAAGTAACAGAAACCTCATATTCATCAGAAACCCACTTCAGTGTAAGTAAATTGCCATTTGCACCTTGCAATTCATTGCAACAACTGGGACCGGCTCTTTGTACTCCAAAAGAGAGTTTCACTATCTTTGAGATCATATGATGGGTTAAGTATACAGACAGAGGAAGGAAGAAAAACAACGCGCATGATCTGGAATAGAGATTACTGAATGGAGGGGTGTGTATAAGGCTGAGAATCAACATCCCTCTGAAAGCTTTGGGAGGTTTAATGCACCAGCTTGAAACCCTGCATTAAAAACGCGGATCAGAAACTTTTCAGCAGGCTGAACGCATTCATTCATCTCTGATCTCACTTCTTCCTACACAAAAGAAAGAGGCAAAGCTTTATGCCAGGTGGGGTGCACCTTGGATGAAGCTCTGGCCATACTTTTCCCCGGTGGTATCACTTAACGCACAGCACCTTCAGGTTTCGCTTATCAAGTACAGCAGCTGGGAGCTTTATGTCTTTATAATCAGAATGTCCAGTTTCTGTATCAAAGGACACAAAATACACACGCCCACATCTCTTTGCAATTTTAAAAGCCCATCATCTACTGCAAACTTGTACAATCCGCATCAGAGATTAAAAAGAAAGAAAAAGAGAGAGAGGGGTTTGGTTTTTTAAAAAAAACAACTTACCAAAAATAACTGAAGTTCTCTAAAGTTGCCCTGAAGTTGAAATAGCCCAGAACACGAGTGCAGAGTCTGCCTTAAACTCTCTCACTTTCTCACTCCCCCTCTCTCTCTCCAGCAATTGGAAGGAGGGCTGTGCAGAAATTCAGCAAACAATTTTCCTTCTATGTCGACTGGGGCGTTCCTCTACGGGCAGAAAGGGGATGGCTAAGCCTGGGTGAGGCTTGTTGCTATCCCCAAGCCAAAGAGCGCTGTCGCAGATTACACAGCCTGTGAAATCCAATCCCTTTCTCTACTAAGGCAACAGCTGTACAGCTTCAGCTGAGGCGGGAGCAGCGGATAGACCCTGGGCTTGTTGCTGGTCAGGCTTTCCATGCTGGGGGACGCAGAGGAACGGGGGTACCCAGGTTTCCGTAAGCTCCATGTCTTCTCCTTGCTTACTGCCTACAGCTACAGGCACGAGCATACACAGGGTGGAGATATGGGGCAATTTCCTCGGGACTGAAAGTATATGGGATGTGGGCGCCTGCACAAAACAAACATCTCTTTTCCTGAAATTCCTTCCCAGCCTTGCTTCAGGACATACGTGGGTAATTAACATTATACGTATTAGTAAATTCTCATGCAAGCATGCGCGCACTCAGGACACTGTCACAACAGCGTGGTTCAAATGGGTTTCAAGGCTGTTCTAGTGTCCCTCTTTAGGTTCATATTCCCTTGTCATTTTTAGTCAGCTGTATAATTCCAAAAAAACGCTGAATGCTGAGCTGACAGACCTTACACCAAGTGAAACGTTATCATGGCTCGCAGCATGGGAGTGCCAGTGTCCTTAGTGCTGCCTTGCAGTGTGTCCTGATACTAACACATGAAGAAAGCTGCTTAGCGCCGGCAGAAATGGATTTACTAAAATTCTCAGCCCCTCCTCTCACTTGTTTCTCTTTCTCCACCCTCTGCAAAGGAAAGAAATTCATCATCCAGCTAATTCCTCCCTCTCTGAGGAATTCCACTGATCTGATTCCTCCTCCCTGAAGCTTTAAAAAAATCACAGCAACAGATTTCAGCCCAGGCTTCCTTGTTTCATGGAAGTATTTGGCTGCTCGTTTGCATGCTGTCAAATAGGCGTGAGGTGAGAGAGGGTGCAAAATGCAAACAACACATCAGCAGCCATGGGAGCGTCCTGCAATCGCTCCGGCTGCTTTGCCAACACACCAGAGCAGGATGTGTGCAGGTGAAAAACACCCCAGCCAAAGGAAAACCCCTGCGTTTACAGAGCAGCCTCATTTCATGTCGGGGCAGATGATGTGCTGGGGATTCTCATGCTGTTGGCTCTGAATATGTTTCAGTACCTGAAATTCTGTAGATGTCTGATTTCTGGACTCAAATTTAGGACGGTTGCACACGGGTTCTACAGAGGGCATGTGGAAATCTGACAGTGAAAAGTGGGCGCATAGCTCTGCTTCCATCCTACGTGGATACTTAACACAGGCATTTTGTGAAAGCTAGGTCTTAACAGAACTACAGTATTTATATTAAAGCCAATTCTGTCATAATTTTTGTGTAATTAATGTATACTGTTTTATCTAGTTATATATTATATATTATATAAGATCACATATATAGCTTTATTTAGAAATGCTATATGTAATTTTACCTAATTAATATACCCAGTTTGTCTGCATATGAACTGAAGAGTGCCTCATAAAATGTGTCTTTTTATTACATGATTATATGGTGTATATCTATAAAATACATAATATATAATAATATGTGGTTATATACCATATATATATATAATCATATATAATTAATATAAATATTATGTGAAGCACTACGCAGTTTATACACAACCTCTGCCTTCTTGTGAGTGTGGCAACTACGTCAAGAAAGAGCAAACGTGTTGGCCGTAGCCAATGCAGGGAGGTACGGCAGGGAAGGAGGGAGACGAGGTGATGGGTCTGCATCGGCACAGGGGATGTGAGACTCTTCAGGGTGGCGTGTTTCAAGCGAGACCTGCCACAGCTGCCTTAAGGATGGAGACAACCAGAAGCAATAAAGGCCTCCTGAAGTGTGGTCAGCAGCAGGAAAGTAAACTGTGATGGCTGGGAAAGGGAGCAAGGCTTCTCTAACAGCCAGTTTTTGGTTCGCTCTGCTGCCGTCCCTAGTGCTGTGCTCAGTCCTTGGGACTATACCGAGGTCCAGCCTTTCTGAATCATCTTTCAACATCATCCTAACAAACAACATGTATTTTTAGAAACACGCAAAACAAGAAGCCCAACCTGACACCGTGGTTTGATGCAGAGACAGCTCATTTGGATGCAGAAATCTGGCTCCTACCTCCAGAGCCAGTGGTGCAAGCAGAAGCCCTTCAGCAGGGCACAGACCACGGTGTAACAGCAGCAGTGTGCTCGATCTCCATTCAATGTTTTATTTCAACTGTCTTTGCTGAATATATTGATGGGCGTTGTTTTGATCTTTTAAGAATTTTTAAAGCCCACATGAGGCAAAACCCTGGCTAAGTTGAGAGAAGCCAACTGTTTTTCCATAAACCTGGAAGACATTACTCTATCCTTTTTCAAGGTATTGGGAAATCTACGTTCATTGTCACTGGCTTTTTCCCAGTTTCATCTCAGAAATGAACATGTGAGCCCTAATGTCTGAGCAGTGCCCTGCTGCTTTAACACCCAGTGAATGCAACTCCTATGTTGGGCATTTATCCCCCACATAACTTCAAGCCTAAAATATTCCCTCTTGTCAACTGATATGGTGAAGTTCTGCAACTGTCCAATTATTTGGCGGACATGAATGCATAATGCTTACTTGGTTTATTTTTAAATATTTATTGAATCAACTGCTTATCTACTGAGCTATAAAAAAAAAAGTTACCAAGCTGATAATTTCCAATTCTCAAAATGAGATGGCTTATTCAATAGGTGTACTCCAAATAGCCCTTGTGTTTACTCTTCTTGATAGACATCTAAATATTAAAAGAGAAACTCTTTGAATTACACTGAGGCAATATTGAAAGTTCCTCTCTGCTCTATTGCCTTGCCAGGGAGTACCATTGCAACTCACATTTCTCTATCTCACCTCTAACCCCATTTCCCAACTGCCTATATTACAACTTTGTTTTCTTTACTCAGTTCACAGGTGAGGCTGAGAGCGCACAATCAAATGACACAAGCTTTCTTTTATTAGTGCTATTCACTCCCTGACCTGTGAATGGAGGGATGTTAGGCCTGCACATAAGGGTGGGCTGCTTTATTAGTGATTGAGAAATGAGATGAAACACAATGGGAATTTTATTGTGTTTACTTTGGTCCAGAGAGAGAGAGAGAGAGAGAGAGAACGTTCACTAAGATTATAGTAAAGCATGCTCTGAAACAGAAGTTCCTGTAGTTTCTCGTGGAGGATGCAAGGGTGATCATTTCTATTCTCTTTCCTTTTTAGCATTTATGAATCTTTAGTCATTTGGGAGAAAAATATGAGACCACAAACTTCCACATGCAGACAAGACCAGCTACAGAAAGTGAACTTGTCAGCACAATTCAGAAAGGAGTTAAAAAATTGAGAACCACCAGCTTAAAGAGAAATGGGCTGCCAAGACAAGGAACCACGGAAGAAAGAAAAAGGAAGGATAAGCCAAGATCGGTGTGAATAGAAGATGTAGAGGACTAGATGGAACTGAGTGTCAGACTAGCAATGAGAGGAATGAATAGCTGGCTGTGGTGGCATCTGGCCACCAACTCTCAGATCAAGCCCGGAGGAAGATAAATAGAACATTGATCACCAATTTACAGACATCTCCTATGCTACGTCTCCCATGACTCCACATTGTGTTGAGACATGGAAATGTATATATTTACATATTTTACAATCACTTAGTTTGAACTGAAAAGGTATGTCAGCCAGCCACACAAACTTCCTCTGAATTTCTTCTCTTTTGCAATACATAAACCATTGATTTGATTGATTTGCTTCAACATTTTTTTGCATAAAACTCTTCCAGCTACTGGTAGGCATACAACCTCATAAACAGAGACAGCGCCAGATATGGAAATGAAGTTTCATCACTGCCCTCTTTTAAGAAGCCTCAGTGTTGGACTCAAAGACCTCATTCTGAAGTTAGTCAAGTCAGATTAATTCAGCCCCCTCCTCCCAAACTCCCAACCCCACCCGCCCCCCCCAAAAAAAAGTGAATAGGTATCATTCACGTATCTCGTAACCTAACTGGAATCTGTCCTCCAAACCTTTTCATCTGAGAATTTACTCAAAAGAGTCTCCAGTGCCTACCTGCTTTTGGTGGGTTCTACCAACACTACCTGCATGCTGCACTGACAGCAAGCTGCATCTGCTAGTATTTCATGTAGTAATAGGCTCCTCCTTTGCAAAGATAAACAAATGTCAACTCCACAGTATCCAGGGATGGAGTAGTAAAAGCCAAATCAAGGGAAAATAGCCCAGACAAACCCAGGGAAGAGTTGTGTATTTTCAGAAAGTCAAATATTCTCTTCCGGGATTCCTAAATACATATTTTTTTTCACTTTAGTGGTTAATATTCTTGCTGATTAAAAAAAAAAAAAAAAGGCAACTAAAAATGCTGATCTGCAACCAGCATAAATAAAAATCCCCATCAACAACAGAGAAGGCATTATTTAGAAATGAAACGACGAGACATTTCCAAGACCAATCCTTTCGCTAGCAGGAGAAGAAGGAAAAGGAAACTAATTCACTCTGGACAGTTTCTTTTACTTTGTCCTGGGGCATATGCTCTATCTCCCTTTGTACCCCAAATCTGTTTCCACCAGCCCTGACAGTGCTGGCATTGACCTTCTGCAGCCAAAATAGCCCGGACAGAATGAACCAGAAAAAAGGAGCCAGCCAGACCAAGGGGCAATGCAGGCATGGCTACAGATCTGGGAGAAAACTGCTATAATTAGCAAGGCCCGTACAGGAATTGTAGAAAACCAGGTCCTTGTGGAGTTGCTGCCTTCCTGCCCGGTCCGGTCTGTATGAGCTCATTCAGAGCAGAGCCATCGCCTGCAGAACGCCTCGCACACTCTGGCCCGACAGGTCACCTAACCAGCAACATCCTCCTCCTCTGCTGCCGGAGATCTGTCTCTGGACTGCGCTGTGGAGGGCTTTAGTCAAAAGTCACAATTTCCTCCATGTTCCCCCCAGGCATCTCAATCCCTTCTCTCTGCTGTTTTTAACTCCCTGCTCAACTGGAGTTCAGAGCTGGCTGACTCTGACCCTTTATTATTTTACCATCTCAAAACCTATGATATTGGACAGAAAGCAGAACCAGGCTCCTCCCTGAAACGTGAATATTAGTGACAAACAGCCAACGCCATGAGAACAAAAGCATCTTTTCAAGCTGGAAAGATAAGTGCTAATTACCAATGAATAACCTGATTGTACTAGGTGGTAGTGCTCAAATATCTGAAAAATTCATGACTTGCACTAAATTATTTCTCTTCCTGCACTGTCATTATGTTGGCTTAAGCCCTTTTCTTGCCACAGTTTTAGTACTTCTAGTTATCACCAAGTTGGTCATTTTTATTCGGTTTGGAAATACAGGAAAAAAAAAAAACCTAAAGCTTGCCAAACTACAAATACAAGATTCACAAGCTCTGCAGTTTTGAGTGACTGTCGATGGAGTTGTGTATTTCTGAACAGGTCAGTACTTTCAGTACTTTCAAGAATCTTTGTGGGACATTTGTTGTGTTTCATTGAGACACTTTTTTTTCTATCAAACTGAAAGTTAAGGGGTGTTACCACTGATGTTTCTAGATCTTATATGAAAAGCTGACACTGATAGCAAGCAAGTACAAACATTTCATGCGGTAGCTCAGATGCTATTGGAAAAAGCAAAAGTTTCCAGTTGTCAAAACAGATTTTGGTTCCTTCTCTATGCTATCTTTTTGATTCTTTTCCCTTTTACCAGTCACTGTATGGAGGGGTATAAATTCTTGCTTTTTGTGGGGGCTTGTATGGTCAAGGCTTATAACAAAGTCTATTTCCAGCTGTGGAAACGATTCTCAATGAACCCTCCTTTGTTTATTTTTCCCAAAGCTTTAAGAACCGTCCTTAAACAAAAATCTCCAAATAAAAAAGTACTGGCAGATGATCTCACTATGTGCCCTGGGGTTTCCATGGCATTTAGTGACCCACCAGCGATTAGTACATTTGTTGAAGTGGAGCAGATAAAGGAGTAACTGGGAACTGCACTGAAATAATCCCTTTCCTCTGGCTCTGGGGCCCCAGCGAAACCTGCCCTTGGTGGAAGGGGTGTAAATATTCACCTGGGGACCCGGCTGCACCCACGCAGCCTCGCTCAGCAAAGGGCTGTTTGCTGGCAGTGACTCTGGGCACGGGGGTACGTTTCTTACAGTTACTTCTTTTTGGGACTGTTTTAACCAAGGCCCTTGCATGCATCTTGCATACCACCTGCTACCAGATTACTTGCAGCCAATATCGTGTCCTACTCTGTGGGCAGGAGCTGGCAGGTGTTGCTGCCAAGCACAAGCAAGAAGCCCAGGTGAATGGGAAAAACTGGAAGAGCTCCCTCAGACTGAGAACAAGGAAGCACCAGCTCCTGTCTTGCTAATAAAATAAACTGTCTACCTCCAGATCATGGATGATCAGCCGGTTTTGCCCCTCCTTTGCAGGGGCACGCAGGGAGTCCAGGGATTAAATGAGGGTATTTCACACACACAGGGGTTTGCTGCGTGCCCGTGGTTGGCACACACCGCCGTGGAAAAACAGTGTCAGAGCCCATGACTCGGTGTGCATCTTCAGGGCGTGTGGGCTGGGACAGAGAAAGGACTCAGCAGATGACAATGGGGCTCACTGTTTGCTGTCAGAGGTCGGCAACACAGCAGGGTTTATTTCTTAATGAAGTGAGTCACTTGATCAGTATCAAGTATCTGTTAAGTCAAGTGATGGGGTGGATCCAAATGTTGAGGACCTTGTTTTAAATATACCATTCACCACTCTGGACTGGCTTGTTCTGTGTAAACAACATCCATGAGAGATGGAAATACATTTGGTTAATTCCACCTGGGACTGTGAGGTCTCCTGCTTTCTTATAGAGCTCAGACTGATCTTCCAACAACAAGAAATTCACCTCAAAGCCCTATATCCCATTACGCATCAGCCTTCCCTGGGAAAGGGAAAAGCCAGAAGTACACCGTAAATAAAATCAGATGATCTGCACAGTTATCTGACTTCTGCACTTCAGCTTACTCAGCTGAACTGGCTCACTGGTGCCCCAGAAAGGAAACCTGTGGAAAACAGCAGCTCAGAGGGAGTAAAAAACACTGCTCCTTCTGCCATGCATTTGTGGTGCAATGCTGGCTCCATCCTCTGCAGTTCCCAGCATCTTCGAAGTTGGAATGAGATCTTTGGGCTTTAAGTGTCTTGGCACGTGCACCTTAGCATCTTGGTGCTCTGTAGATTCAAGCCTTTTCATCCCCCATTTGCCAGTGTTGAAATCAGCTGGAGTTTTGCCTTCAACTTTAATGGCAGCAAGGTTGAGCCCTGTAATGCTTCATTCCTGACTTTGTCCCTCCAAACAGGAGAGGGACCAACAAGAACCAGCCTCAGTCAGGGGTGAGAAATACGTCTTGTTGCCTTTCAGCAGGCTGGTGCCAGTGAAGAGTAAAATATTACAGACAGTTATGGTTAGCACTGAAGCTGTCTGACTCCTCGATACACACCCAGAAGCTGAATCTAAACTGTATTTGATGCTGCTGGCAGAAAAAAAAATCAGATTGATCAGTATGAATAGGATTTCTTCAGGTTCTGAAGTAGTCAGTAGCAAGGCAGCATTTGTGTGCTAAGTAGAGAGAAGGAGCGAGCCCTGGTGCCAGTGATACACTAAAAAAAAAACCAACCTTTCCCTGCCACTGCACTAATGTTGTTGAGTTTAGCTGCCAACCACTTGGTCAAACGAACAAAAGGAAAGTATAATAATTAATTCCTCCTAATTTGATACTAATGCTCATGGTAAATAAAGTTGCTGTTTGGTCTTGCACAGGACACCGTGCTATATTTGTTCTGCCTGCATTTGCCCATAGATAGGAACGAATGAAATGAGAGTGAATGACTCACATTTTTTTAATAGGAGATACTATACACATTGTGGAGTTTTGATCACTGAAGTGCTCTCAGTTTCTGATGCAAACTCTGTGAATGCAGGCTGAGAAGAAAGACTGCAGAGCCTGAAATGGCTGGGGGGTCAGGAACACTTTCTCTGGGAGCACAGCAAACCAAACACTCTCAGCAATGAGTCCTATTCTTCCATAATCTGTTATCTCACATAGTGCTTGTGTTTTCAGTCTTTCTTTGCTTGTAAAGAGAAATATTTTAGTTTTCCTTTTCCTAAAAAAGGGGGATTTGGAAGTATTTGAGGAGTAGGAGGAGAACTGAGTTTTAAAGATTTTTCCGCAATGTTCACTAAAGGATTAGAAAGCTAAATCAAGAAGTACTGATAGTTTAGTTTTATCTTTTTTCGGATAAGAAGTTATCTAAAATAATGTTATTCATTAAAAAAAGCCCAAGAAGTACCTAGATTGACCAGTGAAAAAATACAAGAGCAAAAAAGAAGGGAGAGGGGTTGTAGCTTTGCTGTTTTCTACTTCATGTTTGGTCAGCTTAATTATATGTTAGCTTTGTCTAAACACATTACTTTTTAGAAAATGGCAGAAAGTGTCTGTAAAAGTTTCTTGTTTAAAATGAGTATTTCTATGGATAAATGGGTAAGACAGAAGTTACTGGGGAATTTTAAAATGCATTTTTAGCCACTGCTAAGTTCTTGCTCGGGGGACTAAAACAGATGCCTGTACTGCTCCTTATGGTGATTCGTCCTGCTCACATGGTCCCGAGCTCCCTCCAAGCCCCACT
The DNA here is from genome assembly GCA_035590275.1 of Ibycter americanus. Classification (NCBI taxonomy): domain Eukaryota; kingdom Metazoa; phylum Chordata; class Aves; order Falconiformes; family Falconidae; genus Ibycter; species Ibycter americanus. Next base: position 28,998,171 of record JAVJGI010000063.1, read on the forward strand.
GGCAGTTGCAGGATCCTGCACGGACCAGGCTCCTACCCAGGCAGACCCACGTGCTGCATCCCAGCTTATGCTTCTGAGTAGCGTAAGTGACTCAGGCAACAAACATGTGACAGCTCACCAGTGGCTCTGTGAAGGCTACCCATTTCACACTAAACTGGCACATGATTCATCACCACTTTCTGCTGACTGTATCCTATGTATAGAGTGATTTGGTTAAGCAGCACTGACCCTACAGATCTCCAAACTCAAAATCCTGGCTTTAGGAAACTAGTCCTTCTCCAAACGTTCAACAAATACACGGCAGAGGAAAAGGTGTGATAAGGAAATGGATGAGCAGAACTGCAATTAGCATTTGTCACACGCTTAAGTCTGATCTGTTAGTCCTTCATGAAGGTCTTTGGATGCATGAAGAGAAACATGTCATCCTTAAAGCAGTATCCGTGGAAGATAAGGATGCTGAGTGTGCCAGTCCCCAGCACAGGTCCTGCAGCACCATGGGCTTAGTGCTCGGGGCTGCCACCACCTCTGCACGACAACCCACGGGAGTCATCACAGCTCCATGCAGCACGAGGAGGCTCAGCCCCTAACGCAACAGAGTAAAGGTTGATTACCAGCCTTATTTATCTGGATTTGAAGTAAGTTTACCCAGGCATTTATTTACAGCAAGAGAAGGGCTCAGCGTGTCTTATGACAAACTACTGCCTGAAGCCTGTTTCCATCTGTAATTGTTCGCACAGCTGATTATTGTCCCTGGGTTAAAGGAATCGCCCGTTATTCTGGGTTCTACTTTATGACTCAGCTCCTGAGAGCTCTTTCGAGTGGCAGAGGGGAGAAGCTGCCAGGCTGGCATCCCCTTCTCTTTTCTCTGTGGAAATAGGATGTGGCTTTGCACGACAGGCATTCGTGTTCTGTGGACTGTCTGAAGGGATTACATGGACTGAAGACATAATCGTATGCTCTGATATTGTTGATGTATTATAAATGGTCCATTATTCATCTGCATGAGGGAAGCCAGAGGAATGGAAAATTAAAACGTGAAACTAGTGAGCACAGAAAACGAGCAAGTGAATCATGCTGTGTGGAAAATGGGCCTCACTGGGTGTAGGTCTGTAGTTCTGCAGAATTAAGTATAACTATAGGGGTTAATAATTTAGCTCATTAAAAACAATATTTGTCTTTCTCTCAGTCCTGAAAAATGCATGGGTAAAAATGGCACGTGCACCCTGGGTGAGAATTTGTTTGCCAGATCTGTTTCCCCAGGTGCCTTTCAGCTCTTGCTGATGGCAGAGGGAGGTGCAATTGTGTTCTACCCCTGCGAATATGGGGGTAAGACAGCAGAGCAGATTTTGCCTAGCATGTAAAAACAGCAACATAACAATTAACGAGATTTGGTCTGTCTCGTTACCTCCTTGTCTCATCTTCAGTTACGTTGGGTTCAGAGGGTTTCTCATTCACTCTCTTTTCTCAGTCCTTTTCATTGGAGTTCTAGGACTAGTCCTAGGACTGTTCTTTCCCTGCTTTAGACTATTTCTATAGCCTATTTTGCCAAGGAAAGGCTGTAGATTTTCTTTCCCCAGTATCTTCTCACTCCCTGTTGAAAAGGTTCTCTCATCCCTCTGCTGAACAGCAAAATTTCAACAGGGAAAAGCAAACGAAACATGGTTTATATTCAGATATAAAGTCTCAACTCAAAAAGAAATGTTTTTTTTTCTCTGGGGGAAATAATGAATTTCCCCTCCTGGGTTTTGAACTTTATTCCTTCCTTAAAGATCTTTCAGTGAGAAATGAAGGACCCGTTAACCATCTCCAGTTCCAAACTGATCATGCACCACAGAAAACCAGAAGCCCTTGGAGGCAGTGGGAAGTCCCCAGGCAACAACCTGAAACTTTAAACTGGCAAAGGAATGGAGAAGTAAAACATCCCAAATGCCCAGTTATCGGTTTTGTTATCATATCACGTGTGGTCTCTGTGAAAATCTAGCCACATCTCACAAACCTGGAGACAATCAAAAAGATGTTGTATGTGCACACCCCATAATGAAGTTACGTTAGAAACCTCCTCATGGGTTTCTAATGTGAGTCATGCTATCCAGGAAGAGATGACACACAGCAGTCAATTCCCTTTTAAACAGCAGCGTGATCCTAGTGCAAAATGAGCAAATCCAGACAACCATGGATATCACAGACAAGTTTGAACAATATTTTATTTACAGCCTCACAAATGCCTATATCTCAACCAAGCTACAAAGCTAACTCCCTGTACTGAGTTGGATGAAGGAGGGAGAGTGCAAAGGCCAGCAACAGCTTTGAAGATTTATTTGAACTCTGTAGCACCCACCTAACTTTCAAGTGAACTTGGAGAGAGGACAAGGGTTGTGAGACAGAGGAGCAAGGGCATGGATGAATTGGTTCTGGTAACTGCACAGAAAAGAAGCCTTAGTGAGACCTTAAAAGACAGCTTGGAAAAGAGATTAGTTTCAAGTTTCAGCACTAATCTTTCATTTTTTTAGTTTACACTTTTTTAATCTGGGGGAGCTTTTGACTTTTAAGAAGGGAACAAGTTACAACAGAGCAGCACTGCAGAACAGCCCTTGGGGCGCCTACGAACCAGAACAGGTTTGGGAATCAACAGCTCAAGGCCCACAATCATCATCCAGTGATTTGTAAAACTGAAAAAGTCACCCTGCCAGATGTCACCTAGGGCCTTACCAGCAAGGCCACTCATGAATTTTAATAAACAGTCACTTTATGAAGACCAGACTGACCAGGCAATAGGCAGAGGGAGAACAGTACCAGAGGCAGGATGGTGAGGCCATTGGGTATGTGCTCCTGATAAGGCCAATAAGAGACAGACGGGAGCATGAAGCAGCCCTTCCTTCCCAAGCAGTGCAAGATTTTCTTAGCTACCTAACTTAATTCAGTGGTCCTGGCTGTTCCCCCTTAAAACTTCTTTGTATCGGGACAGAACATATACCTATTGGTAACGCCCATCTCTTGGGGCAGGAGGGGTTGGCAGCACATCAGCCCCTGCTTGGGACCAATCCTGCAGGCTGCAGAGCTGAAGAGAGGAGACAGCCGACAAAAACTATATCAGGCATTACTGCAATACCTGCTGGAGGGATTAGGCTCAGGCACAAGTTGGACCTAGTCAAGGTTTGGCCAAGGAGAGCACATCTTCACCTGGACTGAACAAGAAGCATTGCAGAAACTTCCTGAGCTGTTGTAGGCAGATGCCAGCAGTGCAGAAGCAGCTGGAATTTATTGTGTGGAGTAAGGAGGAAGGGAGTCTTGGAAAACTGAGTCTGGTGAGAGCAGTCCTCTCAGGCGTGTAGCTAGGATTTGCCCCTCATGCATTTTTTGCACATCACAACTGCGTTTCACAAATCCTCCAGCACACAAGTTCATAGGTAAGAGCCTAGAGGAAGACTTTGAGCATGTAGTAGCAGATGTAGAAATTGGATGGTAAGATATCTCGGCCAAGGTGTCTCCATGATAGCCAAACAACACAATTCTCATTCTAGACCCCAAATGCTCACAGCAACAGTTAAGACAGAGGACCCACAGCTGGAGTTTTCAAAACTATTGTTATTTCCCTGGAAATCTCTAACTGCACAGCAAATAATTTTCAGTCATGAAAGATTTACACCTTTAAGTGGCATTTTGCCAACAGGAAGAAAGGTGCTGCACATCAAAAATACTGTTTTTAATTTTGACTGCACCTGTTGACCCTGACCTGGTGGCAGAACCCAGAACACGTTAAACATTTCATAACACATAAATACTGCACCACTCCATGCAAGACAGACTCAGGACTTCCCATAGTGTGATAGACTGAAAGTTCACCCTTTCTTCTATACCTATTGGCATCTAACAAGGCAACTAAAAGCTGATTTCAAAGCCACGGCTCCTTCCTGGGGGTCCCACAGCCTTTGTATCCTTTCGTCTTTAATTTCACTCAGCGCCATTCTCTGTTTAATCTGAAAATAGGGATATCCCCCAGGTTTAGACCCATCCATGAACCTACACATCTCATCAGTAATCACAAGCAACAATATCACAATGCAATCTTATCACAAGGACAAGAATAGCTGGTAGGAATACGGTTGTAGTTACAGGTTTTTGCACCAAGTCACACCTTCCCTCTAACCTCTAGGCTGAGAAATCTGTGCATGCTCTAAGTCTGGAGAGGCGTCAGACAGGGTTTACTGAGAGCCAGTGTGGGTAGATGCCTGGTTTAAGACTTTTCCATGATCCTCTGAAGCATCCATACAAGACAGAACAGCAAGAATTACTAGAAAATTGAAACCCTCAAGCAAAGACCGACTTTTATTCTGAAAAAACTACTTAAATCCAATCTGCTGCTGTGTAATGTATATGCCAGAGGAACAAAATATGGTGTAAAATAAGATCTCAGCAAGCTGAGATCCAACTTACATATTTGGCCTGTTTAATCCAAGGATGAAAATAATTACACAGAGTCACTCTAAGCAATCCCAGAAGGATTTGAACATGTGAAATATAGTCATTGCAAGAAGCGGAAGGAAGGGAGAGCTACACCAGTTTCAGTTCCCCTTGGCTTTCTTAGACTCGTGTGTGAATTTGGCCCAGAAAACTGTCTGGCATTGGGAATGGTGATCATTCATCCCTTCTATTTGCACAAGAATGTGGGAAGGGCTTAGAAAAAGCTCCTCTTCTCCCATCTGGGGGCCTGGGTGGGTGCCAGTTAAGTTCAATGATTCATAACCATTTCAAGAAGCTCCTTGCCACTCTCTATTTTGGAGACGTTTGTAAAGAAAGCAAATGTACATGCTGCAGCAGCACGTAGGTTGCTCTGTCAGGACAGGGGTATCCTACTTTCCTCTGTCATGACAGCAATACCAGGAGAAGGGAAATAAAACCAGTTTATTACCTTAGCACACATCCAGCAAGATTTTCAAACCCCAGCAGCTGGGAAAAAGAGAGAGAAGAAACCTAATACGCAGGTAGAAGCTCTCGATGTGGTATGTGCTCAGAGAAGCAAGAAACTGCATCTTCTTGAGGGCACCAGGCACCTTTCCTCCTGCACGTCTACAGCAGCGGCTGCAAGGCAGCATGAGGCAAGGCAATGGGAGATGTGCTGCAAGAAAGAAGCTCCTACCTGGAAGCCATGGGCAGGTCTCGCTCTGTCTCCTGGCTGACAACTGTCCCCACCACGATGAATGAGGTGCGTTGGGTCATTCATGGGCCCAGGTCCTAGGGTGGGGCGGATGGGGGTGGCTTCGGCTCCAAACCCCGCCTCACATCATGTGAGCCCTTCACAGCTCGGTCATCCCAAAGGCAACTCCCTTTGCCCATGTTTCTGTAAGCCTTCATGAGCTTCTCTGCATGTCGAGCGGCAAATTGCAGCCAGTCTGCCTTGCCTTTGAACGCTTGCCAAGACTTTGTTTATTTTCTCTTCTGTTTCAAATATTCTTTGTGTCTTTCTGGCTCAGTTAATTATCTACAATACTCAGCTTCTCCAGTTTTTAAGCGCTGCCCAAATAACAGTTGATCAGATGTAGAGAGAGCCTTTAAAGCCTACGTTGTAGCTGTGCTGAAAAATGAAGGTGCTACTCTGCCTATGGCAGATTCATCCAGCTGATGCACACAACATCAGAGAAGACGTGGCTTGGGGTTAATGACCATAGCAGGGTTCATGCCTTGGTTGCTGCAGGGCACTGCAGCCAAAGCTACCACAACTTTGCTCCTAGTCCTGGCATAGATCACTGAATTAATAAGAATGAGGTAATTAACAACACCTGCAGTTGCAGGAAGGGTGGCTGGGACGTAGAGAGAGGATGTGGCTGCAAACTCATTGGCTGCCAGGGAACATCTCTAAGGGGTCTACAGCAGCCAGAAAGGGTGGGAAGCCTGAGAAAGAGGCACCTGGGGATTGGGAGGGTCTGCTCAGGAGGGGAGGTAAGGAGAAAGACAGAAAGGCTAGACTGGACATAGCCAAGAAGATCAGGAAGGAAAGTGGCCTCAGGTATTTGGAGAAGTTCTATCAGATGGACCCTTAAACTTTATTTTAGAGGTTTGTCTGAGCTTAACTATTCTTACAACCTCATGATGTTGCTTATCTTTACCTATCACAAGGCAGTCTGTCCAGGGGTTAAAATGCAGTTTTTAGCCATGTGGCAGGCTGCTGTAATCCATCTCTATTACATAACCCAGCAAATATTTTGCTAAAGTTCAGTTAAATTGCAGGATTGATGGTGGTGAGGAGCATATTATCCTTTATGAATTTTTCCTCTTTGGAAATCAAGATAGTACATGCAAATGGCAGCTTTTCCTCTGATTGCCTAATCCAGCAGCCAAGAAAAGGCACTGTGCTCCCCCTCATATAAGTCTAATATATGTTCTCATATAGATTCTGCTTATCAAGGAAAAGGTTAATGTTTCTGCTTTCCCTACTTGCTCCTGCTGTGGCACAGGGCAGAGATCACAGTGTAAGAGACAAGCATGGCACAAGTCGAGCAAAGAACTGGAAACAGGGTAGGGAGGAGGTAAGTTATCCTTAGACTGAATTAGGTGGAGCCCAACTATTCTTGTGCTATTTTGCTAAAGTCACTCTAGATTAAGAGAGGATATAAAGGGGAAGGGAGGGAGACAAGAAAAGTCATTATTTAGCTTCTCCCTGAGACTGTTTGTAGGTTGCTTGACATAATTTTGTGATCTTTCATGGCAAAGCTTTCCTAGGCTGTTTTCTTCCTCCTCCCTCTAATGCTGCTGCTGCCTTTCCAGTGATGTGGGTTCTGTGTGACTCTCCAAGTCTCATATTTTTTCCTGCTCCTCCTCATCTGTGTAGAGACTGGAGACCAACCCTGACTTTCTCTTCTCATCAGGCTGTTGGCCCTTCTCTGTAATACAGTGAACAGCTGTTGAAGGCTCAGAAACCCTGACTGTTGGGCCAGATGGCTAATTGCTCTATACTTCACAACAGCTTGAGATCCAGCTCCTTCACACTTTGCTGCTGAGACTCACCTTTTTCATTTTTATCCATACTTTCTGTTTTAATCCTTTTTGTTTTCCTGATCATTATTTTAACTCCCGTTTACCAAAGTTTTTTGTGGTCCAACTACCTCTTCCAGTTACACTAGCGTGAATCCAGAGTAAATCTGCTGGTGTAATTTGGATTGTATGATATGAGATGATTGTACGTTCCATCAGCTAGAGCCAAAACCAATGTCACCATCATCAGCATCTTTCTTGCTGCTGTTCCCAATATCAAAGAGAGACTGTAGTCTGGGAATGGTGATACTAATCATCAGACTTGCAGTTAAGTTGCATAATTCGCCTTCTTCAACCTTCTCCAGATGTTTTTCAGCCCTTAATTAAATATAGGAGCCCAATAAAGACAAGGGTAATCATTTTCAGGGTGAGGCACTAAGCAGGCAGCAGTGTTCTCAAAGGCACATATCAAGGGTCCAACCTGGCTTTGCGGTGAAATCCCCCATTGATTTTATTAGCTCACACTCAGCAACATGAGTCAACAGAAGAGTCCCCATCTCTTGTCCCTGTCCTATCAGAGCACTGATCCCACTGGGATAATGTATGCCACAGAAGTGCTGAGTCTTTCCCATGCCACAGTTGTATCAAATTTGGGGTTGGTGGAAGAATCCTTTCTTGTTGTTTCATTAAATAGTGTCAGAGGAGACTTGAATAGGAATGTCTGGGACAAACCACCCCATATAGCATTGGCTTCACCAGGGGCTATCGCATTTCTTCTTCCAGCCCATGGCAGTGGGCTTCCTGGTCCCTTGGGAGTCTGGGGTGGATTTATCCCTTTTGTACTGCTGCTGAGTCCTGAAGGGACTTACTGATGTTGATCATCAGTCCAAGCTGAGCACTGCTTTGGTACTGCCAGACCTCAAAAACAAAAGCATGGGGAACCTGATCTGTTCTGTATTCATCCACATTCACAGCACCTCTCCTAAACAATGTGTGATGCCACAGTAGCTTAAAGCATTCTGCTTCATGCTGTGTGTCATGAAGTTTAAAAAAAAATAAATGGAGAGCAAGTCTGGAAAACTTCCCAGATTATGCAGTGCATCCGCCTTCTGTGCCCTAAGAAAAGGGGCGAAGGTGATAGGGTTGTTTCCTCTTCTTTTCTTGGCGCATAGCTGTGCGCCATGCTCTCACACTGGGCTAATCTGCTGGTCCATCCCAGCTGTGCGTTTCATGAGAAGAAGTTTGTGTTGACTTGAGATGGAAAACCCTGTGGCAGTGAAGGACAGATGAAGCAGTTTTGTTTCTTGTCTCTTATGTATTCCATGAAAGCAGCATTAAATGCAGGTAAAAGAGCACATGTTATAACTTGCAAATAATTTACCAGCATAAATTCACTAATTTTTCTCCCACAGTGATTTTAATAACTGGACTGAGTTTTTTTCATCCTCTTTTGACAGAGGAACTCACACTGATAGAAATCTAGTGGTGCAATTGTACTCTAAAGAAAACCCTGCAAGCCCGGCCAGGACTAGTCACTCTAACCTCAGACGTGGCTGCTATCCGCCTGGCAAGGCTCTGTGCACGCACGTGGGCTAGCGGGGTCAGTAGAGGAACAAACTAATGGAGAAACAGGAATGAAAGGTTACACTTGTGCAACCCTTATGGCCCCAAAGATACTTTGACACAAAATGAAGATGGTACACCAGTAAGTTTTTGTACATAGATACTACTGTGTAGTAGTAGTAGTATTATCTACTAGGAGTAAGCACACAGGATCAAGACTTGAAAAATCAGGATCTTGTAGGCATTTTCAAACTCATCTGTGCCTCACGACTGAATAGAATTCTGTAATTGCCTGTGTTAACATAAAGGCAGGGATGTATCCTTGAGTGATGGCTCTTCCTTCGGTGTTTGATAGATTGGTAGCCTTCACTCCTAGGATGAACAGGGTCTAGCACAGGCCGGCCAGGCTGGAGGGAGCTCCCTTGTGCAGAAGACCAGCTCCACGTGCCTTTTCTTTCACAGCAACACCAGCCTTAGGGGCTCCTCACTATCCCCTCTCCTGCGCCTCCTCACTGCCCCACCATCCCCAAAGGTGTGCTCTAAGTCAGACCAGGGTGGAAATAACACCCCTGTGATTCCACTGCCAAACGAAACCCACAGGGATATCCCACTGCTAAATAATGCAGCCCCGAGCACCCCACAGATGCAGGTTACCCATGGCAGCTGTGCTGGCAGATGCTATGGGAAAGACATGCTGGGCATGGGATTGTGCTGGGGACGAGGGTGCACAGGGCTGTGCTCCCAGGGGATGCAGGGTCCGGCTGCACGGGACACCAGCACTGGGTGACCGTGTGTGCTGCAAGCTCAGATCTAGGCTTATTTTGCAGCCACTCCTCTGTATGGACAAGCCCAGCCTGGCTGTTTGTTTGACTGTTTGTCTTGGCAGCGAGTCCCCGCATCGAACCAAGGGTGTCATTTATCTCTGGCGGCAGCAGCCTGCACCAGAGCGAGCAGCAATAGCAGCAGCCCCGGAGGCCCTCACTGGCGGGGTCTCTCCCTGGCCTTTGCTTTGCATTCCTCCACCTCTTGCACAGCAACAAGGGCCCTGAAAAAGAGCCTGTTGTAGCCAGAGTGCCTTGGACAGGAGCAGATGGCACAAAAATCACTGGGCAAAAGCATCACAAATCCAAACTGCTCAGGGAGAAGCGCTCTACCAAAGCTGACTTGAGATCTCTATTAATTCTTCCCTGTCCTTGAAGTTTTAAAATGCAGCAGTAAAGAAAAATCTGCATTTTTCAGCTGGTTTTGATTTGCTCCTAGGGTATGTCCATTCCTCATGTGAATCAGAAACTGTGGCAAACACATTGTGCTATGCCTCCAACGGGTACATACCATCCTCATTTCTCGCAGTTAGATGGAGAACAGCAGTATGCTTCATTGCACAGTGGATGGACAAAGAAAGCCTTGTTGACTATGGGATTCTGTCATGCCAATGTTTCTTTTCCATTTGGTGCTCATATGTCACCAAAGGGCGCATGCATACCCGTTGGAAATAGAAGCGTGAAACTAATAACCAAAAATAAAAACTCTGGAGGGAAGGGGATGACTCTGGAGGGAGGGAGAACAGGGAGAAGCCAGAGGGATGCAGTTTACTGAGCCTGATTCACGGTGCCGAGAGGGAATTCTCTGCCAGAGCCAGATGAATCAGATTCCCTTTCAGTCTGTGTTGGCACCACAGTTATTTTGGTATCACCATGCATAGAACAAGTATATATTTGGGAAGTGTTACCGGACAGACAGTGAGCATCTGCTTAAACGGCTTGTGTCATTTTAACATTATACTCTCTGAAAGAAACAAAAGGAGGGAAAATCAAATACGCTGGCGTGTCAGGTCAGAGCCTTTCCTGAGAGTCTGTGAGTGTGTTCCTCACCCGAGCTGGGAGTCTGGCTCCTACAGGTTTCGTTTATATCTGTCTTGTAATGGGGCTGGAATAGACACTGTTGCAGCTTATAGACGAACAACTTGAGAAAATATTTCTAAGAAAAAGTGCAGCTCAACTGGCATTTTGGTTTAGATCCTCAAAATTTGTGGGCCATACTCAGCAGCTCATAAGACAGAATGGATACCCAACCCTCGCCGTGCCTTTGGCATCGCAGATAGGAACAGAGGAGAAGGGATGTCACTGCGCTTTTAGTGTTTTTTGGGTGTTGCAGCTTGCAATGGAGTCCTGCCCAGGGACTTTCACAGCTCTGGCTGATCTCAGGAACCCACTTGTGTGCTATTCTCACAGTGCAAAGATGAACCTGGCAGCTGAGAAGCAGCAGCATTGCAGTTGAAGTGCCCGTTCAGCAAAGTCCTAAAATACATGTTTTGTTTTGACCCTGTGCTCCCATCCCGTGGCAATCAGGAGGCCATACAAGCTTGCTCAAGTGTCTTCCTGAATGGGGCCTTTGAAAGGCTGCCATTAATTTCTGGAGATTTAGATCACGCCCCAAACAAGGTAAAGAATAGGTTTAGAAAATATTTGTGGTAGAAAGACCTTTATATTTTGGGATTTGGCTAATTGCCACAGTTTGCTGATGCAGACGTTCTCTTCTTGTATTTATTTGTTGTTCTGACTCAAAAATTATCTATTAAAATCATTGTCTCTGTGTTCAACAACTGCAAAATGCTCCTGGCATCCTCCAGATGTCAGATCTGAGTGCATGCTTGTGCTTGCCTGGCTAATAAAGAAAATTGGCTGGGTTTTGTTTATCTGTTTCTCACCTGTGTCATCATGACAGTCAGCTAAACCAAGGGCAGATGAATATAGCCAGGAGAGACAGCAGCTTACGAAACGAGCCTATTTTTAACAAGCCTTCCTTCCATGCTGTGGAGGAAACAAGGGATTTAATATGAGCTTCTTGATGTGGGATTCATGGTGTGGTTTTCCCCACCCTCGTTCAGATGAGCCTGCCTCATCACCATGCTGACATTCCTTCTTTCTTTCTCCTGCGCTTGGCAGGCTTTCTCAAATGCATATCACATGCTCCGGGCAGCCGGCCAGCCTACCTGTCTGAGAAAAACAGAGCTGCTTTTCCCTGCCACACCCTGACCCCTGAGGATGATAACCCGTTGTCAAGAGACATCAGCAATAACTGTTTGGAAAACAGATGTCGGTCAAGTTTCACATGAGACCGGCTTTCCCTGCCACATCCTTTCCCAGCACGGACCTTGTTGCCCATGCCATGGCCCTGCTCCTGCCCTGCACCTCCCCAGGCCAGACACCAGGCTCCAGCGGGTGCCATGGCATGACCCAGTGCAGAGGATGCTCCCCTTGCGCGTGACCCACCGCAGCGTCCTGTCACACCACCAGCAAACTGGTACCAGACAGACAACAACACATGCCCGTGACATGGGAGAATTTTGTTTCCTTAGGAAAAAAAATTAAAAACAACCCAAACCTTTTTGCTTATCAGTGGGGGAAGCCTGAAGGGCAGTTATGTGGAGCGGTCTGCTAGTGTTATGTTTTTATTTGTTTCTATTAGGTAGCACCCAGAAGTTCCAACAACATCTGTGATGTGGTGAATAGTAAGAGCCACAAAAGTAGTTTGTTTGCTAAATAAGTAAATCTGTGCAGGAAGATAAACATGAAGAAAATGATTCTATTGAAAAAGTCATATTTGTGAAAGAAAATCTTTTCTCCAAAACTTATATCGAGTATGTTTTGAATAGATCATATTAAATTACTGTCTGGGTATAGTCCTAAAATGGTTGCTATAACCTTATACCCATTCAATTACTTAATCTAATCACCAGGTAATGAGCAGAGGGTTGGCCTGTAACTTTTTGTTGGGTGGAGAGAAATGACTTATTCCTTGAGTCGCCTTGATTTCAACAAGACAACTTAAGCAAGAAGATGCTACTTTGTGTGACTGGGAGTCTGACAAGCAATTTCTGACCTTCCATTGTTATGGAAAATATAATCCTAAACTATTTACAAAAGAAAAGCAGAAATAATCAGGCATATTTAAAAAAAAAAAAAGCTCTCCATTTTTACGCTATCAAAATGTTTACAAACTGTGTTTTGTAGATTATAACTTCTTCTACCAGAATAAATAGTGAGGAAATTTATTGCAGAATGTAGATAAACATAGATTTTGTATATTTTAAGGAGAAAAAAATACTGCAGAAATTTCAGATTCTTGGCATTTTTGTAGACACAACCTTAAGACTACTAGTTGCTTATTTTAAAACAGGTTAATCTGTGCATAAACTAAAGAGCAGATTGGTAATTTATTGATACGCCTCTTCCAGCTAAGAACTTGTTTTCATTACTCTTTTGACTCATTCCTTCAGTCATCACTGTTTTACTGCAGCAATATTTTATATGCAAATGTGTATATTTTCCCCTTTAAAGAAGAGGTTATATTGCTAACTTCCTTCTGCTCTGCAGTAGGGAAACACAGGGGAAAAAGCCCTTCTTCCAGACTGCTGTATTGTTCAGCCAACAGATCAAATACAGAGCACAGGACATGCTGAATTTGCAAACATACACTACACAGCACAGCTTTTAGCTATTGTAAATGCCAGGTAGATTATATCATGCACTGTATCCTGCTAGTCACTTCCTAATCGCTATGAGAAATCAAGGGCGAGCATGTGAATTAAGGCATGCAACCCGAAACAGTTAATTTAGACACAACTCAATTTGTTTACAAAGTCAAAGGCTTCCTTAAGCTTAGCTTCAACATAATGCAGGCACCGAGGAAAGTTTAGAGGAGGTAACGACAGGCTTTTCTTAACTCTATTTTCCCTTATCTGATTCATGCAGCATCAGAGAAAGCCACACCCTGGAAGCTGCAGGGTTTGCCTCGGAGGCTGATCTGCAGCTAGCAGAGCACAGAAAAGCAGAAGCAGAATGCAGAAAAGTATAGAAAATGTAAGCCCACCACTGGCTGGAGATCCTGGCCAGTTAGGAAGAACTAGATGAAAGCAGTCACACATCTTGGTAGATTATGGTGGTACAGCAATAACAAGAAAGGAAAACTCTGTCTTTTCAGAGGATCCCAATGCAGAATCAGTCCCAGTCCAGAGGAGGAGACGGAGATTTTGTGATTCTGTGCTGCAGGAAAAGTGCAGCTAGACTGAAACTAAATGCTGACACACTCCTTAGCTTGCCGGTGAATATACATCCTTGGATGCCAACCAGATTATTCCGAGCTGCCCTGCATTGCATTATGCCTGACTGATCACTACTTGCAGAGCTGGAGCTTCAGGTCATTGCAGAGAGAGAAAAGGAGTGATGTGGATGTTCCTAGCAGAGCCCAAAGACACTTAGAGAGATTGATGAAGGATACCCGGGCTGCCCGGCTGCCCGATTGGCTGCTGCGCTCCCCGAGCTCCAGTTGAGAGGGCAAGCTGACACGGAGAGCGCAGCAGCCTCCCAGTGATGGAGAGAGCCGGGAGAGCCCCGGGGGAATGGGACGGAGAAATGGCAAGGCAGGTTTCTGCGTGTCACCCTGGGAGAACGCAGGGAGGCATGCAAGAAGGGGGACCAGACCCCAGGATTTTCCCTTCCCTGTGATGTGGGGCCTTATCCAAATCCCCCCGCAGCCAGCAGGAGGGATCCCACTCATCTGTCAGTGCTTAAAATCACATACTTAAACCCTGGACACCCAACAAAGGAAGGGGCTTGGGACACATCCTAGAAATGAACTTCAATTCGTGGCCAGCTGCTTCCCACCATCAAGGATGAAAAAGAACCAGATACAAATTATGTCTAGGTTTTCCATGTTGTACTTATGATAATGCTCAGACATTTATGCAATGCACACCAAAGAAATCCCAAAGCCCCTCTTATGCCTTTCATTAGTAATTTTTACAAAACATGGAAATCATGCTGCCTGTTCTGTATGCAACCAGCCTGGGGCCAAACCCAGCTGCTGCGCAAGAATGCATATTAGGTCCGATCCAGTGCTCAGTGAGATCAATGGGACGAGTTTCCCTGATTCTACTGGGAGTTGAGGAGAAAACGAGAGCAACCAGCCAGGGTGAGCCAGGAGATGAGTGCTGTTAACGGCAGGGAATTCACCCGTTTTCTGATTGTGAGTATTGCAATTGGTATTAGTAAGGAGCACAGGATAAGAAGCGACTTCAAGGCTTCATGCTAGAGTTGGCTTCCTTGGCATTGATGGCAAGGAAGGCAACATGTGTGGCTGTACTGCTTCTGGCATCGAGCTGAGATCATACTTAGCCCTAACTTCATCTTAATGAGCATAACCCCCATGACACCAGTTAGCTGGGCCCAGCCAGGACTCTGGGGATCTGGTGCCTCAAAGAGCACAGGAGAGCCAGCTCCCACCAGAAATAGGGCCTGCGGACCTGTGAGGCTAGGGCTCAACTCCCATGTCTTCAGATGTCTGCACAATAAAAGCTTACACTGTGTCCCATTGTAGTCAGAAGACTACAGTCATCCAGCCATATGTGGCTGTGAAGAGACTGTGCTCTGGGTTTCACTGTCTGCATGGACCATGCAACCTACAGTCTTGATTCCGTGACTGTAGACCCTTGACCCCTTGAACTGCCCTGGGAGCCCACATACCAAGCTTAGGTGTAGAGACCTATATTTCTGTTACCTACAGTTAGGTGAGAGGAATGCCACTGCAGGTGTCTGTGGGACTGTAGACGCCTGTGATGAGGTACCGCAGGGGATCAAGAGATGAGACCCTAGTTTGTGTTAAATACACCAGCTCACATCAACCAGCTGCCACAGCGCTGGGCCAGTGCCTGTGACAGACACAGCCTTCACTGCAGGATGGCAGCATGGGCTTGCAGCTGCTCTGCTTGTGTGAGTCCCTTACACCCACCTGGACCTCCACAGCGCTTGAAAAGAGGACATTCACCATCTCAGCATGGTCTCTTGAGGCACCACTTGGGCAGGAGCAGTAGTGGCAGTTGATAAACATTTTGCTAGAGTATTATATTCCTAAGCTTTATATTCTGCTACCTGTGCCTGACGGCATAAATCCTTGAACAGCAGAGCCAGTCCGAGGCCCCCGGCTTGTCGCCGCTCGAACATGGAGTAGATGAATCAGAAGACAGAGAGGTGACTCAGGGATTTTCTGTGCGCATAGCATGTGGTTTCTCTGTATTTGCAGAACCAGCTGATCGGGAAAGCGATGTGGCATCTGACAAGTGAATTATTGTTAGTACAGCAGAGGAATAAAACCCCATGTGTTGTTTCTTACTGTTGAGAGCCCTTTAAAAATTATGTTTTTGAACATAGTAAAATATTTAGTGAAGATGACAACAGTTTGAGTAAAAATGCAGATGTAAGCACATGCAGACACACATACAGGAGAACAGCTCAACTGGAAGATTTCCCTTATTTACTCATTTCATCCATGTGTTTGCACCTAGAAAGCCAGAATATTCTTGTAGCAGATCTTTCTTTTCTTAGCTTTATTTTTGATTCTGATATCAGTAGTGAATTCCTGTAAAAAGTGTGCAGGATAAGGAATGCACCAATATGTCACCATCTGGCCCAGAAAGCAGCAGGGCAGGACCTGGAAGAGATCCGTAGTTGGGGACTAGATTCAAATGCAGCTTTGGAGCTTGAAGCGTGATGTGTGCAGAAATTAACCCAGCACTGTGCTGCGAAGCACCCCAGCTCTCTGCTTGGGCTAATGGCTAATGCCAAACACAAATACGCTCTGGAGGTACCTCATATCTGTTGCCCAAGAGATTGGATCTGCTCCTGCATGTGCCCACAGCTGTCCTGTGGGAGAAGCTCAGTCCACCTAGACTCCTGAGCCTGCTGAGCCACTGGATCTCCAGAGATGTTTTTTTAGGTGTCCTTGGAGCATACTTTATCCACACTAGCAGGTTTGGGTTTCTCCACCTGCAGTGGTTTAGGATGGTACCCACTTCTACCATAACACTCCAGTCCGTGGAGCACTCTCTTGGAGTGCTGATGGTCCTGGTTCAGTTCAGTCTGTTTTGCAAGGATGAGGGTTTGGATTCACATCTTCCTTACCTCAGAAGAACCAGAGACATGAATAAAGAGAAGCACAGGGTCTGGAAAACATTTTCTCTTAAGGCCATTATGAAAGCTCTGTGCCTCTTGCTTGCTGAACGCACTCCATCAGTCTTCCCAAATGCAGATGAAGGGAAAGTGACAGCCCCTTCACAAAGAAAATGGTGAGAAATCAGCAGCTCTTTGCCCTTGGACCAGATGACACCACAGCAGCAGTTACTGCTGAAACATGGGGTTGTCTGAGGTGGAAAGGATCAAGACTTGGAAATGGCACAGCATGCACACTGCTGCAGTTAGTTGACTCCAGCATGTTTCATTTGCCCATGCCAGCTATGCGGAGCCAGGCTGCTCTTTGTTGTAGCTGCACAACCACAGAGAGAGATTGCTGGCCAGCCTCCGCAGGGCCAAAGCTCAGCCTGTCCTCCCTAGGCTCTTTCCAGCCTTCCTGCTGCTCTCTGCAAGTGTTTTCAACCTGTGAATAGAGCTGATGCTATAGTTTTCTGAGCATGCCCTTTCTCTGTAAAATCCAAATGCCTCATCCTCTGAAGACGTCCTCTCTCCATTGCTCGTTAGGTTTAGCCAGGTGGAGATGTCCTCAGGGCTGGCAGCTGGGTCTGATGGCCTCAGGGCAAGTGTGTCATGGAAACATCAACAGATGACAAGAATAGGGAAAAGCAACTGCAATGTGCTACGTTCCCTCAGGGGCCGTGAACAAGAATATGATAAAAAAGACAATACCAGACCTTTCTCGTGACATTTTGTACCACAGAAGGGTTATGGTGGGGGAAAAGCAACCCCTGGTGCACGTGCCCCAGTGGGTCGTGGTTTGGGAAAACTGCCTGTCCGGGGGCCTTTTTCCCCCTGCTGTGCCACCATGCTGCTCTGTGTCCCTTCGCTGCTTGTCATGATTTTAGTCCCCTAGACCAGGCTGAGTTGGGCATGGTATGGCAGAGGTGCAAGGCCTGACCAGGCCACCAGCTGAGCAATGTCACAGAGCAAGGCAAAGTCATTACCTGTCAGAAGGAGGCTGGTGGTGTGGTGTTTCTGGACCCTTTGTTTCCCACTGAGTCTACAAAGACCCAAAAGTGAGGTATTGGGAGGGAGTATGTTTGGGTCACTAAGGAAGGGAATAACTGAGGTGTCTTTAGTTTTCTAAAAGGGACACGTACAGTGTAATTCTCAAGGATCTTTTTACAATGACTGGAAACAGAAACACACCTCTGAAGGGAGATTGCTCCCCCGTCTCCAGCACCGGCCGTTGAAGACACACACACACCCTCCATTACTGCACAGGGAGCCTGGGGGATGGTTTCACTCCAGTTTCTCCGTCTCCTTGTGTGTGCACGGGTCCATAGCGCCCATCACAGACACCTTAGGGCCCCTAGACATCTTCATGAGGCTGGCAGATCTGACATAGAACCCAGGATACACCTGTCTCCTTCCAGAAAGGACAGCCGGGGAAAAGCAGGACACCCTGGTCATCTCAGAGAGCACCACTTGCCTATGTTTGGACAACTGAACCTGACCAAGCAGGTTTCGCTTTTACGTTATTAAAGCTGGGTCAACACGTCTGTTCTGGATCTTGACATTTCAAATAATGGGTAGACTGGAGTTGTTCTGAGCCACATATTTATTTTTCTACATTCATTCCTACCTCTTTTGTTTGATTTCCTCTTTCCCTTGCAGTTCAACAGTGTTTTCCAAACACTGAAGCACCTGCAAAGGGCTCCTCAAGGGAGCTTGTGTTTCTGCTCTCCCTGTATGTTCTTACTGGATAGCAACAGTAATCAGGCTTCTCGTTAGAAACTTCCTTCTCTGGATGTGTGATCTAGTTCGTTTCATGGGTAAATAGTCCAGTAGGATTTATGGCTCTGGCCCAGCACACCATGTTCCCTGCACATTGTTGGAGCAGGGCAGCCTGCGGAGGAGCACCATGGCAGGGCCAGAGCAGGGCACAAACCGGCCAACGCCTGGTGGTGGCTGTGGCACACCTGATCTCCTCCCCCAGCTGCTCAGTTTGCACACCACCACCATAGTCTTGCAAAAAATATAAATGCTGCCAGAGGGCAGGGGCTAGAAATCTCTTTCTGGAGGTATCCTGAGCAATTTCTCCAGGCATCATCTGGGTCAGCCCTCACCACGTCTCCACACACCAGTGCATTCAGATGACTTTGCCACAGGTCAGCAAAGGTATGTATGGGAGGAAGAACTCCAGCTGTCCTCTTGCTTTGCAGCTTTCATACCACTGAAAGGTTAATGGGGCCGAATGCCTCCCTGATCCTCAAATACGTGGGCAAAACACGGGGAACATAGCGAGTGCCTTTGAAACTTCGAGCTGGAGGAAGGCTGGTCAGCCACTGGCATCTGTTCTCAGCAGGGCTGGCTGCATGAGACTTGCAGTGTCTTCTGTAGCTCCCCAGCTGCTCTGCAATGGTACGTTTCTGAAGTGGGAGAAGCTCCTTCGTTCCCATGGGCCCGGATGTTGCTGTCACTCTGCATTTTAACTTCCCATGTTGCACAGCTTTCTCCCACCCTCAATTTCTACATTTGTCTCTGCGCTTGCACTCTAGCAGCCAAATCAATATCCTTGCTCTTGTAAATGCCCTGATCCCTCTCTCCTCCTTCTCTCCTTCCTCACTCTCAAAGCAGGGGTCCCTCTGTTCCTCACCATTGATCCTCAGTTGCTGATTACTGGTCAGATGGTGCTGCCACTGCATGGGCAAATATGGAAAATGGGTGGCAGGAGGTTTTTCCACTGAGTTCTATTTGGGTCAGCGAGGAGCTGCTCTGTCTTGGGAAACATGTTCACACTGCCATATCCAACAGAAGGTCCAGCTAGTCCCTCCCCAGTCTCCCCGCTCCCCTTCAATGGCCTCCTGAAATGTGCCCATTCTGATTTGCTAGATGTCTGCTGCTTAGATTTATGCTCTGGCCAGTTCAGCTATCTGAGATCCTGCAAGATCCTGCAACTTCTCCTGAATTACCTATTGTCTTATTAGTTGTATCTGCCTTTGTGCTTTTTTTCTAGGATGTTTTATTTAACTTTCTAGATGATCAGGTGCTTTAGTCTACGTGGCATGGACAAGTTCCCGTGACTTTTCCCACCTGACTTCTGTGATTTGGTATCTGCTGAGTTATGCAATCTCCTCTGCTGGTAACATCTAGCTAGTCACTTCCCCAAGGTAGAAATCTGCTTAGGGAGCTGCTCTCTTCTCAGATGCACACACCTTTTCTGGCACACATGCAATGTGAAAGTAAGGCAACAAAGTTCACTGGAGCCAAATGGGTGTCATTCATTTCTGCCATGTCTTGCTGCTTCAAGCACTACTGCAAGAACAGAACAGAGAACTTAGAAGCAAGTTTAGAAGTTGCCTGAAACTGTTCTTACAGGCAAGCAAAGGTAATAATTGTGCATGGAAAAAATAGATAAAAAACATTGAAATATTGTGCCTGAAACAAAAAAAGACCTTCTCAACTTCTGCCTTCCTGCACCATCCCTCCTTTTTAAATATGTCTGTGATTTTCTTAGCTGCTGGAGCTGTGCACATGCAGTATCCAAAGCGAACATGTGAGACACTGCATGGTTTCTGCTGCAGCCCCTCTGATGCTGAAGGAGCCCGGGTGTGCTGGCCTTTAGCCTGCACAGTCCAGATGCATGAAAAAATGGACCTTTTCTAAGAAAATTCGGGGCAGCTGTTTACTGCTGTTTTCTCTCTAGCCTGAGATCTTTTCCTTAGTTACTTGGGGTCACACCCTTTTGCTGGACTGAGTGAAGACTCCAGAATATGGGTCCTGATTTTCAAGGATCTTGGGGTTTTTTCTGTGTATGTGTTTGGTGCATGCAGCTGAGCATAGAATCACAGAATCATTTACATTGGAAAAGACCTCTGAGATCATGAAGTCCAACCGTTAACCCAAGACTGCCAAGTGTATCGCTGTATTGGCACATCCATGGGGCAAGGGAAGAGGGAAATATGCAGTGTCCATTGACTCTCTGTAGGGTCATGTTTTGATGTCCTGACTCAACCATTCCTTAGGCCAAGCTCCACTGGGCAGTTGTTCAAAACCATCTGGATACTGGACTTGTCAATATAGTTCAGCATCTGACTCAGGTTGAGAGAGGACTCAGCAGGACCTGTAGAGACTGACCCTCCATGGTTATTATTTGGAAATAATAATTTGGACATTGGCTTTTGCTGCTAGTATAATTGGGCCCTCTGTGCCTCAACACATTTTTTTTTTTGGAGAATTTCTATGATTATTCTTCGTGCCTTTCACAAGAGCTGCCTCTCTGCTCTCTGTTTTGGCCTCCTGATAAGCCTTTAGACAGAGATCAAGGCTCGGGCATAAGAGATTTCATTGCTTTAAACCATGGAAAAGACTTGTTCCAGGTTTAGTCTCCTGCGTTGTCATTAAACTATAGTAGTGCAAAAGTGCAGTACAGATATTCCTAGTAAAATATATTCACTTTCAGGATTCTTTTTTGAGACAATCAGGTGTAACATCTCAATTTTTCACCCAGGAAGACTCTTTTAGTTAGCGTTCTATTAAAAAAACATTGCAAGTTTCATTAAAATATATCTAAATGTTTCTGAGTGAAATAGATCAACCTCAACTATGCCAAAGCTTTCATTTTTATAAGAAACTATCTGCATACTCTGACTTGTCCAGTTATGAGGACAGTTCATTTTTCTCCTCTGTCTCAGCCATTTGGGTCCCAGAAAATCAATTACAGAAATTTATTCCCTTTCACAAGGATACATTTGTCATTTTTATTTTCCTTGGGCTATGAAGAGGTCCTGTGAGCTTGGAAAAATGTCCACTGGTTATCTAAAGCCTGCTAGTTTTCTCTAGCTCTGTTTCCCAAACTGCTCTTCCCAGCTGAAGAGAAAACACAAGTGCAGAAAGACCTCTCCTTCCACAGTGGTCAGCTCAGTGCTCCTCCATTAACCAGCCAAAAAGTAATGATCTATTAGCTACCTGGGTGACATGCAGTGCCCAGATAGGTGTAGAGGTAGGAAGGTGGATTAGGATAGAGGATAGGAATAGAGGATTCAGGTGCTACAGGGCTGAGTATTTCAGAGCTTTACCTCGTATGTTTCTCTATGCAGCCCTGATTTGAGTCCTGTGGTGCAGATCCTGGGAAAGCTGGACACGTACGAGTGGGGTTCACCAAAGCCAACAAGGAGCAATCACCTAAGTTCGCTTGCAGAAAATGGCAAGGAGAGTAGCAGGGAGCTGCAAAGAGCTATAGACACTTAGCTCTGAGCTGTAGAGGTACCTGCTCACACCTTGGATTTCCAACCATGGACTCTTTCCTGGAGATCATGTCCAAGCTACCCTTTTGTCATGGAACATAGCTGGGGAGACACCTGTCTTTCTTTGCATGCAATAGCTCAGTGTTTGGAGGACTCTTCTGGTAGATGAGAAGCTGAAGGGCAATTCCCTCCATTTCCTGGAGAAGAGTGCCTGAAGGCGATCTCTCACTGTACAAGAATCTTTTGTGAGCATTGGCTACACCATGGAGAACCGCTGCAGTAGGAAAGAGGCACTGTGTCCTACCTGAAAACATCTTTCAACCCAGCAGGGAAAGTGTTTGAACTGAGCTCTTGCATGTCTGGAAGAACACTTTGGCTGGTGAACACCTCTTCTTCTTTCTGTGCTACCAGAGGCCCTGCTGCAGAGCTTGCTGGATTAGAGGATGCCTGACTTGTAAAGCTCATCCATAACTAATCTCTGCAAAGTAATCTCCCACATGAAAAAGGCCTTTTAACCACAGGGCTTCGTGTGTTGCCCCAGTGCTGAAATCTGCCCGGTCCATCTTTGCTAATAGGTCTTCTCTATCTGCTGTAGACTTATGTGGCACTTGTGTAATTCTTGCCACTCCATTAGCCTTTGTTGCACCTGCCCTTTCTTTCTCTCAGCTTCATCCATGCCGAGATCGTTCCCCTGATTTCCCAAGGTTAGCTCTATAAAGAAAAGTCTACTTTTACAGAGATGAGTTCATAACAAGTGGATCACCATCCTTCTGGACATCTCCCTTCTCCACCAGTGGGATTCCCAAAAGGACCACTCAGGAGATGACAATGCATTAAGGTCCTTCTGAGCGTTAGCTGGCTGCCACAGTCTTGTGCTGGCTCCCTGCATGCACAGTTTGTGCAGCCACAGTAATTCCTCAGTGGCCAGGCAGGGAAGGCTGACAGGTTTGTTTTGCTGTGTGTGCACATTATGCCCAGCCTGTGCCTATCAGGTGGCACAAAACACGCAATAAGCCAGAAGAAAAGTGCACTAATGAACAAAAAGCTGGTGAAAGTTGACATCCGAGTTAATCAGAAGCCATCCTTAGTGACTGAGGATTACAGAAATGTCTCCAACACCTCCAGTAAATATTTGTTACAGCTTAAGCCAATGGCTTCCAGGGTAAGTGCTAACGCAGGATAAAACTGTCTAACAGTTAAGGTACTGGGAAGGAAATGCATTTGTGCTCAGGACTCCTCTGCTGAGGAGACAAGAGTTCTCAGTATGGGGACCTCAACCGATACACACCTGGAGACAGTCCTTCCCACTGAACACACAGCATCACAGCAGGGGTGTCCCTCTGTGACTCCATGGGGGTGGCTCATGGTGCTGATACCAAATCCCCACCAGCGGCCAGGCTGGGATGGGATGCCTGACAGGGGTGGGAGTGGCAGAAGGGCAGGGGGCTGCTCTGTCCCATGGCCAGCTCTGGGATGCTGCTACCACTGTGGCAGCTGCTGGCTCGTGCACACTGCTCCCCAGAGAGACCCAACATGTGGCATGCGGTTAGGAGCTGCTCGTGATTGCCACGCTTTGCCTTTGCCTCTGGAAGGGGGTCTCACCGCTCTCTAAATGGCGCTGCTTCATAAACAAACGCATTCACTCTGTTCTTTTATCATTTCCTGAGTGGGCGCATTCGTCTCCGTCCTACTTGTGGCTGACAGCCAGTGCCTGGATCTATGCAGGAAATCTGCCTTGAACAACATGTGAGCGCTGCCAAGAAATGCATTGCTGGTCCCCACAGGCACCGGCAGACAACGTTATAATTACTTATCCTCAGGAGATCAAGTCGCGCGTGGTGTTCTCCAAAATCCTGAGCGCTTTCATACTGCACAGTAGCTCTCCTTGGGGAGAGAGGGGGGTCAGTGCCTGGGGCTGATATTAGACCTAGATACAGAGATGTGCCACAGGATCATGTGGGTGTTGCACCCTCTGTAGCATCCGACTGAGCTGTTTGCTGTTGAGCTCACCAGGCAGTATCGCAGCGGGGAGAGCCATGACTCACACGGGATGGGATATTCAGAGCACAGCATGCTCTCAGCTTTCTGGAGGCCAGTCTGGTCTGCAGCAAATGCTGCGGCTGCTCTCTGTGTGCAAGGGATTTCACCTTTCTGTTCGCTCATGTTGTAGACCAACCTCAGGTCGGCGCTGGGGCTGCTGATGTCTCTGGGTGGGGCTGCCACATCTTGTCTGTTTGCAAAACCCTTCCCACCCCAGGGGCTCTCCCAGGGATGAGGGAAGAGAGCTTTTCTTCCTGCTTAAAAGCACAGAAGCTAAATCCTGAAGCCCTGAAGGAGGTTTCATGCAGCCCTTACTTTGCTCTTTGCATGTCTCCCTGGCAGTGAGAGCTGTGCCCTTCCAAGCCCAGGCATCCCCTTTCCCACCAGGATGGGGACTAGTCGTGGCTGTGGGATTTTTGACCCTCTTTGCTCACAGAAGAGAGCAGGGAGAGCAAGCTCAGAGGTGGGAGAGGCACAGAACAGGTGATCCTGCTGCCTGCTGGGGTTTCAACCCAGTCCCCAGTAAGGCAGGAGCCTTTCAGCAGGGCTGCTGCTATTTATTTAATTCATACGTGCCATACCTCTGCAAAGGGAAAGCGTGAGAGTGACTCAGCTGGTGCCGCAGGGATTTACAGCTTCAGCCAGGCACACAGGGAGGGACGGCCACGCCACCAGCGCACACGGACACACCATCAGCTGCAGCCACTGCTCCTCGCCTGCCGTACCAACTTGGGACCAGTTCCCACACTGCTGGTAACAGGAGCCGTCGTTGTGCAGTGCTGTCTCTGGCCACGGGCCAGCTGGGAGGGCTCGCAGAGATGGCTTTTCTCCTCCTTGGTTGGCCTGATGCTGCTGGGCAGGCTGCGCTCTTTTCCAGAGAATAGGGACAAAAATCAACCACGTGATGCTCTTGTACCAATCTCCCTAGGAAAATGCTTTTCTTGTGAGCAGCAGATGATCCCAAAGGCAAAAGTGGTCACATAACTGAAATATGTATATGGCTGGAGGATGCATAAGCAGTCACTGAGAGGGGAGGTAACTCCTGTACCATCAGAGGTAATGGCACTCACTAAAACATAACCCTCTCCTGCTCTACAGAAAGTGAGGGCATCTCAGCACAGTGTTGTGCCTTGAAGAGATTCTGAGCATTCAAGCAGACACTGTAACTGTGTACTTGAACAGAGCCCTCTCTGGCAGCCAGCAAGTGTCTGCTGGCCACCTGGCCTCTGCCCTTCTCCCAGTTTCCACCTGCAGTAGCCCATTACAAGCATTGGTTTCTTCACGCTATCAGTGGCTGACATTGCCACAGAGGTATTACCATCCAGCCCAGGGTAAGTGAAAACCTGTTGCTCTGTGGAACAAGCATCCTTTTCAGGATTGCACAGAGACACCTACACCTGGCTGGGATCCACCACCCAGGACCCTTTCCTGAAGGCACATGTAGACACAACATCTTTCACAGACCTCACCAGAGCTGCTGCTTTTCTTTCCAAATGTATTCCCATTCCTCCTTTTCAGTGATCACACAATGTTGGAACTTTGGTCCAAGAAATGGGGGAGCCAGGTTTGATGAGTGAAGGCATTCAAATTCATGCTTGCTAACCAGTTAGTCCAGTGGGGGCTGGTGGGACTTCCCATCACTCTTGCTTAAAACGGGTCTGCTGTCCCCTAAGGAACTTAGACTCTGATCAGATAGAGAGGGCACCACTGCAAACATGACTGTGACTTGGTGGTCAGGGTATGCAGGTGGCTGCCAAACCTCGTTGTGCATTTTGCATTAAATATTTAGCAGATAAAATATGGAAATGGTTTTCAGGAGGGAAGTGCCCCTTCTCCTAAGTAAGTGGCTTGACTTAAACCATCAAAGTCATAATTTTCCCCCTGCTGCAGATGCACTGAGGTTTCTTGGCCTTCTGCAATCCAAAGGAAAAACTGAAAGTTAAGAGCATCCTGTCAGAGGCAACCTGCAAAATGTTCCACAGGGGAATACCAGAATAACATTATCCAAACACTGCTTTTTAGTGAGGTTATAGGATTTTTGTCCTGGTTTCAGCTTGCAGGCTTTTGAGTTATTTTATGGTGCGAGACTACTCTAAGAAAAACAGAGCAAAATGCTCTTTCTTCTAAGCTGCCCCACCTCTATGAAAAACGAAGGTGATAATATGGCTGTTTTCCACTCTGCTCGTCTACGTGGTTTCATTGTGAACTCTGAGCCACCAAAGGCACCAGGAGATCCCACAGCTCAGTGCGAGAAGTGGGTACATCCAACTGCAGCACAGGGCAGTATTTAACAGCAACTGTAATTATCCAAAGGGGTTGCTGAGGGAGGCTGCTGTGGCTTCTTTACTGCATTAAGCCCTTAAATGAAGATTTTTATCTTTAGGAAGTCTAAAGGTTGCCTAGCATTTATCACAGAGTAAGAGTCAGCACATGGGTATGAAGACAGGGAGACAGAGGGCACCGGGCTGGGGACAACTCAGGGAGCAAGAAGGTGCAGAAGAGGAGGGACCGCAGGGATCAAGCCATAGCTCGAGGAGAGAAATGTACAGCCAACAGGCGGGGTCAGGCACAGGCTGTTAAGAGGGAACACTGCACTGGAAAATAACATAATTTGGCTTTTTTGTTTTAAAGAAAAATACAGTGTCTTCTGTGTAAGTGCGTGCTGGGACGTCCTGTCTGACCCTGCTCTGAACCTGGGTGTGTGACCAGCCATTATCTGGGGCCTTGTAGGAGTCTGTTGTAGATACTGTTTGCAGGAGATACTCCTACAAGAGGAAGAAGAGTTGTGCCAGCAGTAAAGGTGAGGGACAAAACCCCATCGATGTTGAGGTGTGGATGGGGTAAGGGCAGGACCACGGCCACCCAGCTCCTGCACTTCAGGGACACCCGTGCAGCACGAATGCACCTTCCCAGTGCGCGCCCCGGCGCTGGCTGTTTCGTCTGTAATTCAGTTTGCATGGTTAACTTGACATGATGTAACCCCGTCCTTATGACTCAGCACGCCAAATATAAGCATCAAATGACTACGGAGTCATCTGATTTACAGGAGTCTCACTTATAACAGCTCATTACCCAGCCAGCAAAGTATCTGTGAGCCAGCCAGCGGAAGGCAGATTGGACAGCTTATGAAAGCAGATTTTGGGAAGACTTTCCTAGTCAGGCCTGTGAAACCATCTACTTGCAGCTGATAAGCAAAACCATCCTGCCTTACTTTTTGGTTTTTTCCCTGGTCATTTCAATTTGGCTCAGGAAGCCAAGCTGCACCAACCAAAGCCACCTAAGGAATGGTCTAGTGAGGCTGTTTAAAACCAAGTCGAAAAGAAAACTGGCTGAGAGCTAGGCACTGGAAGTAAAATTTTCCACCAACGCAGTGTGAGAGCAAAGAAAGCTCTAGGACCCGTGGCCCTGCCAATGGCAGAATTTGTATGTAGCATCTCTGTTAGTGTGTCCTCTTGTGAGTCAGTCAGTGGCCAGAAGCTCCTACTGGGTGTGAAGTACGTTGTTCACACACAGACTTTCTGGGATTATTTTAGTACGTAAGGAGAGCCACACCCCCTAATGCTTTTCCTAAGTCACCCTACTGTGCTTTACAGCTCAGTCTTTAAAATGCTAGATATGGTCAGTGTCTCGGGTGGGTCGTTCAGGGTAAGATGTTTTCTGAATTACTACATCTAAAACTACTATGATGGGAGGATCCCAGGTACTAAGCTCATGTTATTTGACTGCAAAGTACCTGTTTGACATCACCTGTCTTTAAGCTAGGTTAATAAAGGAAATGGAGACTCCTACATACAAAAGTGTAATGTGACTGACATTCAGCTCTTGCCTAATCTGATCCCCGCTATCACATGCATTTCTCTTTCTGGGTTCATGCAGGACTGCCCATGCCCTGAAAACAAGAACTTAGAGGGATGGAGCTCCAGTTGCTCTTAGAGAGCTTGTACTTATGGATATAGAAGACACATGCCCAAAGACCTTCTCCACATGGTACAATGCAAACACCTCTCTACCAGGGTAGTTCCCTAACCTCCAGGCTACAGGATACTTGGGATAAAGGTTTTCCAGGAGCAGAGATGGGCACTCAGGTCTTCCCACAGCTAGATGGGTGTAACTCCAGTCCCTCGCAGCCACATGGGAAACAAATGGTTTTATTCCAGATCTCTGGGCTACACCCAACCCCACTTACTCTGCTTGAATCACAGCTGCACCCTGTAATGGCCATACTCCCTACCTGCACATCTCTTGCTAGTCAACAGCATATCGCCATGATTTAGGAAATGCAAGTAATGGAGTCAGTTTTTAAGAAATAAGCAGAATGTATGGGTGTATGCTAATCCACGGGTATTTTTCATACTCTCTCACCCTTTTTCACACAAGTTGTCATTGGAGACATGTGACAGTTAGAACCTCTTGGGCTTTGTCCATGTATGATTGTTGTTTGCATTTTAAAAAATTATTCTGGAAATGCTGGGCCCAGTTCACATGACTTATTGCTTCAGGACCATATTTTCTGGAACTCTGTGAGATCCTCCAGAGTCAAAGCAGCCTAGCAAAGGTAAGGCACTGTTATCATTACGTCTTCAGTTGCCTTATTTTCCCCATAGGGAGAAGTAATTGTGAATGCAGTTTGTGTCTGGAGGCAGTATATTCTACAGAAATGCCGCTTATTACTGTGTTGCTTTTCATCTGCAGAGGGGAAAAGTAGTGTGAAAATGCCTCGAGGAGCCGAAATGTGGTAATATGAATCTCATTTTACCATGCCTAGAAGAACTTTGTGCAGACACAGACTTGATAAAAGAGAGTCAACACTGAATAAAAAATCCCAATTAGAGCCCTATCAAAAGCAGCACTTACAGAGCGAGGTGTATTAGCTCTCACCACTTTTATAGAAGACTGTGCTAGTGCGTGCTTGCTTGGCTTTTTTATAATCTGTCTGTACATATCCTGTCTTGAAGCTGTTGACTTCTTTCCAGCTACTTGTATACTGCTTCGAACAG
Organism: Ibycter americanus; assembly: GCA_035590275.1. NCBI lineage: Eukaryota > Metazoa > Chordata > Aves > Falconiformes > Falconidae > Ibycter > Ibycter americanus. The sequence continues at coordinate 29,026,956 of JAVJGI010000063.1, forward strand.
TTGGATGGCCAAAAGAGCTGGGTGTGGTGCTGGGTAACTGGGCAGAGGTGCTGCCAAGTCATTGCTCCAACACAGGGCACTGGAAATTCCCAATCCCAAGATAAAGAGCTTTTACCCATGACCAGTGGGCTTACCATCACTTCAAATGGAGACATCCAGTTAGCCCTGAACCCAATAGAAACTGATAGTGCTCAGCAGCTCAGACCCTGCTTGGGTCAATCTGGTGACAGAAGTTTCATTTTCATCACCGGGTTTGGAAAGCAGCCAGTGGCTGGAGGGAGGGCATGTGGCTGCTGTTGTGGGACCCAGAGTTTTTTAAGGGGACTGGAAGACTCCAATTTGTGAGGGTTGCCTGCACCCCATGGGTTGGGGCACAGCCCTGGTTTGCACCAGCCAACACAACCCATGTACAGGGGCAGGTTTTTGAAGACCATCCCCATCTGAGCAAGGGGCTCATCCCAGGGATGCTCAGCCTAGGATCTGGCAGCACTCCATTTGTATCAACACTGCTGGTGCTGTGTATCGGCTGTTTTTCTCACTTCTTACACCACCTAAGCCTGTGTGGCATTTCCTCAGGTAGAGACATGGTGTTGCAGGCTCACTTTCACCCCTTCTGCCCTGGAGTTTGTCCCTGCAGCTCTTGGTGGTGTGCTTCAGATTTATTTGCTTTGTTTTTTCTGTCCCATTATGTTTTAAGGGGCTAAAACACAAATACCTTTTGCAAAGCCATGCTGTATGCATGCATCCCCTCAGACAACACAAATCTGCTGCCTCCTTGAGACTGCCACTCGCTGGGCACCTCCTGCGTGCTGTGAGCTCTTGGGGCAGCAGATATGCCTGTGGTACTCTTAGCAACGCTGGCCGTCTGTGTTGTGGGTCCATGTTCACTCCCTGCCTGCCGTAATCACTGATGCTGCAAAGCCTCAGTGCAGGGAAATCCGCTTGCAGCACACTGCTGGCTGGAGGGATGCTGCCGAGCACCACCAGCACTCTCTCGCTGCTCTCAGCACCGAGCCTTATCAGTAGTGAGGCTAACTGATAAACCAGGGCAATGCTGTTGGAGGCTGCGTTATGTGCATCTTGGCTGTGCACACAGAAACACATGTGTGTGCACACACACACATTCCTGCTAAGCAAGAGGCAGCAGTGAAGTTGCCAGCAAGCTAGAAGGGGCGAGGAGGGCTCTCAGGGAAGAACTGGGCTTTTAGGAACCTCTTTGTGTTCAGCCTTTTCCTCCAGGTAGCATGTTTCTAGCATCAGATTTTCCTCTCAGCAAAGCCATGTCAACTGCTCTGACTGAATTATTTCTGATTTCATCCAGCATAAGACAAATTCTCCTGCTGGGCCATTTATAACTGACCTGTCACAGAGTGCCATATATCCTGCTGTTGGAGTGAGCACCAATGATTTATTGGGTATGCCTCCGTTAAGAAATTACTCATTTTCATGCAGGGGGGAAAAAGTTACACTTTTTCTTCATTCTCTCAAATTTTATCACAGCATCATTGACAATAAGGGCTGAAAGGGACTTCTGAAAGTCATCCAGCCCTGGAGCAGAGCCAGGACAGACTGAGCATCTAAATCCATTTGGACTCTGCCTGGCTCCTGTGTAAGAGCACAGCCACACAGTCACAACATCACAGCGTAACAATTGCTCTGTAGTAGGCAATTTGCAGGATTTGTCTCACCTAGTATTTCAGGAGCTCCAGGGCAGACCTCTATCCCTTTGTACCAGCAAAAGTTTCATTTCACTGTCTGTCTGACAGCAAACATGTCTCCCTCCTGATGGGGAGGTTTTCACTGGAAATGAGTACGATGGCATAAGACAACACAACAGAAACACCCACATCTGCACATGCAGATGCGTGATGGTCACAGGCGTGCGGGAGCAGCAGGCACAGCTGGTGTTTGGCCAGTGGGGGTTGCTGGATGAGTGAGTGTGGCAAGAGGGAGGTCTCACTGGAGGGGTGGATGCTCCCATCCCTTCATCCCAATCAGCCCAGTGGGACCACTGTCTTTTCAGCTGTCGCATGGTTATACCACCAGCAAGAGGTACAAAGCAAGTCCATCAGGCATCCAGCAAACCTGCTATGAGCTGCCGGGTGGTGGTTTCCCCCATGGGAGCCTGTATGGAGAGTTTGGTACCCATGGTACCACTGCCTCCAATGCCAAAACATAAATCTACTTCTTCCCACAGTAGGATCAAGGATCAAAGCAGGCAGCTGATCAGGTGTGCATCTTCTTTACAGTCACCAGGTTTCCAAGCAGATGAGTTTTGCACTTTCTAAAACAGCTGGGTGGGAAGCTGCTTGTTGCCAGCATTACTGCTGTGTGGATTCCTTTTTCAGTGTTTATTTGTTTTGCCAGTGTCCTTAATGCATCCTTGCTATGGGTGTAGCGTATTGCCAACAAAACCTTCCAGAAATTGCAGCAAGGGCATCTGGTCCTATATTAATTTGCAAGACCAGCAAGTGTTTTTCAACTGTTACTTGAACTTAAAACCTAATCATGATTTTCAGCCCCACAGATCTCCTTTGCTAGCCCTGTATCTTTCCTCCTTTCTTGGGAGGACCCAGGCTTTAAGTTGGCAAGCGCTGTGTGTTGGGAGTGGTGACATGGCTCTGCTGCAGCAACAGTCAGTGGCTTGGAGAACATTAGGGGAGCACGTCTAGATGATGCATGTGTTGGTGCTCCCAGGAATCTTTTCCTGGAGTCTGTCCAGGGACAAGTCCTTTCTGAGCAGAGATTCACTCTTTTCTGAAGTCGTGTCTTGCAAAAGTGGAGTCATGGAGAAGGTTATGACATGTGGGCACGGGGCAAAGTTAAGGGGAGACAGTTGTGTGAGTCTGTTCACTCTTCATTTAATCCGTGGAAACAAACGGTTCAGTCTCAAGCACAAAGTGTTGTTGCTTTCCCTCGCTTCTGCAGTTTCAGGATCAAGAACATTTGTTTATCTGCAATTTAATACCTACACAGAGTGCTCAGATCACACTGCTCATTGTATTTGGTGCTGGTAATGTGCTGCTGAGAGAGGAGGCTTTGCAGTCTGAAGCACATTTAGCTAAGTACATAAATGTGAGAAGAGGAAAAAATCCCTGAAGACATCATTTGTGTAGCTACATACATAAAATTTAAGCCACTTCAATAAAGTATGTACAAATAGTTTGCAGTCTGTCTTGGACCCTAGCTGTTCTACTCTGATTTCTAAATAGAATATGAATAATGTTAAAAATAATTCAATAGATGAATTCTGTCTTTTGGATTGTTTTTACCAGGTCAAAGGCCATTATTGCAGTAATTGAATAATCCCACAGACCTTTGCTCCAGACATTCACTATGGAAACTAAGCAATGAGGACTGGCTATTCTATTTTCCAATCATCCAGACAGCATTTTAATGGGAAAGAAAAGTCTGGTGCAGTTAAAAGCCCCTCTAAAAGCAGATTATGGGGAAAAAATAGATGCTCAGATGAAACATAGGCTGGTGATTCACTTCAAAATGCTGTAAATGTTAAAGACTTTGATAATAACTTTGGCAGGAATGCAAAGACATATAAATGCTTTTCCCCCCTTCGTTCTCTAGACTGAGACACAAGGGGGAGGGCTGTTTTCTTTCCACAAAACCAGCAATAAGCACAGATTTTTGAAGTAGGAATTGGAGTATTGTTCTGAGAGTGTTTTGAGACTATCAGATGAAAAATCCTTTGCTGTTAGAAGTTTTGTATGTCATATTTAGACAACAGTGAATGCAGCCATGTTTATTAATTATAGAATAGCATCATCTAATGGCTCTAGCTGAGATCATGACATAGTGTGCCAAGTATTATATACATATCATGCAGTGAGGTGTAAACACTGCCAGGGACACCTTAACTCTAAATAGACTTGAAACCAATCACTGTATATTTCACCTGGGCTTACACCCTTGCAAATCCATTGACTCCAGTTGAGATGCTCTTGACTTACCTCAGCTTTGAATTGGGACAAATCATAGGCAAAATCTGTTATTTTTATTTTATCTGACAATGGTGCAAGGAAAAGGTAAGTTACTTGTCTGAAGTCACCGGAATAATCTAAGCAAAAGTTGGCGTTGATTCCAGATATAATGCCTTAGATGCTTAAGCCTGTTTTCCTCCTGTAAGAAACCGGCTAAGCTCATTTCAAGATGAGTGAGAGTTAGCCAGAAACACTCAGGTATTATTTGGTGATGAGTCTCCAACACTTTTCCTCCACCCCTTTGGAGATTTCATGAGCGTCCTGGCGGATTTGCATCCCCTGTGGTCCTTTCACAACAACCAAGAAAGATTCTGTAGATCTTTGGAGATGCAGGGAAAGCAACTGCGAACTGGAACATAGACATGAGGTGTGATCCAAACCTCGGACTATGCAGGGCTGCCAATGCAGCACTCATCAGGCCAGCAACTCAGCCAGCCAGACTCGGATGATGTTGCTAAAATCATAATGGAATTTGGTTGCAGAATTTAACCTTTAGAAGTCCAGCCGCTGCTCCACAGGTCCTCTGAGAGGCTAAGCAGTCAGCATTTAAGATCCCAGATTTGAGGCATTGCAGATTCATTTTTTTATGCATCTTCAATAACCTAAAAAAAGCTACATCTGCTGAATAGGTACAGCTGCATTACCGGGAGAGAACCATTTAAGATCTGGCACAGTGAACAGCAAATGTTTAAAAGACAAGCTTATCAGTCTTTAATGAGGTTATATGGGGACTGAGTGGTCATCTCATTCTTGAGTAATCCTTAATGCAATGTGCACTGAATCTATAATTAAAGCAGCTTCCACCTCTATCTCACATGCTAAATCTTGATTTCATGTAGTTCTTGCAAAACCTCTCTCCATTTTAAAGGTACACCTGATCTATCCCTGAGCCTTGAAAGCATTCATCTTCAATGAGCCAGTAGCACTGTGGAGGGCTCTCTTGGAGTTGTACAGGAGGACAAAAAACTCAGAACCGAAGTGATGTTTCCTATTGACTGGGTTTCAGCAAAGTAAACCAGGTTTCAGCAGAATGGAGCACATTTATCAACTGTTGTTACCTACAGTCTCTTGCTGCAGTATGGCTCCTGCCTGCTCACACTCTTCCTTCATTCCCTATGGAGAAAGTCTTGTCTGCTCCTTCAAAAACTCCTATCTCAACTCAGAGTCCCTTCAGATCTCCCAGGACTCTCCTTGCCTTCTGCCCCATTGAAACCTCTCCCACCTGAGCCATTATAAAGCTCTCCAACAGCACCTGTTGCTGAGGAAAGCAAGTCAAGGCCAAAAAAAATTACCTATATTTCTAGAAATTACAGCTTGGAAGCACTTACTCAGGCTTAGTGGCTGCCAAGATACCCACAGAGATAAGAGAAAGAAGGAGGCCTATAGGTCCTAAAGGGTAAATTCTCACAGAGCAAAACTGGCAGGAGCTGAGTTATGCCAGACCGAGCCCTCTGCCTGTCTGTCTTGGGCAGCTATGCGATTGTAGTAAAAGCACAATAAAGAACATTATCAGGTAATTTCCTTGTGGTCCAGGCACTGACCAACAATTTGGCATTTTCATTGAGTTCTTAACTGTATCCCACGTTCCCCATGTGACCTTCAGCAAGTCCCTTAGACTAAACTTTCTCTCAAACGCCCAGGTTCCTAATTCCCACGAGTTAGGTCAGAATGCACTATGGACCTCTGCGGTAGGCAAGCTCTGCCTCAGAGCCCAGCCTGTACAGCCCTCCCTTTCTCCTGCTGACTTCCTTGCTTATTTAGATATGTTGGGACTGGATGGCAGAGCCTGTCTCCTCTGCAGCATCCACCAAAGGAGAGTTCCAGTTTTGGTTTGGGACTCTAACACATCTTCAGCCACAACACAGTAGCCATAAACTACAGATGGTGGCAAAGCTTTCATGTCTAAGCAAGAAGTGCATGGAGCACTTTATCTCCTTGCAGCAAATAACCTACATAAAACCTTAGTTTTCCTCCAGATACTGAGCTAGAAGTGTGCGCCAGGCGTAGTTTCCACAAAGCAGTAATTTATCTAATCATGTAGCCACAGAGCAGAGCCATGTTGATAGCTGTCTCAGCACAAAGAGATAAACATGTCAAGAGTTTCTCCTGAAGTAGGAGCAACACTTGGGCTGCAACGGTGGGAACCACGTTGCCATCATTGAGAATTCAGGAGAACTGGCGCGGTTTCACAGCACCACTTGTACACGAAACAAGAGGCTTTTGAAAGCAGGCAAGCCAAGGGCATCTTTCTAAACATGCCAAGTGTGTTACAAATAGCTCCTGAGAGCTGCAGCCAAGTCCAGCTGAGCTCTGTCTGCTGCCTGCTGTTGGAGAAGGCTTCATGTGCACTGTTGCCTGCTGCCCCGATTCTTTAGGTAACGCCCAACAGAGGGGAAGGGCTCAGCCCTGGGGTCTGGGTGGTCCATGGTACACACTACAGACTTCTCACATCAACGTGAGACCACAGAATGGTCATCCTCCTCCTGTCCACTGTGCCCAGTTTCTGCACAAATCCCAGGCTTGCAAGCTGGAGGAACATCTTGGTATGGTCTGGCTAGGGAGGGTGAACAAGGCCCGCTGCTGGGGGGGTGTTTAGATGGTGATCTTGGAAAGGGAGTCCCATGATCTATGTACTGATCACAATCCTCATCCCTGCCCTTCACAGGCTTGGTGGGGAGCTGGGTAATCGGGAGTCTGGAAGGAAGCCGCTCACTCGAGGCGGCTGGGGCTGGGGTGTGGTGAATTTGCCAGAGCAATGCAACAGAAGGGGAATTGAACGCTTTAAGCAAAACCTTGCATTTTGTCCCTTGTTCCTCTAGCATAGAATGGCATCACGGCTAAATGCAAAGGGATCCCACAGCGGTATTTTTGCACCTCGCTCTTACTGAAATTAATGGGAATTAGGCATTAGGCAGCTAAATGCATTTCTGGCTTAACCTTAATTCTGTACTGTGTCCAGTGCCTCATTAAGAAGACGAACTCATTAAATGTCACAAAGCCTCTGAAACAACGGTGACTGATGAGTTGGTAAATTGGAAATGCAAGTCACTCCATTTTCGGTTAGAGAACTGTGTCCTGCATCTGACATTGCTTGCATTATATTAATGTTTTTCTTTTTTTTTTTAGAGATCATGCTCCCAGGGAGTTTGAGTCATATATAAATCAACGTGGATTACATTTCAAATTTTTTTATTAAACTGAACAACTACTGGAAGTTAGAGTTTTAGAGGAGAGCTTTCAAATTAATGCAAAGCTTGAATTATTGTTGCATTGCAAACCAGTGGGAAGGAGTAAAGTTCCTTCTGACTGGCAGCCAACAGCCACTTAAATTAAGGAAGAATCAAAACTTTTGGCCGGTTTCAAAAAGGTCAACACATCTGTCTGAATTATGAATTAGGGATTCTGAGCTTAGACCAAAAATATGGACAAAACCAGATCTGGATCTTCACTTTTGATGCAGAGGACTGAACTCTGTTATTCCTACTATGTGTTTTTCAAAACAATGTTGAAAAACACCTCTGCTTAAATAACTTAAAAGCTCAGTAGAATACTAACAGTCCTGGAATCCCTTGATATTTTTCTTAAATTTGGACTTCCCTTCATTGGTTTGCTTACTTTAAAACTCCAGCTTGAAATTAATGGCAGTTTTGCTCTATACTGAAAGAACTTGTGATCTGGAACTGTTGTGTATGTTGTCTCAAGTCATTAAAAAAAAAAAAAAAATTAATAGAAGTGTTAATTATAATTTAATTAGGATTTATATACAAAATTGTATGTATATAGTTTGATTATAATTTCATTATAATAGCCATTACCAGCCCTGGAGGTAACATTTACTATGAGTAGGCTTCAAAGCATTTCACAAAGGGAGTAAACATACAATTACACTGTTTTAAAAATGGGGAAACTGAGTCAGGAGCTGGCTTGGACAGAAGGCAGCAAAAGGTTTGCACCGGCTACTGCACCTCAGCCCTCTGAATGCAGCTACATGCACAGGCCCCAGCGCTGCTTGGATGCTCTGGCATCTTTCTGACAGCACAAACTAAGCTGTGTATTTGGGAGCTGTAACTTTTTTCCCCAATCCCTTTTCTCCCTGCTTCTCCCCTGCGAAGTCCTAGACATTATCCACCTCCAAAAAACCACATTAGGCAATACATGCTAATTATTATTGTGGCAAAACTTTCTATCTTCAGTAATCAGTCAAACAAGATGTTGTCAGGGAAGGCTTATACACCTGTAGTCACCTCTCTAGCTGTTAAAAAAATACCTTTGAAGTGACTAACCCTCTTTAGACCTCTTGAGGCTTCACTTGTCCAAACTAATGTCCCACTTGCTAGACTTTTGTTGTTGAGCCACCACCTCCCACGATCCTTTCTGGCCATTTTGCTACAGCTGCTGCTCAGCCATACAGACAGACACACCAAGAGCTCACAGTATTTTTTGCCAAATCATCACATCAAACAGATAAGCAGATCTGGGTTGCTGCAAGAAGTGTGTGGGTGAAGAATTAATCCTTGCTTAATTTGCCGCTAATAACCCCCTAGCTGTGACATAACTCCGTACCAAGCATTAGACTGTACACAGTTTCAGACCTTAAGAAGGCAAAAATACTTACCTAAATCACCATGTGATCCAAAAGGTGTAAAAAAAGGTGTGTTTATAAAGAAAAGAAGACTATAAAAAGAAGGATTTATAAGAATAAATGACGATATAAAAAGAAACAGAAAAATAAGAGGTGAAGGGCTTGACTGTGGCAGTAACTGATCTTCCTGGCTTGTGGGTTGCTGATGATGATTTCTGTCATCATAATACTCACAAAAGAGATTGAAACGATTATGTTTTTCTTTACTTTTTAAAAAATTCACTTTTTTTCTCTGCACTGGTGAAATGACAGTGCATGCTCTGCAAGAGAGAAGAGGACAGTTCAAATAAATTGAAAAGGAATTGGGAAAGTATGGGGTAAAGAGATGTCTGAATGCATCATGCATATACTGCTGAGAGAGATGAAGTCACACAGGGAAGTTGGCATGTTTGTAAAATTTTCTGCCCAGATTGTGCCAGTAGAACTCACATGTGGCTTTTGAACCTGCAGTAACCCTCGTGTGTTCGTGCCAGGAGCTTTTGTCCATGCAATAGGCTCTTCTGTTGCAGGAACAATCCTCCTGGCCCCAGTCCAGAGGGGAGGGTGCACGCAGACACACAGCTGGCAATGTATGAAGCAGGACCTGGGACTTCAAAGTAATTTTCATTATTCCAGGAAGGTGAGAACTGAGGGAGAGATGTTTTGTGACATTTTGTGTAAAGACCTATGGCACAGAGCATTGCACTGAAGTGTAGGATCCCTAGATTTGAATCCTGGATTGCTGAGTGACTTTGGACAAGACCCTTAACAGCCTCAGCTTCCTCCTTATGCAGAGGAGACTGTCCAGGCATCCTTCATGGACCACTCCAAGATCCACTGATGACAAAGACATGTATGTTCTTACTACCTTTCTTTAGCACTTCTGAGTATGTACAATGGGTGGGTCATGTCCAGCAGACAGCACGTTTTGATCCAAGAGGAGTACTTTTACATTATAACTGTGGCAGCATGATGTGGACAGGATAGGATAGGATAGGATAGCATAGGATATGAATAGCACAGCACAGCATAGCATTGCATAGCACAGAACAGCATAGCACAGAATAGAATAGACTATTATTACAACTACTTCATAGCCAAAGACCAGTGCCTGGAAGTGGGAGGATGAGTAAAGCACACTATGCAGTCAAGACCCTATGCAGTAAGCCACCCCGTTACACCACTCACAGCCCCACTTCAACCAGGTACTGCTCTGCACCTCCCTCAGCTTTTCCAGTGCTCCTACCCTTGGGCACCCTGGTTCTCACCAAAGAGGTCCAGAGCTTCCTTCTCCCTGGAGCTCTCTCATTGCCTAATTGTGGTGAAGAGTTCAAAGACATTGTCTTATGCACTCACCTCATCCAAGGGCACAGGAAAGGAAATGGAGGGGGAAAGGTACAGGAGAAACACAGCACAAACCAGCAAGAGGAGTGAGGAATGGCATGCGGGTCTGTTGTGATGATGCTGCATGGAAGAGCTACCAGCACACCTCAGAGATGATGTTCCTGGTGGAGGGGATGGTGTGGAAGATGGCACAAAGCAAGGTGAGGGTGAAGGAGATAAGCAGTATGCTTGGGCACATATGAGGAATTGTGGGACTAAAGGGAGAACATCACCTAGAGACAAGAGAAGAATCCAGGGACAGGGTAAAGAACCATGACAGGATAACAGCAAGAGTGTTCAGGGGTAAACAGGAGAGAAAATCTCCCTGTGATAGTATTAAATAGTTAAATAAGTCTGAACATTGCATTGCATTATTGCTGGCTTGCGTTCACTGTAGCAATTACTGAACAAACTCCTCAACTTATTAAACACAGGCAGATACACAAACAACTAGCCATAAAGACCATGTCAGCTTGCAGACCTGGGGCAGCTCTCACTTGCAGTCATCCCTGGGTTAGTGGGCTCTGGGCAGCCTTTGGTCCAAGCACAATTTTATCGTCACCCCTGGGACCAAGTGGACTGGTAGAAGTCCCGTCCCACTCATCACTTCTGTTAGATGCTGCTCTCATCCCAGGCTCACCAGACTGAGTCACAGCAAAAGGAAAGAGAAGTAACATGGGAAACAAAGATAACAAGTCTGGGAGGGGTATTAGAATCTGGTTTAGGTCTTCTGCAGGATTTTGCTAAAGCCTGCAACAGGAGTAGTGTTGCCAGCTTGCCCACACTGAGCAAATCCATAGCAAGACCAGAGAGGCCCAGGAGCTCTGAGACATAACCCAGGGGCCACACAACTCCCATGGAAGTTAAAGTGTTAAACCTTCATCCAGGATAAACCAGAAAGCACTGTTAAAAGCAATGGAGAGACCCTGTTTTCCAGTGACTGGAGGGCTGGCCAGGAGATGCACCCAAGGAGATGGGCTGTGCCTTAAGGAAAGGGCTCAGTCCCAATAAACTGGATGAGGGAAGCTACAGGTATCCCTGGGATGTGGGAGGAGGCTCAGAGGCCCATTGTGGGCCCCTGTTTCCATGGTGCTGGAAAAAAGGAAGAAAGATTAAAAAAAAATTAACACAGTTTTTCCCTAAACTAGGTACAACTTTCAGGGTCAGGACAGGAGGTCAGAAACTCCTTGCTGTTGCCCAGCCCCTTCTCAGCTCTCTGCCCTCCCTAAGACCATTCAGCAAATCTCCTGAGGAAGACCCCACAGGTGTAAATGCCTTAAGTCCCTTGGCTTTGGGTGGTGACAGGGATATTTCTGATTTGAACCAGCTGAGGCTCCAGCTTCTCTGAGCCCACCATGGTTTGACCTGGGAATAAAATGCCATTCCAAACAGGAGCGTGCCTTGGTGAACAGGAAGGAGGTGACCCACCTAACAGGTAAATACTGCCTCGAAAAATCTGATTTTCTGCAGTAGTTATGTCACTTGCATTTGTTATTCTTCATCCATTCCTAAAATCTAGGTTCCAGGATGTCTCTGTGCTACTGCTAGCTAATGGGAAGCCTGTGTATCTCACTCAGATGTTATTAATTCCAAGCGAATACACTTGTTAGCCTTCTCTACTTATCCTCCTCATGTTCTCACATAAAAATGACTAAAAAAAAAAAAAAAAAAAAGTATTTCCTGGAACAGTTCTTGACAGCCTGTTTACCATCTTAAATTGATCACCCATCACAGACTCTTTCTCTGCCATAACCATTCAATATTCCAGGGCCAGGCCAAGAACTCACATTAAGCAGAGAAGATTTTCACAGTGTGTCTCCGAGACAGAGGAGCCCTTTGAAAGGTTAAATGCTGGGGTCTGCAGTACTCTCTGTCTTGGCTGGAGCCTGAAATGCTGCAGGCAGGAGTGTAAGACAAGCACTCTGCAGCAGCCCTCGGCAGGCACCAGGACTGCCTGCTCGGCAAGGGCTTCGGGAACTGGAAGCTGGTGGAAATGGGAGCAGTCCTAGTCAGAAGATGATAAGAACAATTTATGTTTCTCTTCCCACCCCCTCAAGGAATTTTTTCAATCTGCAATAAAACCGTGTTTCTCATTTCAGCTCAATGTGATTTAAAACACAAAAAAGGAATGGTTTTCTTCAGTTTGTTCCTCCTTTTCTCCAAGTTCCATGATTGCCATATGGAAGGATTCAGGGTGGAAAAACAGAGAAGGAGAACCAGCCACACAAAACCTAAACGAATAGAAAATGTGAATGATCTTGAAACACCAGGAAATGCTTCATTCTGCATCAAAACTAAATAAAGGTTAAAAATTGAGAGTGCTGAACTAGGAAATAAATAGCCAGAGCTCTCATGCTATTTAAAAAGTAATCTCTTATTCCAAAAGCACTGCTCACTGACAGTGTTTCAGGTTCTTACCAAAATTTGCCATCCAGATTCCTGTAACATGTAAGGTCCTTGAGGGTGGGCTGAGTCAAAGTCAGGGAGATGGGATACAGGATATCTGGAAACACAAGATGTTCCTTGCTTTGCACGGCTGGAGCATTACCCATGGCTCCAGCTCCAGTCTGAACAGTGACCCCTTGGTGGCAGCGGCTGAGTGGCAGGATGCCCTGGCCGAGGGTACACACCCCAGAAACAAAACATCTATGAACTGGACCTCAAGCCAGAGGCAAGGCTGCGTGGCTGGTGGGGATGATGCTGCCTTTGGCCACACAGGGCAGAGAGCGCCCTGGGAATTGTGCTGGATCAGTCTGGAGCCAGCATGTGATTGTTCACAGCACGATATTTCATTAGAGTGGTTTACTTGCATTAAAGCAGGTTGGTGAGCAGCAGGACTTTCCGATCAGTCCATTTCTGAGTAGGCTTGTGAAGTCCTTTGTTTGCATCGACATTAATTATCCATGGCCAGCTGTGTGGGGGTGTGATAAAAGCAAACCTTTGGAGGTGGGGATCTGCACCAAGCCACTTTTGAAGAGGAAATTCAGGGCATTTGTGTGCAGTGAGATCTGAATGAGCCTGGAGGGCCGGTAGGATGATCCAGCACAGCACACACTGCGCAGAGAGCGGAGCAGGCAGCCCTGCGACACGCGCTGCCTTTGGCCAGGGCTGCACAGCCCACCTGCACTGAGAGGTGCTCCCCTTGGGTACAGCAGCGCTACAGCCCCGTTATATGGCTTCTGATCCTACAGCCTGCAAAGCCTGTGCTCATTCAGGGTCTCTGCACAGCGTCTGGCACACAGGTGGGTCTGCTCTTGGTCACCAGCAGCATGTGGGTCTTGCAAAGCTGAGCTGGGCAGTGCCCGAGCTCCTTGTGTTTCAGCTCTTCAGTAATAAACTGGGGACTGTAGGGCACGTACTTTGCAGGGGATTTTTGAGGTTAAATCCATCAAAACTCAGGCTACTGCTCAAAGGAGGCCATGTAAGTCCCATCTATATTTTCTGAATTGTGTTAAATTTGATCCAGGTCTTGTTTAATCATGACAATGTTTTCAGAGAAAAGTCACTGCAATATAAGACATCTAGCAAGGACAAGCTCCTACTGCTGATCCTGTGTACCCTGGTCCTGAGAACTGATGTGTTCCAGCTGTACAAAAACTATGAACATTTTCACTGTGGTGTTAGCAGATCCCACCTGAAATCCCTGTGGATTCGTTGGAAATGTAGAAGGGGATATCCTTTGATCGCTGAAGTTCCTTGCCATTTCCCTGCTTCCCTGGTTGCTAATCTGTCCCTCGCCTGGTAGTCAAATGACCCCTTTGCCAGAGTTCCCAAGTGAGTCCATGAATGATTTAAATCCCCCTTACACTGTGAATCAAGCACACGACTGTCTGATCCATCTCCTATTGGACTTAGCTTTGGTTTTGCCCATGGTTTGTCAGGGATCAGAGTCAGGCCACTGAGCATCAAACTAGTCACCCTAGCACTGCCCCTTAATCATCACCCAACAAAGCAGATTAATGCCTCTCTCCCTTTCTCCTTCATCCACTCCGTGCCTCCCCACATTAAGAGCTCCTGAGCAGCTGACTTTAGCATAATGCAGTGATCCAAGCATAAGCAGACACAGCGGGATTTACGGGAAGACGTCGTCTCTCCCAATTCATTATTTATAACAGAGCTTTATGATTAAACCTGAAGGCATTAGAATGGTGAAAGCTCAGGCTGGGACAATGTCAGCTTACTCAGATGCACATGGGCAGGGCCATACCAGAAAAAACACGTTTCCCTGCACTGTCTATGGGATGTATAGGGAAAGGCTAAGCAGCAAACAAGATGACAGTGTAAGGTTGAAGGGATTGATTCTGATCTTGTGGGAAGGCACCACAGCTTGTGTGGGTAGTGGTGGGGCTCCTTGCTGGGGCCAGCTTGTCTGCACAGACCTGGCTGGAGGTGCGGCAGCATCCTATGTCTCCCTGGCCTGGCCTGGATGCAGGTGCTCTCTGGGGAGGTGTACCAAGTCCTCTGGCACATCCACGCCCTGGTGTCCCCCACAGACCTCAGCCCCAGCAGTGAGCTCTGCAACCCTCCATCCCTCTGACAGTTACATACGGAGGTGTGCAAAATCCTAATGCTTAATCCTTCTGCTGCTGATGCATCTAGAGAGCTCCTCGCCACATGTGGTCTGAGGAACCCCCCTGTGAAGCTCTCAGTCATAGCTGGCAACTGCAGGAAATATTCAGGCAGCACTATTGGTAATACCCAGAGCACCCAGGATGCATCTAAGTTCTGGCCAATGCAACCCCATGGTGGTTTGGGTATAGCTGCTGCTGGGAGGGAGAACAAGGAGAACCATGCTCCCCTGGGAGATTCTACCCAAGTGTGACCACAAAGCTAAACATCCCTCCTGGAGCGCTGCTGCTTGGTCAGCGCCCTACCACTCCTCCACGCCACTGTCCACACTACAGATGGGTCTGTGTACTTGGGGGGGGGGGGGGGGGGGGGGGCCGTGGGCGGGCGTGGATGATTGACAGGTGCCCGCAGGTGGGGGCGGAGCCGGCGGAGGACAAGAAGCGGGGGAGGGGCGAGCGGCTGAAGCGCTGCATCCGCACGGCCGCCGGCAGCAGCTGGGAGGATCCCAGTCTGCTCGAGTGGGATGCTGGTGCGTACTGGGAGGCATTGGGAGGGGACTGGCGGGCACTGGGAGGGGACTGGGCTGGACTGGTGGGCACTGGAAGACACTCAGAGGGGACTGGGAGGAGACTGGGCTGGACTGGGGGGCAGTGGGAGCCACTGGGAGGGGACTGGGGGGCCCTGGACGGGGACTTGGGGACACTGGGAGACACTGGCAGGGGACTG
>JAVJGI010000063.1:29042349-29068954 GCA_035590275.1 Ibycter americanus
CCCCCCCAGGGCAGTGTCCATGTCCAAAAACCCTATTGGGCTGCTCTTCAGCTGAGCAGCAGCCTGTGCTGACTGCTCAGGGACAGTTTGTCAAAGGTTTCTCCCCCCATCCTGGAGAGCTTTTCTTCCCATAGCACCATCATCATGATTGCACAGGTCATTGGCTTTTCACAAACGAAGAAAATACTCTTAGTATAGACTGATGGAAACTTTTCCATCCCATCTAGCACAGGGTGTCAACTCCCAGGTGGAGCAGGGGCTCTCAGCCAGCCTTTGCTTTATTTGGGTGAGAGCAGCGAAGATCCCAGAGGAGACTTAAAAATAAGGCTCTCCAAACCTTCTCCACGCATGATTGCCCTCAGCCCCAGCAAGCTGGAGGCATGGGATGCTTTATATCACCCCACAGTGCTGCCAGGGGGAGCTTCCTCCATCGGTGAGATGGAGACGCCAGAACCTCCTGGAGGAGCTGGAAGGGGTGTGGGAGAGCAGGGGGAGGCGAGAGGAACTGCTGCTTTTTCCCTCTGTCATGGTTTAACCCCGGCAGGCAGCAAGCATACAAGGTACTATGAAGAAAATTAACTCTACCCCAGCCAAACCCATCACACCCTCTCTCTCCTCTCTCTAGCACATACTCTTGGCAAATGAGGAGAGACAGCCAAGGAGAGCAGAAAGGCGGAATAAAGGGAAAGGCTCTTTTTTCTTCCCTGAGAGTACAAGGGCTCACAGACATAGAGCAGAGTTATCTGCCATGCCCTCTGCTCTAGCAGGAGAGCTCATCTTCAGTGGCTGCAATGGCTCCATACCAGACACAGCGGGAACAGTTTTTCAGTGTCCTTCAAAAATGCTTGCAATGATGCTGTCCAGAGCCATCCTTCTGATATCCCCTGCTTTGACCCCTTCTTCACCCAGGAGCTGGCCCTGAACTGTTCCATGTGCAGATGGTGGTCGAAGGCCAGAAACTTCCAAATTCAGGAGAAAAATTATTTTCTCCACCAAAGAAAGCAGAGGGAAAAAGCAACACACAAAACCAACAAAACCCAGTAGTTTTGTGGTTTGGCAGCGGTTTGTCAGAGCAGTGAAATAAGGGATCTCTCTCTGGCAAGCACAACACTAACATGGCATCTTTCTCCATTGCTGAAGAGCAGGAGTTGTAAGTCCATCACAGATTTCTCACAGCCAGCTTCACAGCTCAAGCTGTGGAGCCACAATTTTTCTCTCTGCCACTTCTAGTTCAGTCCAGAGTGAAGGCTATTTCAGTCATCCTGCTTTTGTTGGATATGGCTTACCTTATGGGCCTTAACTCTGCTCCAGCTTCACCAGGAACAGGATCCTGGTCAATATGCTCAGTTCCCAGCACTGGGCAGAGTCTGTTCTTGCTTTCTGGAAAATCAAAGAAGCTCCCCTCCCCCGGTCCAGAGCCACAGGTGTAGAGAGGTTCAGAAAAACTGAGAAGGCTGGAGAGGAAAAAGTGCAGAAATCAATGCACTTCTGGGGACAGTCTCACCATCTTCCAGAAGAAACCATCTGAACTCTGCTTCTAGGTCCCCTTTCTGTCCCCAGTCACTCTACTTCCCTCTGAGTGAAGCAAGACAAGATGTTTTCATGTATTTTTTGCTGAGAATCTCTAGCTGCCCCATCACTAGGGCATCTGAACTCACTTACTCCCTTCCAGGAAGCCACAGGGGAAACCCCACCTTTGCCCAAGCACCCAGTTTGTCATGAATGGGGTCATTAGGTGCCACTGGCTGCAGATGCCAGGAACAGCTCTTCAGTGAAGACTTCATCAGTGGCTTGCCAGCCCAGGTAAAAAACACCAGCAGGTTGTAGTTGTGGTTTGATGATGGCTTCTCAGAGACCAGGACAGAATTCTGGGACCGGGGCTGTGCCCAGGCTGTGACATAGGTTGTCTATGGCTCTTCACCATAGACCCCACGTTGTTTGGAGCAGGAGACCTGTTTGGGCACCGCAGATCCCTTCCGACCTTGTGCCCAGCCTTCCCCCGTGGGGAGTCCCCAGGCTGACAGAAGAGGAGCCCAGTGTCAGCACAGCTGGTGAAACACATCACATCTTATTGACACAACCACTCATGCAGTGGTGAACTCCTTCAGCTCAACTTTGCACTGGTGCAAATTAGGAGTAGCAACACTGTGGTCCAGTGAGATAAACCTATGATGAGTAACAGATTCTCTTGATTTTCCTTATCTCACTGCTGTGACCTTGCTGCTGAAATGTAACCTCAATCCATCACTTCTGGAGAATAAATTCCTTTACCAAACTTCAGGCCTGGAGTCTGTCAGTTCATGGCCATTGGGGTTAGGAGATTACTTTATGCTACCTGACCTCTGACACTATTGTAAGAGCTCGTCCACAGCTACTAGTATTTAGAACTTTTTAATATTTTCATACTTCTGTACTCGTGCTTTCATCTGCCTAGCTATGATACTAGGAAGTGAGAAAAAATGCCAGCTTTGTTAAAATGGCTGCTTCACAGGGTCACATACACAGTGGGCATAGTGGGCAGACAGTTTTTCTGCTCTTCTGTCAGATTCCTTTGGTATAACCTTATCTTACACCAGCCTGATGGGGTCAGCCCCATGACTCATACTCATTTCAAATTGCATTGTCAAACTGTTTTGAAAGAGGAGCCTTACAGCTTGTTAACTGGTCATGAGATGCCAACAAACATGACAAGAATTTGCTTGTTCTAATGAACAAATTCTTGTCCCATGTTGGATAATTAGCTAATTTTCTGTAACTCTAAACAATTTCTGGTGTTGTTTGAGGTTCATTCCATTCTTTTAGCAAACCCTTGAGCCAAAGGATGCTCCAGTTACAACCCAAAGGGATGAGTAGTTTCAATAGCATTTCCACACCTTAAACTTCCAAAATCTTACATTTATGTGACTGAAAGACCAGCAGAACCATGTTGGTGATAACTGAGCATCAACCATCTCCTTTGGATTCTGTTGAGCTGTGCTTTGGACTTATTTTTCCAAGGATTCATTACTGAACAAAACAAAGTCAAGGTGGGTTGTTTTAGCCAGGAGACACAGTTCTGTCCACCGTGCTCAGATGATTAGCCCCGTTGAGCTCAGTTTTGCTGTGGTTAAACTTACTGTAGCAACATGGAGTACAAGAGCTGGTGCATCTAGAAGTAGATGAGGCGTGTCTTCCTGCATGTTTCACCATCCTGAGGTGACGTGTTTGGGGATTTTTTTCATCTTTTCATGGGTACTTTTACTTTTGGGTCATAAAGTAATCGATCCACATCAGAAGGATCATTATTGGTTCAAGCATCTGTACGTGTTCCTCAGAAAGGACAAAACTGGAAGAACAGCTTACAGGTCTCACTTGGGGTCCAGTCAGAAAGCTCACTAAGCAGGCAAGGTCTTAGCCTTCTTGGCAGGAAAATGTGAGGTGTTGTCCTCAAACAAGGGCACTGTCAAGAGCCAAATAAATCCTCTGTTCAACTTGATTCTGCCCATACCCAATGAGCGCTGAGAGCAAGCTTGTATCTCACAGTGTAACTGCCTAACCTATCTGCCACTATGCAAGTCCAAGCTCGTTGGCGCTTATAGGTGACACCAGACCTGTGGTACTGCAGAAAATGATGGATTGCATTTGAGGACGCTGATCTTGTTGGATTCCTGGTACCAGGGGGACTGAAGAGCAATAAATGGGAAGGACGTGAAGAATGATTAAACGAGGGTAATAAAGAGGGTTTTACAGTCACAAATGGTGTGGAGAAGGTGGCTGAGGAACAACAGGCCACTATCTGTTATACATGAGAACTGAAGGGTGCTCAGTGAAAAGAGCAAGTACCAGATTTATTTTAAAATAAACAAGGGGAAGTACTTGTTCACACAATGCATAACTGAATGGTGACTCATTGCTGCAGGATGTTGTGGGGGCCAAAAGTCTACACAGGTTTAGACTCAGGGAAAAGCAGTCCACTGAGAGCTATTAAATAACATAGTTCAGATGCCACCTATAGCTCACAGTTCCTAAAGCCCTGGTTACAAGGAACTAGGCTGGGATGGCATAAACGGGGAATAAGTAACTCGATACTTGCCGTGCTTCCTACCTCTTCCACCAGGAATCTGCTGCATGCCGCTGTCAGAGAGAAGACCGTGCTAGGTGGAGCTTCTGACTTAGCAGGCGTTTATGTTTTGCAACACACGCTTATTTGTGAAACAAATTGTGGTTGTATTGATGACATGCTTATGGGGAAGATTGCATTGCGGGGATCTGCTGCCTGTGTGGGATGTGTGCGCGTGCCCCTTGTATGGAATAAATTGATGGCCAATTACGCATCTGAGTGTGGGAATGCTATTATTACTCATTTGCTTTGCTTCCAGGCTGTGTGATAGGTGGTTGTGAGCAAAAGTCACAAGTTCTGCTTTTTTCACATACTCGGGGTTTTACTGTGAAGGTGAAGGGTAGCGCTCAGCCAAGGACCAGGGTCCAGGTAGGTCCAACTATTCTTGCTGTTTGGTGTTCTTCTAAAAGGTGAGTGAAGGAAAGAAAGGCTATTTTGGCACTTAAGTTATTTATAATGGGCTCCCTAAATACAGGGTTGATATCTCAGTGGCGGAGAGCCGTGGTCTGACAGACCCAGCAGTAGATGGTGTAAACAGCTCCCACGCCTGCACCTGTCCCTTGCAGGGCAGTAAGCAGCCTGGATAAGACCTTGAAAGTTTCTGCTCTCCAGCTTGTAGCAGCTCATGTGGGTCCCTCACACCACGGCTAATCCTTACTGTGACTTTTGGCAGTCTATGTCCCACCATTGATTTCAGAAACGTCGGAAGACTGGACAGAGCGCCCACTAACCCTTGTAACAGTTTTGAATAGTTTGGGTTTTCTCGCAACTCCCTCTGCTGGCTGGGCCTCTAAAACACAGAGGGGTTAAAGTGCTTAGACCTCAAATTGGCAAGGAGGTTCTTGTTCCGGTCCACTACTCAGCCTCTCAGGAAGATCACTGCAAATTTCATCTTTGTGTCTATTCAATCTACCTAATCAAATCCAAAAGTCCTTGTAAAGTTTTTATGTCTGAAGATATCTCTGCCTGCATGGGAGGAATGGCGAGATTTACACCTGGGCTTGAGAAACAGCGAGAATTATAAAACACTGCTTTTATTTTCCTAAAGCAACTTCATCTAAGCGTATCCAAGTCCCCACTGCAAAGTATGAGTACATAACAGCAGGAAATGGTGGCCAGGTAAGTGCAGGGTAAATAGTATTATTACCACAGAAGAGAGCAAGCCTCTAATATCGTACAAAACACAAACAATCCTGCAGAGCAGATGGGCCTTCAGCTGTGAAAAATATTTTAATTCTGAATTTCAGATAGAGAGTGAGGTGGAGAGACCAGAATGGCAAGGAAGGTGTAAACAGGTAAAACCCAGGGGCCAAGCTTGACAAGAAAATACCACAGCAATGTGGCTCTTCTCTCACAGAATTAAGTCTTTTTGTAGTGGTGATCTGTAGTAAAACATTTTCTCCCTTCTCTTTGCTTTGGCTCATAGGATGAAGATTAGATGAACCATCTGGTTCTAAAAACATTGGAAATTCATGTTTTTTGCTGTGTTTCTCTCTCTCCTGGCCTTATGTGTAGAAAAAGGATATGCCCGTGTTTGATCTGGCTTGTTGCTCCTGTCAGTTCTGTGAAGATATTATAGAAATTGGATCTGGTCATGTTCCCTCCTAAAACTCTGGAAAAGTTACTGGATCAGTCAGATAAAAGCAGCTGTACAAATTAGCTATCAGCTGCTAAATGTTTGGCAGCCTGGACAGTGCTAGTCTCAATCAAGTTCATAGTTCGGTGTTTTGCTCATTCTGCTAGATTAATGAAAAAAACCTAATTGCTCTGCTCATGAGGAAAACCACCAGAAGTCATCGTCTCACTGCTTGGGTTGTTCTTTGCCCAAGGAGACCTCGATAAAGTTTTGTTTGCAAGCGTTGTGTGGTGGAGTTATGGCTTATCTCCCGGTGCTATTTGAGAAGGTGATTTGTTACACACTGTTTTGGTGAGATGAAACAAATTGCAGGAAATTGAGCTTGGATGAATGGGAACTCTGGCTGACGCTGGGTGGCACTGAGTCCATACAAATCCCTTGGTTTTAATTAATTTCTCAAATTAAATTAAATTAAACTAAAATTAAATAAATAATTTGCTCCTTGTTCTATTTCCATGCTTTAAACCATATGGAATTAACTGTCCTTGGACAAGGTAGGGATGAAGTGCAGAAACTCCACCAGCTTTGTGCTTTCCTTGTCCTGCCAGAGCTGACTTCTGAAAGGGACCATGGCTCCTGCTGTCAGCGGTCCCCTTCTCCATGCGTTATGAAGTGCTGCATTGAGCCCTCATCTTCAAGTCCCTAAGACAAGAAAATCATTAAAGCAAACGCCAGTGTCAACACTAGATAGAAGTACCATATTTTCTTAAGCAATTCATATCTGAAAAAAAAAATCCTGCTCTGTTAGTCCTGAACTGAAGACCATGGCACAAGAGCTGGTTCTGGCCGAATCAACCAGGGAGAGCGAGCCTGTCCTGCCCATGTGCTGCTGCTCCCACAGTGTGTCACACACAGCTCTTGGCAACATGGCACCACAGCAAGGACACTGTCACTGCCAGCCAGCTCAGAGCTGAAGGCCATTGGAGGGAAGAGGATGTGGGAGAACTAATTTTGGGGAAAGTAACATGGCTTTTAGCTTTATGGTCTCTCCTACTTAAGAAATCCTCCTAACATACCAGTTCTGCAACCTTTCTTTTCATGCTGTTGCTACCCGCAACTCCACAGAAAGCCCCGAACAAAACATACACGCTCCCAGCTCCCAGCAGTTTTGTTTGAAGTGATCTTGTTAAAAGTGAAATCCCTTATTCCACAAACAAAAAGAGGTTTGAGTTAAAGACAAATGACTTAAGCCATTTGGGAAACACATACGTGCCTTACCATCTTGTCAATCTGTTGGCTGCATTGCTTGAAAAGACAGAATGCGGAGGCACAAACTGCTCCTATCTCCCCCTTGCAGTTCACTGCACCCAGAGCCTGCTCGCTTCAACATGCTGAGCACATAAAAATCACAGACAACAACCTCAGCGACTGGAATGTCATACGCTGGTATGTGAG
The DNA here is from genome assembly GCA_035590275.1 of Ibycter americanus. NCBI lineage: Eukaryota > Metazoa > Chordata > Aves > Falconiformes > Falconidae > Ibycter > Ibycter americanus. The sequence goes on from JAVJGI010000063.1 coordinate 29,049,480, forward strand.
AACTGTGCAACGCCTCCAAAGATGCCCTGTCTAGCTGCCTTTCGTTGCATCCAACTGTCCTGTGACAGCTCTGTGCTGTGGGGTGTGCACGGTATGTCATCCCTTGAAGTCTTTAGATTTGATTCCTTAAGCTACAATAAGACCCTTTTAGACTAGATCTATGTGGCTGTCCTTTTGTAATGGAAAAAAAGCAATACATTTCTTATATTACTTTTTTCTCCAGGTTCAAATATAATTTGTTCTGCTCCATAATGCAAAATTGCACCAATTTGAACTGGCCTGATTGCTTATCCAATTACATAATTGTTTCAACTACAGAAAACTAAATAAAGAGTTGCCAGAGATTTTTTTGCTATGTTTAAGTAGGTTTGAAGAGCTAGAATCTAACTGAGCTTTAAAAAAACCCAAACCCTTATGCTTTGGAAGTTGTTAACGTTGGCTCCTAAAACAGATTAGCCGTAATACTAAACACATGCTATCATAACTCAGGAAAACAGAGACACATAGACTCTCTTTTTTTTCAGTGATTTTGGACATTGTCTCCATGTGTAACTTTATACATAAATAAGAATTCTTTCGCTCTCACCCCACCCATGCATTTTTAATATTGTCTCTGGAAAGGGTTTCCTTAAACACTTTGAGGAAGCTGCTTCTTTCCCAAAGACTTTTTCCTGCCTCCCTCCTTAAATCAAGAACTTGGGTGGCCTCTTTTTCTGATAAAGGGCGTCAGCCCTGTGAGCTTTGGGATTTCAGCTCTTTCCCTGAGCATCTGTCCTGGCTTCTGCACACATGGTGAATGAAGCAGGTGCTCTAGAAAGACTCCAGGAGAAAATGTTAAGCCAGCAATGTTCCTGTCACAATAACTGCAATGAGCGGAAATTTAGAACTACCTTGGCAGCAATCCTCACGAGCACTTTTGATCCAGAGACTGCTGCATTTTAAAAATCGCTGGTTTGGGAATGTTTTGGAGCCCAGATAGCTCCGACAATGCCCCAGTAACCTCAATGCAGTTGCTTCTCACTCTGGTAGGGCACAGCTTGGACAGTGGGTCACCGTCCCTCTCTGTTGCACTGATCTATCCTTGATTCAAAAAGGTCTGAGAGGAGAGGATTTAACAGATAGGATAGGTGGGGTTCTGGAGCACATGGTGTACAAGGAAGGACTGAGGGAACTGGGCTTGTCCAGCCTTAAAAAGGGAAGGCTGAGGGAAATTTTACTGCTGTCTTCAACTATGGGAGGGTATTGGAAGATACAGCCAGACTCCTCCTGGAGATGCACAGCAATAGGACAAAAACCAATGGGCACAAGTAGGAGAGTGAGAAACTCTCCTGCTAAACAAAAAATAATTCACTGTGAGGACAGGCAAGCACTGGGCAAGCAGGCTGCCCAGAGTATGGGCAACCTCTATTCCAGAAGACAGTAAAAGCCTAGATGATGCCCAGAGCAATGCCTGTAGTTGGCCTTGCTTTGAGTGAAGAGCTGGATTAGGTGAGAGCTATAGGTCACTTCCAACCTGAATTTTTCAACTTTTATATGATTTCTCATGTATTACTCCTTTTTGTTTTCTTCTGTGCTAGTGCTTTTTTGTGGCTGTGCCTAGTTATTTGCCCTGAAATCGGCATGAGAAACAATTTTGGCTGGCCTAGATTTGAGGATCTACTGAATGACAATTTTGGGATCCTGGAAAAGTGGTCATTCTTCCACCTTCACAAATGTCTCATTTATAAATCATGACTTGCTTGTTTCATTGACCTTCCAATCTCTGCAAACTTCTGTTTTGATCCTAAAGCAGCAAAATAATTCTTGGGATGGGTGTTACACAGCTTGGTAAGAGGAAAGGAGACAGTGTTGCACACTAGTAGAAGATGCCTGGGGTAGTTTCGTTAATTATGCCTTCATACAGGCACTTCTTTCTATGGCAGTATAGTTCTTCCTTTCAATTACTTCAGCACACTGCCAAATGTGAAGACAGGGATCTTGAATCATCTCTCTTGACTTAGTAAAACCAGCAGTCTAATCGAGCAGAATATCAAAAGCACTGAAAAGTAGACCTGAGGAGGAGCCCTGTCTCACAGAAATTAGAGCAAAGACAAGAATAAAATGGACTGCCAATATTGCATCTAGTCAAGCCAGGAATACCCGTTCCTTTCTGAAAAGAAACCACACAAGATCCACTCACCTTTTCTGCTTTCATTGGCACAAAATAGGCAAATGTTCCTATACCTTTTTCTACATAAGCATTTCAAATAAAGTCAGTACGATGATACAGGAGCATGAATTAGTCCCATGCTTGCCAAGTACTTTGATATCTTTGGAAAACAAGTCTGTAGAGGTTTTAACTATCATTAATTAGCATGATTATTTATTGTTGTAAAATACTGCCTGCTTGGAATACTGTAATGTCACTGAGTGGTACAGTATTGCAACATGCACTTACAATATAAACCAGCACATGGTTTATATTTGTCAGTCCAGGCACGTATGCACACATACAGACACAAACATATACAGAGCAAGTGCTGCGTATGGTCCAGACATCTGTCCTTCCTAACCCTGACTTCAGGGGAACAAAGGTTATATTCAGGAACCTCAACTGGTTCTACTGGGCATTTAACATTTCAAAAAATGACAGAAGAACTGATTGGCCAAAGAGACAAGTCAACAGTAGCGTGTTTACTCAATCCAATGACTAACAACTCCTCCTAGTGCTCATACAATGCTTTATGAATAAATTATATAATTCCCTGTTAAGGTTGCACAACACAATTTGGTTTGCGATGTAGACCTGTGGTTTGTGTTGACTTCATTCAGCCAACACGTTTCAGCATTTCTGCAGCACTATGAGCTCAGGAACTGATGAAAGTGTCTTGTTATCACAGCAATGTGCACCCATAGCTCACAGAAAAATCCATCATCAGTGCTGGATACATGGGCTCCTTATACAAGGAGTAGGGCCTTAATGTGTAATCCAGGATCACCAGTTTGCTGGGGAAAAAGCAGAAAGGATTATATAAACCCTACCTACATGCAGTGATGAGGATCCTTCCTAGACCCCCATCCACTTGAGATCCATACTCTGCACCCCACCAAAAGAGGGACCTCAGCACTTTCTTTCACAGGAATAAAATCCACTCTTTTCTTTCAGAATGTGGGAGACAGCATCATTCCGAGGAAGGTGTTGTATGCACACTCTTCCATGAGGAGCATTCAGAGCATTTCAGACATGGGGCACCCAGTATCAGTCTCCAACTAGTGGCTGGGACAGTCACACAGACTTTCAGCCTGACTTTCAACCTCTGTCCCTGGCACTATCCATGTACTACATGTGAAAACAGGCTGCATGAGTAGATCCAGGAATAAAGTTTATAAAGGATTCCTGACCCTTGAGAGATTACCTTAACGGTAATACAGGTGGTACCCAACACACAGAGGCCAAGGACAGGCCACACTGCTCAGCTTGAGCACTAGATTTTTCACTGCATCCAGGCTAGAAGATAAGATGGTGCACAGGCTGTTTCCTGGTCATGGCATGCCGCAGTTTGCGTTGATACGTCTCATCTCTCTTATTGCCCCGGCTGTGGTGGCTACAACCAAAAGGCCTGCAGGAGCAATGTTGACCCCGCTAACTCTGAACACAGGGAGAAAACCATGCCATGGCACCCACCAGCAGCTTAGTGATGAGGATGATCACGTGAAGTGCTCAGACCCAGGTCTTGCCCTATTTACTCACAGAAAATGAACATTTAACTTAAGACTACAGAGGCCCGTACATCTGTTTACAGAGGTGCTGGGTTTACTTCACAGTGTAACATCATCCCTTGGGAGTTGTTCTGTTTCTGCTACACTTCCTCCCAGATAAGGATTGACAGGACTTTTTTTTAATTTTTTTAGTATTTAGATCTGATGGTGAATAACAGGTATAACAATGCTGGCACAGCTATGAGCACAGCCTATCACCACACAAATGTAATTGGTATATCAGGTTATAAAGTCTTTGATGACAGACAGCATCGTTCTTGTGGATTGAAAGGTACCTTCTAGCCAAACCAGTCTAAGCCCTCACCAGCTAAGTACTTTCTGATCTCTCTGTCCTTGCCTCTTAAGTTAGGAGTTGCTAGGGAAGATTCATACTTGTGTTTCTATCTAATCCTTGCTGCTTGAGATCCTGCTGAGGTACATCTCAGAGAGGAAAAACCAGGTGAGTCCAACAGATAATGTCATGGCTGGAAGTGAAAAGAATCAACATTCTTCCAAAGTTTTGAATGGGAAATACAACTGTTGGTTGTAATTATGAAGATGAGCAACTCTAAAAAAACATAGAACACCTCCAGCTAGTGCAAGTATTTCAATGTCAGCACTTAAACATATTATAGCATGATATATTCCATGCATATGATGGCATATGTATTTACATAGTACACACTAAGGATGCACCATACAAGTTACTTCCAAGGATTTCATCCATAAAATCAAGACCACTCATTTTCTCCTAACTTCACAGGCAGAGAGCAGCTCTCCTGGCATTCCTCTCTGTTCAGCTCTAGCCTATTTCACCTCTGAAATTCCTGGAAGCAAAACTCTTGGACCCTGATCCATTGTGATTGCTCGGTGGAGGGTCTGCATCTTCAGAGAGGTCACCTGACCAGGAGTCTGCCCAGGTGGAGCTCACGGGGCATCAGGGCTCTGGTCAATATGTCTTTGGAACACAGATGTCAACACAAAAAGGACAAGTCTGAAAATCACTAGAATTGTTTCATAAATAACATGGAGGATAATTAATAACCCCATTATAAACACACAGCTATGGAAACAATTGCAAACTTTTGGCAGAGTTTCTCTGAAATAGCAGAGAGGGTCTCACAGGATCGGGATCTGTTTGCTGCACACAATGTTTGCCCGTGGACTCCCGGGGAAGCCAAGGGTCTGTACAGAGCACCAGATCACTACTGACCCACAAAGATGGGTGGTTTGGGACTGACCTGTTATTTAGTCTTCCTTCTCCAAATGGATTAAACCTTTTGGCATCCTGAGCCTCAAAACTTCACCTAGACTTTCTGTGGGCAAAACCCAGACTCTGACCTGCAGATGAGCAAGTGGGCAGACTTCTGCTAACATGCTAAGGGGATCTGCACTGTGCGCACCTCACCAACGGCACAATCCTTGGACTTGGGCTTTCCAAGCAAGTGAAAAACATGTTCATAATCATTTTCAAGACTGGGGGAAGAAAGGAATGATATTCATTTTCGTATTTACACTTGGGGCTTTATCAGTTGTGTTAAGATCTTTGAAGTCTGAATGGCTGCTCTCCTTTCCCTCTCTTTTCTCATTATATTTTTGGTTTTTTCTTGCATGTACTTTTTTAAGAAAGTAAATTAAAAGGGAAAGCAACAAAGCAATGGAAACACTCTTATGGCCAATTGGATACGGATCATACTGTTCAAATCTGTGATTATGCCACTAACTGATTTAATTCCCCACAAGACAAAAACAAGAAGGACAAAAATAATCCCCAGTATCAGACCATAAAAATATTTCTCTCTGGGAAGCTGGACTATTCCATAGGGATGAACAAGTATTCCTTTCATGTCTGCTCACTTGCTCTTCCTTAAAAACACTTCTGTGGTCCCGTCAGCCCCAGACTCCATGCCACATTGCCTTCCCATGCCTCTCAAGTTAAGTTTCATGACTTGTTTGATAGGCTCACTGTCTGCTTTCCCGCTGTGTAATCCAAGCACAACATTTTTAAGTGCCTTGTCATTTCAGGTGCCTCTTGGATTTTTTGGGAGTTCAGATGAAGACCCATCAAAAAATTCAGATCCTTCAGTCTTTTCATGCTCAGAAGCCTTGGCCTTCCTGTGCAACTTGCACTGCGTTGTAGATCCCAAGTGATTTGCCATCTCATAAAACAAACAAACAAACAATCAAAGAAAACAAAACAGGAAAGAAAAAAAACTAGAAAGGAAAATTATGTTTACGAGTCTATGCAAGGAAATGACACACATCCACCTGCTTTCTCAGGCAAGCAAACAGTTTCAGGCTGGTTGGTTGAGTCACAGCTGCCTGAGGATGGCTGAGTAGTGAGCTCCAGACTTGCTCACCCAGGACACCAGAGAGATGCTGCCCTTTGTCATAACTAGCAAGCAGAGCCGAACCAACTGCCAGTGGCAATGTGATCAAACTAAGATACACATCTGTCTGTCACGTCATTCTGCAGAAACCCACTTTTAAATAACCATACACAAAAGTCACCGCAGCTATAGCAACCCTTTTTTAAACAAACTGTTACTCAACATAGTTTTTATAAATCTATGTAACCCCTTCTTGGGCAAATGTAGGGGTATGTAGGTCTCTATAGTTAGTATTTAAACAGGCATACAAACATATCAATAGATACCTGTGTATGTATATGTGTGTATTTGCGTATATCTGTATGTACATACATGTAATGCTGACTAATGGTGATGCCCTATAAGGCACAGAGTTCTGTGAAGATGCTCAGTGATTCAAAGAACAGCTCATCACTCTGTGAGGGGAATCTCTACCTAGAGAAGGCCAGATCACCCCACGTGCCAGTTCAGCCACCAGCCTGGCAGCAGGCTGATCCCGCAGAAAGGTATGGCATTGTTTTCTTCTGTGTTGGAAAGCCGATCTGACTGATGGGAAAGCTCGGTGAGTACAAGAGCTAGCTGGAGGGAGCAGACGGACTGGAGGAAGGGACATCACTCTGCCAGCATCTTCTCAGGAGATCAGTTCAGTGGATCTGCAGCCCCAGCTGTTCTCCTGGAAAAGCCTTTTTCTCTCTCCCATGACTCTGGAAAAAGCCTAGGGAAACAAGCCTTCCTTGTCTTAGCCTTACTAAATATCCCTCATAGTGTTTACACTAGGATTTACAACAGCTTAACTAAACAGATTGCAGGACTGATTAAAGAAGTCCATGGAATTCAAGACGCGTGAATTCCCACAGTTTAACCACATCAGTTAGTTTAAATTTCTTGTCCTTTGTTGTCCCCTTTTGCAACATGTCTAAAGCAGCATCACACAGCCCTGCAGATTAAGGGTTCTTCGAGCTGTTTCTGTTACTTGAAGACAACTTGTAATGGGAGGGTTTCAGTGGAGAGCAGTGGAAGAGCTCAGAAAGAATATTAACATACTTCAAAGTGGTATTATGTAGCTATGACAGCTAGAACAGCTTGGACATTTCACCCCATGCCTCTCCCAAGTCAGAAGATAAGAACACAATCCCCCTAAGGCAAAATGTTGTCGTATTTCTTACTTTACACTCTGTATCCATTAAAAACGCCTTTCAAAATTACTCCAATAATAGTAAAATAAACATTAAGTGTTCTTCAAACGTGTTTTCCTTAAGATGACTATTTTGCCATTTTATACACACACTGTGAATCATTAAGTCTGATTATTTAAACTGCTGCATATACACCTACTCTTTTAGCACTACGAATACACCTCAGAAATGTAAAATTCTGGATTAATTCATTCAAAAGCTCAGCTTGGAAGTGTATAAAATGACCTAATTAATTTCTATATTGCAGAAAAAAATGTTGTCATTAATTGGGGAAAACTGTTGGATCAACCAAAGCTTGGTGTGAATTTAGCATACCATAGAATTATTTTATATATGATGTTAGGGTAAATTGCTATTTAAGAAAAGGGAAGAATCTTTTAGTATGGACTTGGCAAATCTATTTCCTGAGCTTAGTTATGACAAAATTGTGATAGAGTTGGTAGAAAATTAAGCAAATGAAGGAAGAGTTGTTAGTGGAACACGCAGACAGGCTTATTTCTCTGCAGCAGCAGCTGAGACCTCAGGGAAGAGCTCTGTAGCCACAAAACACTTGTGACTGGGATAAGTGGGTCAACCTTGGCAACTCAGAGTCATAGGAAAGGTGCGGACAAACATCAAAAACCACAAAGGTGCCACAACCTTGGTAACAGTCTCTTGCATGCTTCCCATCTGCTTCACCCAAGGATCAAACACACTTACTAACCCGAGGAAATGCATATAGGGTCAGCTCCCAGGGCTCAGCTGAAGGGAGGTAGGTCCTTCAGTCATGACAGTCCCCTTGCTCATGGAAGAGCTCTAAGAAAACTGATGCTTTGCAGTATGATCCATTGATGGCTGAAACTGCTGTAAACTACAATAGCAGTGGCCAGTTACACTTTGTGTGGTTTTATTCATAGTGGTTCTGGAGTATACAACAGCTGGGAAGGTAACTGCCCATTCATGAAGAAAATTTAGGAAAATTGTATCCCCAGGTGTCTCCTCATGCAATACGTATGCTTCAGTCGGACACACTGTTCTCAAGTTTCTTGCTGAGCCTCGTTTCTTAGAGTGTCAGGGACTTTAGGGCATAGCCAGCAAACTGATCTCTAGAAAGCACTGTTGTAAAAAATAGACTCTGTATCTTGCTGAAAAATTTCCTGAGAAAAGCTTAGAAATGGAGAGGAGTATGGTGCTAGAACCAGTCTGCACTTCTGTGCACACATCATTTCTGATAGTTGTTATGGATTCAAAACTCTGTCTATGCTATAGATCAGACATTTGAAATCAGTAATTTGGTCTGGTTCATTGAATGTTGGGATCCTTGCAGCAAATGAAGCCAAATTAGCTAAGACTGCAGATTTTTTTGAGATGTAGCAAAAGAAAGGGGTAAAAATAACAGCAAAGCCATGGTAGAACAGACAACTGTCTTACATAGAGTGCTCTAAATTGCAGACTGCTGGCGTGGCTGTCTGGGGAGCAAGTTGCAAATTATCCATTTAGTCCCTTGGCTGAACCACCATCTCATGGGCAGTTAAACTTGAGGAGGGGAGCAAGTGAAAGGATAAAATAATACTTTCTTATCCTCATGCCCACGGGTGAGAAAAGAAAGAACCTCTAGCAGCCCACCCGCAGTGTATACCAACTCGTGAGGGACACAGGGCGTAGCTGAAGCACGTGGTGTCCTCACACAGAGCTACGTGAAAACTGGGCAGCAGATTGCAGTGCTCTGCACAAGTGATGATCAAGCAGCTGCCACATGCTACTTCCAAGGAGATGAAGTGCAGATCCTCTCCAGACCTATCCTCATGTTCTGCTGGATTAGCAAAATCCCCAGCTTGAGGGGGCAAATCCAATGTGCATGCTCAAGTTCAACTAACCAAGCTGCCCAGTACCAGCCCGAGCCTTGTTCAGTTTATCGGTAGGAGGGAGGGATGACTGCTGGAGTCCCCCCAGCTCTTTGGATGCCTGTGACATAAAACTGGCAAGTTTTGGCATGTGGCTCACAGGACAAGAGGGTTAGCCTCTGTCACCTGCATTGCCCGCTGAAAACAGATCTGAGCCTGTGCTTCCCATCATGCCTGACCACTACCAACAGCGGGCAACATGAATGCCATCCTGAGACTTACAGCGTGGACAGTAAGAGTCCAGCCAACCATTTGGGTGTAGCGTGTGGTGTCAGAAGACTGTTTCTCATCCCTGCTGCAGGAGGAGCAGCAGTCAGCCTTGCCACCCGCTTCCACGGCCACGGCACAAAGTGTTCCCAGCAAAGCCACAGTGCAGCCCAGGAGTGCTGGAGCATAGCAATGACTCAGCCACAGCCGCTGCCGGTCAGAGCTCCCACTCCAACAGCTCTCTGGCTAAGCTGGCATTTCCCATGCCAGCACTGTGCCTGAAGATCATTTTCAACCTTTGGAACCACCTCAGCTGCATTTTCCTATATTACAGGCTGTGCTTTGCTGCTTTTCTCTTTCCACTTCACTAATGACCTTTCAAATACCCAGCAGTCCTGCAATAAGGTTTTCAAGACATAATTTGCCCCATTGGGGGAGTATAGAAAACAGGGTACAGTAACACACACACAATACACCAGCAGCCTCAGCTGAGAGCCTAGGAAAATTACATTGCCATCCTCCATGAAGCTTCTGCCTGGGAAACAGCAGCTAGAACCTGACTGTGCCTTGGAAGAATCCCTTGCAGCAAATGTTGCTGTGATGTGCTGATCCAGACGTGCTGACTGCATGCATTTGCCATCTGATGTCATTGGCTTCCGAGCCTCCATTTGGGACTCTCTGCAGCAAGGTGCTTTAGTGTGCTGTTACAACCCTTCATGAATATGTTGTCAAATGCATTCATAGCCCTTACTTACTTAGTAGAGCTTGCATTAACTGGGACTAAATTTAGCCCAGTACTTCTATGTTGAAAGGCGCTGTCTAGAAATGTAAAATTAATACATTAAAAATTAAACAAGGCAAAGATCTAAAATGCTAAAGTTACCCCACTATATTCAGCTCAGCCCTCCCTATATTCGGAATATTTTTGCCAACCAGCCTTTCCATATAAATTGATTTAAATACAGAAACCTTGGTGTCATCATTTCAAAAGAGAGGACCCAGTCTTTTTTCCAATTATAACTAATGAACTGATCTCAACTACTCTAGGGAGAACAACATCCAGGTGTTAGCTATAAACTCAAAAATCTGAAGTTTTCAAGTTACCTTATTCTGCAAGGTTCTACTCCTAAACAGCATATAAAGCATCAACAGCTTATAAGTAGAGACCAACTGGTGAATAGACAGTTTAGTATATGGTTAAGTATTTAAAAAATGTAATAGCTCGGTGAATTTACTTTTAAAGAGTGTTTCAGTTAACAAAATGTCTTTCTTTGACATGTTCATATCCATATAACTCACATTTTTTCCTGACACGTTCATACCCATATGAATCATGTCTGCATTCAAGCTGATAATAAATTAGTGCCCTTTTACAAAATATTTAAAAAATGGAAAATTAATATAAAGTGTGACCAAACTTCTCAACAAAGGTTTTTTTAAAAAATAAACTATTGGCATGTCTGTGCATCCGAAGTTTATATTTTGCTGTACTATTAATTTACATGAACTGGGTGCTTTGATGTTGCCTGAATTGAACAGCTTTTTACTGCAACTGTTTCCTTTAATGTAAAATGTGTGTGGCATAATTCTCATCACTAATTGCAACCTTATGATACTATTCTGCAGAGTCCTGCTAACCTCATTTACAACAGCACAAGAAGCATAGGCCAGCTGCTATTAGATGCGTGCTAAGCTCTTTCTGTTTTTTTTTTTTTTTTTACCATAAATAGAAATTAACGCAATCTAAATCTTGAAATGCAAGTCCTTGGGCATCTGCGGAGAGTTTGGATCTAGACCCAAACTTTAAATTTCTAGGCTAGACCCAGTTGCCACAGCAGAGGTTCCCTGCTTTTACAACTGGTTTGTTTTGCTATCAGAAACGTGACCTCAGCAACGGAGCAATATAAACCATTGAATAAAACACATGCTGCCCTCTTCCAGCTTTAGCTGTGATAGCGTCGTTAGCACAAGAGGAATTGGTTGTGTACGCTTGCCTGCCCTCTTTTGATCTTTTCTGTAAATTGTCCAGCCTTATGTTTATGGTGTTGCACACACGGCGCTGGAGAGCAGCCTCCTTCCCCATCCAGCTCCTGGCTGCTCTAACCTTGTGGGTTTTTCTTTTCAAAAACAGCTACATTGTGATCCATTCAGCTGTGTTTAGTTTAACCACTTGCAATACAGACAAAAGGAGGTCAAAGCCTGCCTTCTTACTGACCGCACGCTGCAGAGAGCATCTGCAAATATATGGCTCAAGGAGATGGGTGAATAAGGCTTAAATGCAGTCCATATGCCATGTGCACACTTCTAAAACATTTGCCAGTGTGGTACGCACCGTATTTTTAGCTGTGATGGGAAGGGAGAGACAAGCTGTGAGCACATGTAGGATGTTCGCAGGGAAGGTGGGAGGGAAGGGTTTGTTCCCGCAGATGCTCCAGCTGCCAGCCTGCCCTGCCGCTTCGGGCTCACCCGCAGCCCAGCGCCACTGAGTCGCTGCAGCTTCACCAGCTGCCATCTGGCCCCTGTGCTGCCGCAACACCTTGGACACGTATTCTCAGTTCAGCCGGCTGTGAGACACACGAGTCCCATCTTAAACCTGAGTGAGAGGTCCGAGATCGCACATTCCCACCTCCCAGGGGTAAAAGCAGGCAGAGCAAGGGCTTGAAAGTTCAGCGGGCAGTTTACTTCAGCTTCAGAAATCGTCACCTACTTTATTTGATAGCTAAGCCCTTGCCTGTTGTCTGTACCGCAGTTGTACTGCTTTACCAGAGTGGTGGCACCATCGGTCAGGGAAAGCAGGTGACTGCCCTACACACATATGCAAAACTCACACAAATTCTGCCTTTCTGCCATTGAACTACATGCTTTTATTTTCTTGCAAGGACGACATGTATTTTGCATTCATGCTGCAGTGCTGCACTTTAAGCAATAAACTGACATCTTTACTGATAATTAAGGGTTTGGGACATGGAGACACCCACCAGGGACTTGCTGTCTTCTTCTGAGGGCAGATAACTTAAACTATCTTTAATTCTGTTACCCACCATGCAAGGTCAAGTGGTGATGTTTCCCCCTGTGCTAAGTGCAACGGTGACCACTATTCCACCTACCTTGAAGCCCTTGTGAAGCTCACTTGTAAAGAAGTGAGATCCTTGTAATGAAGGCCCTGCAAAGATGCTAATTATTATGATTCAGTGTTCTTTCACATGCTGCTTGAAGTGGGCACTCAAGTTTTTAAAAATATTTTTATGCTAATGTTTTATTTGATTTTTTTTTCCTAGAGATTTGTTAAGTGTCAAGTGCTATGACTTAAAGTGGAAGCACAACACTTCTAATGGAGTGTCTGACCTTTCAACAACCTCACTGAACAGCACCCGACGAAATTTCCAGGCAAGCTAATTAATACACTGGTATAGCACCAGTCGGGTGTACCTCTAGCAGCTTAACGCTCAGCCACGAGGATGAAATCCTCCTACCCTCCCCACACCCACATCTCACTAACAATGATGGATTTGGGACCTAATCAGGCATTAAAACAGAGGATTAATGAGCTGCAAACTGCAGCAGTCGCGACTCAGTTTACAGTGCATGCAGGGGTCTGGCAAAAATTACAAGGCATGCTTTCAGTAAATTAATGTCTATGTATCTGAAAAATCCAGCTGGGCAGCAGAGACTGTTGGACTTAAACTCAATATATGCATATGATGGTTTTGAATGATCAGCAGAAAAAGCCACACAGAACAGTAGCTTAATGGGAAATGATATTAGAGGAAGGAGCAGGTATAGGTAGGTGCCTGCGAAGCACCGAATACAATTCAACTGTGGTACCACCCACTGCTGCCACACATTTAAACAACCACCTTTTTGAAGATGTGGGATATGTAGCATCCTTCTGCAAGCTCTAGCAGGTCCAGGGAGTGTAGGCCCACTTTCACCTGTGTTCAGAAGGAGGTAGTGTAAGGATAAGATATGTTCCTAGTTTTTCTGCTTTGACTACAGTCAGGGCAAGGAGAGATGGAGGTAAGAGAAGAAAACAGCAGTAAGAGAAGCAGGAGTTGGAAGTTTCAGAGCTCCAGAAATGTGTAATTTTTTGCCTTGAGGATCCTTTCCTTGGCCAGATGGATCATCTGGATAAGAGAAAGCTCCAGGCAGACCTCACAGCAGCCTTCCAGTACCTAAAGGGGGCTTGCAAGAAAGCTGGAGAGGGACTTCTTACAAGGGCCAGTAGCAATAGGACAAGGGGGAATAGATTTAAACTGAAAGAGGGTAGATTTAGGTTAGATATTAGGAAGAAATTTTTTACTGTGAGGTTGGTGAAACACTGGCACAGGTTGCCCAGAGCAGCTGTGGGTGCCATCATCCCTGGCAGTGTTCAAGGCCAGGCTGGACGGGGCTTTGAGCAACCTGGTCTAGTGGAGGGTGTTTCTGCCCATGGCAGGGCAGGGGGTTGGTACTAGATGATCTTTAAGGTCCCTTCCAACTCTAACCATTCTGTGATTCTACGATCATGAGAAGCAAGACCTTTAGAAGAAGGCCATTGGCTATGCCTACAGTAGCAAATAACATGGTGCAATTAGACTGCCTTTCTGAGGACTGGACTGGTACATCAATCACTGGAAGATGTTGAACTCCTCTGGCTCCTGCCTGTGTACAGGAGGATCCTTTGGATCCTTGTGTACAGGCCTGACTGCAGGATGTGTGTGCAGCAACTTGGTGGCTCTGGAGGGAGACACTGTTGTGGGGCCATGGCACCTCTCCGGAGCTTTTGTTTCTGAGTAGCCAGTCTGGCATCCAGAACAGATGTCAGCCCTGCTGTATGGATGAAGGAGCCATTCTACCATTTGTTTTACACATATATTACAGTGTTTGTTGCACGGCTTTGAGGTAAAGTCATCCATACTAGGTCAGGACTGAGCAGGCAGTTTCCAATCGTTGTTGATAGTTTCACATAGCTGCTGTGTGAATGATTTCTCATTCTCTCATTCTCATATGCAACTCATAGCCCCTGTGGAATTGCTTTTAGAGGTGTGCCAGCTCTCCTGGGCAGTCTGGTGATATTTATCACTACCCTGCAGATCTGAGCCCAAAACTGTAATTCCACAGAAGCTTTGTCCCCCCTGCCAAGCAACATGCATAGAAAAGCAGTATACTTACTGTGCTGGAAACAGGAGTGTGCATAAGGGGGTGCTGATGCCAGCAATGGTGGAGAGGAGATAAAAAAAGTATCTTAGAAGTGTGAGCTCGAAGGGATTTTCTCTGGAATCCAAGAACAGGAACCCTGGAGCCATGTCAAAGCACTGTCATTTCTCCAGGTTCTCCACCATGGTGATGGAGTCCATGTGAGCAGCTGCTGCCATGCTGCACTCACACAGTCAGTGCATGTCTGCCACACTCTCGATAAAGTCTAATTGGACTTCAAGAGGATCACCTTCATTCTCCTGAAATCTGCGGACTATTGCTTGCATAGCAGTCGTGATGTTAGCAACCTCCTGCTATTGCCACCCAGGAAACCCTTGCCCCTCTCATGTCCCTCTCGTGGAATAACAGGCACTACCACTTCCATAAGGGGCCCAAGTCACAACTCTCTGAGTCTGCAGGAGGATAAAGGCAGAAGAGAGAACAGTTGGCAAATGGATAGTAAGAAAAAGACCTGATAAAAGGAATGAGGGGTTAGGCAAGTGGGATTGACAACAGAAGGGAAAGCAGCTGAAGACAGGAAAGGATTTCAAACCAGAAGTGTCAGTGGATGATGGCGTGGTGGCAAATTGCTGAAGGCTGGCAGATGCTGGCAAATAGGAAGGTGCCTATGGCACTTGGCCGTTTACATGTAGCACAAGAACCACTTCAGGATCTTGTGGAAGCTCTGAATGGTTTGAGAATCGTCTTCTGGCACATGTGCTACATAACATGCTGACGGATCTTAAAGTAGTGCAGCCCACATATGGATTTGGAAGATGATGTTTCCATGAAGTGCCAGAGTGGAATGGTATTTCTCTGCCTTTCCCCAGAAGTCACCTGGTTTGTGCTCTTTAAAATCACTCTGAGAATCAGGCTAGCCACAGAAGCAAATGCGAGCTTTGCTTTGAAACCACACTACTGGGCTAGACAAAAACGCTAAAGGCAGCCACTGAACACAGGGCACGTAACGTCTCTTGCATGTCTAGGTTTCTTGAGAGGTGGATTACAGCTCCCTTATCTTCTACACCTGACAGAAGAAGGAAGGGACATAAAGTATTATCTTGTGTCTCCTGACAAAGGATGTATGTTGTCTTTTTTTATGGGCAGGTCTTTCTACACTGACAGCCCACCATTGCAGGGGTCCTGTGAAATGGCTTTTCTGTGGGCAGCATATAAAGCGGGTGGCCCAATACCTTTCCAGTGTAGTGTGCAGAGGGGATAAATTCCTCTGCTCAAGAGAACTAACAGGATTGTCCTGTGCATGAAAGAGAGACAAGGAAGAGCTGCCATCTGCTGTTGGAAAGATTCTGGTTCATCCTTCAGCCCAGGCACTGCTAACTGCTGCAGGTGACTAATGCCAGTGGCTCCCATCACACTGGTTTAGCACACAGAGCAGGATTTTGTAAGGGGTCCAGGAAATCCACACCCATCATGTGCTGGGGAGAACTAAAGTTTGCCCTGAAGTGCTGCTCTTCTCCTTTCTGACTCAGGAAAAGACAATGGATTTTATTGACCTTATGAACCATCCATACCAAGAGCACAGCAAGGCCGAAGGCATGGCAAAAACCGCTGTGCCTACAGGAGGGAGTTTAATGGAATAATCAACCCCATCTTCAAACTTAAGCCATAGCTAGTCAATTAAATCAGTGTTCAGACCTGATATCTGCAATGTTTTTTCAATAAGCTGAGCACTCTCTATTACTATGGAAATGAAAGAATTGCTGACATCCTACACTTCTAAAATCTGGATACTTAGGGTGAGAAAAAATTATTAATCATCTACTGAAAAGACAGCTCATTGAATGAAAAGTCACTTCAAGTCAAAATTATTTATCGACTTCTGAAAATATGTTTACTCTTACTTTCTAAATGACATTGTAAGCCAGTTTAGCTACATGTAACTTATTCTTTTTTACAAGAAAAGACATTCAAATATTTAATATGAATTAAAGAAAATATTTCAGTCATTTAAACAGCAAGTTAATCTTGTTTAATGCTTCAATTAAAGAAAAAAAGCACTGAAAATTCTGCATACAAGGTACTGCTTGTTTGTATTTTTACCAAGGGAGAAAAATGAATGAAGAAAAAAGCCATCCCTATCACCCTAGTCATTTACAGGGGAACCACACAATTCAATAATTCAGGACCAGATCTTTCACAAACAAATAAAACTTTATACTACAGCAGTGTGGTGCTGATTTACTCTGAAAGTAAATACTTTTCAGTTATTCTGTTGAACTTTTTCATTGCAAATTGGTATTTTTCAGAAGAGGATAAAATGAAAAAAAGAATAATTCTAGAGTATGTGTACTAAACTCAAATAATTTTCCAGTAGGAATAGTGGCAGGAGCAGTAAGCGCAGCTGCAGATGAGTGTTCAGTCAATTTCGTTGTTTGTGTTGGTGAATTTTTGAGTAGTGAGGTTCTGCTCTAGTAGATGCATGCATTGAAGTGTCTAAGTATAAGCCTATAGTCCATATTTGAAAGTTTTGGCATATTTTCCTTTTAGATAAAGACTTGGGGGTTTTTTTATTCAGAAAAGTCATAGTTCAAAAGGAAATTATTGATTTGATGCAGTAATTACGGGGTAAATTCCAGGGCCTGGTGTATGTCAGACAAAATCATAAGACTTATCCCCCAAACAGGTAACACGAATTTTGTCCCCAATATACTTCAGAGGGAAAAACTTTTAATCCAGCTGGGATAATGCTTTTAACTTAAACTAGTCAATCTATGAGAAGGTGTCATTTAAAACACAAATCAGGGAACTCAGCAGCAGCTGTCACACTTGTACTCAGCTGGTCTGAATCAAGAGAAGTGAATTCATACCAGGGCAAGTGAAATCCACTTTGTAGGGGGGCTGTATCTCATGCTGACTCTTTCGGATTTAAAACACTGCCCAAAACACACCAGTGTGGATTTTTCTTGAGGTGATTCTGTGAGTTTTCAGCTGTGTTTGCCTGAAAGAGGAGGCAGCAGTGGGTACACCCAGCAGACGCTGCAGCTCATTGCTTCCACTGCAGGGACTCAGGGTTAGCAACTGGTTTTCGCGAGGTAGGTTATAAGGTGTGCTGGCCAGAGAAATAAACACTACTGTTATGTGGCAAGTCCTTCATGAAGTTACTGATGTTATTCTGGCAAGAAGGCACTATGCTTTCTTCTGTTCCTGCACTGAGGTTTCTAAGGTCTGTGGCAGCCCTGCTTGCACTACTGCAAAGGCAGCTTGAACCTGGCAGGGCAGATGCAGGTTTGCAAAACGCACGCACCCCTTCCCCTCCGGATGCAAAGCATGGTATGGAGAGAAGCTTCTCAGACTTTGTGTAGTCTGCTTGTAGTCTCTTCCTTTGAGAAGACAAAGGTGAAAACGTAAAGCTGTGCAAAACAATCTCAGTAGCTGGAAAAAATGCTGAGTTCTCCTCTAAACTGAAAAGAGAGCAGGAGCCCCTGGGGTCCCTGCGACACAAACTTACTGCATCATAGGATGATAATGCTATCCCAACAAGTGTCAGATGCTTTGGGGCTGACTCACAGTTTCACTGAGTCTCCTCAGAGCCGCAGCTGCCACGGGGTGGCCACGGAGAGTAAGAAACTGCTCCAAAGCAGAAAGAAAAAAATTAAAAAATCTTTCAGAGACTTGCCAATAAAGTTTCTTTGGCTCTGTGTCTAGGCATCGCTCCCAAATTCAGCCTCTCGCCCTCAGATAAAGCAGTACAGCCTGGAATGAGAGTCAGATGCGTGGGAGGGGAGTGCACATATCTGTGCCTGGGCTGGAAAACATATGTACTGTAATGC
Organism: Ibycter americanus; assembly: GCA_035590275.1. Lineage (NCBI taxonomy): Eukaryota > Metazoa > Chordata > Aves > Falconiformes > Falconidae > Ibycter > Ibycter americanus. The sequence continues at coordinate 29,067,839 of JAVJGI010000063.1, forward strand.
CTAGAAAAAGCTTCTTATTTTGGGTCTTGCTCCAGAAAAACCTTTTTCCTTGCTTTGACAACTGTTTCCCGTTGCTTGGGACTGCCCAGATGTTTAACCCAGCCCCGAGGGCAGGAAGGCTAAAGAGTTTTCTTCGCACTCTTCCCTCTGTCACCCAGATGTGGGAGCAGCCATCCCTGGGCACGCTGCCTCCAGCCCACACTGCTGCTCCTCAAGAGGTGGACGAGAAGAGGTGGTCACCTCAGGCTGGGGGGGTGATGTGCCCGCAGCTTCTGGCTTTACCAGCTGTGAGTGGGTCAAGTTGTAGTTGACTGGCTCAGTATTAGATCAGACATGTGCATATACATGGCTAGTAAAAAGGTCAGTCTGTTGAAAGTTAGACAAAATATGTAAATATCTGTAATGAAAATCAAGAAAGAATTTGAAAAACAGAGGATGTTACATATCGTTAACAAAACATGGCCTTGGCAGAAGGAACAGGCGCCATAAATATGTCAGGTTGGGGCATAACAAGATAAGCTCAAGGAGAACCAAATGGTTAATGAGCCCAAACAGAAAATTACTTGAACTATGTGTGAGCTATCCCAATTAGCACACTAAAAGATCCACCCTCGAGCAGAGAAAGCCCCCTCCCCACAGAACATATGGGGGGGGAAGAATGCTCTCCCTTGAAATGGAGACAAGGCTCGTCAGAAGCAACGAGCACTAGGTGTGACTACACCTAATTGTGAACAAGTGTATGTAACAAAGGGTATAAAATGTTTTACCACGGGTTGAGGGCGGGGGCTGGCCTTGTGGTTGCCCCCTAGCACCGGCCTGTGTGAGGCACCCAGGGAGGGAGCATGGCCACGGCCACAGCCACCTGCCTGGGGGGGAAGGAGGCCCTGAGAGGCCGGCGCTGGCCTGTTCCTGCTGGTTTGTCATGAGGTGATGTTACAGGGTGGGCAGATTGTGGCTTTGTGAAATTTATTCACCTGATTTGTGTCAGTATGAAACAATGCTGGGCCCGCATGGCGAAATGTGACCCTCTTTGTTCATCTAACCATTCTGTCCCTTGTCTAGCCGAACATTCTAGTATACCAGCTTAAACCGGTTTTGTTGCTAACTGCATAGTGT
>JAVJGI010000063.1:29070297-29099781 GCA_035590275.1 Ibycter americanus
CCCGGCCTGGCCGCCTCTCTGTGTGTGTGTGTGTGTGTGTGTGTGTGTGTGTGTGTGTCTCTGTGTGTGTCCCCGGCGGGCGGCCGGTCCCGTGTGTGTGTGTGAAGCGGGCGGCACCGAGCGTTGGACGCCGCCTGTCACTGTTGCCGTCTGCCCCGGCCGCCGCCCCGCTCACACCCCGCCGCTGGTGCGGACGCCGCCCGCCAGCGCAGCGGCTTTGCGGGGGGGACACACAGAATTAAGCGTGAATTTTCAATAGCGTTGCCTGCGGCGGGTTTCAGTTGTACGCTACTGGAATGTGTTTCTTTTAACCTGCGCGTTCTTTCTCCTGCCTTATCAGCTATCTTTCTCTATTCCTACATAGCCCTTATCACTGAAGTATTTATTTATAATTCTTTCTCTGCAGGCGAATGCCCTACGCAGAAAGCGAGACTGGATAACATGCAGATGCTGGTCACTGGCGGCGAGGCTGAAGGACACCCTGTTTTCATTTAGCAGTGCTGTTATTCTTTGGGGTGAAACGAAAAATTCCTTTCTGTTTTGGAGATACTCAGATTTCTAATGCAGCTGAACTTCAGTAGCCTTTTTTTTGCAGCACAGATTTCAACACATGAATTTGTCGTAGACAAAGATGCAGAACCTGTCACCGGTATCACCAGTAGAAAATCCTACTGATACTGACACGTCACGCCAGATGTCTCTGAAAGACCTAGCAGTTGGAGCAGGTGGTATGTCTCCCGATGAAAGGGGCTGTAACTTGAATGAAAGGACAAATAATGATGAAATTATTAATCCTGAAGTAATGCAGCAAAGCCTCCCCGTAGTGAACAGCAAAGGGGGTTGTGAGGGGTTTTCTGAGAGCAGTTGCAGTACCTCAGAACCCAGCGGTTCCTGGGGTGATTTTGAGGGCTTCAAGGAGTCCTTAGAGAAAACGGAGAGATTCAGTCACAATTTTGAAGTTTTGGTGAAATCCGCAAAAACTTCTAGAGTTGATACAGACTTAAGCAGCGGACATTGTAACACTTCTGCTGGTCGCTTTTGTTCTGAGCCATCTCCACACAGTGCGATACAGGAGGCTTCAAGCTCTTTAAACAAGGTATGTGTTAATAGTAAACCACAGACCAGAACTGTTTGTGTTACTGCTTCCTACATCTCAAGATTTGTATCTGAGTGTCTCCTCTATGGAGGATAATGCTGTACAGGGCGAGAAACTGTCAAGCTACTTCGCAGCTGACTCAAGTGGAACAAAAGCAACTTCTTTACAGTGTTTGACAAATACTTAACTTATCCTGCTGGAAAGCTTGAAAGAATGTAATGCACTACTTTGCTTCTAGACTCTAGGAATAAGTAAGCACCTAGAAACCACGAACCTTGCCCTGAAGCACATGCGGTTTAAAAGCTAGACTGGAATGAGCGTATGAAACAAAAAGTTGGGAAGGTGGGTAACAAGAACAGGGTGGACAAAAGTTGTGAGTGGCCTGCAAGCTCACTGAAGTAAACCAACATAGTATTGAGTTAGAAATTGGCAAAAACAGTAACTTTGGTTATTGAATATACTGCCTCAATAATCCAACAGTCTTTCTGGAATTTTAGACTGCTTGAGGCTGGAAGTTAATGACACACAAAAATGAATAGAAATAATATAATTATTTTTTAGCATAGGATCATACATTCTCTCATACAGTGTTAGCACTAATAATCTGAATAAATAGTATGTGTTCTTATCAGCACAAAAAAAGGTTCAGGTTAGGAGTTATACCTTGTTGTAATTAACGCGTTTCCATGCTTACCAGACATGCATCACCAAAGCAAAACAGAGTAACAAAAGAAAAATATGAATGTTCAGGTACAAAACAAAACACCCTCATTCTTACTACTTTTATCCTAAATTAAAACATTTGAAAAAAGAGAGCAGTCGACTTAAGACTTTCACAGGGTTAATCAGTAGCACTAACAGTGTACTGCTTGTAGTCTGCTAGGAGAGTTTTAGTATGTGTAGGGAACGGAGGGTTTTCTGGAGCCAGGCTTTCTTGCCCTTGCCTGGGAACTCCACCCATCGCAAAGGGAAAGCATGAAGATGCACGTGGGATAAGCTGTCCAGCGCTGACAGTGGACATCACAAGATGCCTGGTTACTGGTATGCATAGACAGAGAATTTAAATCGTTCATAATGCTTGCAATTAGGGACAAGAAGTCTTATGTTGAACAAGGAGAGTATGTAATGACTGGAGCTGAAACAGAATATAGCGGACTGTTTGGTTTCTTTCCAAAGCCAGAGGATTTTAATCTTACTGAAGCCTTTGCTTTATTTTTGGGTTTATTAAAGGCAAAAGGAAATGTCCAGTATGAGCTAAATAAGTTAACTATGCCTAGAGTCTTTTCTTGTCTCAGGGTAGAGAAACAGCTACAGAGCTGTTGGAGATTTCTTTGGGTGTAGGATAAACGTGTAGCTGGTCCTTCATCCCTGTGCTTTATGTATTGTTTGTGTGAGATCATAAACTCTTCAGGCTGGGGCTCTGTCTTCTGTATTGTCAATAGAAAAAAGTCCAGGTAAGTTGGAAGGGACCTCTAGAGATCACTTGAGATCAGAGTTCTGACCTTCAGTATCTAATGCTTCTGTTAATTACTCTGTGTCAGTCTGGAGCAGAATTGTGTATTTTAAGATTAAAACAATCACCAATTTCCTTGCAGTAAGTGGGTATTTTGCCTACATGATTGAATAACTTTAAGGATTTTTTCATGTGTTCTTTAAATGCTGGCCTTTGTGAGAGGGACTAGTGCACTTGCTTAAGCACTGAAGTATTCTGATGTAATAGGATGTAGAGGATTTAGTCAGCACAGATGTGAAATTTGTGCTTTCATGTTTTTATAATTAGTACAAAACTACAAGGTAAATAGAAATATACCCAAGTTTTGTTTTAGAAACATCCACTGAAGTAGACAGTAATAAAGGTAATAAACTAAAATATCTTGCATTTTTCATCTGGCTTGGATAAACTATAAGCCAGTGACTCGTATGCATGTCAGAGTAACATCACAGGCTCTAAGAAGATACTACAAATGAGGCAGACCTGTGCTTCCCTCAATTCACACTTCTGTGGCTGTAATTTCCCCCCCACCCCAAAGCCAAGAGCAGCTGCCTGACTTTTCCTTAGCTCCCGTCCCATTTAGGTTTTGGTACCTGCTTGGAAGTTGGCTTTTTTTTTTAAACTTGACCGTGACTCTTCATGTATGCTTTAGCAAGTGTGCTTTCACCAAATTCTGCTTCTCAGACATCTTTCTCCTCCATATAGTATCCCTGTCATAAGTTGTCTACCAAAATAATTTACAAATTGATTTAAAGTATTATGACACTTTGGGCAAGAGTCAAAGGATTTTTACCCAGGAGCCTCCGAATTCCCAGCAGTTGCCCTTCAGGTGATAGGCAGTTTAGCAAGGCCTTAATTCAGGAGGGAGCAGCGTGGGGCACAAGTTCTCTCTCTAGCAGCATGCTTAGAAGTACAGAAGCATTCCGCCAGCTCTGTTGATTTTGCCATTCATCGTTAGATTAAATCCGTACTCTCAGTATGCACTGCACTTGTCTGAGTTCAGTATAATGAAACTGTGGAAATTTCTCAGTTTATTTCAGCTGTTTGAATTACAATTAAATGAAACTGTCAACATATGGACTATCCCTACTTATGTTTTTCAGCTTAAATTGTTTGCTAGTCAAAGAAAACAAACTGACTGGTTTCATTCTCTGGTTTTCACACAACATTGCTGCTCCTGGATTGCATTCCCTCTGCAGGGTGTTGAAGTCAATTAATTGCTTTGTTACAGAAAATTGCAGTAATTCCTTCTTTGAAGGAATAAAAGGACAAAGCTTCTGGACCAGATGGCATGATAACATCCCTTTAGGACAGGATGTAAATTACGCAGATTTTTTCTTGTTTATGTATTTCTTAGTCTTCAGGTAACCCTGCTACTTTCAGTAGGCCTGTTTGCATCACTTATGTGGCTATGCTTAGTCCTCCAAAGCTGGAGGAGGAACAAGTATGTAAATCCAGCTCTGATTTTTAACATAGGCTGGAAAAAGTTTGGTGCAAATGTAAGGATATAGAAAATACCCCCCAACTTTTGTGCGGACTTACACAGTGGAAGTATTTACTGATGACTATAGCATTTAGCAGTTGTGTTACATTTGGCTGAATTAGGTGTGTTTGATACTAAGTTAGCAAAACAAGCTTTTGACCTGGACTGAATTAGCTGAGCAGAAGGAGTCTTGAGTGCAAACCAGTCTATAACTTAGTAGCTAGGAAGCTAGAGACTAAGCTTCATCCCAGACTCTTGGGCTTTTGCTTCTCCTCCTCCAATTCTAGGTAAATACTCAAAACACTGAACTATGGGCTCAGTCCCTCTGTGCCATGAATACAAATATTAAAAGCAATCAATAATACAATCTCTAAAAACATTGTAGTCTTTGGACTAGGTCCTTCATGAACTGTGGGGATGGCCTGTATAACATATGTAATAAAACTCTGTTTTTTCTAGGCAAACCACAGCTATGAGGATATATTTAAATTGAGTTTTCCAGAAGTCTTTGTATCACAGTCCAGAGAGAGCATAAGAAGCTTAGATCAAGTACTTGATACAAAAAATGAAGATGTTTGGATTCCTGAACTTATGAAGAATCAACTTTGGTAATGAGTTGAGACCAACAGTTAAAAAAAAAAAGAAGTTCCTCAGCAATTACACTGTTTATTTCATAATTTAAAAATCAGTGGTACTTGCAGGTGAACTTAAAAATCTTTTTAATCACTATGCTCTTCAGCATATAGATCTTACCAATTTTGTATTGTCTTGTTGAAGGAAATGGATTGTGTTTTAGCCATTGGAAAACAAGGAAGGGACTATATCAGAATTACAAATTCCTGCTTAGGGTTTTTCCTGCTGTTGCTGTGCCTTCTTATGACTAAGCCTCTGGAATGCCAGAACACCCAACAGGCAGCCTGTTCTTCCTGTTCTCTTGCCCTTTCTTTACAACACATCCGACTTATTTCTCCATCATCTGGGGCAGAGGCATTGCTGCTGCTTCTACGGGACAATCCACTTGCTGCTTTTTTTTTTGTTCCTTCCCCCTCCCTCCCCAGTTTTCCCAGGTGGTAACTTCTTATGTTTAACCAGATGTGCTTCAGAATCTGTGGTGCATCTGGCTTCTTTCCTGGGGTTATGTTAATAGCAATTAGTATCATTAACTCAGTTTTTTCTTAAGACAGCTGGAATGCTTTTAGATTTGTTACATGTTTTTGAAGGATCAGCAGCTTCTGAGCTGTATTGTAGTTACTGAACGGTACTGTAGGGTTTTTTGCGCTCATCTGAGGCTTTGTGTATAGAAAGCTGGGTCAGACCATACTTTGGAAATGTCATAAGAATCACAAGAAATGTAGTTAAAACATTTAATGTATTCATCCTTTTGGCAAGTTCCTTGTATATGCATTATATTTTAATCAGCCTGAAACTTGCAGAGAAACATGATATGTATGTAAATTGGCTGCAATATTATAGCAGAGTACAGACTACAGACAAAAAAGCCCTGATCCACTGTGGTGAATAACTAAGACCAATGATAGTTGCATCCTGCACTAAGCAAAAAGCAACTGAATTTATATAGGATGAATGCAATGTAAGAACCCAAATTACTACGTGGAGGGAACTCTTTAATTCTCACTCTTTGAGTAGTGTGTGCTTTGGGCTTGTTCGGTAGTACATAAGTGTCAACAGCAGATGCAGGTCACCCACCTGAGCAGCAGGGTGCTGCAGTGGAGAAGCACGATTGATAGGAAGGAGAAAGGTTTGAGAGACAGAAAATGCAAAGTGCGGAATTAATATGGCTGAGCTCTACCCACATTTCACAGAAGCAATTGAATAATGCAGGTTGTTGGCACATAACAATCTCTGAAATATGCTTCTAATGCACTTCTTATCAGAGAAGTCCAAACATACAGTTATATTGACTTACTGTTTCTGTTAACCGTCCTGCAAGCTTATTAGTACATTGGGTTGATAGTTTGAATGAATGCAGAAAGAGTTTTAAAATAAGTTGCTTTTTAGATTAAGGTAGGTTATTATATGACTGTATATAGTGAAAATAACTAAGTTATGTACGTTGACTGGAAACTTTGTACACCTTATAACCTCAAATTGTGTTTTCTTTCCTAGCATTGATTCTGAGAACATATGGAGAACGCTTAGAGACTTTGATAATACCCCCAGCTTAAGACAGCCCTGGAGTAAAACTCATTGCCAAGGAAACCTCTTGAGTGTTCTTGGAATAGATGCAAATCAAAAGGTAATTGAACAATGGTTTGCTAGTATGCCAGCATAAACACTTGGGTTATGAATCTGATTTTCTGTAAGCTATACATGCAGATGCATGAGGAACTAGATCTGGGTGAGTCCTAAGTTTTTTTGCAGAGAGCCTTTTAAAATTATAATCTAGTCTTTTCTCACCATTATGTGTAAGTAACTATGAAATTGTGCAGGATCAAATTTTGATCATCTTTACATTGAAGTCTCCACTATGTAGCACCCGCTTGTTAGGTGATATGTTCAGCTTTAGCGGAGATACAGAGCGAGCTTTCAGATGTGTGTGCGGTAAGATGGTTTTCTTTTTTGCTCTGAGTATGAGAAAATTGTTAGCCTCTAATATCTTTCCATTAAGTGAAAATCAGATTTGAATCAGAGAGGCTGTTAAAGTAACTACTGGATGTTTTTACTGTATATGAACTGAAAGTGTGTTCCACTTCCCTTTTCCTCAGATTAGTCTGTCTGGTTTTGCAAGGCTTGCGGGAGAGTATGTTTTAAATTGAACTGAGACCAAACCAACAGTATTGGAAGATCTCAGAAAGAAATGTCTCTGTTTAACCTCTTGTTTTGAGATGATAAAGGTATCAGAGATGGTTTAGCATTCAACCTAGTTATTTAGTTGGAATGAATTAGTCACATGTGCTTTTTGGATATAACTGTTTCGATTGATAATTTGATTGCTGAAGCATGGGGCAAGGGTACCGCATTCAGTTTTGATTTTATAGACATATTTAACCTTTCATGCAAGTTATATACAACAGAATGACAGTGCTGAAGGTATAGGACCTATTCTGCATTTGAAAGTCACTTTTATAGAACTGTCACTGAATGGGAGAGAGTAGCAGACATTTCTTCAACATAGCTTAACTCCCCTTCTGTTCCTTTCTTGCCCATAGATACGCTGGCATTAAATTAGTGCCCTGGCTGTTTAAACTTGTGTCATTACTTCTTTTGTTACTGAAAATTGCATTACCTTTAACAATACTGATGAAGATATATTTCTCAGCTATTTTGTGTTGTAGCTTAAGACCAATTTTAATTGGAAATGGCTTTTTTATTAATTTAAGTAACAATTAGATTCATGTGTGTAGAAGTTGTTTTGGCATAAAATTGTTTTGATGCAAGGGGGGCACATGATCAATCGAAATCCAGCTTCAGAAAGTAAAATTCAGTGGTTATTTTTATTTGAGGGAAACTTCTCTTTAGGTTATATGCTTTGAGATCAGACAGAAATTGATAAAGAAAATGTAAATTATGTTTTATTAGGACTTCTCGGAGAGCCAGGATGACATTTTTGAGGAATCAAATGTTAAAGATAATGAGGACTTCAGATTTGATGGCTTCAGTATTAATGACTGCAAAGCACTGATCCAGACCAAGGTAAGAATTGCTCTGAAAGTAAGCACTTCATAGAACCACAGTGTATTTTACATGTTCCTCTGTGCTGTAGCCAGCTGTTCTAGCATATGTCCTGATGTAATTGTTTGGATGTGGAGTTGTTTTCTGCTCTTTGAAACCTATCTGACGTCTTTAGAAAAGGTACAATATAATGTGCCAAATGCAAAGTGACATAACATGGGGGATACTGAGATATAAGGTTATTCATTACATAAGCTGGACTTTAGGCCAAATTACTTAGTGCTTGAGAGAGCAGCGATATGTAAAATGTAGGCAGGATGCTCTGATGACAAAGGAAGATTAGCATGTCTGTAGAAGGGTCAACATGTCAATCACTGAGAATGATGATTGTAACTCACTTCTAAAATATATTGTAAGGGAGACATTAGAAGCAAATCTGTTAGAGAAGAAATTGTGTTCAGACTTGCATTTCAGATATTCAGAATTATTCAGATTTGGTTTGTCCACTTGAGGGGAAAACAGGAGCTACTTAAGGATTTGAGAATATTACTGTTTTCTAGCTGTGTTAAAAAACATGTAGAGAAATATTTTGTTGTTAGTGTGTTTCTCTTTGATCAAACAGGCCTTAATAAGCTCCATTTCTTTCTTGCTAAAACAGTGCAAGTTGGAAGGAAAATTCTGTCATTCTCCATTGCTGTAAAAAAGTATCAGTTGCCTTCTGTTTTATCAAAGGATTTTGGAAGAATGTTCTTAACCCAAGGTCCCTTCCTCAGTGGAGAATAAACTTGAGCAACTGTTGCTGTGGAGATGCACAGTTTGAGGCACACTTGCATTGCTCTGTTTTATTCTATTTACTGCATTGGACAATGAAGATATATAACCAGTTCTGGGAACCCTGAACATAAGGGATGTTAGGCTGGAGAATTCAGAAGGAAAACCAAAAAGACTGTCCAGCTTATTCCTTCATAATTCAGTTCTGCTTTCTTTAGTGAGTACCCAAGGGTGGGATCACAGGAACTGACGTGTACTTGGAAATGTGTAAAATACAGAGACAGGGTTTAGGCAAAAGAGAAGTGTTTAAAGGTAGATAAAGAAGGGGTAAAAGTAAAAAGAATCATGATACAAAGTTAAGGTAAATAGACAATATTTTTCTGGAGTAGCCTCTGAAGGGAAAGAATGAGCCCTGCATCTTGGTGTCTCAAGGAAAAGCTCATTGGGAAATGTATGTTGCTATTTCTAATGTTAAGTAAGTTAAATCATATAGTGGGATGCTTTCCATTTATCTTCTTAGTTATGTCCTTTTTTTTCTTATGCTATTTTATTTTTATGAAAACCGTGTAAAAGTTGGATTGAAATGTGCAAAGTGGTTAACTTACTGTAGGATGGAAAAAATTAACTTAGGCTTTCTTTTCCACTCAGCTTTCCGTATCACCAGACTCCAGACATGGTAATCTTTTCACCTGTAACCTCTTTTTGAAAACAACATCGTCAGATGGAGACATGCAATATATAACAATCCCAAGGAAGAAGCACATTTTCCCTACACACAACCTAAAAATGAAATTTTTCAGTAGTGATGTTTCTTGAACCAAATGCACTTTTTTTTTCTTTTTTTTTCTTTTTCTTCTTTTTGAACCAAATGCAATTTACCTTCACTTTGTTACTGGCTTGGTACTATAGACTACATATGTTCTTTAGGAAAGTGAGATATACTGTACATGAAGTACCTAAGCAACATCATTAGCAGGTATTTATCCCATTTAGTTATGAAGTCAAAGGTGTAATTTTGTCCAAAGTTTTACTCCAGTCATGTCTCTTACAGTAGATCCAGCTGCAGTCACACTGTAAAGATACTCTGGACTACTCTCCTGACCTCCTGACCTTTCAGGCCTTAATACCTCTGATGGAAAGACTTGTTTCCCTGCTGAAATCTAAACACACCCCAAGTGTGTTGTAAGTGTGCCTTGTCACCAGCTCTCCTCGTGTTTGATCCAGCTTGGATCAGCTGAGATCTTTTACTTGGCCACTGCTGGACATAATGAGAGAAGCCTTCTACATCTGGTGGCTTTCACTGGGGTTCAGGAAAATAAAACTGTTTTAACTTCTGTCTGATAAAGCCTACTGTGGTGACAGGGGTCGAGTCAAGTGAAACGTTTTGTTCTGGCATTGGTTTCTAACTGAAATAAATCACCTCTTTGAAGTTGATTTTAACAGGACTTCTTGGATTCATTCAGCTACCAAACACTTACACCACGCATAATCATGCTTGTTAAAGCTTAACAGCTGTGTAGTTCAGGACTTGCACTACACAATGCTGTAAATTGCTGCCCTTTTAAAGTTTTATAGTAACTATTGACTACATTGCCCATCTTCCTGCATGCTTGAGTGCCAGAGAGGATGCACTTCACTATCATTCATATAATCCATGGTGCTTCCTTGCCAACTGCAATGGCTTTATTTATTTGTTAGTAATAACTTATGGAAGTTACTAATCTATTTACTGCTTTGGCCATTCTGAATATGAAAATTTAATATGGCTTTTTATTTAGAGAGCTGCTAAGCACTGCAGCTGGTATTTTATGTGTTAAAAGCAGGGAACAAACTTGGATATTCCAAAACTAAGTCAGTTCTAATTATTTAATGTGTCTATTCTTAGAACTAAAAATACTATAAAGCACTGGCAGACTCCAACCCTTAATCTAGTAAACTGTTCAGCAGCGAAATTACAGTTGCTGTAACAACTTGTAGCTTTAGTAATGTTTATGATAACCTCAGTGCTATCAGCACGGGATGAACTGTGTATTGGTTACTCGGTAAATGGTAAGAGGCCGCGTGGAAAAGTGCTGTTTGAAAGCGGCTCAGCAGCTTCCCGGGCCCTCGAGGGAGTTCTGCAGTGCCAGACTGAAAACTCCATGTGGATGTAAGAGCAGGGTTAACTTTTTCACTTAACACTGGATTTGAATTAATTTTCAATTTCCTTTGTGAGTATTTCAGAGCACTTAAACATGCATTAAATATGTTGTAGTCATGAACTGGCAAAATAATAAATTGCCAATAAATGATGGATAGTTGAATTGGTCATAAACATTATTGAAATCAATTATAAGAACAAAATCCCATTTTTATGCTTTCAGACAAGTAGGGCCCTGCAGAGGGGCTTGAGGGCACCATTTGTGGCACATACAGCACTAGCTGATGGACCAAACCCCAGAGGCCCTCTTTTCTTCTGGCTTTTCAGGTTTGCCTTTGCTTTTGCTAACGTCAGATTAATGCATTGAAGAATGTTTTGCACCATTACCCCAGGAGAAGGGGACTACGTCATCTTTCCCTCATAGTAGCAGGTTTTACAGCCCTGTCCAAGCTACAGACTGGAAAAAAACCCAAAGGCTTTAGCCCTTTATGTTTCAGTGGGGAAAAAAACACCTACGGGGGTTCCACAGGTGATGGGCTCCACATTTCAGGTCTTCTTGACAGATGCTTTGGGCCACCCGAGCCCTTATTGCACGTAAACACTGGCTGCGCAAGACAACCAGGACCTTGTAACTTCAGTCTGAAATGAGTGAGTTCATCTCCGAAGACAAAGACTAGCAGATTTGAAATTACAAAGTAGTTCAATTCAGCTCTGAGGTTGTAGGGTCCTGGCAGCCCTCCAGCCCTCATCAGAATTTGGACACAACCTGTGTGTTTGGGGGTACTCACAGAGAAAATTGCACCCTGTTTCTCTTAACAAGAGAAACCAAATTTTAGCCGAATGTTTTCAGGTGTATTGCATGGTATAAAGCAGCCTTGCCTTCTGTTGTTACCGTCAGAAAGGAGGGGTGCCGGAAACCCCTCTGGTGGGTTTTGCACAAATACTGGCTATTCATTTCCTTTAGTCATTTCCTCGTTCTCGCCTTCCCCGGCACCCAGCCAAGCGCGCCCGCAACTGCTGCGCACCCGCGCTCCCAACGCGCCGGCACCCGCAGGTAGCAGGTGTTGATTCTGTGAAAATGGTGCATGGAGGAAATAAAAACTTTGTGTCTTAGTATGTTTTAAGCTGCAAATTTCATCATTTCTCATCTTAGTTGTGAGCTCTCAGCTGTGAAACACTGAGTTTTGATGAACTAAACATGTTACTGTACTCTGTGTTTGCAGAAAGCAAATACCACAGACTTCTGACATTTGCTTAGGATTACAAAAAGGTGAAAACTAAAGCAAGGTAAGAGTTTTAGACAACAGAGCTAGACAGAAATGCCTTTTTCTTCCACTGAGATTAGAGGGAAAATATACCCATAGAACAAAGTTTTAAAAAGTTCAGCTCAGTAATGGAATTACCGAACTGTTTCCTTTGTAGAAGGAACACAGTGAACAGCTTTGCAAAAAAACAGAACTACATTATGAAAGACAAAAGTATTTCAATGTGTATCCTGTTCAAAGGTATAATGTAAGAAAAAAATTAGGGAACTTATTTCAAGAAACAATCCTTAAAACTGAGCAGAGTAAGAAGGCAAAGTATTCAGAAATTTTGTTTTAGAAACAGCATATTGCTAGTATTTGTAGAAATCCAAATAATATGTAGAATTTCCTTAAATAAAAAGGCGGGGGGGGAGGCACTGCAGACCCTAGGATGATTCTAAGTATACCGTAAGCCCACCATTGGTTGGACATATGCAGAAGACTTGGAGTAAAAAGCAAACCAAAAAGAAATCTTGTAAAAGCTTAAAAAGCTCTTTTCAAAGCACAGGGTCATTGATTTAAAAGCACGCTGATCTTTTTAATACTGACGATCAGTTTTCATAATCCTCCCATTAAAAAATGGGATGACTTCCCAGAGTACTCTTACTCCAGTTAAGATGGCAGAGGGAATTCAGCTAAAAACTAGCTGAAATCCTTCAAATTGTTAAACCTCACGTTTTTCTGTAGATCCAAGTTTCACTTGCCAGATCCACTCGGGAGGATTCAAAGAAAAGAAACAAACACACCCTGCCAGCAGATGCAACAGGCTCCCTTCAGTGACATCTAGCAGCAGCTCTCCCTTCCTTCTACTGAGAACCTCTGGAACCGTCATCCCACAGCACAGCCCGGGTGCCGCAGGACGGCCAGTCTAGCCTAGTGCTCTGCTGGGATAAATGGGTCCTAATGAGGGAAAAACGGATGGCATTTTTTTTTACTCTTTAAGTCAAAGCAAGATGCCTGTGAATGCTGGGCAAATACTTAAATGCCAAAAGTCTTCCAGCTTGCCTGAACTGAACATCTGCTTTAATGATACATACTTGTATAGACACACTTCTGCACCTTCATCGCTTTTCACTTCTAATACTGGTTTTGAATAGCTCAAGATTGGTTTTGCAACTAATTAAAACTCATCTTCCTCATGGAACTAACGGACAGGTTATTTTCTTCTGCGTATTTTACTCTTGCTTGAGCTGGAAAGTTACAAAGACTAGTCTCGCTCACTTCCAGTGTACAGAATTCTGAGCGAGACAGACCACTCCAGGTCGTACCCGCAGCTCCCCAGCTAGCCATGTCTTACACCAGCACTGCACTGAGCTGTGCTGCTCAGCGAACTTTTAAGTTCAGATCTTTCACTGTGGCCAAAATGGATGAAAATACACAAAACCCTACACCACCTTTGAAGTCTCAACATAACCTGAAAGCAATACTTCAAAAATGTGTTTAGCCAACTGAATTGCTGCGTACCTTCATAAGGCAGCATTTTCTATTGCCAAACTTCAAGACCCATCAGTACAAGAGCAGGTCTGTGCTGCAGCATCAGCCGTGTCCTGCTCAGTAATGCAGTCCCAGGGCTAACGTTGCAGTGGGAACCACCTCACAGCCAACCCCAAATTTCTGTGAAGAAGTTACTTCTAGACTTAAGCTTTTTTACACTGTGGTCAGCAGGCTCCAGGACAAAAGGCAAGAAGAATTTCTGGTCTGTAAGCTGTAGCAGCCAATGCAGTCTCATCAATAAAATAAAGCTCCCTGCAGAAGAGTCAGAATCTCATTTTAGAGGTCCACAACAGGGAGGATGGAAATATTTAAACCTGAAGTTGCTGGTGTAATTTGTTATTAGCCCAGACTAGTGAACACCTTCCACTAGCCCCAAGCGGCAGTATTTTTTTTCCACAGTGGCAAGTACACAAGTCTGAAGCATCAACAGTACGTGCATCAAGGACACTTGTATCCGACAGTTGCTTTCAAGCATGGCAACCCCTGAAGCAACACCAAGAACTGCATGGGCTGGTAAGAGTACAGAGGGCAGTCGAGAGAAAAACCAGAGGACAGCTAAGTGCTAACAAATGGATGTCACCTGCTCACAACAGGAATCCCCCCCATCCCACTGGTTAGAAAAAATACTGTGGGCCATCCTTTGTTCTGTGGGGACAGGACACACAAAGGGGACGTGACACTGTAGAAAAAGTTAGTTGAAACTTAAGAGCCGAAAGCTTAAACATTAATAACAGCTGGAACAGACAAAACCAGCAGCTTAAATATTAATAGCTAAAGTGGACAAAGCCTATAGATAATGGTATACGAACACTTAACAACTGTATTACAACATGCTGAATAGCTAATTACAGAATCAGCCGAAAACAACCTGGGAGGATGCGGTATCATGTAAGATGACCTCCTAGCAACTGCATAGTAATGAAAGAGCAAACAAACCAATCCAATAAAACGCAAGACCCCAGACCTTATTATTACTATCGGTATGAATTACCACAGGAGGTGTGGGGAACTCGGGTTGTGAGGGTGTTAATTGTCCAGGGATTTCTTTGTTCGGGGTCCCTCTTTGGAGGCAGACAGCTCAAGCTGTAGCACTATTAATAGAAAGTACTTTCATAAAGGAATCTATCTTTCCACTTACGTGGAAACCTAGTGTCAAACCCTGTTCTGGTGGCTGGCATGTGTAATTTCCATAACAGCAAAGCTGTGTAAGGTATTTAGCATTTCTGGGGAGAAAGGAAGGAAAAATAAATAAAAAAGTACAAAAGCAACCACGTAGGGAAAATGTTATATTTTCGTGAGTAAAAGACCAAATGAAGGGTGGCAAGGTACCATGGTTTTTTGTTTTTAGAAGAGTCAAATATTGAAGGCTTCAAAATATAAATGGTTAAACTGCAAAACTGTGGCTTTTATTTCCAAACATACAATAAATAGGTCCACCACAACTAGCCTCTAACTTCATTTTACATGGAAGGATTTTAAAATTAGTTTGTGCATATTTAAAAATTAAATTTCCCTTTGCACGTAATTCCATACATAACCAAACTGCATTACATACCAGCTTACAGTCTTGGCACTGTGATGCAAGCAACCAATTAGTAACAGAGCTTTGTGGCAAGCACTTGAACAAAAACTGCATTTTCAGTTGTTGATAAAACATCTACCAATGACTTACATCTTTTTCTGTAGTATACAAAAAACTTTAGCATGTAAATGCTGAAAAGCAAGTTGTCCTCTCTTATGTTCCAGTAGGGGCTGCAAGGTGACTAAGTGGATTTGTTAAGTGGTCACTATTTGCTACATGATACAATTTTCATACTAAAATATCTTTACTGCATAGTAACATTCCACATTTTCAAATGCAAAAAGAAATCAGATGCAGTCTTATTTTACCCCTCCCACTGAATTTAAAGACATTTTTAACCACAACTCTGTTTCATCACAGTGCAGAAGGCCCTTAATATTTCAAGGATTTATTCAGTCATATTTTTAATACAAAAGTAGAGGCTGAGGAAAAGCCAGAGTAGTCTATACACAATGCACAATCTGTGTACATTCTGAAGCTGTACCTCTTCAAGAACTATTTATACACTCTTCAAACAAATCCCTTTATCCAGCAATTCAAAATACTTTAGATCAGAAGTTTTATATTAGAATCAATACATTATATGCATATAAATACATTTATACCCTTCGGTTGCTAAACAACCCAGATGGCTGCAAGGATGTGACCTGAACTGGTTCTCCATTGGTTTGGGATACCAAATTGTATCGGCAGCTGTTAACCAAAATAGTCACAGTAAAAAAATGGAGATCTTTGCACAAGGCAGGTGTGCCACAGCATCAGTTAAGACTAGAAATACTAGGTGACACCCTGGCCCCTTCAGTAGGGCCAGGATTTCAACTTCAGTGAGATGCAACACACAGGCAACATTTTTTTTCCTCTGCCAATGCCCTGCTCATGACAAGTCTCAGCAGAACAACAACAACAACAACAACAACAAAAAAAGAGAGAAAAAAAACAACCAGCCCCGCACCCCCCCACCCCCCCACCAACAAACCAAAGCAAAGCTTTTACAACTGCAAGTTTTCTTACAAGACAGGTGCTGCAGCTTTCAAGAACAAAGTAAAGGTTTTATAATTAAAAAAACAAAAAACCCCAAACACTAATGTGCAAGTGTGTAATTCAGAAGACAATAGCAAGGATCAATATAAACCTCAGTTCAAGCTGAAACACAGTATCCAAACTGTCTTCTGGAAAAATAGTTCTCACTGCAAATCTCACCTTCAGTTAATGACTGCGCTTATATATACTTATATACACACCTGCCATACACACGCACCCCCTCCTTCCCCAGTACAATCTGCAGCATCGTCAGCAGCAACCACCGTGATGCTTCCAAAAGCCCACGCAGGCCCCAGCCCTGGCGCTGCATCTGAGCGGTCAGACCCCTGAGCTCTCGCAGCCACAGCTGCGCGAAGGTACTGAGTCATCAGCACTGACTCACCACGTATCCGTGAGTATTTCAGGAGCATTCAAAGCAGTAAGCACTGGTGTTGCAAGAAGTGTTCTCAACTTCGTTTCTTAAAGGATACAGAAATGTTGACTCTTGAGTATCCTCCTCCAAAGGTGCTAGAAGTTTTAAGTTTGAAGCGTTTCTTTCCACAATGCCAGGTATACAAATGTGTATCTTTTTAAATAATATTGCACATAAAAATAATCTTAAAACTTTGTAGTGAAAGCAGGGTTGAAGGACAGTGTTTTCCAAAACAGATTAAAAAGCTACCTGTACATAGTAAGTTTTAATTTAAAGAACGCCAAGATTATTCAAAATCTAAGCACATAATACTGACAGAAAAATGTTAAATTGCACAATCTACATATAAATTACATTTGTAAATACTTAAAACTTTTTAAACATTGAATACCCTTGATTTCACAAATCAGCTAGGTCACTGTCAGAGGATCAGCTTAATGAGTTAGAAGTATTTTCCCCCAGAAAAAAACCAGAAACAAAAAGACCTGCAGTCTTAGACGAAGCACTGGAAAAAGTTAAAGCATTTCAGCTCAGAGGTAGTGCTAAACACATCCAACTAGAAGTCCATTATATTTGAACTATGATGAAATAACGTAGTAAAATGTAGAAAGACTATAAAATTTACAAAAATAAATAGTTCTGAATGCTTTAGAAAATGCAAGAGACTTCATTGATAAGTGTCTTGATCTGCTTTTCTGACCAAAAGAAAGCAAAGTGTCTCATTTTTAAAATATACTCATCTCTAGTAATGTGTCTGCAATCCATGCAATCCAACTATGCAACTTGACATACGCCAACTTGGCATTAACTCTGATATTAAAAATAAAGTGGAGGCTTTGTAAAAGACCATCTCATATGAAATTTGTTTTGCATGTAAGTTCTTCTGACAAATTAAAAATTGCACATAAAAAAAGTTTATTGAAAGAGGCGTGAGGGGTGATAAGGGTATGTGCCTGTTGTTCCACATACACCCTGGAAGGAAAATGATGATTGCACAGTTCTGATAAATAAATATTTCTTTAAAAAAAAAAATAATCTGCCACTATTTTGGTTTTTAAGTTTTGGAATTATTTAGAAAATCCCACTACGGACAAATTATTTTTAGTTTGTGTTTTTAAGAATTCTTTACAACTTTTCCAGTGGCTTGTATCCTGAAACCAAATGAAAGTGGCAGTTAAAAAGTATCTTTGGGTAAAACAAGTATCAGGATCCAACAAGAATTTCCATGATGTGGTCCAACTCACTCAGATCTGTTCTACATATCTGAATGTTGCTTGCTGAAGATGAATTACAAGATGGAAAGGTTTTTAATGGTTCCTCTGTAGCAAGAGATGGTGGTCTGGGCGGCATTAGTGGCGGGCAACAAAAGTCTGAATCATACATTGAAGTGTCAATATCTTCAAAAATGTCATCTATTGCCAAATCCTTCAAGTAACTAGTTGAATTTGAAATCTCAAAGGAACCAAACACACATTCAGCTCCCTTCAAATCCTGTCTATCATCTTCTAGTTTTAGACCAGTATTTTCTGAAAACTTTGGCTGGTCGTCTCCAGTAGGAACCAGACAAGTAGGCGGGCTTATATCTTCTACAAAGTCTAAATCCTTCAGAATAGATGAAATAGCAGATGACATATCATCATCTGAAACTATCAGCAGGCTATTTTCAATTGGGTCTTCTACAGACCGCAAGTCGCAACAGTTCGACTCCTGCTGACTAACACCTGAAGGCAACTGAAGAGAAATCCCAGATGACTCCATCCCTGTGTAGCTGTGAGAACTAGGAGTAATGCCAGGGCAGACATTAATTGGCTGCTGGTTACTCTCTTGTCTCATTTCCTCTTGAATTTGCCGTACTGTGTTGGCTATAAGAACAGAGCGGTGCAAGTTCGGTTCCACCAGCATTTTGTACGTCTGTAACTTGGTGAGGCACATATTAAGCACCAACTGCCTCTTAAGTGGGTATGGCAGATTTCGACTGGAATCAAAGGCACTCGAGAGACCAGCCATGTTCTCCTCATAGTCACTCAGCTTGCGTTTTAGACCTCTCCCCAACATGAACCTGAAAGAGAGAAGTTATGAATTAACCTTGGGCAAGACTATCGCTTCTTCTGCAAGATCAACAGACACTTTTTGAAAAGTCTGTAGCGTACAACGTATTGGTTAACTTAGACTCTAATGCCACAGAACACTGAAAGACAGAGTAAAAGCTTAGACAAGATACAACCTGCATTGAGAAGATGCACTTTCCAGCTCTATTGTTTCACAACAATTTATTCAAGGTCAGGTTGGATGAGGTTTTGAGCAACGTGGTCTAGTGAAAGATGTCCCTGCCCATGGCACGGGAGCTGGAACTAGATGACCTCTAATGTCACTTCCAACCCAAACCATCCTATGAGTATATGGTTTTATTTCTTTTAAACAGAAAACATGAAAGAGATATAGTAACTGCTTTTTTTAGAAAAGCTATATACTTCTAAGTTTTGGTTTTAAGGTTTTCCTTTGATTCTACTATAAGAGTATGAATTTAATTACCTAAAATCTTTAACAGGTAAGATTTTTAGCTGCTTATCCATTTAAATTATATAGCATACCAAAAAATAATTAATGAGAAATATCTGAATGTCCACATGAAATAAACTAAATGCTCATACCAAGGATTATAGTAACTATACAGATTATTTCAACATTTTCATTTTAACATTTGTTTCTAGGTACAGTAGGTAAGATTGTAAAGCTAGTTTGAACACCCATTTTTATCTCATTACGGTATTCTTAGTGTCTTGCTCAGTGTCTCTGACAACCCTCTATAGAATTCATTTCTCTTCCTCTTCTTTGGTGACTTAGAAGTTGATTTACTACAGTGGAACCATCCAGGCAAGACCAACACCATGCCCTCCCATAGGATCCTTATATCCATTCCACAGCTTAGTAGTTTAGCTGAACAGTGGGAGGAAATCTGGCTGTGCCACAGAGCTCGCCGAGTGATGATCGGTGCTCACGGCTGCTGGTTCAAAAGCTGCTACTGACTTAACACTAAAGACATCCATCAGGAGGCTAGCAAACAGCATTTTAGAAGTGACCAATTCTGGTACACAGCTAAAAGAAAAGACATGGAATTTAGTTGCTTTCAGTCTGCTTTGTGTGCTTTTGCACTGAATAACGGTAGGGCTAGAACACTGTGGTACAAAAACTGTATGCACACACACCTAAAACACAGGTGACCCAAACAAACACATGCTTGGATATTTTGCAATTACCATTCAAAGTATTTTATTACGGACAACAAGCACTATGCAATCACTTGTATAAACACAGAAAAGGAGTATACCATGCACAGGAAATGCTGGCAAAGTCTTGATCACACACTTCTTCATGTGTCCATGGAATACAGGCACCTCACTCCCAAATAATTAAAAAAAATTAAGCAATCATAAATTAGACACCCAGTGGCAGATTAAGGGCAGATTCTTCATACACAATGATCCAGACCCTGCATGCTGCAGAGGGCCTCCCAACTTCCTTTTCATGTGAGCACTGGATACTGCCAGCAATAGCTCAGCTGATTGCTGCAGCTGCCAGCTGCTAGCCTGTTGCTAGACTTTTGGGGACAAGGAGAAGGCAGCAGGATAAAGCCTCTTTTACTTTTGGGATTTCTCCAGATTTGCAGGAAACACTACAGGGCTCCATGGCTACATCCATCTGCTTAGACAAGACTGTTGGAGAACTCAGCTCCTCTGGAGGAACAGAAAGTAAGCAAGCAGTGCATGCTTCTCAGAAAAGACATACAAGAAAAAACAGACAGTTGCTAGAGGAGTTTAAGACTTCTTGACCATACCCACTTTTTTTTTTTTAGGGACATAAGTGGATGAAATTAAATTTGTCACAAGAATCCATTTTTACGTAACAGGTAGTAGTTTGGTCTACACTTCAGTTTACTAACATGTTCACTATTAAAACAAAAAACTTTTACCACTTTGAATTTTACCAGTGCTGCATTTTTTAACTCGGGAAGTCTGTTTTACTCCTAAGTTTTCTGCTAAACTGCCACAGCACTAGCTGAATCTCTTTAAAAAACCTAAGGTGTCTGGATGAGGTGTGCCTATTCACCTAGGTGATCTTCCTACACTTACCACGTATCACTCCTCCATTCCAGCACCAGCAAATACAACTAGACAGTACCAAGCACTCAGTTGCAAACAAAATCAGAAGAAATCTCGATACAAAGTTCAGGCACCAAATATAATGATAGAATATATTTGGTGGGGGGCAGTGTGTGTGTGTGCACACGTATGTATGTGTATCAACTGTCAGCAACCAGAATTTCAGACACAATCTGTGGAAAAAAAAATCACAATTATGCAGGACTTTACAGTAAAACTGTTGCTGAGTATACCAACTCATATCATGAAGACAATTAGTGCCTGCAAATCATAGAAAGCTCACAATAAAATTATTAACTCTCCATTTTAAGTAGCATTTAAATGTTGCGTACTACCTAAGGCATTACCCCATACCATTACTGTAAGAATAAAAATATACACCAAAACGGCTGTTTGTTCACTAAGCAACATTGTTCCCATACACTGCAAACTAGTTTGTTTGGGTTTTTTCTCTCCAGTAATTAAAGCAGACCAAAATTCACACTCACAAGGGAACAAAATTAAGACCATACAGGGGACAGTAATTCTGACATTTTATACATTCAGAATGCTTTGGAGTTTGGCAATTCACTGCTTTTAATATATTTTAAAATACATATTTACACTTTGTTAGACACACAGGAAACACTAGACTCATCTACTTGAATTACATAAATAATATTTATTTCCAACATCTCAAGATCATGTGCTAGTATTTAAATTCTGTAAGCTAGCTTAAAGAGCAAGCAAACTGTCATACGTGATGATACAGGGTTTCACAAAAACAACTTAAAATGAAATGTTTAATTTTTAAATTCATACAGTAGACTAATTAGACTAAATATTTCATGCTCCTATATACACCCTCCTTTTCATTCCTCAAATTTCCTTCATAAAATTTCTCCCAGAGCATTCTAAAAATATGTAACAAAGCTTGAGCATGACAGCACTCTGAACTATTAAAAATGAAGTGCAAGAAACATTATTTGCTCCAACTTCAAATGTTTCTACTTAAAAAACTCCACACCCTCTAGATGTCAAAGCGCTTTTTTTTTATTTTTTTTTAAATACACAAACATAGTCCTATCTTATGTTTTATAAATTCTGGCTGTTTAGCATGATTTTTGCCTAACTGCAAGGATCCCCAAGACTCCCTCCAGGAGCTAGATGACTTCAGAAGTTACATAAAAATTTGGAAAAGGCTAATGAAAACCACAGTACTACGGGTACAGTGGATTTAAAAATGACTAGTGTCATGGTTGCTACAGGAGACATTAAATTTCAGTTCTTGTCAAACACACTCAGCTGCTGACCTACAAAAGATACAAAGCCCCTTTGTTACCAGCTAATCTACATTTTAGCAGGCCTTTTGCTTTACTTTCTAACACAAGAATTTCTGGCAGGGTCATATCCTTAACAAACTATTCCATATTTTTTAAGTAACCTGTCCATTGTGTATTAACACACACATCCTAAAACCCCAAACTGATACACCAAATGCTCTCTTTTGATAGCACTACTTTGTAAAATAATGTGATCAACATCTTACATAATTATGCAGTGCTCGCCCCACTTCAATTTTTGGTACTAAGGAAAAGAAACCAGAGTTCACACAAAAATCCACGCTACCAGGCCCAGACAATCCTGTATTACCGAGTGATTGCTGCACAGCTGTCAGTCCTTTCAATCAGCTGACAGTACAGCATAGCCAGTTCAAAGAAGTGCAAGTTGGGCATGCTAAAACAGGGCGTCTAGAAACTGCACTGTCCTTACTCCAGCTTAATTCCAGGAACCTAAGATCTCAAAAAATTGGATCAAGTAACAGGATTTTGAACGTGCCAATCTGATAATTCTGTAATTTGTAAATAAATAAACTGAACAAAAATTAAAAGTTTATGCCAACTTCAAATGTGAGGTCTACACGTAGCTATTCAATAATAAAAGCAGCAAGCTGTAAGTCACCCTTCTCTCGAACTCTAAGTCGTCCAACAACCAAATTTTTTTATTGCAGATGCTCTATTTTAGATTCTTTTGTCATGAAAAATCCAAGAACAATGAGCAACACCACATCTCAATTTTTTTTTCTGGCATTTTCTCATCCTCTCTCATTATAGTAATGCAAACTGAGCCACAGGCCACTTATGGCAGACTTTTAAAACAAAAATTATTTTGCAGATATAAAGAAAAGGAAGCAAAGTGAACTACATGTTTACGAGTGCCAAACTCTCCATCCATGTCACTGAACTACAAAGGATTCTGTATGTAGAAATTCTCTCCCTGACAGCATGTTCCTCAGCTCCTTCCAGTTCCATGGAGGACATTTCATAGAAACTCCTCTCTGCTAAGATGGGAAGAAGCATCCGTGGACTGCAATCCTATACCATACCAGGGTTTGAAAAAACTTGGGAGGGAAGAGCACATCCCCGGTTGGCAAATTCACACAGAATACCAAACAGGCCTGGTCACAGTGTGCAGCTACTCACAAGAAACATTCCAGGCTACCAAGAAAAATTCACATTGCGATGTGTTGTGGACAATACAGGACTGGTGCCACCATTTCAGAGGAAAAACACAGCTCCATCTGTCACAGGGTCTGATAGCGCAGTGCAGCTGCCACTGACACATGGTTAGGAAGTACAGCTGGAAACAGTCACAAACAAGAACGCAGCATGTGAAAACCTTCAATTACTTCTATCTGGGCAAACTACTTCTTAATTTCCTCTTCCACACCTTCCAAGAAAGGTTTTAGCAGAAAGTTAAACAATGTTTAAAACTCAGAACAGCACAGAGCTTTAACTTTCAGTAGAGAAAAGTTTCAAAAATAATGCGTATATAAAACATGACTGCCACAGTTCGTATTGCCTGAACATGGACTTTTCACGCACAAACCAAGCACTATAGTCAACCACACGAGAGTTATTAATTTACCATGAAAGAATACGTTTAAATAGCAAATCACCAATAAAGTACTTGGCCTGCACTATGCAGGTCAAAATCATTTAACTGATAGTGGTCCCTTCTGGTTTTTCTTCTGAGGATATTATTAAATTCAGACTTGCTTGATCCTTTTCATACAGCCACACTGTTGCATTTTTCAGCCTAACACTGTCTAAATGTGAAAAATTACTTTCTCT
This sequence comes from Ibycter americanus, assembly GCA_035590275.1. NCBI lineage: Eukaryota > Metazoa > Chordata > Aves > Falconiformes > Falconidae > Ibycter > Ibycter americanus. Next base: position 29,094,019 of record JAVJGI010000063.1, read on the forward strand.
TGTAGGACAGAAAAATCGTATTTCAATAGGTGAAAGCTACCTGTCCAGTATCAGTAATGCAACTTACATATTAAAATCAGAATTAGAGACTCATTGCTATTGTAATTTGGGTAATTCCCTTTCAAAGTCTCCTTTGGCTCATAACTGTAGAAACCACATAACAGTAAAACCAGACTGAAGTCTCTTCGGATTGTAAACTCGTGTTAGTGACTGACTGAAGCTGGCTGATAACCTGATTCCCTGCTCACCCCTCTTTCCTGGGCACACATTTCACAAGCACACATCTATCTGCAGGAAGTGCAAAGGAAGACAAACATCCCTATAGTTATGGTTACTTCCCAGAATTATTTGATGTATGCCACATACTATCTTTAACGATAAATCCTTCCCCTACCCAACATACATTTTAGCTTAGGCAACACAACTTCATTAATAGCTTTAAGTGGTGGACTGGCTCTTGACTAGTATTCCGTGTATAAGAAGCTGCACAAGGAAAAGGTAACACTGAAGGTATGGTTAACACAATATAAATCCTTCCCTCCTATCCGGACTTAACACTGATCACTTAAACGTGACTTACGTAACACAGTAAGCTGTCAGACTACACAGAACAGTGTATCTGATCTGGTGTCCTCAGCAAGTGTTGGGAGATCCCCGTAACATCTTGGCTGTTAGCAAAAATTAAGAGGAAGTGAGGGAAGGAGGATTAAACACCTTAGAAAACACTGAAGTAAAAATTAATTCAGACCTGAAGACACTTTAAAATACACAAAAACGTATTTAAGTCCATTGCCTCCCCACCCCCCCAGCCCTGCCCCAGTTTAGCCAAGATGAGTAACTGTTGGAGAAGGCAGAAGTGACTAAAAGTGTGCATACAGGGAGGAGTGCAGTCCTACCAGCTTATTCCCATACCTAAAGTCCTATGTAACAACTTCTTTACAGGAATTAGAAATGGCCAGAAAATAGCTGTTCAAAGAAAGCAGAAGTAATGTCAACTTTTTGGTCACCAAATCCTGACTTATAATACACCTAAGTCTGTTTCTACTAAAGCAACTGGAACACAGAACCAAGATATGCTACTGTTCAGACTTAAAAAACAAACTAAACCAACCCCACCCCCCAAAACCCAAACCCCAAAACCACAGAGAAAAAACCCCACACCTATGGATGTGCCTAACGTCCTTTCCCATATTTTGAAAATAAAGAGGAGGCTGAATAGTATTCATTAAGTAGAGGAAAGGAACGAGAGGAAGACTTAGTACAGAATTAGTCTGGAATTCATAACCTTCCCACTGTCACTTCACTATTTGTGGAAGTAGAGAATAAATATGTACCATACACTAGTATTTTAGGAGCTGAAATGATGTTTACAAAGCACTTGGGAGTAAGTTTTACCTTGATTTAAAAGTTAATTGGAACCCCAGGAACACAACCTGTTTATGTTATGTCTAACGTTACCTAGAAAATTCCTGCACTTCAAGGACATCCTCCTAAGTTCCTTACTCCCATTTTACTTCATAAAGCACTGGTAAGAGCTTTGCTTTACCGACTACTGCAGCTAAGTTACAGAGCACACTTCACTCTGAAGAAGAAACTTTCTTTAGGATGTGTAGCTTCCACAAGCTACATCAAGTGGATCTGGGCTGCTTAAAACAGTATATGGATCATATTCTCAGCAGCTGATATTTATCACTACAGGCTAATATAGATGGCTGCTGAGGCAGTACCAGTTTTAAGCAGAGAAAAAATTCCATCCTTAAAAGAGAACAAACTAAACCATTGCCACTCTTTTCCTTCCTCTCCCCCTCTACACTTGTATATTTAATTCTGCATTTACAAATAAAGCTCACAGGTATGTATTTTTAATGACAGCGTGTTTAGCAGATTTTTTTTCCTCAGGAATTTTGGGTGCATTTTTTTTTTTAGCCTAAGAAGGGCTCAGAATCATTTAAACTAAGGGTCAATAGTAGTTAGCAAAAGCTAACTAAGTTAGCTTAGTAACAGAGTTACTAAATCTAGAAACTCCCATAGTAAAACTAAACTGTAATTAAATGAGAATATAAAGGAATCCAAACAACAAGAACCAAACCACCACGGTTCCACAAAAGTATCTCACTGGAGAGACAAATGATCATTAGAACTGCAAATGCAATGACATACCTCTTCACAGCTTGTTCTAATCAGCTGAACAGTTCTCAATTGGTTTTCTTTACAGTATCTATGTACTTCAAATACAGAGATACTGGATGTATTCACCTACATAACACTGACATGCATTTTAGGGTTATAGTGATTTAAATAAAGATCCATTAACAACAACAGTTATAGCCTATTAACTATAGCAAATCAGCATGCCCATACTTTTAACAGAAAAAAATCAGACCATTAACAGTAAAAGCAACGAAGGGGAAAACGAAAAGAAAAAAAAAAGCATCTTTTTTCCTGATAGAGGACCATGCATATATTCTAGGTCTCTATATGGGATATTTAGGTAAATAAATTCCAATAACCAAATCAGAAACTGCTTTTAACAGAGTAGCACAGAACAGTTCTTCAGTATTCAAAGTGCCTTCTCCTCACAAGACAGGACTGTAATACTCAATTTCAGCAGCTGAACCAGGGACCTCACCATAGAATTGAGGCCGTAGTCAACAAATTTCCAAGAAATGTGATCGTATGGCAGTATTAAATTCTTTGTTACATTATACAACTTCCTCATTATAAAGGGGGGGGGGGGGGAAAAAGTAATGCAAATTCAGACTAGTCAAAGCAAAGACCTTATACTATCCCATGAGCCTAAAGCACTTTATACTATATATTACACCGTTTTCAAAAATTGTTTTTCAGTTTACAATTCTAGCCCAGAAAAATAACATCTACAGCTGATTATCAGAACACATGCTATGCACATGAGATATGATTTCATAAAAACATACAAGTAGTTACCCTTAGAAAACAGAAAGGAGTTCAGGCAGGAAGATTCCAGATTTTGCATAAAGTGTGGTCATCCAAGAGCCTTGAACTATTCAAGAGGCCCAGCCATCCACCGAGGTAGGATGATGTGACACTTGAGGGGAAAAACAAAACAAAAACAAAAACCAAGAGTATTTCATTACTATGTGATATTTTTTAAGTATTAAGCACACAATTCAATACAATTTTTTAAATTGAGTGTGCTAAATCCTATTGAAAGAGGAAAACTGAGTAAGAAAAACTGAAGTTCATGAATACACTGAAATAAGAGGACGTGAGAGTTTTACCTATGAACACATTAAATGTCAAAATTATCTTCCATAAATGAACACTACAGAATAGAACACTGATCATCTAAGTGTTAGGCTTTAGGAGAAGAACTTGCATTGATACTTCTGCACGTTACTGAACACCGATTTACAGTCGTAATCATGTATCAGGAAAGACAATACCATGAACTGTAAAGACGTAAATTTCAGAATTATCCCAACATTTACTGGCTGCAAAAGGAGTTAAGATTTTTATTAAATTCCCCAACTTTCCTAATTTTCAGCATACACAAAACCAGTATGAGAAGATAGGTGGCAGGATGTCCTGTGATTGCATGTAACACTCAGCACAGCATCATTTTAATCAAAACTGTGATAAAGCAACATCTGCAGTTTGGCTAGAGACCACATGGATTAAATCATGGATTAGATCAAGGCACTGGAAACTCGTGGGAAATGTGAAAAGGCTGAAGTGACAATAAACTATGGACTAAGCTAGAAGACTAAGCTGCTCGATCCATGCTCTTAAGGTCTCAACACCACCTGAAGAATCAAAGTTTTAATTCCAAGAATTAAAGCCCTTATACATGCCAACAGCCTCCCATACAGATTATATTTAACATGTTTGTTTGTGCACAGTATATGTGTGCACACATAGACACCTGTCCCCCAACTACAGCAAACCAACTGCTTCACAATTTTATCACAAGAGCATGAACCAGTACTTACACAGATAAATACAGTCCTTCACGATCAAGGGTTTATACGTTACTTTACAAATATCAATACATGGTGCAAGGCAGTCTTACATTTAGACAGATGGACAGTAAAGGAACAAAGTTCATCTTACATAGCAACTAATAGCCTGATGCTAGCAAAGGGCTACTCTGTTTACAGAACTTGGAACTGTAAAGATGCAGTAAAACAGCAGCAGAACACCTGTGACCTAAGAACACCAAATCTAACCCACAGCAATAAAAACATTATCATCTCCCTCCTCATTCTAGAAGCTGACTTCTTTCCCATCATAAAGAGATCCAGGCTATTTGTAAATAAAAACACCAGAACAAATAGACAAATGAAAATTCATAACCTATTTGCTTTGAAACAGTGGCACTTCAGAAGGTCACTACTGAGGTTTATTAAAGTGTACCTGTTAGGTCACCGTAGAGGTGTACATTCATTGCATTTTCTACACAATTAAAAGAAAAGAACACGTTTTACAATATGAAGTCTTTTTAGCATTAAAGAATCCTAAAATCTAACAAGCATACTAAAATGTTGAAAAGTTTCAGACTTCAGCACCTTTGTTAAAAAAAAAAAGCTAAAAGCCTCTGTTAAAAAATTAATACTGTTAATTGTATTTTAGAAGTCCAACCTTTTCCTAGAAGGTGCTGAAGTCCAAGAAGTTATCAGATTTAATTCCTTTATTACATACTTTAAAGGAGTCCTGCAAAACTAACTGTTGAAGTTAAGATTTTTGCCCTATATGATTTCACACACTGGGACAAGTGTCAGGAAGAAGCACAGAGGTAAGGTTACTAGGTTTAGTTTTTTACAATGTGTTAAAAAAACCCCAAACCATAGAAGAGACACAGTAGCCGTAAATCACCATGAATTACATGTCCAGTAGATTATTTTTTCTTTCGTTTTCTTTCACTGTCTTCCCTTGCAGTCTCCTAGTACCTGTTTACGGGTCACTTTACAAATTTGAGATTATAGCATTCATTTCAACGTCAATGGTATTTTCCATATCGCAGTTAACTGCGTGAATTAAAGCACCTTCGCTGAATCAGAAACAAAGCAAAAAATTACTGCACAGGGGCTCCTACCTATGTTTCTGGAACTGAACTGTTCCAACATAGTTTGGAAAATTCCAGGCCTATCTAGGGCAGGATTATTAACCGCATCTATTAGCGAGATGAATTTACAACACGCATAAAAGAGACCAAGCTTACGCTCCTCCAGTCTCATCCACCGACTTGTAACTCGGACTAACGCACACGTTTCCCGAGTGAAACAAAACCTGCTCTTAAAAACGTAACTGCAAGAAACACGCAAGTCGCAACGATCGAGAGGCAGCGATCAGGTGGGCCAGAATTAAAAGGCTTGCGACGGAGGGAAAGCCTCTTTCCTGCCCCCCTGCCTGAGCCCCCCTGCGAGCGCAGCCGCCCCGCCGCAGCCCCGGCCGCCTGCCACCATTTGGCCTTTGTGGAAGGCGCCTGGCTGGTACTTCCTGCAGGCGGCCGCCCGCGCCTCCCCCCGCAGCGCGGGCAGCGGTAACCAGAGACAACCCCGGGCTTCCCGAGCTGCGAAAAGTTAACACTCCTCCCCCTTCCTCCGCCCCAGCGCACCAGAGACCCCGGCCAAGCTACTTATAACTGCGCGAACAACTTCCACCGCAGTCCCCGCGCCTGACGCCCTGCCCGCCGGCCTCCCCGCCCGCGGCCGCGCGCCGCTCCGCTCCCCGCACCCAGCCCCACCTCCTCAGGGCCGCCAGCCCCCCCCACCTGTCCCCGCT
>JAVJGI010000063.1:29101022-29111544 GCA_035590275.1 Ibycter americanus
TAAAGATGAGGTAGCTTTGGCCACGCTCAAACCCCGTATATTTGCTTTCCACTGGCGTTTGCGTAATCAAGTCCTATTGGCACAAGAGTGTACAAACCAGATTTCAAAATCTGACGTTCAAGCATTTGTAAAGATTGATTTTGAGCCTTTGTTGAGCCCTACCCAGGGCTGGTAGGTGAAGCCCCCGAAAGCCGCCCAGCTCCCTCAGTGGGTTTAGGTTTGCAGGGTGGTCGGAGAGCCAAGGGAGCGCGCCCGCCCCGGCGCGCTCTCCCTACGTGGAACACCAGCGCAGCCCAAATTCACACAGAGGTTACACGCTGGTCTAATAACCACCACAGAAACTCTGTCGGAGATTATCTACAACTTTGATGAAAGATCAGCTGCTTTTTTCTGATTATTCAGCTGAAGAAAACCGATGGCTTTTTGAAACCCCTCAGGTCCAACAGATTGAAACCCTGGTGCCTGCCGATGGGCGCTTGCGAAGGGGTGGGAGAGCACAGGGCCTGTGACCCGGCGGAGGGGGGGCGAAGGGCATGGAAAGCTGTGGCCGAGCCCCGCAGGACCCACGGCTGGAGGCGAGGGGACCATCTCTCCAGGCCACCTCTCCCCCGCAGCCTGCCGCCACCGATTTCTGGGCCACAGCTGTGCTCTGACCTCCCTGCCGGGGGTCACGGAGCACAGAAGGGGAGCTAGTGCTGCCACAAGAAGCGTTAATGAATCCTTTCTGGCACGATGCCGGGCTGCGTTGGAGAGGAGGATGCCTCCCCGAATGGCTGAGGGGTGACACCCCTGCCCCCATGGTCCATCTGCTGCACCAAGTATAAGCAGGGGGCTGGTGGCAGTGCTGAAGGGGAGGAATGGACCAAATATCCCCCTGTACCCCTTCCCTTCCCACCACACACTGTGGCTTAAGTGGAAGAGTAACTCCAGAGATGTTCAGGATTCTTCTATCTGCTCAAGTCAACCAGGGACAACCAGAAATATTGCACCAGGACCGACCCCTGCCATATGCTAGGGATTATCTCCAAGGAATAGATACAGGATAGGCGTACAAGGGTAGTTGGTGTCGAAGGGACAGATCACATCATTAGTGATTATGTCTAATGCAACACATAATTTAACTGGCAGCGTCACCGAAGTGTTTTAATAACTTGAGCAAAAATGCGGTATTCTAGACTTGACCCCCGCTGACCAAAACTGTATGATCTCCGGCAGTGGCACAGCGGACAACTCATGCCTCTCACCAGCTACAGCGCGTGGATGCCATACCTGAGCCACACTGCCATCCTCCTCCCAGAAAGACATCAACACCAGTCACCCTGCTTCCCCCACTCCTTAAGTGATTAACCTAATGTGGTTAGCTGTTTTGTAACCAATTTTTGTTTTGTTTAACAGAAAAGGGTGCCTGTGCCTCCTACAGCAGGCATTTCTAGAAAGGTCAGTTCCACTTCATACATGCTCTAACAAGATCTACAAAAAAAAAATTAACATGGAGTTGTTCAAATACACGCATCAGAACTGTAGATTTATAGCCTAACATTTGGAGACGGTTAACAGAAATTACACAAAATACACTAATTATTTGCAAACGTTTTTGTCACTTTTTTGCTCATGTCAACAGTGGGACTCACAGAAGAGAACTGGAACCTAGTTTACCTTAGCGATGTTTATGTCCCGCACAACTCAAGCTAGAGGAGCCGTGCTTGCCTCACAGGCTTAAGAATTCAGAGGTCTGAGCTGGCATATAAGGTCTTTCTTGACAAAAGTTTTCTTTAAAGGGCTCTTACTTTCTCAAATGAGGTCACGTTCTAGGAGTCTTTAATGCTCTCCTTGAGGCAAACAGAGGACTTAACAATACGATTTTTTTTATGATTTAAACATGGTCTTTCAGTATGACTTACTATACTTACCTCAGCAGGCCAGAATACCATTCTCATGAGCAGCATTTTTGCTTTTGCAGCAAATTTCACATTAACCAGAAAAAAAACCAACCCCAAAACCAATCAGGGTCTCTATATCACTCATCTGAAAGTCTTACTGGAGGTCAGCTACTTCTACTTACCTTCATACTAGGCGTCTATTCAAAAACACAGTTCCAGGAACACAGGAACTAATGAAGACTGCTTTCTTATGGATTTATGCCTGTGATTAATTGCCTCTGTGTCTAAGGTACAAGCTCTAATTGAAGCTGGTCTCATGCCTGGAAACTTATGTCTCTCCCTTATCTGGATTACTGGATATCAGTACAGAAACCAGTTTTCTTCTGATCTCTTTCACCTCCCCACTTAAAAAAAAATAATAAAATTCTAAAAATACAATGACTGTGAGACCTGCCAGATTTGGTTGAAATTAATTAGCTGTTCCAAAGCTGAATGACAGAATGATCCTGTATGCCATACTTCCATAGCAAAGTGAGAAAGAGTAGTGCCTAATGCCCTAAAGTCTTGTTAGTTTTGCCACCTCTTTTTGGTGGTAAAGCCTCTGTGAACTACTAACTGATCCTACACTTACTCAGATTTAAAAAAAAAAAAAAAAAAGCTACGACTGAAGATGGTAAATTAAAAAAAAACCCCAAACACATTATTTAATATTTGTCAGAGTACTAAATAAGCCATTATTCTGTCAAAAGAATCACAATTTACAGGGAAAAGCGCTTTCTCTATATACCTTTCAAACAAAGCAGAGGCACATAACCAAATCATGTTACTGGGCTTCAATTAAATAACCTTTCAACAGTTTTGTCTTAAACTTCAGTCAGCTCACTGGACAAAAAAAATCCCACCAAGTACTTTCCACAGCTAGCATTTCTCTCAGTAATGATCTCAAACACAGAAAAGTGAACTTGTTAATAAGTGCTGGTTTTCTCCTGTTGAGTATTTATTTTGGTGGGGTTTTTTTTAGCAACATACCTGTTTTTCCCTTTAGAAGTCCTGTTTAGGAAGCTTGTGCAACCGAGGTTGAAGTTACATTACATTTTCTTGATCTCCAAGACTTGTCTGCAATTGGCACATGAAAACCACAATATACTGTTCCTTTGTTGAAGTATTTTACTACTGCAGTACGTACTTGCCACTTCCCACATGCTCCCAGGGGACTTCCAAATACAGCAGATGTGTGGATACAATTTTTTTAATTCTGTTTTTGCAAGAAGTCATGTAACCACCTGTATCTTCAATTATTCTTCCCTAAAATGATGACAGCTGAAATTACTGAATGTTTTCCCTGCAATGGAAAGTTGTCTCTAGTTTTATATTTTCCTGTTGACATCAACATTTGCCACAGTAATTCTTCAGGTCATAAAACACTCATTTTGGGGGAATCCTGGTTGAGCAAAAGAGTAATTGTTTTTTTCTAAAAAAAGCTAACATATAAACTTATAAAAACCATGTCAGATAATAACATTTTAGTATTTTTCACTAGCTTTAAAAAAAATCCAAAAGTCACTACAGACATCTATATAAATCTTTTTCCTGACACCTTGAATGATTCAGCAGGATTTCATCTCTTCGTGGAATTTCCTTGAAAAAAATAGGAAAATTTAGCTTAACTATCAACTTTGCAAGAGACACCAAAAAGAGTTTAGACAATCCGTGTGCAAGCTTATAGCTGAACGAACTAAACTGACAAAAATACATGTTTCTAAGAGGTATTTCTTTGGAACTTGGTGATTTTGTATTTTTATTATTAGTCACATAGTATGAAATCACATTCATTTAAGAGTTGATGAGCAATCAAAATTTCTCATGATCAGTCATGGTTTTTTTGTGCATGAGGGACTATACACATCCTAGACCCGAGACAAAAAATACTTTCACTTTGAACAGAAGTCACACTTGAAAGCATTTTTATTTGTCTTATCCTAGGTGTCAGCAAATAAATGGATATTTTTTTCATCCTAGCTTTTGACAGTTTGTTTAGTTATATGGCAATATGGAATAAGTTGCAGAACTGTAAAGCAGTCATACTCTCAAATCAATATTCTGAGGCACAAGACATCCATAATGGGCTGATAATTATAATATAAAACTATACTATCTGTCAACTGACAATGCTTTTTGAAATGCCTACTAGAGCAGTCCAGACATACCTGAGACTTCAAAAACAGTCTAAGGACAGCCTTGAAAACAGGTAATTCCTGGTGAGTGTGAAGACCTCTATGTGAATCCCTAACCTGCTCAACGCTGAAACCCCTCACAGCTGCACCTCGGCGGCGGTCTGGAAAGGTGCTTTTCATCCCAAGAAACGATTCCCTCTTCATTTACCAAATTTGTTCTTTAGGCAAATTGGCTACATTCATAGACAGGCAACACCTTTTGCTAGGTAACTCACAGTGCTGTGGAAGAGAGAGATTTAAAAAGCCCAACAAAAACCAAACAGGGAAGTGATAAGCAGACAAGTGAGGAGAAATAAACAGGCACAGAGACAGAAGGGGACAGATACTCAAGGTTACCTGAGAAGGAAGCACATTTGATGTCAGCTATTTGCTTGAATAGCAAGTCGACAGCTGAGTTATGTCGTTCAGACCAAACAGCCTTGTTTCAGACACGGCGTTGACTGCCGTGCAAGTTTCACGACTCTTTTCCCTAGGAGCACATAAAAGAAAAAAGGCTGGTAGAAGTGGCAGCAAAATCTGGTAGAAGCCTTTCCTAATTTAACAAAGGTTAAATTATTTCCCATTTATATGCGGAAATTAAGAAAATCACCACCAGCAAGTATCATCCCGTGCCATTTGTAGTTACAGTTCATAAAACAGGTAATTTTAAAATTCGCCGTCTTACAGGCACTCTGTCATTTCTGATGTCTCCAAGTATATTAGAGGAATAGAGAGGGGAAATACAGTGCATTAACCTTTAAGTGATGCATATTTAGCGAAGACCTCTTTGGACTAGCAAAGAAATGACAATGCAAGTTAGAAAACAAAGCTCCCCGCTCCCCCCACCCCCCTGCCCCCCCCCAGGAGAAGTGAAGGTACTCAGCAGAGCAGCTGAAGCAGACCAAGGCACGCCAATACAGCAGTAGAGAGACAAGCTGATCTTACACTGACTGGTCCTTGCAAAGTCAGACCAGGTCTAGGCACACATCAGTTCTGTACAGTGACTGTGCAAGTTTCAGCAATACAAATTCTTATACCTGCTGAAGACTTGAGCCAAGATATCAGGCATGTAAAAGCACGTAAGATTTGGCATAACTTTTAAGAACATCATAAAACAGGATATATATTTGTTTAAATGCTTAACTACATAAATGCATACTTACCTAATACCTGTCCCGTTAAGCCAAGTAGTCTCTACAAATTGCTCTAACCAGGCACAGCTTCCTCAGTAAAGGAAGGCATCCAGCTACATGCTTTGTACGGCGAGACATACAGTTATGTATATATACACATGTGCATTTGACATATAGAGTTTAAGAATTATGAAAAAATTATACTAATTCCTATCTGTAACATGGAGACTGATGCACACTAAGCAGGGGGAGGAGAGCATCTTTTTAAACACCTTAACATGCAATTGCTCATTTAATGACAATGGGGAGGGGGGCACAGAGGGGAACACCCACAGTTGTTCAAACCCCTAGGTTTTCAGCGACAGTTCAGAGCACTTTTGGGGAACCTTCCCAGAAGGACAAGAAGATATTTAGTTATTCAACTCAATGCTGATGTTCCCTTTATAAAACTTTGAAACTGCTTGGCTTTCTGCTTTACCCTAAGGCATCTGCTGTCCAATTCAGTGGACCTATTCACACACAGAAAAGCATCAAGAAAAATTTCCTGCAGATTTATAATTTTGAAGGAATCTCTGATATGACAACAAACACTGCCAAATAAAACAGCCTGTTATTTCACTGCGAGATATGACAGTTCACATCAATATTTGTACCCTCCTGAAGCAGTATGTACTACTGCTACACTTTTCAGTTATGAGTGATATCTCTATTGATGAAGACATGTAGTATTGGCTTGTTTCTTTGGTCCACCTACATCATATGGACTAAAATTGCAAGTATCTGTATGGTATTTCATCCTTTAATATGAAGTTATTAATCAATCTTTAATTGAGGAAGCAATGTTGAATTACTACAGCAACTACAGATCATCTCATGCCAAGTCTGATATAAGAAACACTTTCAAATTCACTAAAGACTCATACTAACTGCATGGTTTCATGCGACTGAGCTAGTATGCATTCAACTACAGAGTCTGAAAAATTTAGCAAAATTATACCATTTTTGCCCAAACCAGATGCTTCTAAAGCACTTGTCGAAACCATGAGCTCAGTGGTCTTTTTTTATGCAGGTGACACTAGAACATCCATAACACCCCACCACCCCCACCGTCTCCTTTTTAGGTGTTTGAGAATCTGAAAAGGGTAGTGTGTAGCAGGTAAGGTCACTTGAGGGAAGGCAGAGTCTGTCGGACGCAGAAGGGTACTCTTCACATTCAGTGACTCACTTGGCTCAAGTCTACAGAAAACAACAGAGTTTCTGGTGGTTATCTTCCCCTGGCACAACCAATGCTAACACATTCCAGAACCAATCAATCCTTTCTGCCCTTCTCCACCTCCCTGCTAGTTTGGGGCTCTTCCCCAGTACCAGCTTGTGAAGGTAAATGTTTGTCATTTTATAATAAAATCATACACTGTACTTGGTCTATCCCTTTCCCCTGAAGAAGTCTCATAGAAATAAGTTTAATTATACACACTCTAAAACGAATGTGAGTACTTGAAGACAAGAACACCATCCCATGTTGTTTTATCTTCTGTTATTAAAAAAAAGCCAAGAGGAAACGCTTGGTAAGAGCAGAGCATATTAATTATGACAAGACATCATGACATACCAGTTGAGATTTAAAGGCCGCTAATAACACTTTTTGTAGTAATTAGTGCAAGATAGTTATCCCATATAAACAAATATTTGATGGTAGACTTCAGTGATAAACAATTCACTTGATGACATTTACATATAAATACACATAAATAAAAACCTATGTAATTTAGGTTTGTAGTTAACAAAAAGTATGGTCTGAAATGAATTAAATGTAATTGTATCTAGCTGGATCAAAGCTCTTCCTCTAATGATACTCAAGTATATGGGGTATGAAAAACATAACCGTACAATTCTCAATTTAGTAAAGTACTACTCTCTAAAACAGAATGATGAAAACAGCTCTTACATTTTAATGTAAAGTATAAAATTGTATATTACATTTACATACGCTTTACTGAACTACATTGGGTAGCTCACGTTAAAAAAAAAAACATCCCTTTTTGAAAATCTTTCAAAAAATACATCAACTGCGGATACGATCAAAAGTTACTAAGTCAGCAGCTGACATAACATCTGTAGTAAAAATATATTTTAGGAAAATACCTGGAAAAATCTAAACACCAATAAACACTTTAAAACTATTTTGAAGTAAAAATTGTAGCAAAAACCAGAACAAGCTAGCTAGGATAACAGGAACTATTGCATACTGCTCTTTAAGAGCCATGTAGCGACTTAGAACAGAAGCAGCAGACAGGGTAGGAGTTTTGCGGTGTAGCAGAGTGGAAACCGGAGGAAAATAGGAAACCAGTTACCCAACTTCTCTCTATGTTTATTACCATTTTGACTGGGAGAAGTATAAGAAAAAGATGAGAGAATCCCTCTCACTGAGCATATCCTCCATCAAAGGCTAAAACAAATTGGTAAAAGGAACCCAATTTCAAGAGCCTTGGACCCCCAACTTACAAACTTATGTACTTACAGTTCAATGGGCAATAAATCAGATTATTACACTACAAGTTGCAGGTTAACTTTAAGAGTTAACACTATTTTGCAATATGAAGTGCTTTTTAATATATGTATCTATATAATATATAGATATTTGTAAAATACACGTGCAGATTTGATAGAACAAACTGTGGAAATAGCTTTCTCGAGTCTTTTCTTCCCATTAACAGATCTTTATCTCCTACAGAAGGAGTTTCAGGATTCAACAAGGATCTCCACAATATGATCAAGCTCATTAAGATCAGATTTAAAATTAGAGTTAGAAGCTGTAGCTGTTGGAGACGAAAATGTTTCAAGCCCATCACAGTGTCCCATTTTTGTGTTGCTCATCATGCCTGTTAACATAGTATCAAGATCATAGTAAGAATTGTCAACTTCTGAAAACAGATCTTCAACAGAATTAGGACTTTTATTCTCCAGTGTCTCAAATATTTGATCTAATGACTTTTGAAAGTTTCCTTTATTTTCTTGTGGATTCTCCATTTCCCACACATTGCTCTGCAGGCTTCTCGGAGCTTGCACTGAAGCTGTTGACATGGTTTCTGAACTATCTTGTGCCTGGTCACCCTCAAAGTCTTTGTTGAAAGTACTATAGCCTGGAACATGCTTTCCCTCAGCTTGTTCCCTAGATGAACGACAGAGGATATCTGTTGAAACAAGACGATCCAGGGATGCCTGCCCTGTACTCTGTGTATGTATCATCTGCCAAGTCCCATCTTGAGTCATTTCCTCCTGGATCTGCCGCACAGTGTTGGCTATAAGTACTGAACGACAAAGGTTAGGTTCAACCAGCATATGACACAGCTGAAGTTTAACCAAGGACATATCTAAAAGTGACTGCCGCTGAAGGTTATATGAAGGAATAGCCTTAATACCAGCCAAAGTTCCTTCAATATCTTCTTCACCATCAAAACATTTTCTCTTTAATCCTCGCACAAACATTGTGTCCTGTTAAAAAAAAATAAAATAAAAAATTCTTGTACAATGTAAACAGCTCAAGAGGGAGGGGGAAAAAAGACAAAAAAAACCAAAACAGAAAAAATCTTAAATTTAAACAGCAAATTCTTTTAAGATAGAAACATCAGAATTGTCATACCAGGTTATAGAATGGCCAGTGTGGTACAACAGGGGTCAGGAACATATGGACTGGGTCCCAAAGACGGCACTCGGGAACCAGGGGTGAGCAGGTCCACAAGTCATGGCATCGGAGAGAGGCAGGGGCTCCCAGCTCCTGGCTCCCATTAAGCTCCACACTTGATGGAAGTCAGGAGCCACTGCTTCGCACAGAAGCAAACATCTCAACAGCCGTATTTCACCTATTGGAGAGGCAGTTTCTCCTCGCTCCTCCAGAGTTTCTACTGGCATGCTTAACCTCTAATTTTGGAAATAAAAATACAACCTGGCACACCATCTTTAAAAGATTTGACCCCTCCAGTACCTCAACATGCCTACCAGAGTAACATGAAAAAAATACCATTGGCAGCACACTTGAAAATATTAGCTTATTTTGGCTACAGAGAGAATAAAATCTAGATTTGTTTCTTAAAACTTGGGACATTCAACTGAGGTGCCTAAAGCAGTCCTTCCGGTTCCCTTACTCAGATGAGTAAACAAACTGTGTAATTCCAATATGAATTGTGCAAGTCCAGTAAGGATAGGTAGTCATCCTCTGTATGGGCTTCTGTACTTCCTTCCCAGTTGACTCCAAGAAAGTAAAATTCCTGTATGCCTAGTTTAGGTTCACCAGCTAAAAACAAGTGGGGCGCATGCAGGCTTCTCATGATTTACATCTAAAAATCACTCGCTGAATTTTCCAAGGCACGGCTTTCAAGCACTAGCCTCCAGATCTTCTGAACTGCACTAATTTTGAGAACAGTCCCCCATGCAAATATTGCAGCTGATCTCTTGAAATACAAAGTAACTTTTTTTTAAAATGCAGTAGATGTCACTTCTTTTAGTCTACAAAAATTAGGCTGCAAATGAAAGCTAATACCTGGTCTTTACATTTATGCACCTTTGATATGTCCCTTCTAAGTCTTCTGTGGTTAAAATTCCTGTTTGCCCAGTATTTGGGGATTTTTTTTTTAATGTAGTGACCCAAACAAAACAAAGGCTTTCAACTAAAAGCTGATAAAACCAAAATACTATTGCAGTGTCTTTCTGTATAATTTTCCCTTTCCCTTGGTAAGCCCTACCCTCTGCCTTGCTTTTCTGGTTGCTATGGTATGTTCCACCTATGTTCAGGGAGCTCTCCGGGAACTTTTTCAGTCACTAAAAACGCACTGAAGTGCAACACTGTTCCTTTCAAAATACATTACGTACTTCTCTACTCTGAAAACCTGGGGATAGCACAGTAGCTAGATAAACATTTGGTCTGATGGTACAATAGTTCTTATGTTGCTGTATATATCCATGAAGTAACCTTTTTTTTTGGATTTGCTGGCTCTTGAAAGATTTATTTCCACTGAAGGTACAAAACTCTTTAGAAATCATTATACAGAGAAATCCTAATATGCAAAGCCTACAATATACAATATATGAACGTTTTCTTATGGTCACTTTTCATAGACTTCATAAAAGCTATCCATGGATTACCAATATATTAAATGCTTTGAAAGTGTTTTTTTTTTTAAATTTGCTCCTGTAGCCTAACATATCTGCATTATTCCCATTAAACACAACCCAAGTTTTTGCTTTATAGTGCCTTTTCCAGATTTTGAGATATTACTGACAACTTCCTATCAGAGGCTAT
>JAVJGI010000063.1:29117182-29130311 GCA_035590275.1 Ibycter americanus
GGGAGACTGGTGGGCTGGGGGCTGGTACGGAGGGCGGTAGAACACCAGAGCTGGAGCTCGATGCGAGAAAGCAGGAGGAAATAGTATTTCCGTAGCAAAAGCAAGATCTGTTTTGGGGATGGTTACAAAGTACAGTATTTCCCCTTGGTTTTTTTTACAGGTTCTTGCACCACTCATGGCATCATGGTGCAAAAAGTAGGAGTCAAAACTTTGAAAGAACAGTACCGCAAGAGAGGTGTTCTTATGCTCTATTCAGCTTGACTTTGGCTTCTTCTAGTTTTGCTGGAAAGAATTCAAATAGGTAATCCCACAACAAATCCTGCAAGAACCTTTGAGCCTCTCTGGACTTCATTTTTGAGGCAGTGTGGGTTCTCTCCCCTGGAAGATTGCTGCTAGAAGAGTTCATTGGTATTGCTCTTTCTAGTGATAGCATCATCTATATAGTAAGGTACAGAAGTCCCCTCCCCTCATCTTTTTTTTTTTCTTTTAAAAACTGTGAGAGGGTCTTGACATTCTTGTTTGTGAGGTTTTTTTCCCCCAATACGTTCTCCAGTGAAATGAGAGGATGTCTGATGGCTTAAAAACTACATCATCTATGTTTCTGACTAAGCCACTGAAAGAAAAATTGTGAAAGGTTCTCAGCACTCCGTCATCTTTGAAAAGCTGAGAAACTATGTCTCATCGAGGTATGACAGGATTTGAATATTCTCAGGAGAAAACAACTCTCACCTCTCGCATATGTGAGAAAACTTGAAAAGTCAAAATGGAAAAATCTGGACAGACCTATGCAAAACAATACAGCCCAAAGTATTTACTAGAAAGCAAACAACCTCTGATAGGACTAAAATAGTGTTATAAGGAATTTAACTGAGTTGTAATGATGATGTGATAAAGAGAACAATCAAATTTTAGCTGCGTGCTAAAGTTTTTCATCCTCCTACTGGTTTCAGTAAATGACATTTTAGCACCCGAGTTAAAAAGAACAGGTGAAAACCTGGTAATTTCCTAAACAGATATTTATATATTGAGAAAGCTATCTCAGCCCATGAAACTTTCACAGCTAAGATAATCTGCAAGCAAAAGTGGAAATTATGCCAGATTTGGAGTTCTAGAGACAAAGCATGGAGCAGAACTGGAAAGAAATGTCTGCAAAGCAACCTGATAGGGGTAACAAATTAAGACAATAAGTGTATTAAAAAAGAGGGGTGAAAATTCCTGGTCAGAAAAGGCAGGAGACTTTTGAATTGAAAGGTGATTCAGTATATGTACTCAACGCTTCTAGACAATAGAGAGGCATTGCACCTAGTGAGAGACTGCAGGGCAGCCTGCTTGCTGATGAAATTAATAACACAGGTGACAGGAACAAAAATGATGCAAATCAGCTCAGCAGATCTCTTCTAGGAAGATCGGTCACCACTGGCATCCAGCAAAATCTGCAGAGCGACTGGCAGTCCTGAGGGGATTTAAAAGCACTGACAGCCTTTACGAAAGTGTGATTGCCAAAGAGGGGTGGGTGGGGTGACCTTTTTGTCTGAAAACAGGAGATACAGGGCGGGTTTAACAGGAGCAGGCATCACCTCGACCTCTCTGAGTGGGTCCAAGGTGCAGATCCATCACATCCCACAGCACACAGTGGGGCTTATTTGAGCTGAAGCTCCTGCCTCAGCAGGAGGGCCGAGTCCAGTGGAGCTGCTGCCCTGAGCCCCTTCTCTTGGCTGGCAGTGGTTAGCTTGTGTTCAGCATGGATGAAGGACTGGCCCAGCTTTAGTCTGCGAGAGCTGCGTGTGCACACTGCCTCCCCTGTGGCTGAGCAGCAGCGGCTGTGGGAGCTGTGTTGGCAGCCAGCTCCAGCTCTCCCCATCCCACAGCCTGCCTGCTCTCCCGGGAGCCCCAGCCTGCCTCTTCCTCTGGCGGTGGCTGGTACCGGGTGGTGTGACCTGTGTGCCATGCTCGCTGGAAAGCAGCCACTACTGCCTCCCTCCCAGCCCCCTTCCTTCCCTTCTGGAGCAAGCCTGTGCTGGGCTGTGCTTGATGCCTCAGGAGCTTTGCTGCTTCTTTCTCTGAGCTGCTCAGCCCCTGCTGAGCTGGCCAGACTTTCACACATCGGTGGTGACGGGAAGGCTGGTTTAGAGTTGGACACTGTTTGTAAAACCACAGAAATTAATAGGAGCTCAATGGCAGGGAGCAGGGCTGAAACTGTGCTTTTAAAAGGAGGAAAAAAGAAAAAAAAAAAAAAAGATGACGGAATTTCTGATTTATTTGTGCAATTTCAAGCTGCACAAAGGATCTTAGTCCATGACATTTCCACATTACAGATGATTATAATAATAGTGTGTTTTAATAGTTTTAAAGGGCTAATGCAGATAATCTTTATGTAGGTGAATAAGAGATAGAAATACATGCAGAGTTAAGTTCCTCACTTTCCACTGGATCCCTGCACTGAAGTTATTTCTAGCCTGTGGAAAAGTCTCTCCAAGGAGTGTTTCTTGGGCTCCGACAGCCGCTGTCTCTTACTCAGTGTTTGTATGAGGCTTAGTACAGTGTTTCATAACCAGTGGCTTACAAGCCCTTAGATAAAGAGGGTAGGAAAATTAGTCAGGAGGTTGCTTAAGCTTTGAAACAAATAGTTTCAGCAAGATAGGACCGAGTCCTGTCTCAATGCCAATAGTGAGCTGACAATGAAATGTTTTCCATTCTGCACTGCTGTATGGTTGCAGTGTTTTCCGTCTCTGGTCCGAGGGCCCTGGGTTAATGTAGCTGGGTGCGTGGTTCAGAGTACGGCTGTGCAGTCGGGAGGCAGGAAAACATGTGCTTGCACTGCCGGTGCTTGGAGCCAACCAGACATGACTCAGCCTTGAACTGGAAGCCGCAAGCTGTCGTCAGTGCAGTGCTGTGCTCTGGCTAGCGAGTCTTACTGAGAGACAAGGTGTGTTAGCTCAAGCTCTGTGTTGTACCAGCATGACTGTGTGAGGTTTGGAAGAGTTTTGGCTGTGATCCTGCTGGTTCAGAATGGGGACAGATCTTGCTTGCCTCTGCCTGCCAAAGACAACGTGGACTTGCTCAGAGTCTGTATTGTTTCTCTCATAATTACTGTTTGATTAAAGTGTTTAAGATATGTTTGTCTTTTTAATTTGGCTCCAGAGTAGGGCAGGAGGCCCACTCGTAATGTACCATTTTTCTTTAAGCCCAACCTGCCAAATTCTGATTACCTCTGAGATAGGCAGCATTATGAAACAGTCCTGAGTGCTTCTGCAGACAAGCACATTCCTGTAGCAGAGCTAGCCTAAAAAATCTGAGAGCAGATGGGAGAAAGGCTAAGGAGGGTAATTAAATGTGGCTGTTCCCTAAGAAGTAAGCCTGTTGTAGCAGCTCAGCTGGGCCCCATAAACCAGGTACAGGATACAACTTTATGGCGTGTGTTCTGCAGTCACAGGGCACTGAATTTAAGATAAAGTATTTTTGTGTTGTTACAGCGTGTTAATGTGTGGACCACACCAAAGGTGGCTGGCAGTTCTGCTCAGCCTTCAGTGAGGGTGAACTTCTCCTTCACTGCTGTGAGCCTGGAAAGGCTGTTGCTCTACCTGTAGGAGGGGGTTGGACAAAGAATGGCAGGCATCTGGTGCCTGTAAATTGGTTTACCAAAGCATTCATAGTAAGTGAGTGAGCATTTGTGGGCTAACTGCAGTTGGTTTTGGATGATAATGATGCTGGCATCAAATGCTAGTGGCTTACAAAATGAGAATGGTGTAGTCAGAGCAGTCATCAACTAACCCATGCACCACCTAATACTGAATATGTCTGAATATGGCAACAGTTGGCTGGCTGTATTGGCTCAGCTGAGTGTTTGTGCTGGCAAAATACTGAAGAGCAGTAGTAGAGGTGACAGGAGGGAGGGTATGTGGCTGTCAGTACAACAGTGGCAAAGCAAATCTGTCCTTTGGCAGAAATCTGTCTGCCTCAGGCCTTAGGTTTTATGGCTGTGGGCATCTGATCTATCTGCTAGGAGGCCAGGGGTGTTAGGGGTGACATGAGCTAAGAAACGAGTTTTTTTTAAGAACTTCTTCAGCTGCCTGTGAAGAGTACTTAACTCCAACACAACCACTTTAGCCAGGCAGGCTAAAAGTTTGCAGGCTAGAACAAGCCTAGTAGCTTTCCTGTGTCCTGTTTCTACTGTATTTCCTGCAGTCAAAACATATCAATACCTCTTCTTAGCAATTTACTATCGGTTCCGTAAAGTTACTAGCTGACTAGCATAAACACAGTTTTAGCTCACAGTTTCTTAGTCTGTACAAGTTACTGACCATCGGTTTCCTCTTATGGTAGAAAGGACCTGAAAGAAAGAGTGCCCTCATACTACATTATTTGTTTATGCTCCTCAGCCACCAGGATGTGACAAAATAAAAATAAAGGAGAGTTTTCAGTGAGATTTACAGTTGCCAGCCAATTCAGAGAAAGTGTTCTCCATGGCAGGTGATATGCAAACCTACAAACACCAAAGGGGCTACAAAGCACGCTTGAGAAATTCCAGCCATGAAACCACAAATAATGCATAGGTGCACTGGCAGGCAGGGACCAACAGCAAGTATACGTGGCTTTGTGTTGATAGTGGATGTCCGTGGTAGGAACAAAGCCCAGGTGATACCAAGTTAAGACTATCAAAGCAGTGCCTAGCGAGATACTAAAACTAGAATAGAAAGCTTTAGTGGCAAAGCACGGTGCACTCACTGTACTGAACAGCAAAAGTCTCCAGATCATGCAGAGGCAGTCATCAAAGATGGATTTTAAAGTGCTGAATGTTGTTTGGGGTTTTATTTTAAGGCTTCTAAGCCCTCTTCTGG
The DNA here is from genome assembly GCA_035590275.1 of Ibycter americanus. Classification (NCBI taxonomy): domain Eukaryota; kingdom Metazoa; phylum Chordata; class Aves; order Falconiformes; family Falconidae; genus Ibycter; species Ibycter americanus. The sequence goes on from JAVJGI010000063.1 coordinate 29,122,021, forward strand.
ATCAACATGGTAGTTTTGTTTTATGTTTGTGAGGGGCAAGATTGTTCTGTAGTTGCAAAAGTATTGCTTTATAAAGGTTTTCTAATAACTAGAGGAACACACCTACTTCCTTCATAACAGGGATTTTCTTTTAAACATACATTTTGGACACTTGAATGCCATGTTGTCTGGTGCTGCTTAAAATATGTGTTCCATATCTAAGCATAAATACCATAGGGTATGACAGTTGCTATAGCAACTAAGTATCTACTATTAAATAGCACCCACAAGCTCAAAAAACATGTGCAGCCTGTCACTACACAAGGTATTCCTTTCTTTGCAGCAAGCTAAGCACCGTATTTTCATCTCAGGAGTTAGTCTCTTTCCGATGAATGTGTTTGTGCTGTGCATGTGAAGATCTTTTTTTCCCCCCACCAGCTCTACCTTCCTTTGAAAACTGCAGATACTGTAAGAACAAAATAGCCTGAAGCAGTTGCAAGCTGAAGAAGTTAATGAATAATTCCTTTTTTATATATCCTTGAACATACATTAGAATGTGCCTTTCAGATCTTTTAGGCCAGATTTGAGGCTTACACCTTTGCTGTTCTGCATCTTTTGATATTACAGTGTTTTGCTTTTGAAACCAGCCTTTTGGAAGGCACAGTGCTGTTTCTGTAAGCCGTGTCCCTGAAAATTGCACCACCAGTGGGAAACTAATTTCTGCAGTAGTGGCAAACAGGAGAGTTATAATTCAAAAGCAGTTAATGCTAACAAAACTTAAAAATATGTAGGTAATTTGTTTACTTTTAAGCTTGCCTTAAAGTTCTTAAGCATTTGGACCATAAAAACTAGGGGGGAAAAGTAGAAAAATAAGAACATTGAGTTTCTTATGCAGTAACTTAATTCTGGTGGTTGAGACATCAGTAACAAGCCGTTGACAGCCTTAGTTGTTTTACATTTTCCAAAACAGAAATGTGATTTTCCTTAGACCATCATAAATAATGAGGAGAATAAAATTAATAATAAGAGCATCAATAAGAGAAATATGCTGGTTATAGAAGTTAAAGCTTTATCTGCAAGTTAAAATGACCCTCTGTGCTCCTTGGAAGAGCAGATGAAGGTGGTGATGGCTTGTTGGAGTGTTTGGATTGTTTCCAAATTTTGTTTTAGAGTCTGGTGAATTGATAGGTTAAATTGGAAAACATACTGTATCCACACATTACTGCTGATGTTGATTTGATGCTGACCTATCTGAATTACATAGTCTATAAGAAAAAAAAATCATAAATTATAGTAGTAACATAGCAATTATAGCTTAATGAGGGTATCCAGAAACAAACGTAAGAAGTAGGTAAACTAAGGTGTGAAAAGGCATATGAAAAATGTGATTTTTTTTTTAACCCTACTTTGTTCTAAGAGAATGATTGCTAATGACTGTCTGCCTTATCTGGTTGAAGGGTTAACCCGTTAGAAGCATGAGTATGGACACAGATAACAGGCTCTGAGCTGGTCTTGTTCTCTGCTCCAGTCCTGTACCTTGGTGGGTATGACAGCTTTGACTGTTGTAGCAATAAAGGAGTGTTAACTCATGTCTCCTGCTGTTCTGTCAGTAGCCAGTGGTTTCCCTGCAATCATTTCAACATGTCTAATGTTAACGGAATAATAAATCTTTAATTTGCCTTATATAAGCTGACTAACAAATAGCACCAAATGCCAACAGAATGGGATAAAGTCACTGGAGCTGCAGTGAGCAGTGGTGCAGAATGATGTGGGGAGTGGTTTGTCGAGACAGGGAGGCAAAGTGGGGCTCCTGAAAGTTGTTTAGAATTTGATGTGTGTTTAGATACTGCGGGGGCTGGCTGAGCTGAATGCCTTAGATGGTGTGTTTGCCTCCTGCCACTTACATTCTCTCCAGGGAATCATGGCCAGATCCTGGCAAGTTCCATCATCCTCCATATTTTATTGTGTGATGTAAGGGAATTGTCTCTCTCTTTTTCTCGCCATGATTTTTTTTGCTTGTTTTCAGTTTTGGGGTTTTTTTGCTTCTTGTTTTTCTGCCTGTTTGTAGCCACCATTTGAAAAAGATTGCGTGTTTCTGGCATAGTTGGATAAACGGTATAAGCCAGTCTTGCGTCTGCCTCAACAGCTATCTGTTTGGTAAGCGCGAGCACACCTACACACACCCTGTCATCTGTACGGGCTGTTTTACCTAGCAGCACGAAGTCTTACAAATTGATGATTACTGTCTGCGAACTTAACAGATGTAAGAGAGACAAATATTTTTTTCTTCCACTGTGAAGTCCACCATAGCCAGCAGGAGAAATAGGCTAGAGTCTGGTGCCCTCTTGTGACTACATTAAACTCCTGAAAAAACATCATCCTGTGACTTAAAAGCAATCAGGGCTTGAACTAAAGCTGGAAGTATAGAAAGGGGAATTAACCTTTCAGTGTCATTTCTGAAATGAAACTTCTGCCACGTCATTTAGAACAGAGGCACTAGACTCACAACCCATAGTTGACTGATGTGTTCAATATTTCAAATGTATGTTGCTTTCATAGAAGCTTTTCTTCATGCTAGTCAATCAGGCATGATACTGAAGCACGGACAAGCCAGGATTATACATTAATATTGCTTTATGTCATGGAAGAATATGTCCAAGCTACATTTCTACATAAATTAAAAAAAGATAATTTTCCCCAAAATTCTGGATGTTTGAAGTCATTGTGATCTGAAATTATGGGCCAGCAAAAAACGTTCAGATTCACATTTTAGTTATTCACAGCCTTCAGGGGAGAAGGCTGGTTTCACAGCTTTGGTTTAACTTTATGTTGATTTATTTGTAATGGTTTTCAGTATCTCCAGAGAAAAGAAGATTTTTTTTAGGGATTTTTCCTTATACAGTGTTATTTCTCATCTTGGAATTTGATTAAGAAATGGTTCTAGTATCTCAAACCAAATGCTAAGAAAAAAAAAAGACAAATACTTAATATAATTTCCAGCTTCTTCCCTCTCATGAGACGGGAACATTTCTGGTCAGAAAAGGGAGTGACTCATCCTTGAATAAAGCAGGCAGGGTCCACTCAGCCTCTCATTAGGGAAAGCCCCTTGCTGAGTTACAAAATCACACACGCCTTTGAATTCTGCTTTTGTGGATACTGAACATACCCGCTGACTTCTGGTTTCCCATCAAATCTTTTTTATTATGATGTTACAGTCTGTCTGTATCTGCTTCACACCCCTCTGTATGAAGGAAGGTCCCCATTCACCCCCTTTTTTTTGTTTGTGATAGAAACTTCAGATTTGTACTTGGTCTGGCTAGAATCTCCTGCCTTTTGTTGATGGGCCATTCCCACAGTAACAATCAAGAAGGCATACTCCTGAGTTCCCTTGTTATTTAATGTACATTTTTTCTTCCCTTTTGCGTATTGCTGCATCGAGCCCTGATTTTAGTTAGAGGCTTGTGCACTTTTTATCTTTGGGACACAGCTATTACTGTAAGTGGTGCAGTTGAGTGCACCATTCCATTGAGAGCTGTGGACTGTCCATTTTTATAAACCTTACCTTAGGAAAGATTTGAACAAAAGAATTGGAACCATAGATGCAGCTAAATGGAAAATACAGGATTTTTTTTTTAATACCTTATCAAATGTCCTTCATCCAACATAATGTCGTCACCTATAAACGTCAAAAGTACAATAATAAAAACTACCCATAGTGGGTAGTGTGAGCCTAGTCTTCTTGACTATATTTAAGAAAGGCACACACACACCCCCACACACACCCTCCAAATTAATCAGATAGGTAAGCAATATGTTGCCTCAAACATATCAGGCTCACACTGTCAGAGACCCATTCCAGAAAATTGGTGCTAAGAAAGTGCTTCCCAACCCACGAATATAGTACCAGGGAGGGAAGACCTTGAGGGGCAGTCCACATGGATAGATCTCAAAGCATTAAGGATTTTAGAGATTATTACTGGTGGCCTACTGTGTAAAGAAGTTGCAACAACAAATGCTATTAGCATTACTGATTGTTTTGAGTCTTGTGAGCCTTTTGAGTGCTTGGCTCTGCGTATCTCCAATCTGGAAGTCAACTCTGTGGATCGGTATTACTCCTACCTTTTGGAAGTAACAAAACACCTCCAAACACCAAAATATCCCAGTGAGGAAAAATCCCAATTAAGTTAAAATGAAAGTCTGCTTTTTTTTTTTTTTCCCCTGATGCCCCAGCATAAATAGAAGCAAATAAAGTGCTTTGAATCTGGCCCTAAAAGTGCTGACTCATTAGAATTTGTGCTTTAGTAACTTATATTTGCCTCCACGCCGTTCACTGCTCCATTGCAGTACACTCTGAACATGCATACGACACACCTGCTTACTCTTTCTAGTATCTCTTGCAAGGGCTTGTATTTTAAACAGAGAAGACAGACAATGCTCAAGGGAAGAAGTGTCCCATTTTACAGATGGGGAACTGTGATACAGGCTGATGCGTTTCTTAAGTAGCTTCTGAACATTTGAGTATTTGCATACTTGTTCAGAACATCTGCGACTTTAGGCTTACAAGGCTTTCCAGGACTTTGTATATCGTACAACACCCTTTTCCCACAGTATCTCTCTTCTCTTTGATTCTTTACCACCCTCAAGAAAATATTTCAAGACAGAGCTTTGAACATACAGGGATGTTCTGTGATCATGGGCTGCAATGTATGGGCCCTGTTGCAGACTGAGGCTGCCAAACAGGATGGATCATTTCATGGCATGATTCTATGATTCTGTGGTGTACTGAGAAAGGCTTATTTTGAGGTTACTTGCATAGATGATATATGTTCGTGTGATGTTCTGTGAAATTCATATCACATAGCTTATCATGTCTCCTCAGCAGATTTTCTATTTGTCTCCAAGGCTGGTTTTTGCTTTGTTATCTCTAAGCATTTCTTGAAGGATGGAGTAAGAGGGTAAAACCCTAGAAGTTATCAGTGATCTGAATTACAGTGATGAGACATAATGAGTTTAGAGTCCTACTCTTTCTTACCAATAGCTCATGATGGCAGCAGCTAACATCTATTACCAGGATATCAGTATTAGTCTAATTTGGGACAATAGATTTGGCTTTTTATGGTTCACATTCCTTTCACTTGAAGATTGCATCATGAGGCCATGCTGCATCCCTGGTGCAAATAGAGTATGAGAAGCACCCTCTCCTGTGCAAGGGTTAATTGTGCAGGGGAAAGAGGGAGTGCAGTGGGATGCAAACCACCCCAAGAGGCACTGAAAGAGATGGAGAAGACTGGTAGGTATCACATCCTTAGACACTAGTTGCAGAAGACATGGTGGGAGATCCAGCTTTGGGGATGCTGCCACCTGTATGCTTCTCTGCACACCAAAGAGGTTAAAAAAAGGATTGCATCTCTCTGATGCAACCCCCCCACCCCGCCCCTGCCCTTGTTTGCTACTGTTAGTTTGAAAATAAGACAGGTATTCCAACCTGTGAGGCGGCTTTGGTGTCGTTTCACTATACAGATGCTTCCTAAAAGACCTATCCCACAACGTGACCTGTAGGAGGACAATATGCTCAGGAAGAAAAGCTATTACATTGTGGATGTTTTTGAAAGCCTGGTTCTGAGTTAGATTTCATCACTCACTACAACAGAAATTCGACATTGGGTTGTACATGGTAGCAGGGACTAAATCAGACCAGCTGCAGGGTCACCAACTGCAGATGAAACTTTGTCATGCGTAGAAAGTCTGAGTTAATTCGTATCTGGTTTTGCCTGTTTTGTATAACTATCCTCTTGAAGCAAAATTTAATACTGAACATGAAAGCATTTCTTAGACAGGAATAGAGTTTTATAAGTGAGTTAGCCCAAACAATTACTTAAAAAGTGCAGTCTTTGGAAATAACTTAAAATTGATGAATAAACAAACAAATCAGATATGTTGTCTGCAAAAACTAGTTTGGCCAGCTCTAGTCTAGTTCATAGCCAGAAATTATTCACTTCATGCTTCACAATCATATTTAAAATAATCAGCAATCCACTTATCTCCCAGATACATTATGAGTGTCTGAGACACATGTAAAAATAAAATCATGTTTTATTTATTCAGTAGCCCACTGTTCTTTAAATCAAATTATGGAAGTTATACCTGAGTAAATGCTGAATATAAAAGAGAGTGAAATTTTCGACTCTCACCCACTTACACTGGTGAGCAAATTACCTGCTCTGAGCCTGATGTCTGGAGACCTGGCCGTCTAAAGATCAAATTGGGAAGCATGGCCTAGGTTTGGTTGTCTCCTGGTCATCTTATAGCTTAAGCTGAGTTGAGGAGGTAGGGGGACAGATCCAAATAGCTGGGTTGAGAACAGCAGATCTGATGTAGTAGGTGAATCTTTCTTCACAGCATGAAGCAATCCTTTCGGGCTCATTGGTAATGTCCCTGCAGCTGGAAAGGATGCAAAGACCCACACAACCAGTCCACCTTTCAGATCTGCTCTGACCTCAGTAGTGTCCTTTGCTGTGTCTCTAGCAAGTGTCCCAGTGCTGAGACGCTTCCTTTGCCTGTATGGCACAGGCAAATACTGTGACAAAAGAGATCGTGTGCTTCAGTTTATCAGATGAGAAACAGTCAGCTTATCTGATGGGATATTTTAACAATGTGGAAATAGCGTTTCTCAGTGTCCTCCCTCAGGTGTAAAGCTGCTTTTCCATTTATCCGAAGAAGTCAGGATGTGCAGTTTTCCCATGTGGATACGTTACTTGGTACCCAGCTCCTAATCCCTTCAGTAGCCTGCCACAGAATATTTGAGTTTGGAAAGCACGTCTGGAGACCATCTAGGTCATCTTCCAAGTTAGATCAGGCTGCGTAGGGCTTTTGTCACTTCTAAGGTTTTTGTTTCAGAGTCCTGAACAGAGAAGCTCCAAGGATTTTCATTAAGAGAAGATGCATAACGATACAGTAATTTAGAACAGCATGTAAATTAGGCAAGGCAAAAAGATTACATTGCATCAGACCCTGCTAATCCCCATCTCCTGCATCTCTGGTACTGGGCTCCAGTACTGGTTGCTCTAAAGACACTGACTTTTATCAGAGGAAAAACATCAGAGAGATTTCTGAATTCATTGAGGTGAATATCTGATTTGCATCCATTTCAATTAGTTCAGAAGTCTGTACCTTTGGTTTCTTCTAAATTCACTGCTATTATTAATCAGAATTTACATTTAGACAATGAAAATCCTGAGGTTGGGGCAGTTTACATACATGTCTTCAGAGATTAATCACCAGTGCTCTGGCTGACTGGGGCTGTTATGAGCAACGCCTGCTGCTGAATTTTTAGCAACGGAAAGTTTGATTTTCAGCACAGTTACAGATATTCAGCACTTTGCAGATACTTGTGGATATTATGCTGAGCCCTTGGTGAATTATTTTTGAAACTTTAAAAGCTCATGTTGGCTCACAATCAAAGGAAGCAAAAACGGCTTCTTCAGCTCCTTCACCACCACCCTCTTTAGCAGATCCTGCCGTGAGACCAAAACCTAAACCTGCTGCCACTGCTCTTGTGGGTCTGCCCCTTGATACTCTCGATGATGACACAGATAATCCTTTTGACCCAGAGCTTACTGATCCGGAAAAAGAGCCTGATTTATATCCTCCAGACTCTCATGATAAATGGGCAGCTGTAAAAGGGGAAGCAAGGCGAGCGGGGAATACAGATGTGCTGCGTGCTTTCCCTGTGGTGTATGTGCCAGATCAAGATCCATGATGGGAAGCTCTCTCATATGCTCTTGTTAAAGATATCAGGAGAACAGCTACAGACCATGGACTTGGGGCTCCTTATACAACTCATTTAATAGAGTCTCTCTGTGATACTCATGTGTTTACCCCTAATGATTTTAGAACGTTTTGCTTGATAATGATGGACATGCATCTTGCAGGTGTCCAAGCTACTGAGAACTCAATGTTGGGGGCGCATGATCCATTGCGAATGGTTAATGTAGATGTATTACTAGGGCAAGCTGATCATAGCACCAATGCTGCACAAGCTAGGATTTGCCAGGCGGGTTTGCAGCAAGTAAAACAATTGGCACTCCGTGCTTTGAAAACTGTCCCTGAAGCAGGTAAAGAGAGGCAGCCTTTTGTCAGAATTAAACAAGAAGCAAATGAACCATTTATGAAATTTTTGGACAGACTTGATGAGGCTTTGGAAAAGCAGATTGATAATGAGAAAGCACATGAATGTATTTTTAAACAACTTGCTATTGAAAATGCCAACCCTGACTGTCAGAAAGTATTATGACCTTTAAAGAATCCTAGGA
>JAVJGI010000063.1:29132878-29213171 GCA_035590275.1 Ibycter americanus
GCCTGTCCCCTCATAAACGGATCATAATTCAGGGATTTGGTGATGTGGTTAACAACTGGGATGGTTGGGTTCCATATTTAGCATATGGTGGGATTGAACCACGGGAACTGGACTTATTAGGATCTGTAAAAATGGATTATTGTGTATACTTCAACTACACAGGCAAAGATGATATAAAAACAATTCAGTGGTTAAATGCTACCATACCTGCATATAGAAATGCTAGTGCTTGGTGTAATTATACTTCTCCTAATGTATCGAGGTCTATGAATTGTTCACTTAAACTGCCCACAGGATTATTTCTAATTTGTGGAAATCGTGCGTGGCCTGGCATTTCCGCCCATGAGAAAGGAGGACCATGTAGCACTGGAAGGTTAACTTTGTTAACACCCAATACATCCATGATTATAACTCATAAGTTGCACCGCCATGAATGCGCTACATATGCCTTTAAAACTGATTGTAAAGATAATATGGAATTTTGGTGCCCTGGTGACATTATAGCAGCATCTATATTTGCTCCAGGAGTAAGAACAGCACAAGCGTTAACCACCTTGAATAAGCTTGGCTGCTGGCTTACAAAACAAACTAATGCAACTTCATTAGCCCTGAGTGGACTATTGCTAGAAGTTGATTCAATAAGGCATGCTACGCTACAGAATAGAGCTGCAATAGATCTTTTATTGTTAGCGCAAGGTCATGGTTGTCAGGATTTTGATGGACTTTGTTGTATGAATCTGGCTGATCATTTTGAATCTATTCACAAAAGTATTGAAGACTTGCAAGAAGGAGTACAGAAACTACAACAAAGTGATGGTTTTAACATTTTTGGAAATCTTTTTAGTAGATTAGGTTTAACTGCATGGATAAAAAGCTTATTACAAATAGGTGTAGGATGCTTATTCACTTTTATATGTATTCTGATCTGTGTTCTGTGTATGTTAAAATGTGTGCAAACTCTAATAGATAGAGCATTGAAACAAGCCTTTTTTATATATAAAGAAGGGGAGGTGTGGGTCTTTCTTGAGCTAGCTCGAGAGCGTCAGTGAGCGAAAACCGACCTTGGGAGAGAGACACAGTCATGCTTGTTGGAAGGAAGCCATGGGAGCAAGAAGAGAAACCTTAAGATACAGAGTAGTCTGCAGAGCTTGTGGCCTTGTAGATAAAGGGAGTTGCTAAGTTGCTGTGTCTGCAACAGAAAAAAGAGCTAAGAGTGGAAAATTACTGAGCATAGTTACAGGCTGATACGTCAGCCCGCTGTAAAGGTGTAAAAGGCTTGATTGATTTTAATATAGTGTCTTCGAATCTTCGATCCATTCTCGGAGTCCGTGCATCAATATGCCGCAAATACCTTAGAGAGTTTGATCTCTAGGATGTACATAAAAATAGAAAACCACAATTTGTTAATTAGCATCACAACAGAATTTCTCATTTTTGCAAGAAACAATCTCCAGTTCAGTATTAATATGAACTACTTTGGAGGACACAAGCATTTCATAGGTAGATGCCAGAGGAGTCATTAAATAATGCAAAAATTAAATATGTCATAAATATAATAACTTGAGGAAATGCCATTTTGATACTACTACTGTGTTTACATCAACATTAGCTAATGTTAATTCAATTGAGAAATGTGAACATTAATAACAATTTTAAAATATTACAGAAATATAACATTACAGATTAAAGAGCGTGATGCTGTGAAACACTTTACAAACTTGTATTCAAACATCCAATTGATTCATGGTCTTCGTCTGTTTTACTTTGATCACATAAAAAAATGAAGAAGCTGTTTAGATAAATCTTGCCAGATTTGTATCGTTCTTATTTTTTGAATTCTGGTTTGAAGGCACAGGAAACTACTATCAATAGTTTATTCAGCAGTGGCAACAATGAAATCTGCCCCAACATCGTCTGATGTGTGTACCACCGGCATGTCCGAGGGAGTGCCCATCTACGGGGAGAAAGGACTGTGTTCTCCATGCCACCAGCCCTTCCTTGACAGTAAGGCACCTAACTCTTGTACAGACTCCTACACAGTAAAAGTTGGATCAACACCACAAGGGAACTGTTAGCTTAGTCAGATCTGAAACACAAGTTCAACAAACATTTGGAGACGGCATGGAAAGATCTCCTGACTCCACCTGGAAATGTGTAAGTTTTCTATATACTTCAGTGCATTCTAGGTTTAACTGCAAAACAAGTAAAATTTACTATCTGTAAAATGTCAAGCATTAGAATTGTACATTTGAAGGATTTCAGGACAGTGCAGGATCTTGACTAATATGGTAGAAATACTGTTGTTCTGTTACCAGGTCACTCTTTTGCCCTCTAATTCTCCCCATAATGTGCAAGGTAGATAAAGCTGCATACTGAAGTATATGGAACATTTTCAAGGCTCTTGTTGAAAGACTCACTAATTTTTAATATTTTCCACTGGTTAACCACAAATGTTAACAACAGAGTACGTGTATGAGAATCTGAACATGTACCTCCTCAAGAACAAAAATTTTCAACCGTAACAACATGCATTGTTCTCCTCAGCAAGGAATTTTTTTTGTCCAGCTCAGAAGATAAAACTGATTCTGAATTCATATGAGGAAAAGAGCCAGTCCAAAAAATAAGCTTTTAAGATTTCAATTTGAGTCAATATAAATTACTTAGTTTATTCCACATGTCCTTAGCAAAGCAATATTTTCACCAATGATACTGGTGGGCAAACTTTATGGTAGGAGACAAAAAGAAATAGGAAGTATCGCTCCCGTAGCATCCTCAGGGAGTTGCTGGCCCATGCACTGTGGCAAAACCCCCCACGGACGTCAGCATGTAAATACTTGTGTGTTGCAGTCTGCAGCCCACAGCTCATGTTGGGAACTTCTTACTTGTGTCAGCAGCTGACTGCTAGCTGCCACCTTCTTGGTCTTCGCCACTATTACAGGTCTTTCGAATGTCAGATGAAGCTGGTATTTCTTTGTTTTCTTCTGTTAGCCCTCCTTCTGGTGATTCTTTTGACATTCTAAATTTTATGCTGTCAGTCTTGTAATTAATGGATGAATTCAGCCTGGATGAGTTCAGTCTCCATCTTCTCAGGCTTCTATAAAAATCTTTTCTGACATTTTCACTGACCAGCACATAGATGATTGGATCGGCAATGCTGTTTGCAGTGGCTGAACACAGAAACACTGTAAAAATTGAATATATATCTTTTTCAAATGGACATGAGCAATTTTGATGAAACATAAAGTATATGGATCTTATTAAGAGTACCACATGGTAGGGAGCAAAGCAGATCAGGAAAATGACAATAATGGCGATAGCCAGGTACTTCACTTTGGCTTTTTGGCGACAAGTCAAGCTGCTGCTTGTTTTTGTACTTTGGAAAATTTTGTAGTTTGTGAAAATGAGGATTGTGAAAGGTATGGCAAATCCAAATAGGAACCTAGCAAAGCTGAAAGAAGCCAATTTTATGTCAAGGGGCAAAGTCTCAAAGCAGGTTTTCTTATTACTATATTTTGAATAATCTTCCATGTGAAATACTGGAATGTGGATTATTGCAACCACAGCAAAGAGAATACACACTATTATGGTTGCCTTCTTCTGTCCTCTTTTCCCCCTTGATTCCAGAGCATACACCAGTGCCACGTAACGATCCACAGAAATGCAGCACAAAAGCAGAATGCTGATGTATATGTTGCAGAAGAAGATGAATCCTGTTATTCTGCAAGCCTTTACACCCATATTCCACTGGTGCTCATCTTGCACGTAGATAATCCAGAGAGGCAAGGTACTTAAATACATCAGCTCACACAATGATAAACTGAAAATGTAGATGGCAATTACTTTATTCCTTTGGATTTGTACAAATGTAAGCAGGGAAGTTAAGCAATTTGCTGGAAGGCCTATGGCAAAAACGATGCTGTAAACTGCAACCAGAAGTGTCTTGCTGTCTTTGTAGGGAATTCCTTCGCAAGCAGAGTTATTATTTGTGCCTGTACAATTTTCCATTATTCTTTTTCCAGCTGACGTTCCCTGAGAATCAGAAGACAAGGTGGAAAGTTAACATTTGCATCGCTTAAAAACGTTGTCAGTAAAGGTTAAGGTCCCATAGGTGCCAACAGCACATGTCAGCGGAACAAATGGGATACTTGTCTTGGGGAAGCTGCTAAGACAGGCAAGTTTTCCAAGACCTGCTGGTCTCCTGTAGTGTCCCCTGGGAGTCAGGTTGGATTTACTTCCAGGAAAAAGTGCCTTTCTTTACAAGGAATTTCTTGACTACAGCATGCCTATTCACTAAAACAGGGTGTTGGGGACTGTCCCTAAACCAGGCTGCCTCATAAGTAAGAGTGAGATGCTAAGCAATTACTAAAGTCACTTCCACAAGGAAATTGAAGGCATTAGTTTTCAATTCATTTTTTTTCAAACTCAGTAACAGAAAATGTAAGCTGTAGAGGTTTCAGAGGCAGACTTCCACAAGAAGCTATAATTTATCATCGGTCAGATGGAGGAACCATCTGAAGCAGCCGGTGGTAGTTGTGTCAGAGACTACCCAGCATACAGGAACCGGAATTCAGCCACTGGTGTGTACTTCCACACTGTATTACAACATACTGGTTCAGATCTAGTTAATTCATACTTCTCTCTCCTCTTAATGAATAACTCCTGCTGAAGAACATGTAGTGCGATGTTAACACCCACCATAGTAAGCCGGTGAAACTGCCTACCACATCTGTTTGATGCCTCTGGGAAACAACAGGAAATAAGGGCTGCTAGATGAAGTAAACAAGACCAAAGAGAATAATATACACATTTAAGAAGTAGAGGCAAAGAATTTAACGCTCTTTGAACAAGAGTGGTTACAAAAAGCTCCACCTTTCCAAGAAGACACACAAAAGCAGTTCTGGCATGTGGTTAACATTAAGTAGTGCTAGGAGAAGCATTTCTTGCAAAGCCACATGATGATTTCCATGCAGAAGTCTCCTCCAAGTGAACAGAGGAATATTGAGGTGAGTGGGCCAGAATCTTGTTGTATGCCCTTAAAAATTGTACTTTGCTGTATTTATGAGTTGAAGGTGTCCATTGTATAACATCCTTGATGAAAAGAGGTCTTATCTGGCCTCATCTTTTGGGCATTCTCTTATGGGGTGGATGCCTGCTCCAGGGAACAGCCAGTTAACTCTACAAGCAGGAGATGGGTTGGCAAGAGACCGAGTGCCTTCAGACAGAGGAGGGACATAAGCTTTCCTGGTTCACACTATGCATGAGCAATTTCCTTAACCCTGAGTTCATGCAGGGGAGAAGGTAGGTTTTAGCAGCCTCAGAACAATTATTTGTTATTTGTTTGGGCCCATCTCAAGCAGACCAAGGGGGACCAGTCTGCTGCCAGCACGGTGGGATTGTCTCCTGCATCTCTGGGAGGGTGGACAAGCTGGTGGGGCCATTCCTTCCCTTCTGTGTGGGCAAGAGCAGTCCCTGGGGTAGCACAAGCAACTCCACCCTGAATGCTTAACAGAGCACCTGCCATGCAAGATCCCTAGAGCTTGAAGGCCCAGCAGGTCCCCTGACTTAGTTTAGTTACACAATGATGAGAATGGTATGAGAAAAAGGACACAGGTTGCCCTAGGCTGCAAGACCCTCACAGCAGCACAGTGCTAGCCATAGCCATAAATACCAAGAGAGGATCTCCTGGTTCATGTTTAGAGGTGTTCACTTCCATCAAGTACCCCAGTGCAGTCAGAGCCTGCTCAATGCCAGCTGCTTCTGAGTGAAGATGTCCTGGCAAGCGAGCAAATGGCGCAGAGGCAAGTGGTACCTGCTGTCCCCAGCACCAGCAGTGGAGTAAGCTGTTCCCTGGGGTGAGGACGGTTGGAAGGGGCCTCTGCCCACAGAGGAACTGAGAACGTGCTCTGTGACTACCTTCCACTTCCCCCTGCGGCAAACCATGCTCATGTACTGATATGTTGATGAGGGTTAGCAGGTAGTGGCTGCTGTGCTGGTTCAATTGAAGTGTCTTGTTAGAGGGCCTCATCCTTCCATGTCTAATTGGACTGGAGTCTGCTGAGTATGTTGTAGCCCTCTAAAGGGGGATCTGAAGTTTCCTTTAGCTTCAAATGTCCCATCTTAAGAATGACTGGAGAAGAGGAGCCTCACTGCTGCGTGGGGAAGACAGCACGGTACTCGGCAGGGCTGCCACAGGGTTTCTGCATGAAAGGAAGTAAAATTACTTCCTTCCTAGCAGTGAAAGTACTGATAGCTGGTGTTAACTTACAAAAACAATGGTTGTGATAAGGACTAGTGTCGACTTGAGTTTTTTGCTGCTTCTGGGCATCTTTCACCCTTGGTGAATGGGGTGGAGTCTTCTCTGGGCCACCTACTAAACTGCTGTGTAGAGAGAATAAAAAGGGTGCTTGATTTCAGGGTCAGCAGCGGTTCTCTGCCCTGACTTCGCCTGGGACATGGCATATAAGAGCTTGTCCTCCATTCAGACATGCCTGACTGGTGTGAGAGCTGCTGTACACCTCCACACCACAGAGCGGTCCTGGAGACTTCCCCTTCTAAGGTAAAGCCCAGCAGGTGAATACAGCTCATACAGTGAGGCAGATGGTGACAGCCAGGATGGGGATGCAGTGCAGCTGCACGCCATCTCGGTTATTCAGTGGCTGTCTACCCTGTGTGCCTTAACAAAAAAGACCTTCAAGAGTGGTTGAAGGCGTGCTCTCCTCCCATCCTCCTGGACTTTGCATACTTCTCTTGACCCTATCTGGATGTTCTCCTTTCTGCAGTGCCTGTGCCTGCTGTTCGCCACTTGTTGCACAAAGGCATGCTTTCCCTGGAGGTACCTGTCTCGCCAGCGAGCAGGCAGCGATGGCGCGGGGCAGGGGGGAAGTAGTGGCAGTGTTATTCTGCAGACGCATGGTTCCCAGCGTTTCTCCCACCTCCTTCCTTCGCCTCCTCCCTTCCTGCTTTGCTCCAAGTCTCCTTCCCATGCTCTGCACCTGTGAGTGAGCCACAGGAAGGAGATACCTGTGACTTTTTCAGGCTGCTTGCACGGTGCGTGGATTTTTTTCTACAGGGCTGAGGCTGGGCTGAAGAGTTCTTCGCTTTTAAATGACTGTCAGCTGCCAAGCGCAAAGCTTCAACAAACAAAATGCAACCAGAGGCATGAATTTGCACTTGCAGAGAAAACGCGTGGGCTGAATGACTCTCCTGAAGGTCTGGCCTGTCAGCTCAGGAGCCTGGATCCTTCCCAGCAGTAATGCTTTGTGTCCCAGCCCCATATCAGGAAGGAGGAGAGGAGGGCATCCATTTGCTCCCCCCCCCACCTTCTCCTGCCTCTCTGCCCTGTCCAAGGAGGAGTCTCCTGGCCCTGGCCACTGCATCCAGCCCCAGTTTTGAGCGTCACTTGCCTCTGCTCAGCTCTCCAGGCCTGCAGAGGGGTTTCCTTCTCTAACCGAAGATCAGAAAGCAGCACTCTGCAGGCAATTTATGAAATTTCTCCCTCTGACATTGCCCCTCTGCAACTGAATGTACACTTTTATCTTCTCAGGCCTTGGAGTTTGCTGTTTTGACATTTGGCTCAGCCTAGAAGATTCCCAGTTCTGTCTTCTTCTGTGGTGGCTGGGCTGCGATAGATGTATCCCCACATGTCTCAAATATATCATTCGTAACTGTACTGCTTTATTTAAAGAGGCAGCTGGTTACCTGTCAGCACTTTGTTATTGCCCCACACAGGTGCAGGACTGGAGCAGGCTAACCTGCATCTCAGATGTTCATTCAAATCAATAATAATAATAATCATTATACAGCTGAAAAAACCACACACCATTTCAGGGTTCATTTTCTGCTAATATTTGTGATGAGCAATTTTAGTGCTAGAAGCATTGGCTGGAACAGCAGAACTGAAGAGATTGATCACATTGAGCAATTTTAAAGCATTTGTAAAGGGTCAAACGAAGCTATGATGCCAAGTGTGAGCGATATCCGAGAACGCATTTGAGAGAGACAAGCTGTTTCAATGCATTAGGTTTCTTAGCTGCTCTGTAGCTTTCAGTTGAGCAAAGCCTGTCCAAAGTAGCTGTTCTCACCTTTCTGTGACCTGTTCTGTTTTGCTAGGGCTCACCAACTATTACTAGGTGTTAAATGAGGTCCTGGCTGTTTTTTGCATCAACTGTTCAACGTATATTTAGCAGCTCTCTGAGGCTTCTTGCTTTGTGAGACTCGCTGCGCGCAGCAAACCGCAGTCAGCATGTGCATGTTTCTCACCTTCAAGATGTGCAAAACATCTCATCTTCCAGGACAGAGCCACCACTGCTGGCTCAGGAAGGACTAAGCACTGGAAGATGGAGTAATCCACTAAGGAAGATCTGCTGTGTGCCTGCTCTGTACTTACACTCTTCCCCAGACATCTGCTCTTGGCTTAGGTTGTAGCCACAGTATTGGGGTAGGTAGGCCTAAGATTTCGAATGTTGTTGTGTTATGTTCACATTGTTAGATGAATAGATAATTACATCTCTTACTCCTAAAATGGAGTGCCTACATGCTCTAATGTGTTGAGGCCTTATGGAGAGAAAACTCTGGAAGAGGGCAGGTCACCTGGAGATGCCCAAGTGAAAAGGGTTGTGGACGGAAGAGGCATGATAGACATGAAAACCCATTTTTTGGGGGGTGGTGAGAAAGCAGCAGAAGTGTCCTGCTGCAGAACCACCAAGCAGGGATGTGAAACCAGACAGATTAACTGCCCTTTCCTCACCTTCTCTTTGATCCAGTGCACCTTGCATTCCTCGTGGCAGGTGGCCTGGGTTTACCAGGAGGAATGGAAGGTGTTCTTTCTCAGGCTTTCCTAGAAAGTGGCAGATTTCAAACACCAGACTGGTGTTTGGTCCAGAAACAGATCTCCCATCATGTGGACAGGGGCCAAAGTACTGTTTTGTTGTGCAGGAGAGCCTGTGTGATGGTCATCTGTCCTCCCCTACCCAGTACCAGAAAGCATTGAACTATCCTACAGAGGTGCCCTACGCATTTCGTGGGAGAAGAAATCATGAACCTGGGGTGCTGTGAGGATGTGGTTTCACATCACAGCCACGCCGGAATAACAGCCTGTCATCCTTTTTTCTCTCTGCCTTGTCCATGACTGGTGGGTCACCTGAACACTGTGAACGCACACAGATTGGTAAACTAGCAGAAAATTTGTCCGCTTTTCCTGCCTGGGTGAGCTGTCCACCACCTGACCTTTCTGAAGTGGCTCACCAGGCTCAAAGCATCGGTAGGGCTGGCGCAAGGGAATTAGGAGTAAGTGGCCAGGAGCGGAGCAGCCAGAGGCAGGCGGAGGGAGGGGTTGTACTGAGAGCAGCTCCACCATAGCGTGAGCTGCACCCTCCATCAGTCTCCAGAGGCACTGTGGATCTCTGCTGACTATTCGGGGGTGTTTGCAACCGCATTATCCAGCCAGGCACCTTCTCTGTGGATGCTGCAATTCCTGAGCTTTGGATAAGCAGTGCATCTGGCCATCTGGGTCCCGTGCAGGTGGACAGCCGCCCTAACCACCTCACTCTCTTCAGTTCTTTTGCCTTGAGAATGCCACTGCTAAGCCCTGAAGAGCATGTGGACTTTAGTGATCCTGTCAGCCTAGAGCTTCTCACTTTAAGGTGAGTGTAAAGATTTTCACTGGAACCTGGTCCCTGAATGAAGCAGGAAAGTGTTCTAGGAGGTGCAGAGACTTGACTGGTGACTCCTGCTGCTCATTCAGGCCAGTTGCATTAATAGCTGATCTTCCCTCAAGAGACTGAAGTGTTTTTGCAAACACTGAGGTGTAAAGAGAGAAGTGAAAACAAGGGGGAAAGCAAAAGGCTTTATTTTGCCTTTTTTTTTTTTGCTTTATTTGTCTATGAGCTACTCATGTAAAACTTTTTTAATTTGCAACAGAGAAGTTAGAGTGATACAAACAACACCTGTTAGGAAAGGTTAAAAAAGAAAATTGCAGATACGGGGAAGAGAGGGAGAAGTCAAAAACAGCACGGTAGTTGAACAGAGCACTCCTTGAAAGTGTCTGGATTAATTCACCTGAGATACAGAGAGGCAGATGAGAAAAAAGGCACAGTGGAATCCATAACATTAGTACAATTACATCAGCAGAGCACATTATTTCACGTATTTTTCCTTTTAAAATAATGTTATGATCATCCTTCAATGCCAAGGATTATTGTTAGAGATGAAAATTTGAGGGGTTTGTGAGGATATTAAGAATAATTTTTAAAAAGCACTCTGCTTATAATGGTTAAAATAAAAACAAACTATCCCTTCACACCTTCCTTCTTGTCCCCAATATTTTGAAAGGATAGCAACCTGCATGCTTCAAAGCATAGATCAAGTCTCAATGAAACAGGACCTGAGTTTCTTCTGACAGGTTTTGTGTACTTTCCTCAGTAGCATGTGGCACTGTAACTGTTTGACACAGGAGTACTAACATGATGTCAGTTTGACCACTCAGTCCTAGTACTGTAAGACATCAATTCCCAGATACAGCAGCTAGGTCACCTACAATACTCATCACCAGCAAAATCACTCCTTTTCTGAACCTGGGCTTCTCTTTCTCATGCAGAACTTACATTACGTGCCTGTAAACTTTATGAACTGTTAATTTTTCTGACCACCAGCTTTTGTGTCTGTTAACTTTAATAGAAAGTAAGACATTGCCGTGGATTGTTTGCTCCACTGTTCTTGAAAGTAGGAAAAATGTTTGTGGTATCTTTGTGGATAAAAGTAGATTATGTCCCATTACCCCAGCAAGTCAGTGAAGTGGTTTATTTTTTTTTCCATTAGTAATAAACAGATTAGTAGATGAAGTCACTCCTATAAGCAAGTCTCCTCGTACAAAGGAAAAGCAGCAATGGCTCCACTTGCTTACCCAGCAGACCGATCATTTTTACTGAGATACACAAGATAGTGGAATTTGAAACCATGCGGTTTTGAATATATGAATATATAAATTTGAAACTATTCAGTTTCAAAACTCTGTAGAGAAAAAAAGGTGTTTTAAAGCTACAGGACTGTACTGGAACCCCGTCTGAGCACAACTCCATCTTAAAATATCTGCCTCCACCCTAGCTTGATCAGAAGGAAACCACTGATGGGATTTGAACGCAGAGACAAATAAACACTGTGCAAAGCAGCTTTAATGCCTTGTCCGGAAAAAAGGTCTCCGTTTGATTCCTGAAAGATGAAAGTGTTAAGTTTCTTGTATTTGCTAGATTTCTGTTTGAGTTTTTACCCTCTTTTGAAGGCTCCTTGGCTGCTGCAGCCATGGAGAAGACTCTGAAGAAACAAGACAGACCTCTAAGCAGACTTGTGCTGAACCAAGGCATGACATATGCTTTGTTTTGGTTACCAAGTGTAGCCATCTGAAGTTCAGGTAGGTTTTTGCTAGAAACAACCACTTTGGTGTCAGTGGTTACACTACCAATTGCGGGGCACCTGACAGAGAGCACTGTGGTGAAGCAAGTAATCCCTCTGTTGACTAGTGCTCGTTATAACAAGCTATGAAGCATTTGTAGGCTGAAAATAGCTGCTGTAAGGAAGCAGCAAGACCTTGGGATTAGTTATACAGCTTTAATATTTAACTTTATACTGCAGATATAAGCAGTCTTACTAAAAAAAGAAGATACTTGTTAGAAGGAAGAAGATACTAACCATCTGCCTTTCAGGAGGGGAACAGCAATTATTTCCGAGGTGTTTGATATACCTTATGATACACTGTTCACAGATGTGAACTCTCAGCAACTAGAGATTTTAAATACCTGTTTGTGGGTGTTTATGTAGATCCACACATCCACGTCCCCCTTCCCACGATCTACTAGTAAACGTACTATTTTGCTAAAACGAGCAGCTGTGGTATCATGGAGGTAAACTATCATAATTCAGGGTAGACAAAGAACCTGGCTTAAAATAGTGATTCTTCCATGAACTGGGTGTCCTAGTGCCATGTTACACTACCCAGTGGGGGACTGCATGGGCGAGGAGAATGCCAGGTGAGTAAGAAAGAAAGGTGTAAATGAAAGCTCCTGCTACAGGGTTTAAAACCATCTTATTCAACACATCTAAAAGTAGGTAAAACTATGTAAGTGTCACACAGAGTAGATAGGGGAAGTTCACATGTGAAAAATAGGATGCAAAATCCCCCTGTATCAGTGGACTTTTTTCCCTAGTCTCATGACTTGGAGGCCACAATTTATGATTTTGGGACTTTTGGACATAGCAAAGTTGCTCAGTCCTCCCTGAGAGCATCAGAGAGCGGCTGTTACAGGGCAGATTTACCACCTGGTACTCAGCAGCTTGTCTAGAAAGGTCCCAGAGTCAAAGGAATGGCTTCCTGGCCAGGAGAGCCATCAGGAGCCCCAGAAATGCCATCATAAGTTTGAGGCTGAACTATAAAGCCCGTTAAGTCAAAAGGCTGAGGAAACCATAGGTTTTGGAGCAGCGGCAGTGAAAAGGAACAGCTGAGAGCAGCCCCAAGACTGATGACTTTCGTGCTGCCGATTCACACCCTCTTCTTCACACACTTTCACACACAAAACCAGCAGGCGCTCATGCTCAATGCCTCCCTAAAGCTATCACAGCTTAGCTGATAGCCTTGGCAGGGGGGCTATTTGAATAAGGTTTCTGTTACTCAGGTGGCTCATTTGGAAACCTAACTGGCCAGGCTTTCTTGCTGGCTTGTGTAGGAACTATGAAGTCTTGGAAGAATGAGATGAGAGGGGGGGATTCCCATGCACAGCCTGTCTGACCCACCCCGGGGCTGCTCCTGGATGTCAAAGCACAGCCGAGTGCTAGCAGATTTGACACTAAGGGCTTACACGTGGATGAATACTGCTCTGGACTCCCGAATGAGCAGGCTGGGGCATCAGGGAGCAGGCTGTTTTAACATGACAAGGAGATCTGGCCATGCTGGCCCACTGCTAGAGCTGAGTGTGTCTAATTGCCAGATTTAAGGAAGATCCAACTTCAAGCAGCTGAATAAAGAAGCACCAAGACCTATGTTCAAACCCACAAGTGTGCCCCTTAAAAAGGGGTGCTCTGTCATCCTTTAGGCTTTAGGATCTCACCAGCAGCTACTTATGGACATGTTCCTCCTTCTTGGCCTCAGTCATCCAGGACTTCACATGGGAGGCTCCTGCCAAACCTCTGGCACCTGCAGTTAGAAATAGACTAAGAGCCACAGAAAGGCCTGTACTAGAGCCATCTTCATCCCAAACTATCATCACTCAAAATCAGCTCTGGGGCAGCAACTGTTCACCTGGAGTTGCGGGGGATTTGCGGGCTGAGGCCATACATCTTCTCACCCTTCAGTGAATGCCAGCCGGAGGCCACGTGTGACACCTGGACCCACGCACAACCTGAGTAAAGACATTCAAGTCTGTGCCTGCGCGAGTGAGGGACACCCACAGCCACCCTGTGGCCAAGAGAGAAGCTTGTCCCGGCTAGGAGGAGCGTCGTGTCCAGAGGTGTGAACGCTCAGCCTCATCGCCTCTCAGGCAGGCAAGGTGATCAGCCTTGGATGGCAGTGGCATAGCCATGCCTATGGCTTGTGGTAGCCCTCAGCTGGCACCCAGCACCTCAATGCTCCTGGACTCGCAGAGGCTACGGGGCCCTCAGCCTCTACTGCTGCCGCACGTGAACAGAGCAATGTTGTAGCAGGGCCGGGCAGTGGTTTGTTAGTGACCATGCAACCCTCCTACCTTGTGGTAAGCTTCTTTGCTCTTTGTGTGTTGGCTGTGGATTGTGGCTGGGAAACGGCTCTGTTTGCTTCCCTGTATTGGTTTGATTTTATTAATGGCCAAGAGTTGTATCTGACTGCAGCTTGGCCCTGCGTGCTGTTGGCCTGTCACTGCTGTTCTCTGCTCAGGCTCTGTCCTCCATCTCTGACCTGGTCTCATTCTGCCAGCCTGTTGTCCCCTGGGTCTGTCTTTCCCAATACGTGGTCTCTGCATTGCCATGGCTTGTTCCTGCCTTTCACCATCCTGCTTCTGCTTTCCCTCCTTCTGGCCCAAGTCAGCCTGTGGTTTCCAAACCACTGTTGTCCCAGGAGACCCACAAATGGCAACGCATACCTCTTCTGTCGCTCAAGTTCCCATAGGAGCCAGAGGATGCTGTCTCAGGGGACAAGTGTCCAGTGCCACCAGGCAATGACACTTGCAGAGAATATTTATTCATAACCAATCACGTCTGATCAAATTCCCAAATTCATAAGATTCCGCCCTTCCTGCACTGACACCTCTGGGATCACAGGCTTTTCCTACATCCCTAAAATATGGCTGTCCCTTTCATCCCTCTGAAATCCCCCAGTCAGAGTGTAGCTTAGCTGTACTGAAAAGAGGGAGCGCAGACAGGATGGCCGCTCCCTGCCAGTAGTAGGAGAATGCAAAGACAGTGTCAAGCTTTGACCTTGTGACAGTAGATTAACTCTCTCCCATGGGAGACTTACTGGTCTTGGCACTGCCCTTGTGTGTCTGTGTGGGAGCCGCTGTGATGCAGGAACTGCACTGCTGTTGGCAGCATCATCAGTGCTAAAGAGGTTGCTGGGGAAAAACAGAGCAAAAAGATGCCCAAAATAATTTTGTGACCTGCCAGACTTGGGCTCACTGACATACTGCTTGTCACTGAGAAGTCCAGCTAGTTTCCTCACAAAATCATTTTACTTTTGTGTAAAATGAATGTATGGTTGGGAATGCAGGTGCAATCTGCAAAGCCTTGTGAAAACCACAGTGCCTTCTGTACTTGAAATAATCCTATTTTTAACAGAGCAGTTAAAGATGGTATTTACAAGTGCTCTGAACCCAGGCACCAGTATTTCCTTGTTTTCCGTTTACCATTAAAATAAATTTCTTTGTTCCTTCTTGTCCTATGATTCACTCTCAACTAATCGGAGAACTACCATTTTCCTTTTTTGCCATGTGGGTCACCTCCTGCAGCTAGCTAGCTCACATACCAGTGGCAGGGTTTTCCCCTTAAGACCTTAGTTGTACCAGCAGAAACTGTGATACTCAAAGATTCCTCTTTGCACCTAACATGTCTCTGATGTCTCTGCAATCCCACTAATGTCTGCTAAACCTCCTGTAGTGTCTTGTCCAAATACTCAGGCTGCGATCTCTTCCAGCTGTTTGTACATCTACCACAATGAGCATCTCATTCTTCAGTAGAACTCTTTAGAGTCTATCCTGGAAGATATTAATGTAAAAATCTCAGCTACCGGATATTCCCTGAAGTGTCCTTCTTCAGGGATATCAAAAGCATACATTGTTTCTGGTAGATCCTGGTCTGAATTTCCTACTTCTCTCAGACTTTTCTGCCCCAGTCAGGCCCTGCTCACTTGTGCAGGGATACAACCCACTTCACCTTCCACTTCAGTTTCAATACAGAACCTTTGGTGTTTATGGACTTTAGGTCCACAGCAGGCTGTTCTTGGAGATGTTTTTTGTCCATGCTTTGCTCCACCAACAGCAGCAGCCAGGTCTGAACCTTAGTTGTGTTTGGTAGTATCTATCTGCATGAAATACCCTGCTTTAAAAATAGCCTTGATTCATGAAGGCAGGTAAGATCAAAGTAGCAACGGTGGTCTAAGAGACAGATTCTGTCAAGCCTGATGTACTCTACAGAAAGCAGCTGTAAAGATGATTGTATTTCTGCCAGTATGGTGGGATCCTTGACTGCCTGCTCCTCCACTGCTCTGTTATAGCTCCAGCATAGGAGGCCATGCTAAGCAAAAATAGTGTTCTCCCATATACACTGGTTACCAAAGGGTTCAGTTTAAAGCAGTGGTTTTCACACAGTGAGATACACCCCACTCAGGAGGCAATAATGTGTGGCAGAGGGATGCGAGAAGGTGTTAGGACACCTAGATAGGTCTGCTAAACCCTACCAGACCTGTCCTGGCTCCATGCATGAGACATGCACAGCAACTCTGGAGCCTGGAGCAGTGGGGAGATATGCAGATGCTTTTGGACAGGCAGCTGAGTCTCTGCAGGGAGGGAAAAGGGGTCAAAGGAGATAAAGCCAACTCCAGATGGAACTACGCTGAACTGCTTGTTGCTAATTAAACCCCATGGCACACTGAGAACACAATAGGTTTGAGATGAGTATCAAGAAAAGGCAAGCAAAAACTGAGCTTGTGCTGAGCTCAGGTCAGAGGTACAGTCACAGAGAGCAATCACAGAAACCTGTCCTCATGTTGTCTGGCACGGCAGTTCCTGCAGCTGCCACTCCAGCCACGTTCCTGTTGCATTGGGACCGTGACTGCTAATGTAAGCAGTGGCATGACCCTCTTTGTGACTGCAGCGATACCGCTCTCCACTTCCCCTCTGCCAGCCCCTTCTGGTTTGGGAACCACTGACTCACATGCACTTTTGTAGCCTCTTGTATACAAAAAGAAAGGAACCTGGCTGAGAGAGCAAAATCATTCTGCACGAAGCTGTGGAATTTCCATTTCAGCTCTGAAGTGGGACTGAGCTTTGTCACGGCAGCCTGAGATAGTTGAAATGCTGCCTTCAGGCACTTCTACTTTGACAGCAATGCTATTTGTGTGACCGTGATGAGGCTGTAAGATCGATGTCTCCCGAGAGGCATGGGAAGTGCTGAACCTGAAAGAGCCGTCTGCAGTCTCAGGCAGAAATCTGTACAGAGAGGGTGCTGAATTCAGACTGGGAGTACTTGTTTAAATGTAGTGTCTTGCGTACAGAACTGAGGAAAAGTCCTAGAAGAAAATCATCCGTGCCCATTGAGTGCTAAGGAGCAGAATAAGCGGGTTTTTTTCCTTCTCCCCCCCTGCCCCTTAAATGATGTTACTGGAAGTTAAAGAACTGCTGGTTTAGAGGCAGTAGCTGATCTAAACGGGATTATGGGAAGGACAGGTTAAAGCTAAGCCCACATGTTCCTCGGTCTTTGGCAGAGTACCAAATTTTATGTTAACATTTAAAGAGAAGCCAGTAGCTATAATCTGTAGTGCTTTCTATTGCAACGTAAACACAAACATGTGGGGGAGGTAGCAGAGTGAAGAAAACCAACCAAGAACACCCTATGAGACACTGAATTCAGGAAAACAATTCAGTTCGATGAAATCAGCAGGTCAGCCGAGCTCTGGTAGGATTTTTTGTTTACTCTTTGCTAAATCTTATTTGGCGGAGGAAAGATCCTCTCCGATCTCAGAATCTGTTAAAGCAAAGGCAGAATCCTTTAAAGCCTCTAAGAAAGAAACCCAAAGAGATCTGTTCTGCCCACCTACCAATGTGGTGCAATCGCTGTTACCAGTCTGTGACTTTATCACAAGACTTGTGGTCTCCTTAAATCTCCAGCTACAAAAATAACGGCTGTGCTAAATGCAAAGGAGTATCAGCTTTCATGTAAAAGCAAGGTCTTTGGTTTGCTGGGGAAAGCATTAAGCATGGTCCCAGTATTTTTGAACTCTCAGAGAAACAAGTCAACTCCCAAAACATTTGACAAAAAAAAAAAAAATAAAAAAAAATTTAACTCAGTCTTCACATTTCTGAGTGCCAGAGATTAGCAGTACTGTGTGGATAAAAGATGGAAAAAAAGAAGAAATGTAGTGTATCCAATTAGTGACTACAGACCAGCAGGTAAACATCACATCACTGTTCTGCTTTTCCAGCAGAGTAAGGATGAGAGGAAAGGCTGGACGTGAATTCTCCTTATGGTCTACAAAAGGAAGCCCAGCATTCGTGTTTCTAATACAATTCTATATTCATGCCTCATCGTCTGTAGTGATAGTTAAATCTAACTTCACAGCAACCTGTATCCTGCCACAATCCTTCAACTGGAAATAAAATTGTTTTGTAAGAGAGAAATAGGTTTTTAACAGGAAAGGGAATTCATAAGGAAGACAGGTAGCAAAGACTCCATCAACTGCAATGAACTCTAATTAATACAGACCCAACAACACTTCATGTCTGGTGTATCAGTCACAAGGAGATTTAGACTCCAGTGAAACATCAACAGAGTCTGCATTTCTGAAACACAAATGCACAGCATGGAGAAGCAGTAATCCAAGCAGAACAAAGCAAGATACTGCTAAGTAGAAGTAATACCTTGCCTCAGGGACAGAAATCACTTACTTCTTTTTTCTCTGGCTTTTGCAGAGGAGAAGATGAAGTGCTCGCACTCCTTCTGTGCTCACAGGCTGCTCTAAAAACTTCAGGAAGTTGCTAACGACACCGTATACAGTCATAAGTGGTGTGAGCTAAAAGAGTTTTGCTTACGAGACTTCACCAGGCTCCCAAAGTGTGTCACTTGTAGTTAGGTGTAAACTTATAGATAGCGGGGTGACTGGAATACCCCAACCTTGAAAATCTTAGTCATGTCATCACTTGAGAAAGTCATTGTGAAAAGACATCTATGGCAAGGAAAGCCTTTGGGGAAGATCCACCTCTGAAAATACACTGAAAGAGTTAGAAGAGGCAGAAGAAACTATTTACTAGCTACTGTAAGTAGAGGATGATCAGAAAGGTGAAAAAACAAATGGTCAATATAGGCAAATGTGGAATTAACAGGATGATAGAAGGAATAAAGAGCATCGTGCCGGTGGGTCTGTGTGTAAGTGCTGGCTAGGGACTGAGGGCTGTAATGTTTATACTGAGCAGAGCATGCAGGGTATCAACATTTCTGCTACGTTGTTGCAAAGCCTTCTGCAACAGCCTGTTCTCATTGCTGTCCCCTGTATTGATCTCAGATACCAAGCAGTGCCCATGCTCTTGCACAGTGGACTTGAGATCAGCCCCGCACGGCTGCTGCCTCTCGCAAGTCAGTGGCTCAGCAACCACGGCTGCGTTTCAGGAAGGGCCCTATGAGAAAGGCTGTGCTTTCTGCCTCCCCTGTGCCAAATCAGACAGCACAG
The DNA here is from genome assembly GCA_035590275.1 of Ibycter americanus. NCBI lineage: Eukaryota > Metazoa > Chordata > Aves > Falconiformes > Falconidae > Ibycter > Ibycter americanus. Next base: position 29,151,771 of record JAVJGI010000063.1, read on the forward strand.
CCTGGTCTGGAGGAGTTTTGGCTGTTGCTGTTTGACTTCAGCCCCCTTTTAATCTATCCTTCTTGCTGTGCCAGCGGGGCGGTGAGACACCCACGGGTATGCTTGGGCTCTTTGCTCCGCGTGTGCAGCTGCGGCCGCCTGAGCTGCTGCAGCTGGCTGATGGAGGGAGCAGAGACCGACCAGTGCAGTCAGGAAAGCAGCTACGACAAAAAGAAAGCCTTAACAAGGGAAGTGATTGCTTTCAAATTCTGTCACTTGCACAGGGTTGAGAAGACGGCGGTGCAGCTCCTGTAACCTCCAGGCTCCATTTGCAACCACAAGTTTCAGCTCTTGGACTCCTGTTCTGGGTGTGCACCTTAGTCATTGTGCTAACATGCCCTGGAGGGACAAGAGACCGATGGACCGCCCCAAACCCTACTGGCTTGGGCTGCCAGGTTCTGTCAGGAGCAGGATGCCTGCAGTGGGTGCCTATTCCTTGTTTGTACAGTGGAGCTAATACCCACATATAAACTCAAATATGTATGAGATCGCTAGGTATTTAAATGAATGAGGAACAGTATTACAGCCCAGTAGAGAAGGGGGTGGTGATATGAGGGAAAAACCATTCTGGTGGCAGTTGTGCTAGAAAGGGCTGAGAATGCTAAAGATGAAATGGTGGTTTGAGCAGCTTTAAGAAGAGTTCATTTGCAGGAGTTCCTTAATGGCAAAGAGCACTGATACAAAGGAGCGTATGAGCTTTACCAAGAGCTCTAGCTCAGGCTTTAAAGGAAGGAGGAAGAAGATCCCAATGTTACATTGTCAGCCTAGACTTTGCTATGAGAGCTGTTCCATGTGTCGTTGCAGATACTGCGTGTGACGGCGAAAGTCAGTTATGACCAGATTTATTAAGTTTTCAGGCAACTTCCTGATCAACTTCCACCAATTCCACCTGTGGTGAGGTGCTTACAGCACCCCATGAGGGTCTGTCAGTGCTTGCAGACTGGTTGGGGCTAAGGTAGGATGGGGAGGAACTGGATGGCAATCTAAGGCAAGCAGATAACTAAATTTACTTTTGATAGCTGTATTGGAAGTTAAATGTTTCTTCTGGAAAATTAAAGCAATGCTTGGCATGTACTTTCATTCTGGGGTGAAAAAGTTACTTGGTTCAGTTCTGCTGAACGGTTCCTGGGGAAGGGTCTTTCTGTGAAGAGCAATTCATTCTCAGCGTCCAGAAGGAACTGGGGAAGAAGAGGCTGAAGCCAGCTCAGTAGCCTCCGTCTGTGGAGAAAAGCAGGTGAAATTTCTGTCTGAACCAGCTCAGTCTGGCTGGACATAGTGCTGGACCCAGTCTGTGCACTGCTGCAAACCCATGATTTCATCTTTGTCCTCCTCTGCATAGATATCAAACCCAAAGGAAACCATGAAGAAGGATGGGAATAATGTTTCTGAGATAGCTAGAACTGATTTATCTGTGTAGGTCACCACTCTTCATTCAGAGATGTGGGACAGAAAAGAGGAGAGTGCTCTCTGTCCTGAAGAACTGGAGTTTTCATAGGCACCAGTGGGCTCCTCCATGGCATTTTTGATTTAACAGATCACAGTTCCCATTTGGGTGCAGTCAACTGTGCAGTCAAATACCTGCCTGATTCTGCTCTCTGTGATGCTTACTATATGTAGGGTTTAGGATATATATAGGGCTTACTGATATAGGGTTTAGGATATTCAGAGACACATATGCATTTGCCAGCTAGATTTTATGGTGAAACAATGAAAATTGTGTGGTCCTCTGTAGAGAAATGAAAGACAACACATGGCCTTGGATCTTCCAGACGGGCCTGAAAAACATTACTATTTAGAGTCACTGCTCCTTCATGCTTCTCTCAGTAATATGGCCCCAATCAACATCACCCAGTCACAGTCATTGCCCTAGCAAGCTCAAGACTGATGCCAAGATTTCACATTGGAAGGTGCTTTCAAAAACTTTTGACACGATCTTCTGTGACTGGAAATGAAAACAGAGCTAGTGCTTCCATGGGTGGCAAACCCAAACCAAACATTTCATGTAAGTTTAGTCTGTATTCAGTAGAGATAATACAAGCAATACAGCAATATAAATTTTGGCCTGAGTTGTATTGTACTGATGTCATATCCAGGCAGAAAAAAGATCAGATAAAGAACCATTTATAGCAGAAGGCAGAAACCCTCTGGCCTCTGTCTAAACCCAGCTGAAGTAAATGGAAATGTTTCTTTGAGCCTCAATGAGTTTAGATTGGGCATTTTGAACGTATTTCTTTCTACCTTTTAATTGCTGGGTGCTATTTAGACAGTTGCCTTTAAGGTAACATGTTTAAGGGAGTTAAGATGCATATGAGATATCTTCTCTGCACTCTTCATAATTTTCCTACTGCAGTACAGTGACTGTCCAAAGCGTAAGGGATAAAAGAGTCCAGCTTTGTTTTAGCTCACTGCTGCATAACACAGACCTTTTTTGGGGATTTTCACAGCACTATGACAGAGAAAATGCATGTGCACCATGGACCAGTAAACAGAAATAACTGTGGAAGACTGATGGTGTCCAATGTCTTTGAAAGACTTTCAGACTGAGTTTTTCACTCCCCTTTCTTATCTAGAAACTATCAAGAGAAAAGCTGGTACGATATTTGGCATTTCTTTGTTCCACCACACATGAAAATGGTCTGTGTTAGTAGTATCTTCCACTGCTCCTGTCCAGCAAGAACCTATGAATGGAGGAAAGAAACCTCAGATCATCTGCCTCTCCTACCTCCACATAGAAATGAACACAGAGTCACACTCATGTAACAGCTCTACAAGAGATTGCCCAAGAAGACGATTTTTGTACACTTGTGCATCTTTTTTTGTAAGCAACTGAGGCTCATTTTTCTTGGAAAATGATGGAATATGGCTTTAGATTTTACAGTGTGGAAAATGAGGAAATGAAAACAGCTCCTTGAAGTATGGGTCTTGGTAGGAAAAAGCCAAATGTCTGGCTCTTTTCTTGTTCCCAGACAGCAGATCTGTCTGGGGAATGCAGCATGTACAGGATTGCAAAAAGGACTTTATTAATGATAAAAGCAAGGCAGGAAAGTGCTCAAGAGTCTCTCTAGGACAGCAGTGGCCAGAGGCTAAGAAGCATTGCGGACTGAATGCTCAGCTTTGTGCTCCTCTGGCCAAGCACTGTACAAGTCTCCCTGCACTGGTATGATATACAACTATGCCTAATAAAAAGTCTCCATAGCTTGTGGATCAAACTTGGTTTATCATCTGTGACAGTGGCTGTGATGCTGTTGATCTGGGACAGGGACAAAAAACATCCTTGGTGGTGTTTTTTTGCAGTTTATAGCAGGATCAACCACAGATTGGATCACTGAAGCCAGACAGGATGGGATGAGCTCTGTGCTTACTCTCCCAGCAACTGCCTACCTGCAGAGTCTTCCCCTTACACAGGCAGTGCAGCTCTGCTCTGCCCTGGCAATCTGAGCGGCAAAAGCGTTGTGCTGAGCCCAGCACAGAGCTCACACGGCTTTCTGGCTTCCCATGAATGTCCAGTTCATAGCAGGCAGGCTGCAGAGAACGCAGAGACCTTCCTGTTCTGCTGCTGGAAATGAAACGCAGCACTGTCAGCTGCTGAGATTTTTGGTGCACTGGCTTTTCTACACATGATGTATGCTGTGCTCTCGTAGGGAGGGATGACACAGTCAAGATTCCTTCTGGTTTGTCAGGCTGCGTAAATGCCTGTGTCTCGCATCTGCACTTGAAAGTCCTCCTGCTTTTGATTTGCCTGTTTTTGTGAGCGGCTTGTAGAACTTTGGTCATGCTCAGTTTTCACTGATGCAGTGATGTACTGTGTGCCTCAGGAGTGGAAATCCATTAAGTCAAAAATGTCACTGATCATGCCCTCTTCCAGGAAAGGTCTCTCACCCCAAAGAGAAAAGCCCTATCATGTTTGACAGTGCTACCGCTGTAGATGTACAAATCCTCTGGGATTAGTGTGTACCCTGGCAAGAGCTCCCTGGCAGAGTGCAGCTGGTCGTCACATGGTGCATCTTAGAGACCTTTGGCTCTTCTGACTTCTCTGGGGCAACAACAGATTTGTCTTCTGTATGATAAGAGTAAAGAGGTGCCAGTCTGTGTGCTGGGGTCCTTGGGATGAGGTGGGGTACACAGCTGTGTTGTGTCTAACAGCCTCTTCGGGAGAGCGCGCTGCCGGAGGCACGCTCGCAGCAGGAGCTGAGATGGGTGGGTGTGCTGCAGCAGCAATGGATTTGGCTCCACGCTTCCAACTCCAGCTCTGAACATGCATGTCCCCAAACATCCCAACCCATCCAAATTGTACTTTGGTTCAGCTTGAACTGCTGGAATAAAAGGCAACCGAAAACTATACATGGAATCAGAGAGCAAACGCCGATCACCACCTGGCTGTGCCGAGTGCCGCACTGCACCGCCGGCTCAGCTCTGCTGCTCGCGCTCTGCTTGCAGCCCGGGTCACAGCCTTTCGACAGATGTCTGGCTTTTTTTTTTTTTTTAATAAAACCCCCTCCTTATACTAGGAAACTATAACACCCACAGGGTTAAAAAGGTTACAGTTGTTAGCGCATGGGAAGGAAAAGGGTGCGGTTCAAAGAAAACGTGTTTCTGATTTTTTTTTACAAACTCGAAGTAGCAGAAGTGGTGAGCCAACACCTGAAGTCAGTTTAATCTTAGCAAACTCAGAGGGAAGAATCAATTGCACATCTATAGCATGGTCTGCACCCCCGAGCAACCACATTTATCATGTGGTGCAAAGACATAGAAATTCAAGCTGGTTTTACACCTTCTACAGACAGTGCTGTAATTTCAAGCCTCACTTTGTTTTAAACTTGGAAGGCTTCTATGAAAGAGCCAAAAGGTGGTGAAATTGCAGTATTTCAGTATATATTCAGGGGATGATTTACTGAGCAGGTATGACTTTTTAATGTGGCTACCCAGAGCTGGGTGCCAATGCATGGCTCTTTTGGTTTTGGTTGTATCTCATGTTAATATAAAAATTGTGTCAACCACGGGAACAAAGTAATAAGATTTGTCCTCTCATTTGAAATCCCTGGTGAGGTGAATGGCTGAAGGACAGGGAATTGGCATAGACAGAGCAAGTGCCTTGGCCAAACGTGGGTTTCGGATCCACCAAATCCCACTCAAACATCTCTGCCATATATCCAAATTATTTTTTTGCTCCTGTTGTTTCCCCTTTAGCCTCTAACAGTTTGCTCTGCAGCTAGGCTAGACCAAGCTGATGCAGCAGAGATTCAGAGGGCTCTTTGGTGTTTACACTGCATCAGCTCCTCCTCCCATCATCAGGGAGCCTCACTGCCAGCTCTTCACGGCAAAGACTCTGGCAGTCCCCTTTGGAGAGCTGCACAAAGCCTTTGGAGGGTGAGTGGCTTTAGGAAGCTTGTACCCTGCCAGGGGAAACTGCCACTGAAGTGGCAGGCACCCGTGGGTTACCTCCGGCATGTGCTGGGACTTCGCTGCTGAGGGGCACCTTAGAGAAATGCCGCAGACAGGAAAGCAGGAAACGTTTTGCAGAGCAGAGATAACATTGAAAATAATACTCCATAAATGGTTTGATTTACTGATTTGCATGTACAGTGGCTGCCATGTAAGCATCACAGGAAAAGGAAATGGGATGGAGGAGGAGTGGGAGGAAAAAGGCAACAGGACAACAAAACAGGTTGGCAGATTTCACTGGGGACAGGACGTAATGTCCTGGGTTTTCTCCTGAGCACGATGTGTTGTGATCTGCGATCACACATCGACACTGAGGATGTCAGTCCTTTGATTCAAAAGGAAATGTCTGTATTTATTGAAAAAGATGGGCAACTTGCATCACCTTGGGATTCTCCACTGGGAATTGCCTCTCGTATACAGTTGGAATCTCCCTGGGCATGCTAGCCCTTACCTAGAGCAAACAGGTCCCTGAGCCACTGATCTGAACTTCTACACCTTTGTGTGATGGAGAAGTTGTTGCGGAGCAGGCATGTGATGGTAGAGTTGTCACCTCTATGCTCCATTTCCCACTTTTCTCAAAATCCTCTTTTACAAGAAGACCTCAGAGGTCTGTGTGACTTCATGTGAGGTGAATCCCCCACATGATAGGAGCTTCAGCAAGCAATGGGAGACACACCTCCTGCCAGCAGCACGTATCTCCATAAGAGCATCAGGGAGAACCTCTCTCCACAACTGATTTTTTTGAGCCTTTACCAGACATTTTGTGATCTACCTGACTGCATCTCAGTGGGGGAACTCACAGGGCTGCAGAGGCTCTACTTTACAATTACTTGTTGTTTTGTTTATCTCCACTTTCTTTGTGCCACCGGCCTCCACTGGGGAAACTGAGTCTCACGTGGGTGATGAGCTACGTGATGATACTACTCTGCGGTGGCCAGGCCATGGAGCCACCTCCTGCAGAGTTAGATGGTTACCTCTGATGTCTTTCTCAGAGTCCTGAGGGATGCTGGTAGGTGTGAAAGGCCACCTCCAGTCTCTGCTGCTGTATTGTCACAAGCAACTTTATGTTTTGGAGAAAAGAAAGTGCCTGATGAAGGTATGACATTCAGCCTTCAATTAAAGTGAAAGATATAGTGGGGCACATGTCTTGAGACATTTGCTTCTCCTTTTCTCAAATAAATTCCATTATACGGTCTGAAAAAGTAAGTATGGTCTTCCTTGAGATTTCTAGGTACGCATACACACTGAGGGGAAAAATCCAAGTTTTTTCCCCTCCTTTCCCACCAGTTTTTCAGATCCTCTTACTCCATCATAAAGATGAAACAGACAACAGAAAAATCTACTGGAAATCACCCTTGAAAATGCTGACTTTTGATCTCTGGCACATTTTTCTCCGTATAAATAGATCTCCTTATAAATAGGTCTTCCTATAGACACCTGGGATTTTGGCTTGTGTTCAGCAGTTTCCATTCACTTAAACAATGAATTTACAGCCTAATTTCCCAAACACTATTTCCATGCCCTACTTGGTGCCAAGAATATATTTTTTGAAGATGCATTTGTGAAGCAACAATAATAATTGGAAAGATTCTTCACGATTAAAAGACGTCCTTTCCATTGTCTTTTCTCCTGACACTAGCAGCTTGAGTTATCTTGTAAACAGAGCTACCCATGGAAAGATAAATGATGTAGCTTCACCTGGTGCTGGTGTAGTACAGGCTTATTTGAACGCATGAGACTGGACATGTGAACTCTGTCTGCCCTGCGGTCTGTGGTGCATGGGAGTGATACCTGAGTTAGCTTTTCTAGAGTGGAAGCAGGTGGACCTTGACACCACAAAGCCCCGTGTACTTCAGGTTACCCAAATGTGGGGTGTTTTTGCATGAAACTTCAGTGCAGGCAAATCTGCAGGCTTCACCGTTCTAAGAAATGCAAACATTTGGTAATTCTCCACCAGCTTTGCTAGAGTATGTGGCCAAATAATGGGAAGGAAACAGATACTACTCAGATCTGGACTGATCTGGTGGGCTCCTTGCATTAATCGCATCTCTGAGTCTTCTTCTTTCTATTTAAAAAGACAGCCGTCACATCTACTTCCTTTGAAGATAATTTGTGATGAAGGGACAAAAAGATGCTGTATGAGACCCAGGTATTACTACAAATTAAAAAATATATAGATCACTACATGTAATGAACATGCATGAAATTCACAGAATTCTACAGAACGAAATGCCAAGCCTCCTGCTGACTTGACTGGGTCAGTGTTACGGTGTGCTGTGCCAACATCACTGCTTGGATCTCAGGCAAGCAGAACCTCTGGCAGGAGAAAGGCAGGTTGCAGTCCAGCTGCATCCTGGAGCTGCAGTTTATGAAATACATACCGCAGATACATGGGTGAAAATCATACATGTCTTATTAGGCTTCCAAGTACCAGATACCCAAGAAAACAGTAATGCAAGCACGGCCATAAAATCTGACTTCCATTTCTCTGCAAAGGCCCTTGTCTCATCACCTGGGGTGACATCCCAGCACTTTTGGGAACAGGAGGAAAGTGCTGTGAGGACAAAAGAAGAAAGAAGATGGTCCAGAAAGGATGCAGTGTCTTTGCTTTGCTTGGTTTCAAGATGCTTGAGATGCCTAGATGCTGGTGAGGGCTCTGAGCAGTGATAAATGAGTTAATTTCTTCTGTAGACAGATGAACATGAGTATCTGCAGGTAGCTCTAGGAGCAGCCACTGATATCCTACATATGTTTCTGGGTGCCCTGGAGAAACCTGACATTGTATTACTGAGCCAGGCAGTCCCTTTCCTCAGGACTTCTTTAAAGACCAGGAAGGCAGCAGCCACAGCAGAAGCATTGGTCATCAGCCTCCTGCTACCCATCTCAGGTGATCCATGTTTCATACATTTTGCTTTGTACAAAACCAGCCACTTGTGTTCTCAATGTGCTTGCCAGCAGACCTCCTGAAACAGCTACCCAGGCCTGCATCTTCTGTTGAGCCCAGTTTGCAATACTTTTTATCTGTACTGTTGCAGCTGACACCCTGCTGTATGGACCAGACCCCCTTTCTTACAGGCACCGCGCAAGAGCAATGTGAAGGGAAACCAGAGTTCTGTAAGCTGCAGTTTAATGTAGCATCTAAATAACTGCTGGAGGGCACAGCTTCAGGAGGCAGGGCAAGCCAGCATCATAGTCCGCTTCTGTCCAAAGGGGAAGGTCCAGCTTCCTTTGAAAAATAAACGATACGGTAGTTTTCTGCCATTTTAGGGAGGAGAATTGGCCCAACCAAGGCTCTGACAAATGCCAGAGATGGTACAAAGGTGGTTGGCAGCAAATTGTTGTGTTGGCTCAGCTGCCTGTGGAACTGCAGCTTGCATCAGTCTGAAGCATGTGCTTAAAATGCTTATGAGTTGAGGTCTTGCTGCTGGACCAGAGCTATGGAGTTAGATCTGGGCAGCTTTAGTGGATCTCAGAACAGTGTCAGGCTCCCGGCGGCTGTTCCTACTAGCACATGGCAGCACAATTTGAAAAATGCTTTGCTTCTGCCTGCTGGCTGGGCAGAATGACAGCCAGGGATGTGTCAGCTAATTTTGCTGCTTTGAAATCTTCTTTAAAAAAAAATATTTAATAAAATGGACACAGTGTATATCAGGACTATTTCCCTAGAAAGCTTCTTAGCATTCCAAAGGCTAAAAGACAGGAGGAGAGAGTGAAGGCTGGCGTATTATTTATAGAAAGGACATCTTCTGGTGTTTTCTGTGATTGTTCTGTCATGCCCATTTAATGGTTTGTTGTAACAAATTATGAGTCTGTGATAGTAATCTAAAATTTGTGCACCTCTTTCTAGCAACAATGTTTTCTGCTAGGACACCACCTTCTATCTCCCTGTTAGAGGGGGTCTTACTAGAAGCATCAGTGGTAGGACAACAAAACCATAAATAATTATCTTATGAAGCCAAAATCCTTTTGAAAAATGCTAGCAGCTTGGTGGTATTTACTCTTCGAAGTCTAATCCATTATTTGGGTATGAAGAGAAGCAACATCTCGTAGTTAAAAATCTTGTCAAGCTCAATCACAAAATCAAATGAAGAGCCACATTCAAATGCAACATACTTTATAAGATGAATTATTACTTCGTTGAATAAGAAATTCAAAATAGTCTAAAACAACAAATCAGATTCTATCTGCTCTTGGTCTTTTTTTGGTAACCACCAGATTACAAATAGTCCCTACTTCCATGTCTGCTACTGAATTTCAGTTCACTTTATTTTAGCATATTTGAGGGGAGATGTTTATGGTATAACTGAGGGGAATTTCCAGATGGAAAGGAGGAGTTAGTATGTACAAAGCTGGACTCTGAGCTTTTCTTCTAAGCTTTGGGTTTTTTTCTGAGAAAGAAAAAACAAAACAACAACAGTTCCCTTTTACTGGTGCTTTTTCATCTGGCTGTGTAGGTGGTACGTTGAAGTAATAGTTTGATGGAGATTAAAGACAGCGTGACTGCTATGTAACTTCTGTCAGAAGGGGGAATCCCAGCTCTTTAAAGGGCATGCACAAATAGACGTGAGTAGTGGTATTACAGGGTTCAGAAGAAAAATGAGACCAATATGCTTCTCCCAGAACCTCCCCTAGATTTCCAGTATGCATAAACGTGGGCCATGTCCTTGGCTGGGGAGGTTTCTGCCAGCATTGGTGTATGGTCGCTGCGTCTGGGCTCTGCACCTCACCCTCATTTCACCCTGTTGCTTTGCACCGAGTCCGAAGAGGTCCCGTTGGGTTAAAGCATCTCCTGGAGAGACGCACAGCCTTGCTCTGGAGATGCAAAGGATGGAGATCCCACCACTCCCCTGCTGTGTTTGGTTCCTTCCCGGGGTATTTTGTCCAGTTATCAAAGAGCGCTGCTGAAAACTGTCTCCTTTCTTCCAGGCTCAGTGTGTCTGGACTCAGCAGAAGCCAGTGCATCACTTGTATACAAGGAACACACCTGTTTAATACATAAGGAGCACACCTATTTCAACCTTCTCACCTAAAGTAAAGCTGTCTTTAGTTCCTGGTATTTTCTTCCATGTAAATTCAAGGTACAAAAAAAGGCATAACTGCCGGAAGCCATTCTTAGTAGAACAACAGACACTTAACGAGCCCCCCTTTCAGTTTAGCCCACATCTAACCCATAATCTGTTTCCTCTCCTTAGAAATCATGCTTTTGATCATCTGCGGTCCCTCGATACCTGCAGCTGAGTCTTCCCATGTGGCCAGTGCTGAGCAGCAAAACACCTAATCCTGGTGTGGATTCAAAAACATGCTAAAATCAGGGTCCCTCCCCCCAGGAGTCTCAGTATAGCAGATCTGCACTAGAGACAACCACCTCCCATCAACAGGTCCTTCTAGGAAAGGCTGCTGCACCCAGGATTTACTTTTTAAATCCTGTTGTTATCTTTTGCTTTAGTACATGGCAATCCAGCAGCTGTAGTCCTTATTCCCCAGCTAGTGGCGGGTACCAGACTATGCCTGTCGGTTCCTATGAGAATCTTGTTTGCTCTGGAGAAAAGATGTGATGACGAGTGGAGGGGTGGAAGAGGGTAAGGTCTGTACCTCTCCCACCGAAAGCAGGCCAAATATATGGAAAACACATGTACGTTTCAGAAGGAAAGTGATTGGGGAACTGACCTGGCGACTGGGGAACTCTGCTCTCAGAAGTCCCAGTCTCTGGTGCTAGGGTTATTTTTGTCTTTTAACAGACAGCTGTAGTGGATCAAATGGAGAAACAGTCCTGACAGCTGGGCCCAAAACACAACTGCTGCCCATGTACCCTGCCAAAGGTCATGCTCAAGGCCAGACCTGCGCTGGCAAGGCTAAAAGGCTGTGGTGATAGCTAGGAACTCAAGAAACAGGTGTTTTTTTATGCAAGTATTTGTGTAATTAAGTGCACATGGTCACAAGAGACTGAGAAGTGATTTAACATGATGAATTGGCTAAAGCCAATAAAAGACCAAGGAGCAGGGTGAGTCCTGAACCTCACACAAGATGGTGTTTGCTCTTGTCTTTGCTGGTTGCTGTTAGTTAATGGTTTCCTTTTTTTTTTTTTTTTCTCCTTCCAGATTGCTTTGAAGAATGCACGTGTGGGAAGTGTGTGGATGACACAAGACAGTAAGAGTGGCTTTACTGGGGGACCAAAGGTCTGTCTAGCTCAAGATCTGGTCTTAAGTGGTGGTTATAAAACAATCCTTGGGGAAAAACAGTGTAATAGGGGCAGCACATGGTATTCTCTCCCCAAAGCCTCTCCATGAGTCTTCAGGTCAGGGACTATTTCAGCATTGATCTTTCTACTGCTATGCATTAACGTGCAAGGATAAAATCACTTCCCTAGATCTCTGCCTACATGTAACACCATATACACACTCACAGTTGCTTTATTTTATTATGTTATAGTGCTGTACTGGGAGCCCATGCTGTGGTCATTCATTTGTATTTGAAATCTCTCACTTCTCCAGTTCTCACATCAGTTATGGGATAACTTTTAGTGTTCTACAGGACATGGTTTTGTTCCCTGGTACAGTATCCGATGCCTTGGAAAACTCTGAATCTATCATGTCTGAGCCAGACTCATAAAAGCTGGAACTCAGTTTGGCAAATAGATCTTGTTTCTCTTTGAAAGACGCTTATTAGCGTTTGCTACACTCCCACCCTTAGCTCACAGTTGTTTGCATCTGTCACTTCTATTTGACTGTACTTATCCAGTTCATCCTCTTTAGCCTTCTGGAATATTGATACACTATGAGCACTTCTTCAAATGAAAGCAGGAGAGAGACCATGTCATCTCTCTCAGGAATGCTAATTAGCCAGAGTGTTCATTTTAAATATTTTTCCCTAGTAGATCTTGTTTATCATCCTTTTGATATTACTGAGCAAAAAAGTCCCTCGACAGCCTCATGCTATACATGTGTATGATCTGACTTCTTTCTGAACACAGACAAACATTTATTAAGTACTCTCTTTTTTATATATTACTGTTAATTTTACTACCCCTCTTTAGTGATATTCCTGCACTATTGTTAAGCTACTTCTGTTCTTAGCAGATGTTAAGATACTTTCTCTGCTCTGTTCTGAGGTGTTTCCAGATGGTTCTAATTTCACTTACTCATTTTTCACACTTAGTTACTTCTATTTTGTATTAGTTAGCAGCCATTTCCTCCTTTCACATCTGTGATAGATTGTTTTTCTACTTTACATCAACTCCTTCATCACTTTGTCACTGAACTAGAATGAGATTTTTATCTGTTTGCACTCTTGACTTGGGAATCCCAATTTTACGACCATCTGATGAACAATTCATCAAAAGACTGAACTTTGATGTTCAGATTTTTCTACCCACATTTTTTCTGCCAATGAATCTGGATAGTAACTTTCCTCAAGTTAGAGAACTTACCTTTTTAGTGTTGAGTGTTTGGGGCAGCTACAAATACTAAGGTCACAATCATGATGGCTGGTCTTTAGAGAGCAACAAACTTTCTATTGAGCAATTAGTTCATCACGGTATGTCATAATGAATGATCTCACCTTAGGTGCAGTACCTGATGGGTTAGAGAATTCACCTCTATCACTAAATGCTATTTTCCTATTGGCCATGGACATCTCTAGCATGTCTCCCACTTTGAAGTCCTCCATGCATACAGAACTTTTCTTTCCACAAATTGGATGAGGGTTTAATGAATAATGGGTTTAAGGAACAACTCATCCTGCTTTTTTTGACTTTCTGACTTTGTTTGATGGTCTGTAGCAGATCATTCTGCAGATATTTTTCCTCTTCTGCTCAGCATCTTGTAAATCTGATTTAGCAATTCACAAGCTCATAGTGATGATACAGAGAACTGCCCCCAGTCTGTCCTTCCTAATCAACAGTTTTATTACAGTAATCAGGAAAGTCATCTCACCAGGCTTCTGTGGCATTAGTTACGCCAAATTCCTTCACAACTAACATTACTTCCTGTTCATTTGTTACTGATATTTCTAGCACTGATACAGATGACTACAAGTTCTCATTTTTTCTCATTCAGACTTGCCAGGTGGCTGGCTGCATGCTGAGTTGTGTGGCGCACACTTTCTCAGCACTGTCTTTAGTGTTGCTGGTCTAACCAGCCCTGTACTGCCCCCTCTAAAAATATGTGGAACCTACACGTGGCAGTAATTTTTGTTTCTGTTTCTGATGTTACCCCTCTTCCTCAAAAACAGGAGACAAGCAAAAGTAAGCCTGGTTGCCTCATGCCCATTGTGCTGGCCATGCACAGCTTATTCCCAATTTCTTCTCCTTCGCCTTGGTATTTCAGGATATCAGTCAAATACAAATCTTTTTTGTGTTCAGGTTGTTATTTCAGGTCAGCTCTAGTTGCACGAAAACAAGAAGGACCTGAATGCTCGTGAGAAAATATTTAGTTTTAGAAGGCTTCAAGATCAGTTTTGCTGATCTGTTGATATGCACATGAAGATTGAGAAGTGAGGCTGACACTGAACTGCTTGCGGGTTGCATCGCTGTTGCAGTAATAAAAAACAAATGTCACCTGTAACATCTGGGTCATGGAAAGGTGCTTTTGAGACAGAGACAGGCTGTTGTGGTGGGAGTGTATTTCCAGAAGAAGGAAGGGAAGAGAGCATGAGACAGTCACAGCAAGCAAGCGTGTATGTATTTGAGAAAGTGAGAAACATCATGAGCCAGACAGCCTCCCACTTTGGGACCTGCTGCAGTACGTGGCAGGGCAGCACAGCGCCCAGCAGCAGAGTTCCAACTCCTGTCTCCCAGCTCCCACACCACAGCAGGGTGGCCAAGTCCACCCAGGACTTTCCCAGGTGGAGGGGATGGCCTTGCTCCTGGTTACAGAGTCTAGAATGGGCTGGAGGAACAGAACTGAAATCTGGAGCCAGATGAAGGCATCTTCTGCATAAAGGCAGAGGGCTACCGGGGCAGACAGATGCTATGATCCCATGGCTCACAGCATGGATGCTACACCAGGTAGTACGAAGAGGGTCAGAGGGAGCCTCCTGAGAGCAGTACGGGATGCAAGGATGGAAAAGAGTTGTCGTCGTGTCAAGTCTGGAAAGCCAGGACAAGACTTGAAGGTATTACAGTCAGAGTAGGCATACAAAAAAAAAAACAACAAGACAGGAAGAGTGGGCTGGTGCAGGGAGTTTCTATAGTGGTGGCATTTTGGATGAGAAGTCAGGGGAGAAGATATTGTGCTACTGAAAGTGGGGACAGTGAAGAAGGTGTGGGCAGGAGGTTTTACTGTAAGCAAGATGAGAAAAGCCCCCAGAGTTTGGTGATGCTATGAGCAAAGACAGAAATTACCGAATCTGACCGCAGGGAGAGAATAAGAAGATGGAGAAGAAAAGGAGAGTGAATCTGGCATGGAGGTGGAGGAGGGAGTTAGCAGGAATGGATCTAAAGTAAAGGTTTATTGTAAGAAGAGTGGTCTCTGAGCTGGTGGTGGGACAAGTAAGAGTTCACAGTTACAGAGAGGTCAGACTAATAATATAGATGAAAATATCCTTCTCGGAAAAATAGTTACTGTGATAAGGAATAAGGTCAAGTTTGCCAGGGGGGGGGCTGGCAAACGGTGCTGAAGCCTTCACTGGCAAGACCTGCAGAGGTGACTTGTGGGACAGGCACCAAGGGATTAAAGTCCAGCTCCTGGAGCAGACAAGGCTGAAGGTTCATCAGGGAGGATCTGGATGGAGTCAGTTGCACTCACCACCAGGTTTGCAGTTTCTCCTCAGAGATGGAAGTGGTAAGGAGGGGCTCAGGAGCAGAGACTGGGCAGGTGAGCAGGCACTATCAGTTGTCCTGAGAGGTGAAGCACAAAGCCACCAGTTTGCTGCAGGGGGAGCAGAGAACAACCGCTCGATATAGGAAAAGGGACTGGAGAGCTGCTCCAGGGCTTTAAGGAAGAGAACCCAGGAGCTGTCCCCGGAGCAAGTGAGGAGGGCATCTAGTGATGGCCAGGAGCATTGCGGGGTGTCCCCTCCGTCCCTGGGGCTGGTGGCACGGTGTGCCTTCCCCCAGGGTCCAAAACGAAAGTCCTCTGCTGCATGCATCAAAGCTGTTCTGTGGTTGGATCTTGGGGAGTGTCAAAATGCACACGAAGCTTTTTAGCTCCTCTGACCGGGAAACAAAGTCACTGGGAAAGTACATGTCAGAGGGGAACTGGGCTGCCCGTCTGTCTGTCTGTCCCCAGGCAGGACCTCCGGGGGGGCTGGACCGCTGGCTGGGGGTGCAGAGTTGTAACCGCTGCAGCCAGGACTGTCACCATCTCACCAGGGTCACAGCACCAGGTCAGAAAGGCTACATGAGAGATGGTCTGAATGCAGCCCTCTTTTTGACAGGAATTTAAAGATTTACTTCTGAAAAGTAAAAAAGTGTCGCAGCACTACCAAACTATCAAGCTGCAACAAGGCTTTAACCGTCCCATACCAGCCCTCTCATGCCTCGGCACCACCATCAGTCTCACACAAGGTTCCAAAAGTTCATCTACTGTCCGTGCTGTTTCTTCATCCTCTTCAGGCCAGTCCACCCTGCTTCTTGCCTGCGTCTGGATTCCTGGCTTCTCCTCCAGCCAGCTTCTCCTCATCCCAGCCCCCTTCTTCTCTCAGCTTCTCCCAGGGCCTCTCCTTATCTCTCCTACATCCAGGGCTCCTCTTCATCCACTGCCTCTCTCTTCACCCACCCAGTGCTCCTCTTCCACCGGTGCTCCTTCTCTTCCAGGCTCCTCAGTGCTACTTAGCAGGAACAAGCCACAGCTGTACATTACCTACCTCAGCCAACCCACCGCCCCAGAAGCAAGCCCACCACTGTATATTATCAATGTTAATTAACCCTCTACAAAAAATGTTACTTCTTTACTGCTTTGCTACTTTACTGCTTGCGGATAACCACCGCAACCCCTCTCAGATATAGGTGCCTGCTTCCCTCATGGACTTGTATCTGGTTCCATGCGTCTGAAGGACAGAGCCTGGACTCCACAGGTGGAGAGGCACAACTCTGCCCAGGAAACTACTGGGAAGGAAACCTCATGCTGGGCCAGGAGCAGCTCCAGGAGCTGCTCGACAGAGCTACCTGCTGCTGATAGCAAGCTGCTTTTCGTTTTCAGCTTGGTTATTTGTCAAAGAGACCCTGCAGCGGCAGCGAGGAGCCCGTGCATGCTCTCAGTGTGTGAGCACTTAGGCGGTGCTCATTTACATCGTGTTCTGTAGGCTGGCTGCCTCAAGAAATACCCTCCAACGCCTGCTGCCTGTGCAGAGATCTTGCTCTCGCATGACTGAAGAGAGCTCACACACTTTGATGCAGAGAACTCAGAGGTGGCACGGAAAAGCCGTCACAATTTAGTGATCTGAAGGGAACCTTTCAAAGCTTATGCAGTCAAGGATAAGTTGTTTTTTTTTTCCCTGGGTCACTCATTGTAAAACTATTTGAGTTACTCAGGGATAGAGAAAATTATCAAAGAGTTTAAAAGAGGCAAATTCAGACATGCCTCGGCTGTGCAGGCTGCACATCCAACCTCTTTGCTCGAAGAAGGAATGTAGATGTTTCCATGTTGAAAAAAATAACATGACTAAGATGTAGTGTGTTTGAATAATAAAGCAACGCAGTCTGGGCCCCACTGAGTGTTAAAGCAAGACTCAGCTTGTCAGATGTGGCTTCGAAGTATCTTGTACCTCTAACTGACAGGTAATTTTTTGTCTGAACCTCTCAAACCAGAGGAATTCAGGAATGGCCCAGGCTGATTCTACAAATACTGGTTCTGCAGAATGGATGTCATCCTCAGGGCATGGGGTATGACTCTCTGTTCTCACTGAGCCATCAGTCTGTCCCCCTGCTCCACTCCCCACAGCTATAGCTCCTCTTGGCTATGCCTGGCTGTATGACCCTGGTCTTGGAAACAGCTCAGTCTTGGCAGGGAAAATATCTGAGGCACTGTGGGTACAATGGGCAAAGCCAGGGAAGCCCTTGTGAGCATTAGACTGCAAAAATGGGATACAGAGAAAAGTTTCACGTGCCTCTGTGGCTGTCACTTGAGCCAACGATGAGAAAAAGGTTGTGGAGAGCAGTGCCAGCATTTAGACTTTGAGAACGTTTGTTGTTCTACCCAGGTGTTTTGAAAATGATGGATAACACTCAGATTCACTGCTTGGGCCATTCACTTTTTTCATTAGCATTCTGGAGAATACCAAAACATACTGGACACAAACTTAAAAAAACGCACAAAGCTGTGAATGATTCTAGGAGGCCACTTTCAGCTGCCCTTAAAAGGTTTTTGGATGGATGTTCAGCATCCCTGGAGAACAGTAGCTTCGTCCGAGTGATTCACACTGGTCGTATTAAAAATGTGTGCTGGTGGGGGCTCCACCTCCAAGACTGGAGACTGTTTCCCTGGCTCAGTGTCACAACCATGCATCATCTTCCCATGGTTTGTCCTAGATTTTGCTATACAGAGCTGGTAGGCGGTCTTGTCCCACCAAAGATTTTATAGACGCTTTGTTTTCCCCAGATCAGTCGATACATTTTTCCTAAATCACCAGCACTATCATCACCACAAATGAATGAATAAATAAATAAATAATCCTGCATCCCAAAAGGAAATCAGTTATTCAGGGTGCTTCCTGGGTATAAAATCTCTGGAGTGGTGACATTTAGGAGGCTGTAGATCAGCTACTTTGCAGTGTCATGAAAATTTCATGCTCACTTGCCAAGGAAGTTGGTGAGTCAGGCAAATGAGGTCTTACGCTGTCTCCCTGACCTGGATACAAACGGGGAGAGTTTCAGGTTACTGCTGTGGGTGTACAGCTCAGGGAGGGAGAGACCCAAGTGCATTTAGGCCTTCGACAACCAAGGAGACTGACTTTCACATCTGCTAACACCCTTAGGGATTTTTGGAAAATTTCAGCCCTGCTGCCCCTAAAGCACAGCGGTCTTACAGATGGATTTTTAGTTTCTAAATGCAAAGGTTCAAACCATGCACAGAGCATCCACCTGTGAGTAACTTTATTGCTCTGCAGGGACTCACTCCTGCTCCCAGACATTCCTGCTACAAGGCAGCAGCACTGTCCCACGACTTCGTGTTTCACCTGGTCTGCAAAGTGTGGCTGGAGGTGGCAGACAAGCGAAAACAGAAAATGTGTCAACTAGTTGCTAGAGTTTTGAAGTTTAAGAAAAGCCAAGAGTGGGGAAAATGAGGGAACAGAAAGAAAAAACCAACGGACCCAGTAGGCAGGTTCAGCTACGGCAGAACAGATTAACACAAAGCGAGAATCTGGACTTGTGTGTTGCTTACAGTTTTGTTGCACCGAGTCGCCTGTACTGTGCTGCTTTATTTGCTGCAGTCCTGCCTGTGCTCCCGCGCTCTCCTGAAAGGCATCAGGACCAGCTCATTCACCTCCCAAATCTTTTCTGCTCCTCTGATGGGCTCCTGCCAGCCCAGGGATGCTCCAGCCGGGAGCTGAAGGACCCGTACCGCCTCTCACCAGACGATGTCACACTAATCCCGCGGATGCTCCCCAGCCGGGCGCTGACCTGCCAGCCACCAGCACTGCAGTGGAGGATGCCTTTCCTCCTGCTGCATTAATGCTTTGTCAAGCTCTCCTTTTTGTACCAATCGCGCAGTACAGAAGGTACCATTAAGGCTTTAAAATTTAATGAGCTCTAATAAAATCTCTCCCTATGATATACAACCGAAGCAAAGGCTATGCTGCAGGAAGGTTGCATTAGTGTATGCCTTTATAGCTTTCCTTCCTCTCTGTTTTAACTATATATTCCCAATCACTTAAATAGCATTTCCACAGCTTTTTGCTGTGAAGCTATTGCAGATTAACCCCATAAAGGTAGGTAGGTATCTAATTGCCACTTTGAGCCTAACCCTAGCACAAGGGCATCTGCCCCACTTAACTCTAGTGTTTACATTTCTGACATGGTGATATATGCAAACCTGCCTAAATCTTGGCTTGGCTGAAATGATCATGCCTAAATCCTACTTGATGACTGCCTAGCCCACAGAAACAAATGGGAAGTCTATCCTCTCCCCCGATTTGACTAAGAGCTCATCCTCTAATTTTACAGGGCACAAGAAGCTCTATAAATGGCTATATCCCATAAGCTTTCTCAGTGCACCAGTAATCTGCACTGAAAACAGATGCCACCGCTTTAAGCCCTCTCCTGGGCTGTTGGAAACCCAAACTGAACCTCTATTTCCTATGGCTCATGCATTGTCTCCCACGTCCTGAAAAAGTGCTGTGAGCATCCAGCTGATAGATCCTCTGGGGTCTGGTCTCAAAGTCTCCTGCTGAAGCTGTTCCATGTTGTATAAATAATTAAACATTCACTGAACCAGACAGAAGTGGAAGATGGACTCTCCAGCCCCATGGTAAGGACACTCGTGTGTGGTGTGGGAAAGTCAAGTTATAGGTTCCTGCTCCAGTGAGCAGCTAACCAGCAGCGCAAACTGGACCAGCTCCAACAGGAGAAACTGAGACCCCCCCCTTCCCAAGACCATCCAGGGCCTGCTCATTTGGGCATTCCCCTGAAACAGAAAAGAAAGGAATTCACAAGCCATCTGCAAAATCTGCAAACACCTTAACTGCTGGTACAGGAGCTGAGATGTCTCTGTGGGAAGAACCTGAGCTACTCCACATAAAGCCTGAAGCATGAGCTGGGTCGGAAGGGTCCAACCAGCTCCATGTCTGTCTCCAGCCTTGGCTGAAGGCAGGTGCTGGTGAAAAAGCAAAACCACAGTAAATCCTTAATGATGCCTCTCCAGGACTCACATTGGGCCACCAGAAATGATGACTTTCCCAAGTGGATATAAACACCTGCTCACCTCTCCTGAGTTCCCCATGGGTTATCCTTGTACCTTACCCAGGTAGCTCATTTCTTGTGACCTCATTATTCTTATACCCTGTGGCAGAGGGCTGGACACCCAGATCTGAGCTGGGAGGTCCCTGGGGTGGCTGTGTGCCTCAGAGGTGAGCTCAGCAACTTGTCTGCAGGTTTACTGTGGTGCAGCACCGAACATCGTGCACGTCTGAAACCCGCAGGCACCACCGTAGCTCAGATCTGAGCACTGGTTCTGTGTTTTACCACCATAAGCGACATCTGCCTCTATTGTTTTGCACCTGATGCTTTTCTTTAATGACCTGGTTGTGCAAGAGCATCTGGGATGATTTTATTTAGTCTCAGATTTGGTTTGCTTATTTTGCTAAATATAGGGGGAAAAGAAAAAGGGTTTCTTTTTGAAAAAAAATTTCCAAATGTTTAATAGTTAACTTCCATGCACCATCAAAGGATGTCTCAATTCTCCCGTCTGTTGCACCAATTTTAAAGTGGAGGCAAGGTGTGGAAAAAGGGTCAGTATCTTTTGTAAGTCCCCCTGGTATATTTGAACAGAAAGGCAAGTGTCCAGGCCTGGACTGGTCTGAAACAGAAAACTCCAGGCTAAGTTTAGAAGCTTCTATTTCAGACCTGAAAAACAGTGGGAGTATCTGAATTTGTCCAGATCAGTAGTTGAGCTAATGAAAAATCCTCCTCTGCAGATCTTTCCCAAAGGATATCCTTGGATCACCTCAGTTGTCAGTGAGACTCAGCTAAGTGAGTGGAGCTGTATGGCTGTTAAAGCTCAATAGTACACAGAAGACCAAGGCCTCTCATTAGAAGAAGTTTCTAAGCACCTTTAAACATGTTGCAGTTCCTCTGACTTCAAATCAAGCTCCATGCTTAACACATTAAAAGGTGGAGTAACTTAGCTTTGGAAGCCCTGGAGACTTTAGGGAGAAGTCATTGACCTCCTTGTGTCTCAATCCATCCAGAACATGAGAGTGAAAAATAAACAGCACCTCATTAAAAAAGAAATAGATAGTGTGACTGACCTGAGCTTGCCTTGGTAAATAAATTACAAAGTCATAAAACTGCTTGAGGAGCTGCTTTATCCCCTTGAAACAACACCCACTTTAGACGCTCTCTAAACACATCATGCTGGGGGTGACGCAGAGTAATTGCCAAGGAGCTGTTATCATTAGCTACCTGTCGAGCCCCCATACATTCTCCCCAGGCTCGTGTCTGAGCTAAGAAAGTACAAACCAGCGATGAGAGGTCCCATAAACGCCAAGAAGAGAACAATTTACCCATGAGCTTTCCCAGCTGTTCTTGCTGCACAAAAGCATTCCAAGCCCAAATTTATACCTGTGTCCTTCTTCATACCCAAAGGACTCACTTTGATAGTTCAACTACTCCGGGCATTTAGATGATGCTGCTTTCAGCACTGCTTGCTGTGATGCCCCATATTTCCTTGGTAAATAGCGGGGTTCGTAAGTCTGGTATAAATAAGGAACAAAACGGTCAAGGACTGCTGGGAGAAGTGTCAGAGGAGCAATCTAGGATCTGGAAGATTAAAAGAAACAGCCAATGAAACAAAGTTTGGTGCTGTGTGAGTCAGTTTAAGCGCTGAGATGACAGAGGCAGTCTGAAGGAAAGTCAGTGCCTCTATTTCGGCACTAAATCTGAATTCAGAGTGGGAAAGACCCATGGCTGCAAAAGCAAAACGTGTCTAGAAATACATTTGTAGGGATCTATCACCACAGATGGTGACTGATACTAATGTAACAGGATTTAAAGTGCGGAAAGACTCCATACATCAGATGAAGCATGATCCCCTATCGCCACACTGCTTCAGAAGCAAACCAAATGCACAGCATCCCATCAAACATAGAGAACCTTCAGACCCTTGTCCAGTGCTGCATGGATAACCTGCCCATGACCTGAAACTCTCACCCTGCCCATTCCCTCACCCCTTGATAGCCTCTGTCTTTGGGAATGCAACCTGCTATGGGTCACATGAAGAGATTATTACAGCCTAGATGTTTAAAGTACATCAACAACTGTCCCCGTGCTGTGTCTGATAGACAGGTAGAACGACAATAGGATGTTTCACCCTATGTGTAAACAGAAAACTTCCCAGCAGATCATGGTCCTGTCAAAGAGAAGATGTATACTTGCTTTTCAGTAGTTGAAGGATCAGTGCTTAACTAACATGGAACTGGTGAGGAAAGATACAGTTTCTTGGCATGACCTTTCTACACTACTTTTAAATTCTTGTACAATTAAAAAGAAGCAAGGAAAAAACTCCAAACCACAACAAGCACCACTTTTTATTGCTCCCCCTATGCTTAATGAAGTCCTAAAAACTAGGGAACTGTATAGACAAGACTCCTGAGCACGGCAGACCAGAGCTTATGGGCTGTGTCCAGTCTGCTGCTGGCACTTCACACAGCCAAGTGCTACAGTGTAAGACTGCAAGAGATCTGTAAGCAATTCAGATCACTTACTATCCAGGACTGCAAGGCTTTAGTACAGTGAGTGGAGGAAAGGAACTGTGGCACTTACGTTAGGTACCCAAATGCCCTTTGTCTTGAGCAGGAGGTGTGATTTTGTGTGTCTTGTCAGTTCCTCTCCGATCTGATTAACTGTGTGAAAGCTCCATCACCACCAGATGTTGTAAGATGACGATGGAGTTTTGTTTTCAGATAGCTAAGCAGTTGTATCATGCCTCTGAATGTGATGAGTTTGAGATGCATCTGAAAAGCAGCTAAGTGGTAATCTCTGCTAGGCGGGATCACTTGAGGGGAATCACATTTATTATTTAATTTTACTGTTTAGCATTGCATGAAGTTGTTCATCTTGAAGTGGACATTTATTGAGGGAAGTGCAGCAAAAACACAGCATTCCAGACAGAGAGGGTGAGTTATATTTGCATGATACAAATATTCTATTACATACAGTGGCAGTGAAAGGAGCTGTTTGCTCAGAATGAGCTAAGGCATTTTGCTGGCCTCCTGTCATGGTAACTCATCTCCGCTCAGACCCTGTGGGCTCTTGCTCAGCAGGGTTTCTTGATGCTATCAGTAGCAGCAACATACCTGCAAAGGTCTTAGAGATACAAACCTCCTTGGCTAAGCCACCCCAGGAGCTCTTGGAGCTACCCTAACACACACTGTTTTCCAGCTAGAGCTTTTTGAGCAATCTGGATGACTTTATGGGCAGATTTCCTCAGGCTTATACATGCTGAGCTGTATTTAACTAATGGGACATCTTGGAGAGTAAGAGGCTATTTGGTGTAAGTAGGGACTCAGGACTGACCGTGACTTGGAAATATTGCATATAGTTAAGATCTGCACACTCCAGTGAGATAGTTAATGCAGTTAATGTGGTTAAAATCAATGGCCTGTGCTAATTTACCTCCGCTGAAGCCCTCAGTGTCTGCATTTCACATGGCTTTTCAGTGCTTCTTTAAACTCTATTAATTCTAACGTTTAATTGCAAACAAACTGACTGATGGATCAGTTAAAGAAAAATTAACTGTAAAGGGTCAAGGATCTAACCTGTCCTATCTCTATTACTCCCACACAGATCTTCCAGATCAGTTATTTGCATTTGTTAAAATCTAATTTGAGTTGTTCATCACATAGAACTAGGTAAGCTTTTTTTTTTTTTTAATGAGAGATGTAACTTCAGGGCACTATTAAATTCTAATTAAAAATCAGTCAAAAGCGCCCTTCTCTTAGTGTTTGTGCCTGCAGCAACGCTTCCACTGTGGTATCAAAAGCTCAGTTCATTACTTCTTAATTAATTTTGCCTTGAGAAGCTCTAAGTTCTCAGAGGACCTGCTGGATTTTCAGAGCATTGTCTACATAGCGTTGGCTTGTACGCAGCAGCCGCAGCCAAATGACATTCAGATCAGGAATTCTTGCCCATGTAATCCAATTTGATACAATGGCTGCAGCCTGCCAGCTTTCAGGAATCTGAAAGACCCTTGAAGCTCACAACACAGAGGATATCCTGCCTGGAGCTACTGATCTTGTAGGGATTTTCCCATCTCCCTATTCCCAGTGTGCATATTTTACAGTTGAAAAAGTTGGTGTATAGGTTGTTTGGGTTGGTTTTTTTTTTTGGTGAAGAAGATCATGATGAATAAGAAACTAGACTTGTTCCTGACCGCCAGCAAATCTTGTTTGGAAGTCCTTGAGTTGGCCAAGATTTTTTTGCTCCACCAGGCTCCTGAAGATGTGCACGTTCGTTTTCAAGATAAGAATCCTGCAGTCGTGATCTCCCACTGCAAATGATTCATTTCCCCTCTTGGCCCGGCTGTGTGCGCACGTGTCTGTGGGTGGTGAGCCAGGGGCTGACCAGTGCCCTGGAACAAAGAAAGGAAAAGAAGGGAAAGGGGTGGAGAAGAATAATCTACCCAGTCTCCCAGGGAACGTTTTTCACTGGTCTAGGGCATTTTCACCAGAACAATTTTTGTGATGAACAGAGCATAACGGGGTCCAGGGTGGCTTGAACATCTGGGCACCCCCAAACTCTACAAGACGGGTTTGACAGGAGAGTGTGAACCAAACTTAGAAAAGTCCCTCTGAGCTGGGCTGAAAGGGACGTCTGTAGCTACCAGGAGGGACCTGAATGGTATAAACTTTCATTAGAAACCTTTGTATTAAGCCTAGTTTGCACAAGCATACCCTGTAACTACCAAAGGCAGTAGTTCAAATCTACCTTCATGTGTATCCAAGTCTTCTTGCTGTAAGGCATAGAGTTAGATGGGTGTGACTGAGGGAGCTGTGGGTGAAAAAAATGTAGACGTGGGGAATCAGGAAGGCTTAAAAAGAGGTTTTGAGGCAATGTCAGCTTTCAGATTTCCTCTTGGAGAAAGGGCACAGAGAAAGGGGAAAAGATTAAAAACAGAAGGAAAAGAAACCTTGGTGAGTGGTTGGGGACAAGGTGTTTTCCTTTCCCCAAGTATACTGTCCTTTTCTTCTGCATCACTTTAGATAAAGCTTGCCTCTCCATTTCTCAGATGTTGATTTGAGAGCAGAACAGCAGCTGGATATTTTGCTCCTCCTCCTCTCTGTTGGGGATGGTGAGGGAGCTGAGTAAGAAAACAGACCAGGCATCTTAAGGGGGACCAGGTATGAATCGTCAGCTCAGCTCTCTCTTCTTGGAGCAGATCTCAGGGCTGAGGTCCTGAGCCACATGCCTACCCCTTACTTGTTCCCAGAGCCACACTTAACAGCAGGCTCCACAAGGCTCAGTTGGTCTCATTTACATTTTTGGAGGCCAGGAGACGCTGAAAATGAGTCCTAAGTTTGTTTCATGTGTTCTAGGATTTGATGCTCTTGCTATGTCGTACAGCATCAACACTCAACACCAAGTAGCTACCAGTCGAGATAAGCATCCAGTTGAGCTGAGAAAGCTGCAGCCCAGCTTGGGTCAGGGATGGCCAGTCATATTTCTTGCTGTCCTCAGCAAAGAGTAAAAACCTCAACCTTCTTGACGCTGCAGTTGTAGATGTGCCAAGTCAATGTGTACCCTTCAACTGTGGCCAGTGCAATGTGGTACCAACATAGTCATGTCAGCCCTAAAGAAGCTGAAAGTCTCGTCAGTTTTGAGGTTCAGTCGATTTTGTCAGCTTTTTATTACTGAAAGGCAGCAGACCTTACCCTAATGTCTTCATTCAAATGTCAAGGACCACAGGCGTTATGGAGCTTAGGTAAGAGAAGACAATGGGGAAGGAGGGTTTGGTTCTTACCTGAGATGTAGGAACAAAGCTGGCCTGTCTTTCCATGGAGGAAGAAACATAGCACCAGGCTGTGCCAAGGCCATAGAGGTACAGAGATGGCAAATTCTGGGGGGGAAACAGGGAGGCCTTTGCCCACTCCATGCGGCAGGATAGGACCACATTTTCCTGATATACTCTGGGATCTCACAGCTACCAGTAATAAGATTTTAAGGGGATGCACAGAAAAGGCTGGGGCAGAGCGTGAAAAGCCCGTGGGCTGTGTAGCAAATGAAGCTGAGCAAGCACTATAAGAGGGGAGTTTGCCTTACACCTGGTATGCACAGACAGGCTGACCTGCTGCCTCTGTGCCTTCCCGGGCTGACCGTTTCCCCTCTGCACTGAGTGCTCATGAAAGGAAAAATGCTTTATGCTCAGGAACCCTTGGAAGAAGCTAGCCAAAATTTTGGGTGGGGAGGTGATCAAGGCTGCAGGCTAGTTTTAGCAAGAATACCCTGTATGTTTGAACCTACTCCTTTTTATGTCGAGAACACCTGGTGATGGGGCTCTAGCTGCAGTCTGTGCAAGACCTCCTGGCAGGGAAAGCAAGTTACTTGTGAAAGACTTCCTAAGGGAAATGCTTACATCCACTGAGGTTTAGCCTACTGGAAAATGTACAAAAAGGAAAACTTTGTGTGTAGGACAGAGGATGGCCTTGATAAGATAAGCGATCTTGTCAGGCTCTCAGAGCCTGTCTGTTTGCTTACACGATGTTGCATCGAGCGAGGATGTATTGGCATCCTTCCAGCCTGTACCTCCTCACTTGCATCTGGGCAGAAACCCATCAAAGAGACTGAGTCTAGCTGTGCAGCTCAGAGTGCAAGTGGAACGAATCCTTCACCTACTGCTCCCCTTCCAGTCCCTTTCCTTCTGTCACCTCCCTGCCACCACTTCCATCAGCTGGCACCAGGCAGAGCATGACCCTTGGAGTACGTGCCTCTGACCACCCTGCCTCCAAGCCGTTCCAATGCCGAGCACTCTGCGCTCTGGGATTACTGGGAGTAAGTTTCCAAGGAATTCATTTGTCATTACTTGCTAAATAAATAGAGTCTGATAAGAATCTGCATTCTTCTTCCATAAAAACCTATAGATGCTGTATCTGGTGTCCAAGTAGTTTCTCAGAAGAATGCGCAAGTCACTCATTCATCTCCATAAAAGCCGGAAAAGGCTGCCTGGATCAGCTGTGGTGGTTAACGCTGGGGAGGGAGGCCTCTGCGCTTTCATTATCAGCAGTCGCCATGAAGCGTTGGATGGGGAGGGCTCAGCAGCACGGCAGGAAAAGGGTTTCATATCTGGAAATAATCTTGCAGAAGTCTCTCCTAGGGCTGAAATTCTTGGCAGGAACCTTTCATCCGAATCCCTTGAGACAGCTAGGCAACGGGCTCTTGTCCTTTGGTAAAGCCTGGCAAGTTTTATATATTTTTGAAGAGCAACTAAAATTTTTTTTTTTAAAAGTCCATATGGCAGGAACCATAAAAAGAATACATCTAGTCCCTTTTTATGATGGACATAAACCAACATATTCTACAAGTAGCACCCTCAATATTCTTCTTAGGAATAGGTCTGGCTTGTATCTCCATAGCATCTGAAGACCAGATCTTTAGACACCTAATTGCCTTTGAAATCAGTGTGGTTTAGTTAGATACTTAAATACCTTTTCAAATCAAGCCTGTGGTACCTTGCATGTGTTAATACATGTCTCATAAAATCTCTGTGAAGCAGGGCTGTATTTCAAGGGTTGGGGTACAGGGACAGAGTAACATATGGTCATGTTTTCTGAAAAGCCTGGAGTAAATCACAGCAGTTTGAAAACCCCACCCCTGCAATTTGTCCAGACTCTGGGAGAGAGTCTGGGGGTAACACTCACATCTCCAGCCTCCAAACCTGGATTTCGCAGGGCCAAGCAGGCATCAGCTACAGCTCGTTAGCTCCAGTAGTCTTTTAATTTTTCTATTATTACATATACTCTTTCCATTATAGAAACGTCAGGCACTGGGGAGGGTGGGGAAGACTTTTGTGCTTCAAATAGGTCTTCACAAAAGAGCTAAAAAAAATCCCACAGAAACCCAAGATAACATTGTCATCTGTAATATTAGTAACGCACCCAAAATGGAAAACATTCTTGTTGTCAAACTCTCAGGTTGCGGTTTTATTTGCTCCTTATTAAGAGTTAATAAACAAAACTGTTTGGGTTAATTTTGTCATGTGTACTGCGAGTTGCTAAGTAACATGGCTCCGCTCTGCCTGAAGCCTGTGCAGTGAGACAACTGAGAGAGGCACTAAAGTGCTATAAAATAAATGGGATGGATCACGTTATAGTGTACCAGACCCTGGCTTGGCATTTGGAGCATGGATAATTTTTTTTCCCCCCTTTCTTTGTTTTAGGTGTAGAAAACCCAAAGATACAGAGTCCACCTGACGTACGAAGGGCAAAGAGCAGGTTATGCTTTTGGCAGGTGGAAGCTGTGCAGCTCTCGCTGGCAGATGATGCCCACAGATCTCTGCCCGTATCTGAAATCATTGCTGCACCTGGAGGGCAGACACCAAAGGGCCAAGGAGGACAGTGAGGAAATTGTCTTGGTTGTCCCAAAATCTGGGAGGTTCATGCACAAGATATTTGATCAGCAACAGATGGAGGGTTTGATGTCTCTGGAAGGTCCTATGTGGTGGCCCGTCATAGCAGGGAAGGCACACCACATGCTGTGTATGTCTGTGGTGCTACAGGGGCTACAGTCCTGCCAGATTTCCCTGCTACTTTCCAAAGAAAAGCTTCTCTGGGATGGCTTTTAGTTCCTAGCAGGGCCAGGCAGGCTAGGTTGGACACAGTTTCAGGAGCAGGGCTAGGAGAAGGGAAAAGCTGGATTAAATGGTGACCATGTGAGGTGCTCAGAGCAGAAACCTGTCTGTCTGTGAGGAAAGGCAGTGACTTTGCAGCAGCTTTCAGACAAATGGACTTCTCTTTAAAATGGCAACTATCACTGTCATATGAATGTAAATTCGGAACTATTTTCTGCAGACAATTACAAAGAGAGGTCCGATGTGTAAGGTCTGATTTCATGCTGAAAGCAACTAGCAGAGAACAAGACACTATTTTAATAGCAATAGAGATGGACCATGTTGCTGGGCTGGGAATTACCAGGAAACACTCTTACAGATTTTATCAGATCTGTTTTGTTCAGCTTGCAGGTATTGTTCAGTTTTTGAAGAAATCCTAATTTGGATATGAGAATTTCAGTCTTTCAAAGGGGTGTTAGCAGTGGCATAGTTTGTCTCTGCCTCAATCTCCCAGGACAGGTTGCTCTCAAGAAAGAGGCACTTGTGTTTGGGCTGAGGATCCTGAAGGGAGAATCACATACATGTTGCTTAAGACCATTTCTGTTCCAGGACTGGGGATGCAGTCCAAATAAAGCAAATAATTCTAGAAAAGTCTTACACTGGTCCATTTGTATGGTAAGCCACAAGCCTTCAAGGTATGTCACAGCTTTCAAAATTATTATTTTGATGCGAAGACCAGTGTTTTCAGGATGCAGTTTTTCAAATGTGAAATTTCCCCTTGAATTCAGTGACTTTAAATAGTATCAATTATGCTGCAAATCTAGCAGGGGTTGGGGGAGAGGAGAGAGAAAAGAAGTGCAGGCATACCAATCAGTCAAGGCAGGTGCTGGAGGAATGTGAGCAGCCTAAGTTTCAGACTTTCAGGGCTTCCCAGATTTCTCAGGGCTAAAGTAATACCTGTCAGTATGAAAAAACCCCCATGACAAAACTCTGAAACTTTCTGGGTTTTGATGAAGTGTTGGGTGGTAACTACCGGATTTAAGAATCAAATGACCTTTTCCAGAACATATCTAAAGCTATTTCCTTCCAGTAGCCAGCCAGACATCCTCCAAGCGCCTGCAGAAAAGACAAGAGAGAGCTCCTAGCACCATCTGGGGTTATGGTTAAAGGCACCAGGTTGGCACTTCCCAAGATCCTACTAAGATCCTACTAAGAATGCTTTAAAGGATGTATGGAGTTCATTTACAGCTTCTGCAAGCAGAAGTTGGGCAGGATGCATTTCATACAGCTTACGTGTAGAACACATATAGATCATGCATATGTTTTATTTTGCCTGCAGTGCCTGACATAGTCCTGTCTGACAATGAATCATACAGATTCAAACAGTTCAGTGTGCCGCAGATTTAAACATGTAAGTGCCATTTCCTATTGTCCCCAGTCCAAGGGCTTGGTGGAACATCTTGTTAAAATAATACGGCTGCTATTAATAAAGCCGGCAGAGTCTGTATTCAGCACTGCTACATGACAAAACACATCCATGAGGCAGAGGTTCTCATCTGCTGACACAGACAGCTAAACACAGCCATGCTGGAGCTGCTAACATGCTTCTCAGTCTCACTGGAGACCCTATAGAAATACTGAGACGATTAAGACAAGACAGAACAATACGACTAATGCAAACCAGGAACTGACACTGCTTGGAAATGCTGTTGTGTGCATTTCTGCTGGTGGAAGGCAGGCTAAATCACTGGCACAATGTCAACGGGTTGCCTTATTTGTATGAAATTTGCTGTGCCAAATGGATGCTTGCTCCAGGGAATACATAGACACCTTCAGATCTCAGCAGAAGGGGAGATGGGGGACACCTATTTTGAACAGGAATGTCTTGGGAAAGTAGCAACCACAGCAGGTTGCGACAGTGGGGTGTCAGGGCACGGACAACAGACCTGCCATCTCCCAACAGGAGGAGGATGTGTGAGTGACAAAATGCAGCGCAGCCAAAGGGTTATTTGAATGCTGCTTAGTCAGCCGAATGTGTCAGGTGGGTTATAGGTACCTGCGATTGCACATTGTGTGAGTATTTTAAAATTAATTATATTCTGGCCTGGGAGGGAAGATTTGGTGCCATGGGTCTGCAAGGCTGAATGTCCCCAGACAGACCATAGCTGTGCAAGTGATGAGCGCATGCTGGACCAGTCAGGAGGAATCAGAAAAAAGGCGTTGGTGAGAACCTGGGGCTTAGATTCATTTCACTGGCTGTAAGGACTTCACTAAGTGCCCAAGCACCACGGCTTCCTCCAATGAGAGGTATTGGGAGACACCAAACTCCCACCTGAGCTGTGCTTTGGAGAAGTCTTTCACCTTCTGGGTTGCCTTTTGGTGCTTGGCATTGCGGGGAATGAATCCGGGACTGAGTAGCACCTAAGATCTCATGAGGAAGGTTCCTCTCCTTCTCTGGGAACATGGTCCCTCTCCTCTGGCACTTCTGCCGCTTTTCTACCCATCCTGACTTTCATTGCATCCTAACCTTGTTCTTTGCTGGAACTCCTTGACACTCAACCTCCCTCCCAAAATGCAGACTCAGGAACGCTAACACCAAGCCTTTGAAACTCTGGCATTTCAAAATTAGTTTTCCCTTCCTCTGATTATTTGCTTCCCAAGAAAGATAAGCAATCTGCTGGCACTGCTGGTCGGCTTGTCCACCCTGTTGTCATCTTTGCGTCTCACCACAGATGATCCCACCTGTCTGGCGCAGGTAGGCCACATAGGCACAAGCCCATTTAAAATAGGGCTCAAACGATATTTTAAGTGACATGCAGGCCTCTCAGGGTCCTTCTAAGACCAACTGAATTTCAATTCATTGAGAGGGAAGTTTCTTTCTGAGCAAACAAGAGAGAACTGAATGGGGCTGTGCTACATGGTGCTGAGGTTGATATGGCAACAAAGATTCTAAAAATGATGAAGCACAAATGATATTCTCCCACTATATAAATAGCTGTGTCAAGTTGTTATGGAAACTGTCAAGTAAACTGGGTTAAGAAGGGCTACTTTTTCTGCTCTCTTTTGCCAAGGCTTTCTGAAACAGTTTGTACCAGCACAGTACAAGAAGGAGGACCTACGAAATCTGGGTGATGCATCGATCAGAGAGTCTCTACAAATGAGGTGGGACGGCATTACAGCTCTGTCCTCTTGAGAGGCTGGGACTTTGAAGTTCTGTACCTGCTCCGTTCCTATGATATACTGGTGGAAGTCACGACGTGGTCTCACCAGAATCCCCTCCTGGAGACCTGGGGCATGACGCTCTGTGGAGACACCGTTGTGTGGGTAGATTATTTTTTTTTTCTGAAGGCCCAGAGCAAACGCTCAGGTGGGTGAATGCCAGGTGGAACTGCAGTCACAGCTGTGCATACAGTAAAGCACTTTTGGGGCAGGCAGGTGGAAGAAGCTTCCATCAAGATGAAAAGTGTAATTCAGTGGGTTTTGAAACCAATGTACCATCTGTGAATTGGAGGGGGCATCAAGTATCCTTTGATGGGAATATAAAAAAGGTGAAAATCAAAGCAAAAATGCTGAATTGCACCTTGGGCACCAATCTTTTGTCTTAAAGATATTCCAAGAGTAGATAGACCCAAAACATCCAAATCGTCTCTGAAGGATCCTTCTATTCTTCAGCCGAGAGGTTGCTTTGACATCTTGTTTTCAACCCCAGTCCCTTTTGTGAGCTGCACAGAGGCATCATTTAAACAAACTTCTCCGTGTGTGATGTCACTGTGCTGCATTGTCAGATGGGTGATTTTGAGATAATGAACTTGTTCTTGATTCATTTTAAGTTCTTAGGAATTTTTCAGCAATGAAATGCAACGTGATCTCTTTGAAAGATACCAGGCAGGTAAATTAACCACTCACCCTATTAATGCTGTCCTGTTATTGTCACTGCATCTGTCCAAGAACATAATTCCAGCAATGTAACAGTTTATGGTATGCACAGCCTTCTTATCTTTGTTTCCACCGATACAGTTATCTGGCACCTATCCCTCTCAACACAATCAAGATTAGAGTCAGAGAGAATGAGGTTGTTGAAAGGTTTTCCTTTCATATTTCCAAAGACATGATAGCAAAGAGAATTTTAAAAGGGTATTACTGTGTTGATGTACAGTGGGTATTCAATCCCTATAAAAAGCTCTCTGTCATACATTTGATTCACCTTTCTAGAGCTTAGCAGTCAGCATGCAGAGTTATGCCACAAGGGGTTAGTGGAATGTACTTTGTTCCTGTGTATAAATAGCTAGCTTTTAATAATGAGCATTCAAAAGTATGCAGAAGTGAACAGGATGTTAAGACTGAGAAAGCCTTTTCCTCTGGCGTTGTAAAAAAAAAAAAAAAAAAAAAAAAAAAAAATTAAAAAAAAATTTTAAAAATCACATATACAGAGGAAAGAAAGTAAAACACAGCAAGTTGGCTTGGTGCCAGCATTACAAAAAGGGGCAAAAAACAGACAAGAAAAGTTCCCCTTCCTCTCTGGGAGCAAATTTTTGCCTTTATCCCTTCAGTGAAGAAAAGGTACTATTTTCTTGGCAAAAGAATAGTATATGTGCACAATGGGGAAAGGCTGCGACTCAGGGGTCAAACAGTAAAACTCTGCCCTGCAAATCATTTTTGAAAGCTGAATAAGTTGCACCATGCTCATGCTGGGATGGAGCTCCCATGGAGAAGGACCTGACCCAGCTCCAGGCCAGGAGGACAGTACTGCAGGGTGGGTCAGAGGAGGGAGAGGACTCCTCCAGCTTCTAGATGCTTGCTTGTGAAGCAAGAGATATTGTTCATGTCACACTTCACTATGATGTGGCAGGCAGAGGAAACCACAGTCAGGGGCAAGGAGGACTCTTGTGTGGTCCAGATGAAGGGTGCAAGCATGGTGGTCAGTTCCTCTGCACCCCAGGTGTCCATCTGTCTTGGCCATTTCAATTGTAAAGTCATCAGATGATGAACTGTTTCTCCCTGTGGGCCTGGCACAATCGGGGCATGTTTCTGGTAGTGATCTCTGAGTCCTATATTTTACAGAAATATTAATAAGTAAAGAAAAGTGATCAGGAAGAGGATCAGATGCTGTCGAGATGGGCAGCAGTAAAAAGACCTGAGACAGATTAGTAACGCAAATCTTTCTACCGAGTGGTAAACCTTTCAGAAGGAAGGAGGAGAGGATAAACCAGGAGAACAAATCAAGCACACAACTGAGAGAAGGAAAGGCTCCTGCTAAATGGCTCCCAGCCAAGATGTTCAGGCAAAGAAAGGAAGAGAGCGATGTCCAGTCACGGGGGCAGCAGTGCAAGGTGTTTCAACATGCATTTTATATGGCAGAATTGGGGATCTAAATAAATCCACAGAGAAAGTATCACCCTCTTCATTTGCTGGAAAACGCAATGTCTGTCTTCCTCAGATGGCTACAGCCCTGGCAGGGAGCAGAGGAATTAACTCTTCTATCTGCACCATGTGTGGGAGGTTTGTGGTCACCCCAGCAGGGATTTCGGAGGCTGGTGGCTGTCCCCTTGTCTCCTGCAGCAGGGTCCCCTCGCCCCTCTGCTGGCTTGTGCACAGCAGGCTGGTGGGGCAGGAGCAGAGCCATGGCAAAGGGCCTGCACGGAACAGTGTACCAATTTTTCTTACCTTTCTGCTGATTTGGTAAAGGAGCTAGGACAATACTGGATCCAACCCTCTTCTGAAGGCACAAATCTGCCTAAGCTACTCTAGGACTTCATATTCATCTAACTTTTCTAGGCCAAGTTCCATGTGGGATTGTGGGCGCCGGTGATACATGGAATGAGAAACACTGTTTTTTTAGTAATTATATTATGAGTTTAGAATGGGAACTGGCAGAAAGGAGCTGGACGGTCTTACGCTTTTGAGACCCTGATGAACCAATTCTGACCGTATGGTACTTTCTGCTGGGGATCTTCTTTCAGGGGTAAGCCATGCTGCTTAGAGGAAGTACCTGCAGGATTATGTCCAAAAGATGGGCACTTAGAAACTCTATACCAAGGTTACAAATTTCTGTTTTGAAGGAGTCTCACAGCCTGAGACTTATTCCTGACTGTAAAAATGGGGAAGACTGTTAGAACTGGTGACATACCTCCAGATGAGGACAACTAAGTGAAGCAGAAGCAGAACTACTGAACTGAACTGAACTGAACATTTCCTGCGGTTTTACAGGTCATTTTAAGGGAAACCTCAGTGGAAGAGGAAGTTGGTGACAATTCCTCAGAAGTCATATAGCTCTTAAGTGGCTCTTGGGGAAAAGAAACACACTTAACACCCCCTGCATCTCAGGGCACCGTGCAGTGATTTTCCAGTCCTTTCCAATTGCTTCACATTGCGTGGGCTGAGCAGTGATTGGGAGCTGTTACATTTTACTGCCAAGTTTCAGAAAGATCTTTCTCGATGTCTACTCCACCTTTGTTTCCTCTTTTCTTTGTGGTTTGGGTCCACCCAGACTCAGAAGCCAAAGAAAAGTGGATGGGCTGATTCACTAGACTTTGCACTTGAACAGCTTCAGACATTTCTCGTTCATTCCAATCCTCCTTGGAGGCATTCATAACATTTTTGCTATTTTTTTCTGCAGCCTTACATGTATATACATTGCACTATCAGATAGGGTAATAACAAGCATTAAAGAAGGAGTGTGCTTGTTCACGTCTTCTAGGTGATGTAAGGCAGAAATGTAGCCCTCAGCTCAGCTCTCTGCAGCTCTGCAGCCCCTCAGAGACTGCCCCCAGCAACATCTCTCCTGCTTCCTGAGCTCTATCCATTTCTTAATTTCATGTTTTTTCCTGGTACCATTGTTTCTCCCTGAGATCAGGATGCATGTCCCAGTTTCTTGCTACTTTTCCCAATCAGCCCATCTCATTTTAGCATTTCATTTCTGAACTGAAGATGTTAACAGGTAAATTCTCAAGCATGCTTTGTGGTCATGCCTGGAAATGTGGTCTACTATCTCATAAACCTAGGGAAAGTTGGCCCTAGAGAACAGACGCTTGATCCTTGCTCTTTTCTTGCCTGGTGGGAGCTAAAAATTCCTTGTGAAGTCCTCCCAAGGGATACAGTACCTTTCAGAAATCTCCTTCCCTTTTTTCTTTTTCCCAAGAGTGGAAATGCTTTACATACTTTGCAGATGTGTAAGGTTGTTACGTAAAGCATCACATGAAGGCAAGGGCTCTTGCAAATAATAAAACTGCAGGCTAGTTGAAACCAGCCCCCTTATTTCATTTTCCTTAATGAAATGTAAATCTACACCCACACAAACTATGTGTGCTCGGAGCAAACAGTATTCCACATTCTGTGGCAGGGAGAGAGGCAGCCTTGTTGAGGGGCAGCTACCTCACCACGCTCCTTCTCCACTGAGCTCGTGCTTATTTTCCACACCAGATTTGATCAGCCTGGGCATTGGCATGGGTGCTGGCAGAGGCACTGAGGTGAGGAAGTGGCTTGCCCATCCATAACTCATCAGGCAGCCCTCCTTGAGCATCTGCCCACCCGCGTGGGCTTTGCAGATGTGGGCTGGAAAACGCTCAGCCTGTTTTCCTTCAAGCAGTCTTTCATGTGTCCAGGCAAACTTCCCACTGGATGCACCAGTGCTGACATGGGCACGAGCACAAGGAACAGGAGAGCGGCATCTGTCCAGCCGATGTTCATCCTGGACCTTCTCCATTTCAGCAGCCTGGGTCTTGTGCCCTCTTCCTTCCTAGTTCTCACTGGGGTTGTCCCATTTTCACACCAGCTTGCTTTTCCACCACCCCTGGGTCAGGCTTAAATATGGAATAATGATAATAACCGTACCTTCCCCGCCCTCTCCAAAAAAAGAAAAGGCATAACAATCTAGGAGCAACATCTCAGTGGGCATCTTAAAATCACTGCCACAAAATCACTGCCAAAGAAGTAACAGGGCAACCTGCAGGATGAGACATTTCTCAATATGATGTCCTAGGAAACTGTTTAACATGACTAGCTTCAATCAAATTAATTGTCTATTATTCAATTAAAAATAAGGAAGTAAAGAGACAAAACCTTATTTAATTTCTTTCTGTCATCAGCCTATGTAATCTGCAGCTTAATGAACCTGATGGGTTGTCTTCACATGAATAAAGAATTTTTCCTCAGGCCACCTACTCCAGTCATCACTGGGGGATGGGGAAATCTCAGCTCCATTAACAAAGGAGAAGTCCAAAAGTGCTGCTCTGCAGATGGGACAGGACAATTCCCCATTGCTATTAAAGTGCCTTAACTGGGAAGGGCGCCTTTGGGCTTGCAGAGGGACAACATACCCTATTTTCTAAGAGTAAACATTTCCTTTTCTCACATGTATTTTGTGACAATTCATTTCCCCTCCTCTTCCCAGAGGTGACCTGTTTTATATGCAGTCATTTAATAATTTTCTGTCAGGTCCCAGGAACTGTGGTGTGGACAGACACATGCTCGTGAAGAAATCGTTCCACCGAGCACTGATGCGTTGGCTCAGACTTGGTCCCCAGGAAGATGGCACAGAAACCCTGAGCTTCGTGCTCTGCAGAGAGCCTGGAAGAGCAGTGCAGGCTGCCTACAAGCATCTTCTCTGCTTCCCCACCTCTGGGCACCAACTCAAGGCCAGGCTTAGTTTCCCTGAAATTATACT
This sequence comes from Ibycter americanus, assembly GCA_035590275.1. Lineage (NCBI taxonomy): Eukaryota > Metazoa > Chordata > Aves > Falconiformes > Falconidae > Ibycter > Ibycter americanus. The sequence continues at coordinate 29,189,328 of JAVJGI010000063.1, forward strand.
CCTTGAGGCAATATTAGCAAGCCTCATCTGCGTGGTTTGGCCCCATGTAATCACCAGCTAGGTCCCTTTCTCCAGCAGAGTTAAAGAACATGATTTAAACTACTTCTCCATGTTTCCTGCACTTACACACAATGTTTCTGGTCCAGTCAGAGAAGATGAAGTTCAACAAATGGTCAGTTAAATTAGACTTGAAAAGGTACAGCCAGTGGGAAGAGGAAAGATAAGGAAAGGCTTCAGTGGAGATGGTACACCAGGGGGTCCCAGGTAATTCAGATGCTGATGGAGCTGGTGGTGGCTGTTGCAGTATTTCTACCCTACTGCAGCGCAGAAATAGGTGACCAAGAGTCACCGGTTCCAAGAGTCTCTCCTCCATTTTGGTCTCACTTCTGAGGCTAGCCTCCATTTCTGCACGTTCAATGAGTGCGCACACACACATTTCGTTACATACTTGGTGTGCGTGCCATTTCCCCATGCTTGTCACCCCCTGTCTGTCAGTCACGTGGACCATCCTGCAGCAGACCCTCTAGTCTGTGGACGCTGGTCGGCCAAAAAAGTGATTCCAAATCCTTCACAACGCTAAAGTGAAGCTGCAGCATTAACAGACTCCCTGGCGTGACAGCCCCAGCCTTCACAGGGATCCACGCTCTCTTCTACCTTCGTTAGCCTTATATAATATTACTGCTCAGCTGCAGCTAGTGTGACACTGGCTCCTTTGTGTGACTGCAAGGCTTTTGTGCATCAGCCAAAATGCAATGCTAAACCGATCAGGATAATAAGCGGTTGACTCTTAACACACCATTTCCGAAAGGGGGGTTGCACACTACTGCACACGTTATTGGGAGCATCTGTTTATGGCTGGGGTAAGTCACAGGCGAGGTGGGCTCATCCGGGGGCAGGTGTCCTGGTCTGTTGGCTCTACAGCACCCGGTACTGGGCTCTGTGAGCCATCAGTGGAGAAACTCAACTTGCCAGACAGAAGCTTTATACTGGTGGATGGTGGGAGCCGGTCACTGCAGTACTTGTCCTCCTACACCTTCACCGTCCCCTGCTCCGACCCTGCCTGGCGCAAGCAGCAAGAACCAACGTTTTCAGTGTGATGTTGTGGAAAGGGGAAGCAGGAGCTGTGGTGACTCAGAGACTCCCTTTTCGCAGGCAAGATGTTCTGGTGGGATTTGAAAGCTCCTTTGCCCTGGCAGAAGTCTTCTCCGCCACTGCAGCTCCCAGAAGGGTGGGTCCTGGAGCCTGGGAAGCGCTTCCGCTCAGACCTTGGGGATGAGCCTGGCCTGACGCAGTTAGAGCTGTAGGAGGGACCGGACTTTTCTTGCCCCTCACCCAAAAATAAAATAGAAATAAGGCAAAACAACAAAAAAAAATATGGAGGTGTGGAGGGGTTGCTTGTAAGTCCAGGCTCTGAGTCCAAGGAGGGAGGTCAGAGGATTCCCTGCGAAGCAATCAGAAGTTAAGGCAGCAGATGATAAACTGGCCAATGTTCCTTTAAGTCAGTGTCTAGCTTTGCCCAGCTGTCCAGCCAGCTCTCTGGCATTTGAAGCGCTGTGCAAATAAAGATAACGTGACATGACATCCTGTTAGGAAGCTCGCTAATTGGTTGAGGAGCAATCAGGATGAAGCACTGTGAGTTGATTTTGGCATTGGGAATGCTGCGAGTGGGGGGCATCTCCCCTGCCCGGGGTGCAGGGTTTGTAGCACCTGCTGTTGGGGTGCATGAGTCCTGACGCACACCTTGACCTTCCCGGGTGTTTGAGGTGTGGCTCAGGCATGCCGCTGGGCTTGGGGTCACTGCAGGAGATGAAGGGGCACTTTGGGGTCCAAACAGCCCCAGTTTCAGAGATTCCTGCTGTCCCTTCCCTGCAGGCTGTTGTTATAGATGGTGGTGGCAGTGCCTGGGTCTGTAGCCTCCTCTGCACGTCCACCATCATGCACAGCATCTCTTTTCTAAAGCAGTAGCATCCCGATTCAGAAACTAGGCTATTTTTAATGGGAATGGATGTTTAGTCACAAGTTCAGCTCTCTTGGTCTTTTCTGGCAGCTACTCTGAGATGTAACTGGTGGGTTCCTCTGTGCGGCAGTCAAGAGAAATTCTGGTTTTAAGTCACGTATCTGAGAAGCCATTTCCCTAGCCTTTAACCAAAAAGGAAGGCTGATTAAAGCTATCCATCAAGAACTGCAGCTCCAAATGCCTTGCTCCCTGGGCAGCTCCAGATATCATACCCAGCTCCAACATCAGTGCTTGGTCAAGCCTTAACCCCAGAATTGCAGCACCCCAGGCAGCACAGCAGAGCAAGATTTAGGCTGTGTAATGCCAGCTCATTTCTGCTTGTTTCCCATTTGGTGTGATTGTGACTGCCTCCCCTAGCAATCACCTGACTACTGTAATTTTGGTCTAAAGCATGTGACTCCAATTATCTTCTCTGAATTAAGACACGTATTGCAAAATTTAACATTTTTCTGTATGGCCTAGAAAAGCATATTCTTGGCTGGGTATGACTTGACACCTTCCTGGATAGCATGACTACTTGTCTCTTAGTTTACCCAATGGGAAATGTATATTACCAGTAAGCCAGTATGACATACCAAATTCCGTTCCCTGAGTAAAGCATATTAAAATGCCATTTTTACATCCCAAATTATATTTCATTATGCAGTCAGTTACACTTTTGACAGTAGCAGTGTACCGAGTGCATTTCATATGCTAACTAAACCAGACTTTTGTTGCTAATTTGCTGAAAAAATATTATATCTAGGACATAGTGTTTCTGGAGTGAAAAGAACAGCATCAGGGATGTAGTCTGTGATCTTTGTTTTGGGTGCTGATCATAATCATACACTCTGCTTAAGATGAAGTGACAGACATTTTACCCAGCATTGCTAGAGAACCATGCCATTTTATAAGTCTTTGTCTAATTTTAAGAATTTGTACACAACTCTCTAAAAATACTTGCTTGTCCATCTAACATGCAGTTGGACTAGATGGTTGCTGTGGGTTGCTTCCAGCAGAACTATTCTATTCTGCAACAATTTGCTAATTCTATAGGTTATTCTCACAGAAGATGACACATTTTTCAAGATGGCTTTTAAAATTCCTAAGTATTTCTTTCAAGAAAGAGAAGACAAGGTGAATCTAGGGTTATAGTGTGCTCTAAGCCATAGTGAAAAATATTTTTGTGTGTAGAGGTGGATGTGGGGTTACAACAGGGCATTTCTCTTAACAACCATTTCTCTTAATGCACATTGGCAAATATGAGAGATTGCATTAACTTTATTTCTTGAGCTGGTCTCATGGCCTATGTTGTTTGCTCACTCGGGGAGGGGGGGATATAAAGTGTCATCACACCTCTAGGTATGGGCAGCAGTAGAGACAAGCTGTGGCAGCAGGGAAGGGACATCAGTTGCCACCTACTTTATGCTGTTGCTTTCTGTGTGCCCATCAGCTCACCTGGAACTGGGTATAACCTGCATCCAGATTCAGCAAATGCAACTCCCTGCTGTCACTGGGGACAAAATCAAGAGCCACGTTGTGCTTCAGGTCCCTCCCAGACTTTTGCTTTTAATACTGGTGTCTAGACCCTGCTGTTATCCAGGACTGCCTACAGCCCTCCATGAAATGGCTTCCCTATGTCATCTGTCGCCATGCATTGTCCACAGTTTGGCCTGAAGGCACCCCAGTGGGAGTTCATGTGCCTGTTCTGGGTGTCCACCAAGCAGTTCATTCCTTGTGCTATTACCTCTCCCAGCTACCTCCTGCTGCTGGCTTTTAAGCAGCATTTAGGCACCAAGCAGTACATCAGAATAGATCAAAGATGTGTTTAAAAAGTAGTGTTACATTAATATATGACTGATGGGGATGGTGTGCAGTGTGCAGGGGGTACAAGACATATGACAAGGCTCTGAGGACACTGAAACCCCAGATCCTGTCTGCCCACGCTCTGCAGAGGAGCCCAGAGGCTGCCTCTCCCTGGGCACCAGCACAGCACCTATTGGCAGCCCTGCATTCATTTTGGCTCGTGCCAGTTCAGCAAAACATGATAAGAGATAATTAGTGATTAAATAGCAACTTTTTATCTTGGTAAATGACAGTTACTTCCTTGTAGGCTACCTACGTTGACAATGAGTGTTCAGGACAAGCTGAACAAATCTGTTTACTTTGTTCCTGAATAAAATCTTCGGAGAAGCTTCCCAGTCCTTGGAGAAGGCAGGATGGCAGACCGGCGGCTTTGGGTCTGCAGCCCCTGGGAGCCTCCAGTGAGTTTTGCTGGAAATGGATGCACGCCCTGACTCCCTGCCTGGGTCGGGGTGTGCAGCAGCAGAGGGCAGTAGCTCAACGTGATGCTTCCTCCACTGCAGGAGACTTCATCTCATGCATCTTTTCCTACAGGATTTTGCAGCCTCCAGGTAGCTGTGCATGCTATTAACGTCAATCATGCCTTGTTAAATAAATCTGAATGTCCTCTTCGGGAAAGGAGGAGTGCTTGCCTGTACCCCCAGCCTCTTGCAAGGCACCCACAGGCAGCAATGAGCGCCTGCAGCTGACTCACTGCCGCAGGTGACTTGGTGCCTCCCCATCAGCCAGGGAGGTGGAGGTGGCACAGGGGAATTAAGGCACCGTGTGGGATGTGTAGGGTGGAGCAAGCATCCTGGGAACTGAGACGGAGGAGCCAGACTGGCTGTTGTTGCTTATTAGGCTCTCCTCTGCAACGGATTTGGATCCTGCACAAGAGGCCAGCAAGCTGCCTATACAGTGCAAGTAAGTCTTTCAGCAAAACCTACATGGTGGCCGTAACTCCTTGGCCAGTGCTGGCTTCTGCAGAGTCCTGGATGTCAGTCTTCCCTATCCTATTCAAGAGAGGTTTCTGATCTAGCACAGAGCACCTAGACCTTGCCTCAGTAGCATAACCCCCCCTTATTCGCAGTCCTCTTCCTTGTGGATACTACAGAGTGACCCTGAAGCCAAAGACACTTAGCACACAGGCACAAAAATATGATTCCCTCTAACAGCCTCAAAAGCCTCTTCAGAGGCTTCAGAAACCCCAGCAAAGAGAAGGGAAATAAATCGTGGAAACCTGTGATGAACCCCACCCTGAAAATACCAGCGTATACGCTGTTGGGGCAGAGAGTAATAAAACCGATGCACATGCAGCAACATGGCAGGCGGGTGCTCACAGCCACATTTTACACAACCCAGTGCAGGTATGTGAGTTATTGCCTAGTGCCCTCCTTCCTCTCCGAGACACAGTCAAAGAGCTGCACAAACACGTTGAGGGAGCTGCAGGTTATACCTTTACCTGCTTTGGCAAGCTCAGCTCAGCCATTAACTGAGCACAAGCTCTGCTTCACGGCAGGTCCCGGGAGCTGCAGCTGGCCCCGCTAGTGCCTGCTCTGCCTATGCCAGCGCGTAGGCTGGTTTCCCCACGCAGCTCCGTGAGCCGTAGCTCGCCCCTACCCCTCCTTGGTTCCTGCAAGGCCACAGCACAGGGAAGCTGCAGGCTGCCACTTTGTGCAGGAGAAAGAGTCGTGAAGGAGGATGGGAACCTCCAGCACGGAGCAAGCCGGCAGGAGCAGCATGTTTCCCTTGCCTCTGTGGTGTCTGGTTGCTCTCCAGAGCCAGGCAGACCCCCAGAAGGCTGGCACTTGTTAACCACCCCAGTTTCCCGTGGGGCTGGAAAAATCACGGGCCATACTTGCTGCAGCCTCCCAAGAGTCTGGCTTGTCCACGTCTGCAAATGTCTTTACCGCGCGCCCTGCCGCTGATCTGCAGGCTGAACCTATAACCTTGCACCAGACCTTGGTCTTTCCTGCCTGCTGCCATCCCGGGGAGCAAATACAACAGGAAGGAGAAGGCCGTCACGCTGGAGTGCTTCCTTCTCTCTGCCGCAGGGGAACACCCAGCATCAGCCCCATCCGAGTGACAAACGTCCTTGCACTGCAATCCCTTCTGTAGGCCGGTCCGTACACTTTGCATCCAAGACTTTCCGACTGCAGTCACTTGCACCACATACAGAAAAGCAACATTTATTTTTAACTTAAAGGGAGTGACCCAGGGTAGGGTTTCATATAGAGACCCTCGGAGCATTCAGGCTGGATCTGATTTTTAAACATGTTAGCACATTATAAATCAATACATTCCCCGTCTGCTTTCTTCATTTCTGTTGACAGAGAGGGCCCATCCAGCACCTTTTGGTTCCAGATGCAGGTTAAACACCATCCAGATTTGTTAAAGGACTGTTTTTGCAATGTCTAAATCACCAGAACTAAACAGATTCCCACCAGCCTGATTGTCTCAAGGGGTTTCTTGTCCATTTCTTGGGCCCTGGCATGAACAATACTCAGCTCTGGACATCTGACCCTGAACTTAGTGAAATCAACAGAAAGATTTAGGATCACCCCAGGCAATCTTTTCCTCCATTACAGAACATCACAGTGCTGTCCTGTCTCAGAGAGCCGCTGGGGTGATGTGACTAAGGGCATGCAGCAACTCAGTGGCAGAGTCTCCAGTTCCCTTGCACCACACTGGGAGAACTGATGTGCAGAAAAATGTCCCCGGACAGGTCATTGCTGATGCCACAAGAGTATTTCAGAGCTTCAGGTGGCTGAAGGAGGGACAGAGGACTTGTGCAGATGAGGATGAAGAGTCAAAGCATGAAGTGAGAATGAGGCAGGAAGACATCACTTGTTGGACAGCCCAGAAACTCCTGGAGCTGGGACCTGGCTCTTGAGCTCTGGTCAGAGGGTTGGAGACTTGAATTCTCCCTGGTATTGAAGCAGCCCATTCTGCAGCAAAGTAACCTGGATTGACAGTCTTACAGTGATGACTTCAAGGACAGTCTTGGGAGAGAAAACCAGCAGTCTCGGTGACCACCTGTGCTAATCAGAGCTGGAGAAGGTACCAATCACGAAGATTTAGAGAGGAGGATTTGGAATTAACTGACTGTTAATAATCCCCAGGCACTACCTGTTGCTTGCTCTGTAGATGGCAGCACAAGGAAACCAACCAACTTCATGAACTCAGTGCAAGGCAAGTACATAGGTCTGTCATTAACAGGGTCAGTGGAGAGAGTTATTTCACCTGAGACTTGAACCACTTTCAATTTTTAACAGCAATGGGTTAGGAAAACAAGACAGTAGCCACAGCTGCCAACAAGTAGTAAAAGCAACTTGCAAGGAAAGAGAGGCCCAAAGTCATGTAGAGATAGCCTTCAGCTCATAAAAACCTCCAATGGTTACCACATAACTGCAGATCAAGAGTAGAAAGCCACCTGAATAGATTTATTAAGAGTCTGTGTTCTTTTGGGCACAAACCTGACCTTTATCCTGTGTTTATGTAGCAAATAAGGACTCATTGTCTTGATCCCCAAATGTTTTTGCAAAAGGGGCTGGTATGGCAAAATTTATCAAAACACAACATGTTCTAAAGCACTTGGAATTTCCATTTGAAAAACGTGAGTAGCTAATAGTTCCCCATCACCTCCTCTGTGTATCCACCCTGAAATCATTTGGTTGCTTTGTGATAAAGCTGGGCTTTGCAATTTAAAGCCATAAATGTGCCCTCCTGTAGAAATACAGGGCTTTTGTTTTCCCTTCCGTGGGACTCTTTTGAGAGGGAGCCTGGAGGGACCTTCATCTGGTGAACTCCCAGGGCTGCTATTTCTGAGCACCGATTTCCTACTTGGGATGTAGATCTTGACCTCCGTGCCCCCAGCTGACTGGTTTGCATAAACAAAAGAGCATCGCAAAGAAGTCAAAGCCGGATGTACCTACAGCAAATAAATCTCTTCCTCTCTGACAAACAGAGAATGAATTGACCTCTTGCACGTCATGTCTGGTTGTCTGACCAAAACTGTCAGTCACAACTTTCCCTCTGGAAGCCTCGGATGAGACAAGGGATAAAAGGGACATAAAAGTGACATCAGTAAGACTAAAACAATGAATGACAGGATTTCCTCTACCATCCCCATTACTTGATTCCTACAATTTTTCCAATCATGGCTGGTCAAATCCCAGATAGTGTCTGTGTGCATTTGATTCACCCACGGCGAACTAGTAAACCATCGCCTGTCACTCCCTCCCTGCATCCCAGCCCCATTTTTGCATTCATTTTCTGGAAGTAGTCCAATGAACAAGTTTACCAGCATGAACATTTGGGCTGGAGTAAATTTTAAAGCAAACATCTGGGATTTCTGCAAACAGGAAATCCACCACACTTGGAGGCTGGAAACATTTGTAGCTGAGAACTGGGTGCTTTCTACGCTCGGGCAGTGAGATCCCTGGGAGACGCCCTGTAATTCGCACATCCAATCAAGCCCTTGCAGTTCTCCTCAAATTTCAGATGGTGAATCCTAGAAGCACAACGCTAGGAGTCATACCATGAATTACAGCAGGAATTATTATATTGTGAGTCATGGGAAATTAATCTGTGAGTACTGGACATTGCTCCTGGATAATGTGGCCATGCCCAGACTAGGGGGCATGTGAACTCCAAGGCAGAGCTTGTCTCCTCTCTCGCCCAGTGGAGGGGGTCCTTCCCCAGTGAACTGGGGAGATGGAGGGGGAATCATGCATGGCCAGCCCTTGTCCAGGCACAGATTTGGAGTTGAGGAAGAGAGTGCTCCTCAGTTCCATGCTGACTTTGTGAGCAATGATGCAGCTGCATCCATTGACTGGATGATTTAGAGTGAGTTATTTGCTCAGCTTTACTAACAACATGACACGAGACAAAATGTCACAGACAATTCCCTCCCAGTAAAATTTTCAGCCTTGGCCATATTTTCTGGCATACACCATATGGCTCTGTTAGATCTGCACATATTTATGCCAGCTAAGGCTCTGGCCCAGTGATCTCTGTAAGATATGTGTGCGTGTGTGTGTGTATGTATATATGAATATCAATCACAAAGTTGCTAGGAAGATCTCCAGTTTGCAGGGACAGTATAGAGGGCACCCTGTAGTGAGAAGCACCCTTGCGTGGGTTATGGAACTGTGGAGTGAGATGTTAGAGTACAAGTGCTGCCCCTTGGATACTAGCTGAGGCTTTGGGACCCTCTCCTAGCCTTCCAGTTACCTGTGAGATGTGGAAACACAGAGTAACATCCTCCCCGTGACACACCACAGGACTAACCAACCCCTGCCAAAGCCTCCTTCCAGACTGCCCCAGGAATAGGGAAACTGAGGCAGAAGCTGCAGAGAAGACTGTGGCAACAGGGTCTGCCAAGGACCCTTCCCCATCCCTTTCATGCTGAGTTGGTCCAAGAGATGCAGAGACATCATGGGCAGTGGGACTGTGCTCCTGGGTGTACGCTGAGCTCCTTTCTCACATCTGGGCTGACCTTCTGAGCTGGTGTAAATCCAGGCTAATTTGGCCTCTGTCAGTTCTTGTGGGAATGATGTCTGCAATACACACCTGTATAATTTTTGTCCTTTTTTTAAGCCCTGTCAGATTCCAGGCTTGTGAAGAAACAGCATGCTGGGCAGGAAAACTCTGCACCATTGACCAAAGCAAAGAGATGATCGGCATGCTGCTGGGAGATGCTAAATTGTCTCAAATTTTCAGTGCAGGCTGGAAACAGGGGCTCTTTTCTCAGACCCCAGAGGTTAAACAGGGAACCCCGTCTGAAGCTCTGAAGCTTGCATCTGAAAAACCCTGCGCCTAGCTCTGGAAAGGATGTGCCTTTCTGTGAAAATAATAAAAAAAAAGATTGTGATTCAAACTGGAAGGCAACAGGGCAAGTTAACTCCCAGTGGCCCCAGTCGCTTTATACCTAAGAGTAATGTAGCCTGCGCATTTATTTCCACCCTTCCCATTCTCCCTGTGCTTCAAGGGCTAATATCTTTCCTTTGGAAACATCATGTGTAAAGCAAAACAAATCTGTAGTCCCTGCTGTGTTTCTGCAGGAATTTTGGGAAGGAGAAGAGTGCAGGTTGCTGTTGAGCTGGTCACAGACCATTCCTCCACTTTGGATCTGGATGCGTGAGGCTGAATCCTGCTTGGGGGCTAACCAGGAGCAGACCTGGCTGTTGGATACAGGTGACATACAGGCTGCAGTCAGTGCCCTGGAAAGGTCCCAGGTACATCCTTTGGACTTTGCATGTGCTTCCCCACATGCAGCCTGGTCCCACTCCTGCCCTCCAGCCCCTGCTTGGACTCACTGAAACAGTAGGGGGGAAGAGGAGGAGGAAGGGAAAAATATAAAGGAATGACAAAGGCTCCACCCTAATTCCAGCTTACCTACATCAGCTTTTATGGATCTTGAATTTAAGAATTCCTCTCACTGTAGTGGAGGTTTCTGGTGCAACACAGCAACGCACAGCCTGGAGGAAAGGAAGTTTCCTTGTGCCTCCGTCCAATCTGCTTAATGCTCCATGAAGACTTTCTCTGGCAGCCAGGAGGACGGGAAGGCTTCAGATGGTAGGGAAGAGCCTGACTCGCTTGTTGGTTTGGATGCTGTTTTCAGAGCAGTGCAGTCTGTTGTTCTGCTGCCCCAGTGGCCAACTGCCAGTGCCGGCCTCGGGTTTACTCTGTCAGAAAGGCTTGGAGTGTACACCCTCAGGCACCACCTATTTATCTACACAACACGGCTGTGGGAAGGGAAGTGCTGTTAGCCCTTAAAAAAAAATAAACGTAGAGCGACTGACGGGCAGGTGAAGGCGCAGAACCCCAAAAGGACCGAGATAAAAATCAAGTGGAGGTGAGGAACAGGGCTGTGTGACTTTCCCAGGAGTGGCACAGGCAGGACACGATTCCCGACAGCCTGGTGGTCACTAGTGGACGTGCCCGTCCCCAGGCCACACGCTGTCCATGGCGTGAAGCACTCAGAAAAGACCCCTGAGAAGAGCAGTGGGCTGACATGAGGGAGAGGTCAGCCGCTCTCCCATGTATCTTAGGATGCAGCTCAGCTAGTATCATATCACCCTGGGCTAGAAATCACATTGCTTGCTGAGTTCCCAAGATAAAGCAGCATATAATATCTCAGTAATTTTCCATCTAACCGTTCAGTCTCATACACTCAGCATTTACTATCACCAACTTTATTGTCTCTTCCAATGCAAACAGCTCCACAGTGCAGCCTTTATCTTTGCCTCCTTATCTCCAGGCTTCCAGGCTGAGGGAGCCCTCTGGAAAAAGTGAGATTTTTCTCAAAGAGAAACATGATTGCAGGCAGTTCACTTCAGACAGGCCCTACTACTTCTCACTCTTGTAATGGGGAGGCGACCCCATCCGGAGCCCATTTATTTAAGTGGAATACTTCAACAGCTGGGAAAAAAAACCCCATCTTGCTGCTGAAAGTGTGGGAGATTCACATAACTCCAGACAGCAGAAACCAGGGAAGCCATGTGGCCTGACAAAACGGACCCTTCTCTATGTTGCCCAATGTTTATTCTGAGCAGGGCGTTCTGATAGCAGCTTTCACTGATCAGATGCTCCCTTCCTGATGGTGCTACATACACCAGCAACCAAAACACGAGAGGACACCTCACATTTTTTCCAGATAAAAGTAGACTCCAGGGCACGTGGAGCCAGGAAACATTTCTAGAAGATGCAGGGAAATGGCACAGAAACTCCCCTGGACCATTGCTGGTGGCGATGGGGGTTCAGAGGAGGATGGCAGGTGTTGCCAAACGGTCCATGCTCAGAGCAAGGCTCGCTGGGCATGATGCTCACGGCACAGAGTTTGCACTGCTCTGCATGCTGGAAATTGTATCAAGGACTCTATCCACTTACTTCAGTTTCTTTAAAAAGTCAATTAAAAGCATTCAGAGAAGCTGAAAGAAGCCTTGACTTGAAAGAGGAAGTGTGGATTGAAATCCTAAATGCTTTCAATACGCTAAGTCCTCATGTGAAGCATGATTTAAACTGAGATATGTGTTGACTAACCCAAATTATTGTAGTGACAGTTACATTAGCCTCTCTGGCACTGGAGAGAAGATCACATCCCACTAATACCAGCTCTAAACAACAAAATACATGCCAGTTGAAAAGTTAACACGCAACTGGCATTATCTCTGTTTTCTATCCAGGCTGTGCCAAGATACTCTTTTCTTACAAAGACTTGATCCAGCTCAATTTAGAGAAAAAAAAAATAAAATTCAATTCTCTGAGTCTGAATCCTAGCGCTTGGCAAGCTGTGCCCTGGTGAGTACAATTCTTTAAGCAGGACACGTCTTGTTCTCTGGAAAAGCTTAAAAACCAACACCTCAGGGTGCATTATTGCAGGAACTTTTTATCACGAGGGAGCAGTTTCCTGAAATCACACGGTGAAAAGGGTGTGGGAAGGTACAGATTTTTCTTCGATTCTAGCCTGGTGAAAATACCTTCTTCAGAAGCATGATTACTTGTTTGCAGGCAGACTTATGCTGCACCCCTCTTGCTCTGTGGGCACAGAGCATCATGAAGTACAGCTGAAATCTGACCTGTCTCAAGGTCAGTGCCAGTGAGCCACCTGGTATTCTGATGGAGGGAACGCTTTGACCAGTTCCTGTATTTGGAAAGGTGATGATTAAGCAGAGCTTGAAGGCTGAGTACATCCTCAAGGTCTAGAGCACAGCAGGACCTCTAGGATCAGATCCCACAGAAGCAGAGCTGCCATAATATGATGCCGAGAGGTGCTATATAAATATGTCATTTCCAGTGATTCACTCTTCCCACAGATTCTTGTCTGTGCCATGTTTCTATTAGTGTTATAAGCAATTTGTGGGTGAGACGGTGTTTTACCAAGGACAATATCTGTGATTCAACACTTTCTCCCATCCTGCTAGTTTGAGAGCATGTAAAAGAGACGTTTGGATACAAGACACATTTCGTAGTTCCTCCACATGCTGGAGGGTGTGATTGCTGAATTCTCACTTCCCTGACCCAAACCTTTTTGCTTATCTGTACCGTGGCTCCGCCTAGAAGCTCCAGCTGAAACTCAGGTGGTGGCTGTGCTGGGTGCCGTACACAAACATGCCCCAGATGACACCCTGTCGAGAGCAGGGACCAGGTTAATGCATATTTGCAAACTGTTCTTCTCTCTCTATCACCGCCCCCCTACACACCACTTTTTTTGGAGAAATTGTCCCCATTGCTTCTTCCCCACACTCCCAAATGAGAAGTATTGAAATTGCCTAACTGTGTTGCTCCGGATGAAGCTGTTGCTCTGAGCAAGTACAGACAGACAGAGTGATTGCCATAGCAACAGAAGTTATGTGTGAAATCCCTGGGAACCAGTCCTCCTCCTCCTCCCCCACCCATTCAGGTTCCTTTTCAGATTTCTCTTTTTTTTTCTTTCCCCCAAGGTGCCAGTATCAATTCATTCCTTGAGCTGAACACCTAGGGAGATGCTTTGAAAGCAGCCCTTTGGGTTACGATAGTGTGCCACCAATTACCGCAGTGGCGGGACAACTTTGTGGATCATCATATTGGAAAAACGCATCCTGCTGGGTCTTGGGAAAGTCTTAATAAGGCAAATTGAAAGAGAGCAGATAGTGGGAGGGTTGCTGCCTGCATTTAGGACCTCAAGGGCATATCCCAAATTTGTTCCTGATCAAATCTGCACTGAACTATTTACTTTTTGAGGCACTAAGTCAACAGACGTGCATCAAAACAAATTAAAACCATTTAAGATCAAGATGCTAATGGTTAGAGCCACACAAAATAATGCAGGTTGTTAACCCCATAATAAGGAGCTCATTAAAATGTGAATTACCAATTAGGTTACTTAGGAGTTCCATTAGGAGAAACACAAGCAACAGAAAAACCACTGAATATTTGCAAGTTGCTGGGTGCAACACGCTGTGAAGATCGATGGCCAGGGAGATGTGTCCATCTGGCATAGACTGGCAGAATTGCCTAGGGCTGCAACACAACCAAATTGCCTTAAACCAGAACAGGATCAAGTTCAAACATCTCATGGACTCGACTTGGACCTTGAGGAGGAGCATTTTGTGCAGCGAGTGCTGGAAGTTTCATGGGTGTTCAAGGTTATGGATACCAATGCTACCACTCACATTTGAGTTTAGATTGACGTTTACCTTCCCTTGGCAAGCAATGCTTCCTTCAGGTCAAAATGGGCATATTTAAACACCCTCTGGTCATGACAATCAGCCCCAACCTTACCAAAAGCTTTTTATGTTGCAGACTCTGACAAGAGGAACATTCAATGGTACAACTAAAAGCAGCATGACCTTGCACGTAGGCATCCTTAAACTGCTTTGGAGAAGAGTTTTACTACTGAAGTCTGTGCCCTGCATTTTACTGTTTCACACAGCCCTGGGATTTTAACTTATTCTTTCCAGGTACTAGCATTTTTATGTCATCTGGAGGGAGCTGCCAGCCTCCCAGAGCATATTTTGCTTTATATATGTAAAAATATATTTTCCTCAACATACTGATAATGGCACGCACAGAGGAGACCTTTAAGCTTTATTTTGTTGCTGCTAAAAAGCAGCATAGTAACGTGCTCATGTTGAAATCACTAGTTCCCAAATGGCATCCTTCCTGCTTTCCCACTCACACTTCAGTGGATTTCAGATATCACGAATCTGAAAAGCAGCAAGTGCACTGCCTGGCAGACAAGCTGAGGGTGTAGAAAGATGGAGACAGAAATGCGTATCAGCTCTGTTTCACTCATATACTTAACTCTCACAAACCCCAAACTTGAGGTGAATGGTCCAAAACAGGCTTTTAAAGATATCAAGAATGGGACAGAGATTTAATGGTTTCTGACTTGAGAAAAATGCTTTAAAAAAATATCCAGATTTTCCCTTTTGAAGGCAGGGAGAGCCTCAGAGTTGCAGACACTTCTCCAGATAGGAGAAGGAAGAGGTAAGATGCTGCAGGAAAGGCTGGGGTGATGCCTGGGTGCGTGAGGAGGGGTCTATCGCAGACACAGTTTCCTAAAGGTCTCTGAAAGCATCCAGAAGGGGCACTTGTTCCTCAGGCAAGGAGCCAGTGTTGACCCTGGGAGGGCAACAGCTGTGATAACCCCCTTCTTTTGCACAGCTGAAGCTCTATACCTCAGGGACCTCACCACCCGGGGACATCCATTACTGTCAACCTAAGTGACAGTCTTCCCACAACAACCGAACTTTCAGGAGGAGGTACATTTAGTCAAGTAATTCACCTTCCACTTGAACAACACCCATCTTTATCCATGCTTCAGCTTCATCACCTGACATTCGCTTTATGTTCTTGTTCAGTCCTTCTGGGTTTATTGGAGTAGCCAGTTACCACCCATGTTTCTAGTTAACTCAATAAATCTGGCAAGGAACAGCTTGGCTGAGCGTATTCCTTGTAGTACAGGCTGTGGCTGGCTGTGGGACCAAAGAGCACTGAGGGGTATCTGTAGGCTCCCAGAGCACACGGGAACAGCTCCCATACAGCTGAGCTGGGCTCTCCCCACTAAGTGATGAGAAACCTCTGCAGCGCCAAGTTCTGTGGCATCTCTGGCTATACCACACTGTGGGTTTATACTGCACTGCCTAGTGCTGGGGTGAGCTCACCTGGGAAAGTGGCTTTTGCTGTACTGGAACACCACTCCTGCAACCGGCACGTGTTCAGGGAAGTTCTGCTCCAGCCTCTGCTTAGACCAGCTTACAGTCCCCATCAAGAGCTCTCCTCACAATGCTCGGTACTCATGGTACCAGCAGCCATCCCAAAGACAACTGGGCAAAATGAACCTAGGGTGGGGGAGAACTCATAGGAGTTAGCTGCTCCATCCCAAAACACTGTTAGTCTCTGACAGGGACACCCCCACCCACCCCACCCCCAACATCCCATGGGGAGCATCAGGGTGTGGAGATGAGAGACTGCACAAGGGACCACCAGCACATGGCAACTCCAGGCAAGTACAAAGCCCTGCAAAGCACCACTTTACCCGGGGGCACGAGGGTAATGTGTATGTACTTCTTTTTGATATGAGTAGACGGGCACTTCAAGGGGAGAAATTATTTGAGTGTATCAGTAATAACTTTATGCAGCCCAAGGTGACCATTTGAAAGTTATTTAATAGGCAAAACTGTGCTTTGAACAGGCAGCAAATCAAGGTAATCTCATTCAACAAAATCACAAAGAACAGCAAAAGTGTTAAATCAGTATGGTCGTATATTTACAGTGAATAATTTAAGCAGCGCCAGAGCTGAAGCCAAAAAGATTTGCTTTAATGCTTTCTATTTAGCTCGGTTTTCAGAACCACTTCAAATGGTAAATTATGTTCTTCTATCCCAGAAGAAACATAGTCCCATCATGACTTTGTAAAGGATATTTGCCTTAAAAATTGAGTGGGGACAGGTCCTGTTCTCTTTCGTCTTCCCCAAAATGTTAACTTCTACCCATATGCCTTACTGAAACTGAGATAAAACAGGTGACTTTACTAACATTGTTCAAGAAAGCATTAAAAAGATGTTAAGCATATTTTAAACTAGAACTGTGCTGTAATCTCAGCTGGTATAGACTGACATATTTCCAATGGTATAATGGACCTATGCCAATTTACATCAGCTGGCCACAGCATAAGATGTTGAAACCAATTGGAAAAACTCATCTGATATTTAAAAGCAACATATGGGAGCAGCAGAGACTCCAGAAAGACACTCCATTTAGGATATTTTGAAAACAAAATATATCCTACTGTAGTGTGGAAGGAGGTGTATTAATTTCTATCTATGTCCTACGGGCAGTAATCGTAATTTAAATTTTATTAATATCACTTCACATCTTACTCAACACTCACTGTCATAGCTTTTTGGGGCAAATGAGTAGAAAGTGAATGTTGCATTGCCACATGTGTGTTTGAGGAAAACAAATTTTAAATGAACTAACAGAAATGCTCACCCTGGCAGGACTTGCTTTTGCAACTCATGCTACTGCTCATAAAGAATATGTACAAGATGTAGAGATTCAAATGGCTACCAAATTTGAAGAAACTAGTATTCAGTGGCCACAGAGTTTACGCTTGGCAAACAGACTGTCCCTGTGAATTGTCCCATCTGTCTGTAGGAATGAAGTTATGAACGTGCTCAGCACACTCCTATTCAGCAAAGTATCCTCAAAAGGACATCAGACTAACCTGGAGAACTTTACTCAGCCAGGGTCTGTCTTGCCTTTGGTTTACATGAGAGTTCAATCTGCAAGCTTGCTGGTGCTCAAATGCACACACAGTGGTGTTTGTAGAACAGACACTATGAGAGGATGACACAGACAAACATGGGAAAAGAGTCTGTTTTCTCACTCTTCCTTGGCAGCAGGTTTAAGAGCACAGTGCGTATTTTGTAGTGATTCAGCATTTGACTACCTAAAAAACCATAAATCAGTATTTCCAACTCTGTTTCCCTTATATCCTTTTACTTCTTTAAAGAAGCTGCAATGAGGAAAGCCTTATTGTAAAGATCAGTCTCACCCATAAATGCAAAGTAAAACTGTGGGTTTTGTTATAAAACATGAGCCTGCTCTTGCTACAGGGTTTATGAAGGAGGATTAAGTTAGACTCTGTGAAAAATTCAGATGGGGCATAATGTTAACAGGTATTTCATCAAGAGAAGTAACACTGAGGCAGTTCAAAGTTTGGCACAGCTTTCCCAGCTTGACTGAAAAATCTCATGCTTTACCAATATACTCAGCATTTCTACGCGCTGAGCCCATCACAGGGCTGCTCCAAACCTCACAGATCACAGTGTGCTTTGTGCCAGGTCACTTATGACTGTTAAGAACAGAAACACAAAGTGACATGCATTGAACATAGATTGAAAGTGGCACATCAATACTGCCAAGAACTCCTGGTTTGCAAACACTGACAACTCCCCTTCCGTCCCATTTATTAAAATAAATTCATGCAGGCATGGGTAAGAAACACTCAATCTGAAATTTTAAGTTTTCCTTTCCTGTTAGCTGGCAAGAGGGGATGGGGGAGAATTAATCTCAGAGATGTCTACAGCTCAATCCCTGAAGAAGGTTGGATACAAGGGAACAGCAGATACCTAAGCAGGTACTTTAGGCTTCTGTTTATGGACTTGAAAGCTATCTGTGACCTTGTGGGGATGGTTTGGGTGGAAGGACCTAGATCACTATCAGGTTGTTTCTTTGTAACTGTATAAATTCCAGGGCAGTTGATCACCCTGAACAAAATGGGTGCAGGGGCAGTTATGTGTGAACCCCTTTGCACCCTGGCACAGCTTTTTTTCTTACCAGATTGTCACACTGATAAGATCTCTGACAAGAAGGGTTAATTACTCTGCCTGGTTGGCAACACTGGTGATTCTTCATGCTCTTGTAATGACCACAGAAGAACCACATGAAGAATTGGTCTTCAGAGTTGTTTCTCCAATGACTACGGTGCCTATCATAGATTAAGCTCCTGACTTTCAAGCATCTGAGATTGTATGAGGTGACTTCAGGCCTGGAGCATCCTCAAACAGTTTGGAGAACAAGCCAAACAAACCCAGTCTGGAAGCAGAACCTGTTCACCACCATCACGGTGCTGACTCAGGCCCACAGCATACAAATGCTGTGCTCTTAGCCTTAGACAGGTAAAACCCATTGACGTTAAAAGGCAAATCATATGTATTATGTACAACAAAATGACTGGTTTATACCATTATGTTTTGATTTCCTCAGGAAAACTAAGACAATTAAAGGCAGGAAGGAAGATCATAAATTTGAAAGAAGACAAGGGGATAACCACTCACCTAAATAGGAAGTTTTAAATAGTCTTTCATTGACTCACCATGATTTGGAAAACAGTATACCTTACTCTTTTACTCTCGCTTGTAAAACATAAAATAGGTATTATACTATGAACTAAAACAGGCTTGCATGGTAATCTGTACCTAAACTGATCAAATACCTATGTTACTCTTAATTACATATATTATCCTTTCACAGTGTAGGTGTATAGTGAATAATAGCTAGTTCTGGGAGCCATTCTATGAAAATGAAGAGTTAGTCGTCAACCTTTCAGTCACAATAAACTCTCCATTACAAGACACGTGCCTTTATAAACCACCCAGCCTCTAACACATTGCCCACATCTAGACAGATATATATGCCTCTTTAAACCAGAGAGACAGACCCATGTAATGTCTAGTTAGCTGTGCTCTACAACAGTTGTTTTCTGTAATAGTCTTCCTTTGTATAAAAGAATATGGTGGGACAGCTGAAATTAATATGAATAAATATAATGTATGTGTCCTCAATCAAGATGAGGTGTTCCACTGTGCAGGGGGTTGAACATCTTTATATGACATCTTCTCTCCATCTTCCTCCATTATTTAATAGATAAGATAGAAGTGTGGAGAAAGGTAGTATTATCCTTATCTCCTGATAGGGAGCTGTTGGACACAAGGGTAGGAGTAATTAGTGACTTGGGTTCAGGAAGTCTGGGCTGGAACTAGAAACTGACCTCGTATTACTCATCCCACCATCTCAACAACGAGCCTGCACTTCCTCTCCTTCAGTAACATTGAAGCGGTGTGCAATTTGAAGATTAGACAATATAACATTTCCTTTGAAAATATAATATTAAGTTTGGGTCTTTGATTACTAGTCCCAAATCCAACAATTGTTCACATATCTGCGTATTCCCTTTGTGATTGTTTCTCTGAAAAAATACTTATGTAAGTGCCACATTGTCCACTCAGAATAGCAGCCCTGGAGCCTTGGGATGCCCCTGAAAAACTGTTTTCAACTCACAGTTACTGTACATGCATGGCTTTTCGCTGATAACCACACACAAAATGCAGCTAACTCAGCCAGCATTGAGCAAGATGGTGCCTTACTACGGCTTATATGCAGCCAAAACACACTTCTCAAACCAGCCCGGTAACCAGAGATGAGCAGATCCCAAATATTTTGATAGGCAGAGCCCCATAAAACATCAAGTTAGAAACTCAGCAGCCCACAGACACCCATGACTTCAGCGGCTGCTTCTACCTGTATCTAAGCAGCAACCCACATGAGTCAAGTGGTGGGAGTGAATTTCTCATTCCCTTCCTTCAGAGCTTCCGTTAGTGCTGCTGCAGTCGCTGTTATGGGCACTCGAGTGATGCTGTATGATTATAATGTGCTGTCACCCTCCCAAACATGTAGGCGGATTTCATATTGCTTACATATAGCAAAAGCCTTTCCACTGAGAAGAATTGCCAGGAATTCCTTAGCCTACTGTGAGCAGCACTGCCTCAGCGGAGAGGTGAAGAGCTGCCACTTCTGATGGAAGATCAGATAAAAATGAGGAGTGTCTCTACTGGGTGCAGATTCAAGAGCAGGAGGGCTGCTGCAGACACATCCTGCTGCAGGCTCCTGAAAGCCTCGTGTTAATAAAGGCTTGGAGATGACGTGTGTGAAAATGAGGAATTGTCTAGCTGGCCATGCACTTTTTGAGGTTTCTGGATCATAACTTGCACTGTGAATCCCAACCAGAGGTTGGTGGGCAGCCAACACAGAGAAATGGGGGCACTGGTAGAATGAGTGGTCCAGCAGTTTTGTAAGGTTAACCATGAAATTCCCAGTAGGTCCTCTCATCTTTTCCCAGACTGGGTGGTGGTGTCCACAGAGGAAGCAGACACACTAAGAGATGATGGACAAAACTCGGATTCAAGTGTGGTATTAATATCTTGTCTATGGTGACAGTCTAGTTGAGGTTGTGAGCTAGCAGGAGTTAAGTCCTTGAGGTATGGCAGCATAGCGTAGCTTTCTCCCAGTTCCCACATGGGAGAACCATGGTACTACCACAGGGATATCAAGAAAGAGGTGAGATTTTTCTCTCCTCTGGCCCACATCGATTAGTCTCCAAGAAAGGAGAACAAATAGCTCTGTGGCAAAGGACATTGCAGTCCTCACGCTGGAATGGGGCTACTCCACATGATAATTCATGTCCTTTCCTTTACCTACCATCCGTACATTTGCTTTGCCCATCCCTGTCTGTACACACCTGGAGCGATCTAACCCCATGCAGCTGGGATTTTCCACCTCTTCTGCAGTGACTTCCTTCCACGTGCCATAACACTTTTCCCTCAGTATTCAAGCTCTGATGATTTTGCTTCCATTTTCACATCTAGTGGCCCAAGGAACTCTGCTGAAAATTTGTCTGTAAACATGTCGTGAATCCAGAGACCGCCAACTGGTGACTTCATGTAGGCAGAGGACCAAACACAGGACTAGCGTGTATGGTGGTTTTCAATCCTATTCTTCTGGACAATGGAGCCCTTTCCAAGACAATCCTGCTGGAGATCTTGTCAAGTCATCAGATTACTCCCTTTCCCAGTCTGAGTGTGTGGCCCTGTGTGTGCAGCCCCACCATTGCTAACTGATGAGCCCTGGGTCTCCCTCCCACTCAGCAGCATTCTTTCATGGTAAGGTTTGTCTCTGTATCAGACTATACTTGCTGCCTCCCGTTTTTTTCCAGGCTATGTATGTGTTTATTTCCTTTGATCTTCCTAGTAAATAGGTCATTCCTTCCACCCTCTTGTCTATACCAGTTAATCTATAACATTACCTGTTTGCCTGCACTCTTTTCAATAGGTTCTGCCCCATGTGGTATTCCTATTAGCACTTCAAAAGTGGATTGATCTGAGTTTTTTTAATGAATTATCAGTTGTAGTTTTCTATCAACATTTGCATCCAAGGGTCTTTTCTGGGTTACTGCTCTCCACAGCCTCTGACTTACTGTTTTGACCTCTCCTCAGTGAGTGTTGTTACCCTGTGGATGTTTCTGCACTTAGATTTGTTCAATTTCTTGCTGTTCCCACTATGTCCCACTCTTCATTTATTGAAATCCCTTTAGGATGGTGCTTCTAATAAATTATTTGCAATTCACACTCCAGCTGGGTGTTATCTTTGAATTTGATTGATGTATTTTTCTTCTCCTTCCTTGATGCTACTGCAGATGAATATAATGTCCAACACAGCAGGAGTCCCTGAGGAGCCCACCATGGCAATATTTACAAGCATAATCCACTTTCTGTTGTAGGGACTGATTTTAATCTCTTTCATTGTTACTCCCTGTATCCACCCTACATCTTTCTTATTCTGCTTTGGGCCCAGTCCAACCACTGTTAAAGTCAACTGCATCTGCATGGAATCCTTTAGGGATGCATCAGGATCTACGGGAATATTATGTCTGAAGAAACTGAATAGAATTACTGAAATCAAGGAGCTCTCTGCAGGAAAGCTCTCTGTACAACCAGTTGTCTTGTCAATGAGTGAAACGCTTAAGGGCAAATTTACTGAGCGACTCAAGGGACTGTATCCCCTTCCTCCTCCCACCAGCATGTCCCACTATGGTGTATACTCCATCCCACATGATGGATAAGCAGCTGCTTATTCTTCATTCTCCCCACCCAACACCCCCCTGCCCCGTGTTTTCCTCCTCCCATAAACATTGTGAACATAATGTGGCTGTAGAGTCTACCACTTGGATGCAACTGCTTCTCTTAATGTGACTTGTCTTTGTGTGTAACACATTTCTGTTTTATTCTTCCTGCAGGACAACTACTAGTAGTTTTTGATTATTAGAGACCAAGTTTCACCTGGAAAGGATGTGAAGTTAATTGAACTGTAATTCCCCTTTTGGAAAAGAAGCGTGATATTTTCCCTCTGCCAGTCATCAGGGCTTCCTCAGCTCTTCAGGAGCACTTGAATATAATGGATAATGGGCCTAAGAGTTTTTCAGCTAATTCCTTTAATACCCTTGGGTATGTACCATCTGGCCTTCTGTGCCGATTTGAATGCATTCTGCTCTTCATATTTCTTTGCTGTTTCTTTAATGATTTTGCTAACTTTTAGCTCTCAGCTTCTTGGCTTTCCTTTGATCGCTCATTGTACATAATGTTTTTAAAGGAAATTTAGAAAACTGAAATAGGTGATGATTTTTTCAGTTAACTGTATCCATCACAGAAATGAACTCACTTTTAAAATTCACCTTTCATCAAGAAGCATTGGGTCTTAAAAGTCTGAGCAGCAACTATTATCTTTTACCCCATCCAAGCAAGGCTGCATCTACAGAACCTTTTCTGCCATTTGAAAGGTCCCATGCCAACATGGGTTTATGAAAGGCAGGTCCTGCTCAATGAACCTGGTCTCCTTCTATGATATGATGACCCAACTAATGGATGAGGGAAAGGCTGTGGATTTTGTCTCCCTGGACAGCCTTTGACACTGTCTCCCCCACATTCTCCTGGAGAAACTGACTGCTCATGGCTTGGACAGGTGAAGCCTTCACTGGGTAAAAAGCTGTTGGATGGCCGAGCCCAAGCAGTGGTGGTGAATGGAGTTACATCCAGCTCACGGCCGGTCACAAGTGGTGATCCCCAGGGCTCAGTGTTGGGGCCAGTCCTCTTTCATATCTTTATCAATGATCTGGATGAGACCATCAAGTGAACCCTCAGTAAGTTTGGAGATGACAGCAAGTTGGAGGGGAGTGTTGATCTGCTTGAGGACAGGAAGACTCTGCAGGGGGATCTGGGCAGGCTGGGCCGATGGGCTGAGGCCAATTGTATGAGGTTCAACAAGCTCAGTGCCTGGACCTGCACTTGGGTCACAACAACCCCATGCAGTGCTACAGGGTTGGGGAATAGTGGCTGGAAAGCTGCCTGGCGGGAAAGGACCTGGGGGTGCTGGTTGACAGCCAGCTGAACATGAGCCAGAGGTATGCCCAGGTGGCCAAGAAGGCCAGTAGCATCCTGGCTTGTATTCACAACAGTGTGAGCAGCAGGACTACGGTGATTGTCCCCCTTTTCTTGGCACTGGTGAGGCCGCACCTCAAATACTGCATTCAGTTTTGGGCCCCTCACTACAAGAAAGACATTGAGGTGCTGGAGTGTGTCCAGAGAAGGGTAACGGAGCTGGTGAAGGGTCTGGAACATAAG